>JABSTQ010010989.1:0-1200000 GCA_013358835.2 Ixodes persulcatus
GATCAGTTTCGAGAGGCACCCTCCTCAAAATTCCGACTGTCAACCCGACGACCTTGAAGATGTAAGTAGTCCGGGGCGCAATAACACATTGCGCAATTTCAATAGCAAGTTTTGCGGACAGACTCATAGATGGCGCCAGGTGACAGCTGGATTTTTTGACGTTTTGATAGGCTACAAACTTAGTTAAAATTTGTTACAATGAGAATCTCTGGAAAAAAAAAATCTTGTAAGAGATATATTCAAAAAGTCCTGGTCTTGAATATTGTCGAGCCTAAATTTGTATTTTGGCCCCGGTTTATTTTTAAATGTTGATGAAGAACGGAACGAAAAAAAAAGGCTTTTTCAAGCATCTTTAAGTTCCCGTAAAAACATTTAAGCTTAAAAATCGGGAAATGTGGCGCCGCAATATTACTCCGTTTTTTATTATCTTGCTAATAAAACCATTCCCAAGTTACTCCGTTCGGTGGTTCTCGAGAAAAAATACTAAAAAGTTGCCATTGGAATTGCATAGGGCTCGGTAGCTGCGATATCCTCTTAACTGAAAGACGCCACCCTTAGTTCCTGTGGAATGTGCTTCGTCATGCATATTGGCTCTTTTGTAAAAGAAAGTATCTAAACTTAATATAAAGGAACTTTCTGGATAAAAGTAAAACGTGCACTCGGAGCTTCCTAGGAGAGGCAACATCCTTAGTACGCCGACGCACGTGACAGTAGAGGTTTCTAAACATCTCACATTTGGTGCTTGTTCGTTTTTGCTTTGCTTTATTTTGTTTTGTTTTCCTTCCTAAACCTGATACCATCCCAGTTCGGCGAGAGTTTTGATTTAACTGAAGCTTCAATCCAGCTGGGAGTTTGAGAGAGTGTGGTTGTCTGGGAAAGTCCTTCGCGTTTTTATTCTATTTTAAGTTTTCAATTCACTTTTTTTTTTAGTTGTTGGAAGGTTTTGGTTTTACCGGAAGTTTCGGATTAGCTAGAAGTCAACGTTACTAAAACACTCAGTTGGGAAACTCGCCGTCGAAACCTGGGCCGCTGGCGTCCACCGAGACCGAGCTAAATGCAACAACAGCGCCACTCTTTGTCATTTGTCTGTACTGTGGTCACCTTGAGCTTTTAGAAAGCCTTTTTTTTTGCGTAAAAACAAACGGAAAAGACTCTTTTTGTATAAAATTTATTGGAGTTTAGTACAAAATGAAGAGCGCGTGATGTTTTTAAAATCTTTAGTTTGCAAGGTTTTGTGGCACAATTAATATTGTTTTTATACAACCATGCCTCAGCGGTGCTTTCAGGTAGCACGTCCCGACCTAGGTGCATTTTAACTTCGGTAGCAGGACGCGGCGCGTCCGCTGGGGAGACGGGGGTGGCACCCGTGTAACCTCTTCCACTGTATCTGTTTCGGCGCCTAAATGGCCGATTAAAGCCAAAATAGAAGTGACGTGCGGTTCTTCGAATGGCTGCTGAGGGAGAAATGGTGGCGTTGTGTTCGTCATTAGCTCGGTGCTGGAGGACAGATCGGGGCCACTTTTTGAAGGCAGTCTCTATGGCAGTTTCCCAACTGGGTGGTTTAATAACGTTGCAAGACGTTTTTGTTTTTGTTTTTTTTCCTGTTATGTGCAAAGACCAGGCAGGCCTGAGACTTCAGCTTGCAGAAAGAAAGTATGCCTGAAATTTGTTAGAACAGCTTCATTTCAGCGAATAAAACTGATACAGATTATCAGCTGTAGAAGGTCGGCCGGTTTTTTTTTCCTTGCTGACCACCATCTAGATGAAGAGCACAAAATCTTCGGCGATTTTAATGGCTGAAACAAAGGTTAATAAAAAAATATCACAAGTCATCAGATCAATTACCTCATAAAGGTGACCTTTTCTTACCACTTTTGTTCGTTCAGGTTGCGGTCAGCTGCACTGCAGGGGGACCCCGAATAACTATCGCTGTGGAGAGCTATAAAACTAATTGAACCATGAAACTCGTGAGAGTTCAGTAGCGCAATGTGACAAAACAATACAAACACAGATAGTGATTAGTGATAGTAATTCTGACAATTGTAAGCCACAAAGGCGTCTTAACTGCAGTGGCTTACTAACATGAAATCAACCGCTCAAGCAGATTGCAGGCCCGTTTTAGTCCTTTAACCGCATATGAGTCATTTTAGTCCCCCTAAAACTTCGAACCAAAAACCAAACCTTCAAGTTTATGCCGAATGGCAGCTTTCAGCAGAAATTTAAATGCTTTCAGACATGAGGCTTTACCTAATGAAGATGGCTACTTTGTCTAACCTCTTTCGGCAGAATGGTTCAGTTTGGGGGGGGGGGGGGGGGGGGCATTCGTAAAGTTACTAAAATGGTTAGCGAATATGTATGTGATTACTTGCCGAATCCGCGGTTTCGAGACCTTGGTTGGTGCATATAATTTCTTGAAGCAAACACTAAGGTGATCCAAAGTAAATATTGCATGCCCTTTTGTCTCTTGCAGGCAGTGTTGGACAAAATACTCGATAAAAGTATTTAAGTTAAGTTACTAAATACCTGCGTCATAAAGTATTTAAAATACTACTCAAGTTACTTTCACTGTAAAGTATCTTGTGTAGGGTACAGATACTTAGAAATGTATTTCAGTTACTTTTGAAGATACTTCCGCATTGCTTAATTTTTATCGACGTCATTGACAACGGCAGTTATTTAGCTACGCAAACCTGGGTTACCAGAATGGTTTATTAGCACGCAACAACAGAAAACGAAAAAAAGTATCGTAGTGCTATTTTATGCAGTCCGACTATAAAGAGCAAAATATTGTCACGAATGATAAATGATGACGCGGCGAATAACTGAAGAAACTAAACGTTTAATGGGGCGAACTTGTTCCCAAAACAAAAGAGAGAAAGGCTAGCGTCGCAGGCGTCCATGTCAGCGAAACAGCAGGATCGACCGCTGGGGCGAGACTGACTCCGGACCGCCACTCGGAGCACCTTTTGTACCCGCGTGTGTTTCTGGAACATTCGGCGTAGAAAGTTCGGCGCGTAGAACTTTCGTAACGCAATCAGACGACAAAATCATCGAACTTACCAGAATGTCAAGTTGAATGCATAAATAAAAGACAAGTCCGCTTTCTGGTATCGAACCCGGAGCCTCCGCGCGAGAGCCTCCGCGCGAGAGCCAAGAGCGGTAACCATCCGGCCACGCGCTCGCTGGGCGACGCGCGTGGCAGTATCACTGATAGATGTTACAAAACATTTCTGGGACAACAAGAAAGAGGTCGCTTTAGCTATTGGGGAGAAGATCAGACCGTGGCGCCGCAAGCGGTTAACTTTAGAACTAGATGGATGAGGACAACAAATACAATGGCTCAGCGCTCGGCTGACTTAACCGAACGCGGCGTCAGCGTTTGGCTGGAGTTCGTGTTCTCCGGTGAGGGGGAGGAGGGGCTCTTTTGTTACCATTCCGGCCTGCATGAACGATGCAGCATGCACGGTCCTCAGCTAAACACAAAAGCCAAAGTGGGTCAAGCTCGCATCCTCTGAAGACTTCTTTCGGGACAGATCCGGCACCTAACGTCATGGACATTCCCACAAGGCCTGTAAGCACGTGCACAGGCCTTGTGTTGGGTAAACACTGAGGTGTGGGGACAACAAACGGGATAGAGCGCCTCGCCGATAGTGACATCGCTGAATATCACATCCTGCGGCGCACCTTAGACGCATCGTTTAACTACAATCCATATTCCCTATACGGGGAGTTCACTATAAACGAACTTCAGACACGGATATGAGTGAATGGATAACAAAGAGAACCCACATAATAGCCACGGCACGTCACCCTGCTCGCAGTTCGTTTCCTGTCCTGTTCTCTGCTCAGTGTTCGCGAGAGCAATAAGCGCCGGACTGACAACACAAAAAAAAACCTTGACGTTTTGCCCTAGCGGGGTCAAATATACAAAAAGCAAAATAAAAATGTCTACTTTTGTGTGTGTGTCCACTTCTCATTTTCTTCTATTTGTTATTTCTTGACACTTAAGTCTGCATTGTTCTCGTAGGTCGTTTCCCGGTCTGCTTTCGCCTCCGGGTGGCATCTTTACTTCCGTAAAACCACACCTTTAGTTTGAGGATTTTTTGGGGGGAAACAAAAGGCGCCTTTGGGAAGGCGAGGGGAGAACCTTTATTGTACGAACTTTCGGCTGAAATATGAGTCACAGTCGGCAAGAAAGCGATATTTTTACGAGCTCAATCTAAGTCACCGTAGCTAATCAGAGCTAGCAACAGGATTCGGTTGCTCGAAAGAATGTTCACGTTTCCTCGTGCCACGCCCACCCCACTTCATACCGAAAAACTCGGAAAATGGCGGAATGTCAAAATGTATTTAAGATAATGAGTACAAGATACTCGGAATTGTAATTAAGATAGAGTATTAAATACTCTCTATCAAAGGTATTTGCAAGATACCAAGATACTCCAAAAAGTATTTAAGATACAGTATCTTGAGTAGAGTATTTGAGATAGGCACAAGTCTGCTTGCAGGTAGCTAGCGCAAGGAGACATATCTCATTTCATTTTATTTGATTTATTTTCCTAAAAGCGCCTGGAGGCATTACCAGAGGGGGGAACAAAGAAATAATAAATACTTCGAATACAAAACATACAAAATTAAAAAAAAAGGTTTTACGAAGTCTTACACATAAAAAGAAACGGAGAAAGCAATATTTACATTCGAATGTAGTACATAGGGTTAAAATACGTGGAATAATTCTTTGCAAGCACACTTAAGTTAACTACAATCTGTTTACCACACTCTCAGGCAGGCCGTTCCATTCGTTAATACACAGGTTTAAAGGAGACTGAATGCTGTTTGGTGCAACGTGAGTGCTGCCGATTTTGGTGCTGGTGATCCTGCTTAGGAAAACTTCGGGTGGGGGAAAGTAAAAACTGACTTTTAAGATGCGGATTAGGTTAGTATATTTGACGAAGAAGGTGTGGTGTCGAACAAGTAAACCAGATGGTGACACATCCCCGCTGTCCGGTATGCGTTAGAACAGCGCCCTAAAGGCCAGGGGGCGACACAGGGCAGAGCCGGATGGCGGTGGGTAGAACCCAGACGCACGAGGCTTACGTTATGTAAAATAAAGTTAATCAGTCTGTTTCGTTACCTGGTTGTCTCCCTCGGCATTAAGAAATAACACTACAAGTCCGGCGACGAGGATGGGATGCCGGGGAAGACCACAAGAAGATTCAGCTCGACGGAACGTCTAGAGAAGACGCCAAAAGAGACCCGAGAGCAAGACCGCAAGACCACGCCGGTCTAGAGCTGAACAAAGAAGCCGCCCTAGAGCCAAGTAAGCAGTCGCCCAGGATGGCTAGGTTGGACATTTGAGAAAATGTACATGGAAGTGACGTAATGGAAAGGAGGAACGTATCCTAGCAACACTCACGTGGCGGGTCTGCCCACTTGGACGCCGCTACGTCATCGCAAACTTGACACCTGTCACCCGTTTGAGCGACGTCCGGAGCCAACCCCCGACGAGCGGAAGGAGCTACGCATTCCCCGAGGCGTCGCGGGGTACGGGGTAGCATTTACTACGACGCGGGGAGCAGTTCCTGCGTTTAGTGAACGAACGGCAACCAATCATGTGCGTCGCTGGCCGTCGCATCTGTTCTAGTACAGCTAAAAGTATTGAAAAACAATAAAAACCTGTTGGGCGTTGTTAAAACAAACCGTTTATTTCTGTCCTTTTGCAATACATTTAAGAGTTAATAGGAGAGAACGTTGTTTCAATGTTACAAGGAATGCGGGATGCGCGCTTTGCGCCTTCTTTTAAAGCAACATGTCGGAGCAAGCCAGAATCGCGGGGTTGATGGCTGCACATAAAGAGCTCCCATTTCGTGGTCCCGGCGCGTAATGAAGGCGCGGAAGCGAACAGAGGACCTGAACAAAGACGCCTGCTTGCTCTGTTGAACCCAAGAAACATTCGGTTGATATGACTTACCCTGAGACAGGGAATAAACAAGATTCGTAAAAGGGACGCGGTCAACACACAGCGTATCCAAAAACAGCTGTGTGTGCGGAGACCTGCCTAAATTTCTTTTCCTTCCTGTCTCAGGTCAAGGTATGTCCACTTTTTACGAGCTCGCCTGCGCCTTCACCTTTTTTGAGACCTACAGTGTAGTCATAACTTGCAACAGCAACTACTTTCATCTTGTCTGGAATACCTCAGTAGCGAACTTCGCCACGTCTTTTTTGTATATGCTGTAAACGACTTAATTTTCGCGAATCGCCTACAATTCGCAAAAAATAGGTCCCGCGAACAATTCCGGTAAGATGTCAACACATTGGAATCTATATTGGGATCCCACCGCGTCGTGAAAATTAGAACCCGCGAATTATTCCAAAATTTCGGCTTTAACCTAAATCGCGAAATATTGAGCCCTCGAAAAATAGGTCGCTTACAGTATATTATTGTCTAGCTGTATTTAATCTTTGTCTCGAATATGGCAGGCCTTCGTGTATATTAGTAGATATGTTACGAAATCCAACCTAGAGGTAGTGTGCTGCAAAATGTGTTCAAATTAAGAAATCAATGTTTGACATAACATGTGATTTAAGATTGTCCGACTGTTTACGTTATGCTATGCTAGTCAGTGTTCATTTTTACTTTCGAGAATGAAATATTGCAAGACCTGTTTTTATATAATTTTACTTTTTCAAGTTACGGTTTTGCATTCTAAAAATAAAGCACTTTCAAAAATAAACTAGCTGTGCCACATAACATAAACCCTGATACTCTACGTAAAAAAGGACACATACACCGAAAGGTCTCAAACACAGCTGAAATTTTATTTTCCAAAAAGAGCTAAAATAGACACCATGACAAAAAGTAAGGGGGAGAAGAAACCTAGAATGACTTGAGAAATCCTGACACAAATCCCAATACTAACATCAAGAGGCACACCTGAGTGATGAAGTCATAATACAGAGGGTAATAACGGGATGTTTAAAACCACAGGGGATATGAAACAACACCCAAAATGGCAATATCCCCCCAGGCAGCACACAGTATTGGGCCAACATTGGATTTGATGTGGCAAAGAATGGCCCAACAATGGCCGAACTGAGCCTTATGTTTCCCAATATTGGAATCACATTGGACAATATTGGACTATCAAAGCCAATGGTATTCCAATATTGGTGATACGTTGGCATAGGCTGGTCAACGTTGGACTGTCAAAGCCAATAGCTTTCCAATATTGGATATACGCCGGCATAAGTTGTCCAATATTGGACTGTCAGAGCCACTGGCTTTCTGATATTGGCTATACGCCGGCATATGCTGTCCAATATTGGACTGTCAAAGCCAATAGCTTTCCAATATTGGATATACGCCGGCATAACCTGTACAATATTGGAATGTCAGAGCCAATGGCTTTCCGATATTGAATCTACGCTGGCTTAAGCTGGTTAACATTAAACTGTCAACGCCAAGACATCACCAATATTGGTGATGTCTTGGCATAGGCTGGTCAATATTGTACTGCCATTGCCAATGGCTTATCGATATTTGTGTCGCCTAGGCTATAGACCCGCGACCCTCTTTTTTGCCTTGCAGAAGTAGGAAAGTGGAAAAGAGTCATTCATGCGCTCGCTCGGGGCGAGAATTTCATTTAGCCAATTTCATGTGGCGTACGTCGCCGGTGCTTTGTAACCGCGATCACAAATGCATCCTTAGCTGCCTATAGGACTATTGCAGTTTTTTTGCCGGCTGAAATCCCTTCGCATTGCCTTTACCTCGGCGTTGACAACTT
This sequence comes from Ixodes persulcatus, assembly GCA_013358835.2. NCBI lineage: Eukaryota > Metazoa > Arthropoda > Arachnida > Ixodida > Ixodidae > Ixodes > Ixodes persulcatus. The sequence continues at coordinate 7,785 of JABSTQ010010989.1, forward strand.
AATTCCGTTTTTTAGACTTAATATTTTTTTGGTTTTTCTAGTGTATTGTGTATGTATATGCATTACGTAGCGTTAACGTCTTCTACTTTGCCCGTGCCGCTGCCATGTTTGTAGTTCTTTCTGCGTGCTCAGTTTTTTATATTTAATGTTTCTATATTTTGTCATTGTCGACGCAGGTGTCAACAAACATAAAGCCGCCGCTTACGCCGCAACCGAAGTGACTTCTACTCTAAGTTTTACGGGAGTCTATAGCACTATAAAGTCGTCTATTGGACTCGAATGAAGTCTCGAGAGGGCTGCTTCAACTGCCAGTGCAGATATCATCAGTGTAGGCAGAGCAACGACGTAGCAATCGTGACGCGAGAGCATACTGCGCCTCGAGCTGGCCGGCCGCGCTCGCTCTGCGGAAATGTGAGCGTGGGACTCTCAAGCCCCGTTAGCTTACTGAAGTTGCAAGACGCTACTTTGTCGTCGCGAATCCTCTGCCCATCGAACGGTCGTGAAGTCGTTGCGCCCGGCGTATACCCTACGCAGCATCTTTCAGAAACCGTCCGCGCAGCATCTCAACCTTCTGTCTGCGAGCGTCGGCGATTCATCGTGTGTTGAAAGTCGGACGATGTGCTGTCCGTGGTGGCTTTTATGTGTAACTCTTTCGTGAAAAAGTTTTAATTTTAAAAACGCCAACCTAACAGTGTACAAATAATTTTAAATTTATTGATAAAAATAAATATATATTTATATATATTTATTTGTGGACATCGTGCGCAAAAAATAGTCGCGCTAAGTTCTTCATTCTAAATAATAGTGTGGGTTGTACGACGTAAAACATAGTGTTTTCAAACTGCCCCGTTTAGAATCACTTTTGGGCTGGACAGCTTCTTTAGAAGCTCACAAGCTGGCCTTCAAAGAGCTGTAATGTTCAATCGGTGTTGACAGCAGGACAGACGCTATGCGTGTTTGAGACCAATCGTGTCTCCGGTTAGGGTAACGTGACTACAGTTTTCAAGCTGGTGATAAGGCAGAGCACGGAACGTGCCAGCCCAAGGCCACGCATAACATCCACTGCACTATGAATCTTGGGTACAATGACAAATCCTTTCGCTGTGTTCATTGTTGAGATGCCCCTGAAGATTAGCCGTTGTAAGCGCGCCCCCGTTCTGGCCTGCTTCCTTTCTACTCCTTCTCTCGTTTTCTCTCTCTCCCTAAGCTGAAGGCATGGTAGACGGTGCGTACTCGCCGGACCAATGAACCGTTTACTTTTTATCGCTTGAATCCGCTCTCTGTGCGCGGGAAACGGCAGAAGCGTGATCACGTGGTTTGACGGATGACGCATTAGCGGCTGACAAACCCAGAATGCCTGCGAAGGCCTGACCTAGTTTCGCGTGCGATGCGGCCTGCGGGCCTGCTGTGGATTTCGCTTCTGTGGTAAATGGTATCTCGTTCGAAAAGTCCTACCCGTATCGATATCGATTTCTTCAAAGAAGCGCAAGACATTCTTGTGAATCGTTTAGTGTTCGGTTCGGCAAACGGCAGCGTGTGCTACATCGTGTTGAATCTTCACGGATCACTTCCTTCAAGTTTGTGTGGTTGGTCTGCAGTGCCCGTGTCGACATCTACCTCGGATTACATCTTTCAAGTCCGGTATTTTAAACGTAAGAGCGCTGCAACCTACTTGGTGATCATTGTCCGTTCTTCTAAGGGTATACTCTTCCGAATAACCTCTAGAACGAGGCAGTGCCTATCTCCTGGCGGTCGGGAGAATAATTTTCCTGCACTCTTTCCGACAGTCGCCTGCCATAATGTCTGAAATAATGTCACAACTGAAGGTAGAATACTGACTTCATTATTCACCCTGCGTTTCGCGAAAACACGTTTCGTGGCCTCCTTTTCGTGAATACACGTTGCGTCGAGATTCACGTTTCATCGACATTTGTTATGCGAATTGCACGCTGTAGGGGCATTTTGTCCGGCGTGTATTCCTGAGGCGCAACGCTTCCTTGACATTCGTTACACGAATTTCACGCTGTAGCGGCATTTCAATGCGCGTGTATTCCTGAGGCGCGTGCTTACTGAACCAGCCCACCCTTTCACGCCGCTTCATGCTAAGTCTGCGACAATTCTTTGCAAAAAAAATGCTATTCTGAGTTTTTTTTTTATTTTTTATGAAACATCGCGTGTTGGTGAAACGATCTGTCGATGAAATGTCGTTCGATGAACTGATTGCACCGCCAATGAGGGGCGACTACCGGTAGAATTTCGGGGAAAAAATCTGCCAGCTGTCGGGGGACTGGACACTACCCAACAATTACCCCTGGTGTTGTTTGCTTTGCAATCTTCTCAGTTGTGTAACAGCTGAGTAGTACCTCTTCACATATTACAAATTGCTTAGTTTGACTTGTCTACAGAATAGGCTGTGTGCAATAAACTTTTAGGAGATTTCAAAAATATCCCTTGTGTCTGTGTACCTTTCTTTTTACAAACAACTTGGCGTGTGCACTTGCAAACAGCTGGGCGAGTGCAACGATGGCCAAAAATCTGCACCAATGACGGCCAACATTAGATCGGGTCGCACTTTCAGTATTGTCCAATATTACGCCGGTTTTTGCCAATGTGGGACCACCATTGGCTGGAACCATGGTTTAGCAATGGCCCACCATTGGCACCAACGATGGGGCCGACATTGGCTGGAACGATGGCTGAACAGTGGCCCAACATTGGCACCAATGACTGGGCCAACGTTGGATGGGGTAGCGCTTCCAATATTGTCCAATATTGAGGCCGGTGTTAGCCAATGTTTGGCCAATGTCGGACCAACATTGGTGTGCTGCCTGGGCCTGGTTTAATCAACACCGAGAAATAGGTCGTTACAGGTCTACAAATGGTCTAAAGTATTTCTCGGCTCTTTGCAGGGGAAAGCCAGGTGACCTTTGTCGGTTTGGCAACCCGCAAGCCTTCTCTGTCATTATCTCATGCATTTCATGCCTTCTGCTCATAAAATCGAAAGGCTATCGATATCACCGCTATGCACTCAACACATATCCGGGGGCAGTACCATCCGTCTCTAAACACAGCACATGAAATACCTGTGAACAAGTCCATCATGTTCCTCGACCTCACACTGGAATTTAAAGATATAAACATATGTTGGAAGTATGAACCAAGGTCATGCAAAAGATTTCTTTTGTTTGCATCTGGACATTCCAAAACTATAAAAATCAGTGTTTCCTACATCGCTCTTGTATCGGCCTATTGTCACCAGAACAATGGGCAAAGTTTTGAAAAGCAATTTTCCTGCCTACGTGATTCTGGCTATCCGATTGGTGTCCTGGTACGCTCACCTGAAAACATTTGCACCTAACTAACACTAATCAGCTGACACAGATATGGAACAGAGAAGACAAGAACTAAGCAAAAAATTGTAGTACCCTACATTCATGGCATAACTCATACATTGAAAGGAAGTAGCTGCGAGGCAGGGCAATAAGGTTGTGTGCTCTGCTCCAAACTCGGCGTATTGTATGAACAAAGGTATAAAACGCAGGCGAGCTGGTGGATGACATCCATAGCAACCCTGAGACGTAGGAACAATAAAAAAAAACGGACAGAACAATGAAGTCTCTACCACAGCTTGAAATTTATTGAACAACCATCGCCTTAAATACATGTCCCAGACCTCTTTTTACAATTCGAACGACCTCCTCGCCCACCACACAGTGTACCCTAACAAGACAAAGTAAATTGCAACTTCAACCAGAAAAAAATGTGCGACATTTCTTACAAGACTTTGGTTTTGGCTCATGTGCCCCGTGTTACATAGAGGTTGTTTATTACATTCCCCTACCACGTGGCAAATGTCCCATCGGTCAAACTGGTAGGTGACTAAATGACAGGATAAGAGAGCATGCAGCATCTGTCAAGGAAACTACAGCAGGTCATTGCCGCACCTGTAAATGCAGTGTTGTGTTCAGCAGCATCACCATTCTTGCAAGAAACAAAAGCCTGTATGCACGAGAAATGCGAAAACACATAAAACAATGGCCATCGAAGGAAACAAAGTAGCATGCGTCAGTATGCCTTCCATTAAACTCGACAAGAAAACCAATAGTGTTTGGAATGTTTTACGTCCCGCTGAAATGCGGGTCGTTTCAAACTAAATTGTATCTACAGCTCTCAGAATAAAGAACAAAAACAAACAGATAGCTGAGGCACATGAAGAGGAAGAGGTATTAAACCATAGTTGGTAGTCCAGCGATATGTTTTTCTCTCAAGTTCAAGCTGGCCCTAGCCATGGTGGCTGCGCGATGAACTGTGCAAGGTGTTGGAGCTGAAGAGACTGCATAGATTATGGACGGCCATGATTGCGGAGCAGCGAGCGAAGTGTGCACTTGACGGCTTTCACGGGGAGGGCTTCAGTGACGGCAAGGAAACAGATGGGTCCTTGGTGGTCGGGACCGCAGTCGTGGTGGTGAGCGGCTCCCCGTCGCCGGCGGCGTCCGTGCTGGGCATCACCGTGGCGAGGGCAGTAGGGGCTCCCCGACGGCGTCCTTTGGGGCGAGACCACCGTCTTGGCGACAGACTCCTTGATGCCGGCGGCGTCCCTCAGGGGTGGGACGGCAATCCTGGCGTGTGTGGCGCTGTGCAGGGGCACGGCTGCAGCAGGTCTCGAACCGGGCGACAAGGCGATGCCTCTAAGCCCTGTCCGAGATGTCGACTGGAAGGCTGGCAGGAGCCAGCCTCTCGCCATCAGACGCTGACCCCTCCGAGCTCGGCTCAGACTCCAACTCTCGCTTTTCAGGGTCGGAACCTGACTCCGGTTTTGGCTCACTCAATACAAGACAGGCGTTGTCCAGCACTGCACGTGTCGTTATAATGGTGGTGGTGGCTATTGATGGATGATAATGCAGAGTCCGGTGCCTTTGCAGACACGAGAATCTGTTTTTCAACAGCCCACTGCAGCGCTCCACAACGGCAGCAAGCAATGGAGGTCACGTGGATCCCAAGGACAGGGGTGATGAACCATGACTCCAAGCCGTAGCCGTCGTCGCCCACCGTGGCTCTATGCATCTTACCCAGCATTCGGCGTCACGCATCTGCAAGTGTGAGAGAGATACCGACATGAATTTACTTGAACGTTCCACTCATGGTTCACAAAGCAGTCTCAATTCCGGAACCTTCCAAGTTCTTTTGACAAGATAATTAACATTATTGCAACACACCTTCATGGACGCAAGATATGATGACAAGAAACCACTTCTTTCAAACAAACATAATGTGGCGGGCGGAAGGATGTACGTTTTAAAAGTCACGACATACTACCTAGAGCACACTCTCGTGCAGTTGGAGCACAGGGGCGGATTCAGAGGGGGTGGTCCGGATGACCTGACCCCCCTCTTGAATTCTGCATGTGTCAAAATTTAGGGCGTGGAAACGAGTGTGGGGGGGGGGGCGACATATGATACGCCGACCAAAAACCTGACCCCCCCCCCCCCCCCTCCCCTCGAAATACCTGCGTCCGCCCCTGGAGGAGCACACAAGCCCGCACCTCTCATTTATAAAATGGCATATCCACACTGTACCCGCGTTACGCTGTATTTTTTTTTTTACACACATGGAACTGATTTCGAGTACGTAATACGAGCGTACTTACCACCGTCACGTTGAGGGCGTAGAAATGCTTGCGGCACAGTGCACCACCTTCATGGCAGTGGGATCGTTCTTGGACGGGCCGACGATGGCGATCATCGTTTCGTTCACGCAACCGATGACGCCGGATATCCTACCGAGCGGTCTGAGGCCCGTCTCCACGTCGTACTTCTCGCTCGGCGTCTCGGGGAAGCGGAGCCAGCCGCGCCGGACACCGACACGACGCACGATAGCGACGGACACGACGCGGACAGAGACGACGACTGTCTTCAGTCGCACGCTGCATGCTCGTCGTTCGCCACCAAACTTTGGAGGCGCTCCGTGGCGTAGAAACGAAGTGTACAACACTTGAAGCTCCACAGTCGTGAACGTCCACGAGCTCCGTTTCGTAGTCTCTTCACCTCCGGTTCCTAGCGCCAACGTTGTCTCTCGCTGCCGGCGCTGCGTCGCACGCTCGCAATCCTCCGGGAGCTCGAATGCTGCGCGGTGCTGTCGGTAAATCTTCCCGACGAAAACAATAAGTAAATTAGTTGAAAAGTGGCATAATCGCCCGACGACGACGCGGTTTGGAAAATATGACCAACGAAAGACACCTACTAAGGAGCTAGTACCTTTTGAAACGTACTCGGTACAAAGTGAAACGTCACTTTGTTGTCACGTCCGGTTGCCGACTCCGCCTACATTTTTTTAGAGAAATTACGTCACTTTTGCTTCCAACCAATCAGACGTGATGACGTCACTTCTGTGTACTTTTAAAAAAAACATGTACAATGCCGAACCTAGCCATCCTGGACCTTCGCGTCCCGAGCATTCCTCCGTTCGATCCGCATGCTGATCCAACGTCTGTGTCTCAGCGCTGGATGCGATGGCATGCAAGACTCGAGAATTATCTCATCGCGTCCCACGTCACGGACGAACAAAGGAAGCGTGCACTGTTGCTGCACCTTGCGGGAGAAGCCGTTCACGACGTTTTCATCACACTCCCGAACACGGGCACTCGTTACGAGACCTCGGTCGAGAAACTGAAAGCTCACTTCGCGCCAAAGAAGAACGCAGTTTTCGAGAGACATGTGTTTCGGCAAGCGAAGCACGAGCCGGCAGAGACTATCGACCAGTTTCGTGTGCGTCTGCGGCAACTAGCCCTAACGTGCGAGTTTTCCGACGTGGACGGAGAAGTCATGTCAAAGATTATAGAAGGCACCGCGTCGACCAAACTGAGAAGAAACGCGCCCCGTGAACCGGACATGAAACTGGAGCGGCTATTGCTCGAAGGGGCCTCGAGAACGCCGAGTGACAAGCCGCCGACATAGAGAAAAAAAGTGTCGGTGCCGGTAAACAAGGTATCACCAAAGAAGAAACCGTGGCCCCGGAAAACACAAAAAAAAAAAAAGAAGTCTCAAAGACGAAGACATGCACGTGTTGCGGGAGAGGGTGGTCACACGACGGAGATAAGAAGAAGTGTCCAGCATCGGGATCAACTTGCCACAATTGCAACAAGAAAAACCACTTCGCCAAAATGTGCAGAACGCGCAAACAAGAGCAAGTCAGAACAGTTCAATAACTGGAACCAACTCGGAGCGAAGACGTTTCCGAAGAACTGTACTACGTGCAGCAGAAACACTGCAAGATCCCCAGTGTGACTGTAGAAATAGAGGGAGTCGAGATCGCAGTCTACGTGGACTCAGGAGCTGGAGTTGACGTAATGGGAGAAACAACGTGGAGGGACAAGCTTAAAGCACCTTTGGAAAAGACCGACATTCGCCTAGTGCCCTATGGAATGAAGCAACCTTTTCCAGTGGTTGGGGTGTTCAAAGCCAAGATGAAAGCTCGAAAGAACACCACCCACACGAGTGTATACGTCATCAAGGGGCATCATGCATCCCTTCTGAGCTACCAGACAGCAATAAGTTTGGGTCTCATTCATGCGCTGAATAGCATTGAAGAAACGTCCCAAGTTGATCCTGTCAAGGAGTTCCCCAGTCTCTTCGCTGGATTGGGAAAACTAAAGAATTTCCAGGCCAAGCTCCAGATAAAGGAAGATGCGAAACGAGTCGCTCGTCCACACAGAAGAATTCCATTTAAGATGCGAAAAGGAGTTGAAGACGAGCTCAAGATACTAGAAGAACTGGACATCATTGAGCCAGTCAAAGGTCCGATCCTTGGGCTTCCCCTATTGTGGTAGTACCGAAGCAAAACAACCCCCAAGCGGTGAGGATGTGCGTGGACATGAGAGAGCCCAACGTTGCGATAGAATGAGAGAGGCATGTCATGCCTACGGTCGAAGATGTCATTGAAATCCTGAATCTCTTCAAGCGCTGACTCATGCCAAGAACGTCTTCAAATGAACCAAAGAGCACCAAGAGGCTCTAGACAAGATCAAGATGGAAATGGCTGCCAGCCATTCGCTCGACTACTATGACGACAGCAAAGAGACACATCTCATCACAGATGCCGGTCCAAGTTGACTGGGTGCCATGCTTACTCAAGAATCAAGAAACTGTAAGCTCAGCATCCTGGCCTACTGTAGCCGAGCACTCACGCCGACAGAACAACGATATCCCCAGATCGACAAAAAGATGTTGGCAATAGTATCAGCAGTGGAACATTTCAGGGTGTACCTAGCAGGAGGAGTCTTTACAATCAAAACAGATCACAAGCCCCTAGTCTCCATACTCCAGAATCTAAGTGCGAAGCTGTCAGCCAGGTTAGAACGTCTGAATCGGAGACTACAGCAGTACAGCTACAAGGTAGAACACATCCCTGGAAAGGACAATCCCACGGACTACTTGTCAAGACACGTCCAAGACTCTGACTTGGAGTCCAAAGAAAGTAGAGCCACTTGAGAAGATGTTTTCTACGTGTGCACCACGGCTGTGCCAAAAGCGATGACAATGGAGGAGGTGGAGAAGGCCTATGATGGAGATCCACTCATGCAGAAACTGAAGAGTGCCATCCTAGAAGAGGATAAAAGGGCGTCAGACAAGATGTGGGTAGAGGAGACATTAGGGCTTTTCGTTCACATCCGTCAAGAGCTCACTGTCACTGACAACGATGTCATCCTGAGAGGCACGAGGCTAATACTCCCAGAGGCTCTACATCTGAAAGCGACAGAAATCGCTCACAGAGGACACCAAGGTGTCGTGAAGACTAAGCAGCTCATTCAAGAGAAAAACTGGTTTCTCTGGGTTGGATAAGAAAGTAGAATCTGTGGTCAAGAACTGCCGAGCCTGTCAGAGCAGTGTCGAAAGAAAAGCCACCACCACTCAAAATGACAGATCTTCCTGCTGGTCCTTGGCAGGCGTTGGCAGCAGACTTTGCAGGTCCTTTTCAGGGAGGAAAGTATCTCCTGGTTGTAGTGGATGAATACTCACGGTTTCCTCTTGTGACGACGCCGCCATCTCTGAACACTGAAGGAGTAACGTCAAAAATGCAAGCAATGTTTTCTGTCTCTCATGCCTGCCGCTGAGCATCAAGACTGACAATGAACCTGCCGTTCTTCAGTCAAGAGTTTGCCATGTTCATGGTCGAAAACGGAATAAAACACCATAGGGTGACGCCGCTGTGACCACAGGCTAACGGGAGAAGCGGAAAGATTCATCAAAATCATCACGAAGACTGTCAAGGCAGCGACAGTAGAGCGGAAAAGGTGGGAAACTGAATTGCAAGAGTACCTGTTGAACTACAGGGCGACACAATAAGGGGCAACAGGTCTCTCTCCAGCAGAACTACTCTGCGGGCGGAAAATGAAAATGAAGCTCCCTGAAGTCACCGCCACAAGTAATGGTGGCCAAGGGAGAGAAAGAGATCAGCTTAAGAAGGCACAGATGAAACTGCATGCCGGCAGGAAACGCCACGCTGTGCCTCATAACCTTCAAAAAGGAGACTGCGTGCTACTGAAACGGCCTGTGACTCCAACACACGAGTCCCAATATGACCCAGACCCTTATACGGTTACACGTGTACAAAGGACAGCTATAACTGCAAAAAGAGGTGGCAAGAGAACGATTCGAAACTCATCATTCTTCAAGAAGATCGAGAAGACTTGTGAAGTTGCAACTGACAATGACTTTGACTATCCAATTAGAGACTATATGCCCACAGATCAAGACGATCGACACACTGTCAAGAATGCTCCTGGCGACTCTATTGGTCCACTTGAAGCAACCCCTCGAGCACCGCAAAGACAGCTAGCTGCCAGTCCGATAAACAAGGAACACGAGACCACCCCAGTTGAAGGATTATGCAGTGGAGTTTCGCTGAGAAGTTTCTTTTTAAAAGCAAGAGTGGAAATGTGGTGTCGAACAAGTAAACCAGATGGCGCCACATCCCCGCTGTCCGGTATGCGTTAGAAGAGCCCCAAAGGCCAGGGGGCGACACAGGGCAGAAACGGATGGCGGTGCGCAGAAGACAGACGCACGAGGCTTACGTTATGTAAAATAAAGTTAATCAGTTTGGTTCGTTACCTGGTTGTCTCCCTCGGCATTAAGAAAAGACACTACAGAAGGGTTAATCGCGATACTTTGCGTCTGTTGCATAAAGATGCGAGGCCAGCTTTAGACTCTAGAGCAGTCACACTAGATGCAAAAACAAAATCTTTCGAAATTAAGAGAACGACCTTGTGTTGGATAGAACCGACTTTTTTAATCAAGTAATCTTGCCCGGAACTACAAATTAAACCAGCGTAGTCTACCATCGAACGAATTAAGGACTTGTAAGCTAACAAGCAAGCATCGGAAGGTGCTGAATATAAATTTCTTCTAAAATAACCCAATGTACAATTTGCTATTCCAACGATGTAATCAATATGTAGGTTCCAATTTCAATTTTCTGTTAGTTTATTACACCTAGTTAATTATAATTGCTTACTTTTTCGAGATTAAAGCCGTTTATTTCCTACTCACAAGTAACAGTCGTTTTCTCCGTAAAAAATGTCAGAAGTTTAGTCTTTGAAGTTTTGATGATCAATTTCTAATGCTCGCACCATGATGCTAAAGAATTTAGGTCACGCTGCAGGGTCATGCTATCGTCTTTGGTAACTCTGCGCCTATAAATTACACAGTCATCCACGAAACGTTTTATTTTGGAGCAGATTAAAACTAAAAACAAAGGGGTCCATAGGCAGAAAGCTGTAGGAAGGGGAGACAACAATCAAATTCATAAGAAAAGGCATCAACAAAAGTATCATTGAGAACAGTGGTTCTCAGCCATCGATGTTTCGCGGACCCCTTTTGGATCGGCGAAGATGATGGAGGACACCTTTCCTGGTGAGAGGAGGGGGAATGTATAAGTTAGACATAATAATAACATACTAAATGGATTTAACTAAGGGACAGTGTGAAGTAGACTTCTCTTATTGACATACACACGAGAAAACTTGCCCGAAATCGGAAAAATTCCTTATTAATCTGAAAAAAGACAAGTTTTATTGCCGGGCCTGACTGATGAGGCAGGGCTTCGCGGACCCCCATTTGAGAACCACTGATTTAGAACATTAAGGTAAGGAAACACCTTACCAGGAGAAGAGTGAAAAGGAAAATAGGAAGAAAAATCCTGAAAACAGCAGAAGGGTTCTCATCATTGGGGACTCTAATGTGAAAAAGATGAAGAGGAGAATACTGGAAGACACTGGGTACGACAAACGCGTAACCATCAAATCAGTCAGTGAAACAGACACAGAGTAGGTCTTGAAGGAGACGGAGCACTGGATGGAAGCGAAGACAGGTCAGGATATGATCCTTCTTCATATTGGGCTGGGAGACATCTTGGAGCATGGGGACACAGAACGGCAGGTGAAGAAGCTGGAGGACAATGTGAACAAATGCACGGAGATCCACCCGAACACCTATATAGGAATATGCTCCATCCCAATGGCTACAGGGGTCACGAGAGAGGAAGGACAGAAAATTCGAGATGCAAACTGGAACATAAAAGTGATATGTGGCAAAGCAAACAAAATAGTTGAGTTGTTGAACACCTTTCAACCTTAGGAAAAATATGGGACAAACAGAGGGGAAAGAAAAGAAGAGGTAAACCGAATGGCACAAAGATTGCTTTCCTGAACATGCAAGGAGCAAGAACAAGTAGAAAATGGGAGGAACTCTACGAAACAATGGAAAAAGAAGGTATTGAACTAATGGGAGTTGGAGAAACCCACCTACGAGATGAAGAATGCCCCCCGAGAAAGGAAACATTGGTATGGGAAGGCAAAAACCGAATGTCAGGAGAAAGAAAAGGGGGAGGAGGGGGGGTCCTCTTTAGGAATAATGGAAACTGGGACAGGGTAAGAACACAATGCAAAGAGCACATCTGGGTAACGGGCTGCATTCGGGGAAAGCAAGTTGCAGTAGGAATAGTCTACATGTGGACGGGCAAGGAAGCCACACCCAAGAATACGGAACTCCACGAGTGCCTGAGAGAGGACATAAAGACCCTATCAAAGACACATGCGTGCCTGCTCCTAGGCGATTGGAATGCTCATCTGGAAGATCATGGATGGCCACACAGACACCAATGGTAGAATGTTGGAAAACCAGGTGGAAGAAGAGAATTTGGTGATTGTGAATAGGCAGCCAAAATGCAGAGGAACGACGACCTGGTCGGCGAGAGGGAGACAATCAAATATTGACTACAGACTCCAAACTCATAACCTATATGAAGTCATAAAACGCATGGAAATTGACGTACAATGGATGAGCAGCATCGGAGGACATGAACTAAAAGAAAAGCGAATGTGGGATTACAAGAAAACTGTGTCCGAAGAGAAAATAGAGGCTCTGGTAGAAAAGATAGAACAAATTGCTATTGAGAGAGAAAAAACCTATAGTGAGCTGATGCATACAATCAAAAGAGAACTTGAACAACGAAAGCACACAGGCTCGCGCAGGAAAGACGATATACCAGGAAAAGATGGTGGGATAAAGAAGTAAAGGCAGCAGTACGAGCAAGGAAACAGAAAGGAAGACAATACCGGGCGAGGGTAAAACAAGGGACCCCCCAGGAAGAGAAGAGCGCATGGGAGGAATACCAAAGACAGAAGACACTGACATCAATAATAATCCAGAAAAAGATAACCGAGGCAGACAAAGTATTCATGAGAGAACTGAATGCAAGTGGAAAAGATGCCCCCAGGAAATACAGGAGGTATATAAAGAAAATAGATAAACTCACAAGGACTAAACAACAGCTGAGAAGAGACGACAGACAGGAGTTCTTGGAAAGAAACGACTGTATCCCCCTCATTGAAGAGGTCATCAGAAAGACTTTTGGGAGAAGGGGGCCAGCAGAAGCAGAGACCAACCCGACCTTGAAAGGAGAGGCAGGAAGAGATATACTCAGCAAGCCAAATGGAAGTGCAGGACATGAGGTAGACTGGATGACTGGGAAGTCACGCAGGGTGAACTGAAGAGAGCTTTAAAGAAACTGAAGGGAGCTTTAAAGAAATGGGAGTGATTAAACGTTTGGGAGAAAGAAGAAGAGAAAACCTCAGATGTAGCCTCAATTAGATACTACAAAAAAAAGAGATCCCACAGGAATGGAAAGTAGGACGAATGAAACTTATCTACAGGGGATCGGGGGAGAAAACGTCGCTGAAAAACTACCGTCCAATCAACATCACCCCAGTAGGCTTTAGAATCTTCATGAAGATCATGAAGCAAAGAATACAACGATGGGCAAAGAAAAACCACATTTTGGGAGAACTACAGAACGGCTTCAGGGAGGGAGGAAGACTAGAAGACAACATCTTTATATTAGGACAGAGCATAGAAATCGCCTTGCTGGAAAAAGGAAACCTGTTCGCAGGCTTTCTAGACATCTCGAAAGCATACGATTCAGTGGACCATGATTTGCTGTGGCAGAAGCTAGAAGCACACGGCCTAAAAGCAGAAGTAATCGAACTACTAAGGGAGACATGCAGGGGCTCAAGTGTGATAATCGAGTAGGAAGGACACAAAACAAAAGAGATCAAAATTTGAGTAGGACTTCGATAGGGTTGCCCTCTATCTCCACTTCTATTCATGCTATACATAAGCGATATGGAACAGGAGATACAACGATGTAACAAAGGTTTCGACTTGACGTACAGGAAGATGGTGACAACAGGTGACACAACAGCTACCGGGGCTCCTTTATGCGGACGACCTAGTGCTCCTCGCTGACACGCCACAGGAGCATCAAGAACTTATGGAAATTTGTGGAAAAAAGAGGAAAGAACTCAGACTGGAAATCAACCAGGAGAAGTGTGCAGCGATGGGGTGGGGAGATGTAGGACAGTCTATAGATAACAAAAGAACAATACAGGGGCGAAAAATCAGCTGGACCGAAAATTACAAATATCTGGGCATCCAAATGCAGGAGGGGCCCAACTACCTGAGAGGTCACGAGGAGCAACTTCGAAGACGGGCTCTGAGGGGTAAATGAATCCTGGGTAGGAAATTCCTCTGGACCTTTAACAGGTTTGAGGTGATGCGGGGACTGTGGAAGATGGTGGTGGTCCCGTGCATCACCTTCGGAACCGAGGTGATCGTTCTGTCGTCGAACACACGCAACTTCATCGAGACGAGGCAGCGAGAGGCCGGAACAAATGGCACTGGGGGCCCCGTCAAACAGCCCAAATAAAGCAGTCCAGGGAGACCTGGGCTGGTCGAGCTTTGAGGCCAGAGAAACAGTGGCCAAGGCAGGCTACGAGAGACGCCTGGCCGGAATGAACCACACCAGATGGGCCCACAAGGTCTGGAAATATGCGATCTACAAGTACCATAATACAAGATGGAGAAAGAGTACAAGGGAACTCTCGTATCGCCATAACATCCCGGTTCAATCGCTGTCGGAGTCGGGCGAGGAGCGAGAGGAAAATAGAAGAACAGACGACAAGGCGGTGAGGAGGCTGGTGCAGGAGGGGGAGCGGCGACGCTGAAGAGATGGAATGGCCCGTAAATCATCTCTGCGGAGGTACAACTCGTACAAGGAAAGCACCAGGAAGGAGAACATGTATCACAATACAAGACGAAGCGGCCTGCAGTTCCAGGCTCGGGCCGGAGCTCTGAGAACGAGGACATGGCGAGCAAAATTTACCGAAGACCTGGAGACCCGCTGCGCCATCTGTGGGTCGGACTCTGAGACAATCGACCACATCGTGGTTGCCTGCTGCGGTCTAACACCGCACCCGGAAACGGATTCGGTCCCAGAGGCCCTGGGTTTCACGATGGCAGTGGAGGTAGACGAGGGGTTATCGCTCCCGGCGGCGGATCGGCAGAAGACCAAAGCGGCCGAGGGGGCGATCGAACGCACCAAGCGCAGACTAGAAGACTGGTGGCAGAAAAATAGAGAATAACCTGGCTAGAGCGGAGCACGGACTTTGCTCACCCGTTACAAAGGAAAACGCCACAACATCCAATCCATCCAATCCAAGCACACTGACTACTCGGTCTGACTCCACCATCTAAACTTGTAAGTGATATGACTGATTCTTTAAATCCATTCACAACATTCCAGAATTGCTTAGCATTTTTTAATACCATTGAAGGTAAGGTATGATTTAAAAAATTTAGTTTTGCTTTCGTAATTGCCGTTTTATATGTTTCACCTGTGCAGTGATAAGCATCCCAACGTTCATCAAGGTCGGAATTCTTTTCAGAGCGGAAAAGACACTTCTTCCTATTGGACAACCGTTTAAGTCTGACATTGTACCAGGGGGACGTAGGATTGAAGGTAATTGTTCTACCTGGAATGAAAGATGCAATGAGTGAATTAACTTTGTTTTTGAACATGTCCCAATTCTCATCAACTGAGCGCTGATGAAAATTGTCTAGAAACGCATCGAGGTACTCCGCCATTTAACTTCCTGAGAGTGAGGCACATAAAAAGGACACCACACACATAGACTCTCTAACACAGCTATGGGTTTATCGTCGTCGTCTTTGTCTTCCCCTCCAGTATTTCAACGACTTTTTCCGCGCGACATTTCAAACTGATGTTGTGCACAAATCTGTTCCGAATCGATTGTCGGTTGATCCAAAATAAAATAAAGGCAATCATTAAATAATGTCCCGATGGTACACATTGTCCTATAACACTCCGGTGTAGAGTTTGGTAGAATCCACCGATCCAGTCACGTGGCACATTGTTCGAACACCACACATCTTATACCGCGAGACAAAATTCACACGTCAAGGAACCTTTTTTCAATATCAGAAAAAACAACCTATGCGTTGCTTATACAGTTTTTTTAATTATTAATTTGTAATGTTTCGAGAATAAGTCTTTTCTTGTCGTTTCTTTCAAATTCTAACACGGTACTTTTCTTCCATTCTGGTACACATCCGCTACATTGATCTATATGCTTTGCGACCTCTGAGTTTGGAGCATTGTTTTTTACATTATTTTTATGCTCATTTAGCCTTATGTTTAAACATCTTCCAGTCTGCCCAATATAGTTGAGACCGCAAGTCATAGGAATCGAATAAACTACTCCTGATTTGCATGGGACTGTCATCTCTTTGTGGGTTATTTGGCAAGTTCCGTTTTTCTCTTTTATAAAAGGTGTTAACCTTGACAACCTAATGTCATTCCTGTACACAGTTGAAACTCCAAACTTTTGGGCCATCGCTTTGATGTTATGCGATACGCCATGATAGAACGGACACCACTCTTCTCGAACTTCCGTCGGCAACCTTTTTAGCTTCTTTCTTTCCTTTAGATAGTGACCTCATCACCTCATTTATGATGTCATCAGTAAATCCGGCATCTAACAACCGATGAAGTGTTGTTGTTGTTGCCTTTTCAATCTGGTGTATGCACGTTTTCGCAATTGCGTTTTTTAGCAACGATGTTACAATGCCGCGCTTTATGGCTTTCGGATGACAACTTTTGAATGGAAGTAGGCGCTTTTGGCTTTTTTTCTTCCCGTACCTCCAGCACATTGTATCTTCTGCAATAACCAGATCTAAAAATTGCAGCTCGTTTTTTGTCGCTCGTTCTGATGTAAAGGTCAATTCAGGACAGGAGTCGACTAGGTGTCTTTTTGTGAGCTCCCATTCTTTTTCGTCTTTTGTGCAAATAAGAATATCGTCCACATAACGCGTTATATATACGTTGTCTTTTCCTTTTTGTTCCATGATCGCTGCTCCCACACAGTCTAAAACGTTTAAATAAACTTCAGACAAAATGGGAGCGATCTTGGAACCAATACATATTCCGTCCTTTTGCGTCATGAGGGTTTCTTCTTGTTTGAGCACATTGCATGTCAGGTATTTTTGGAGCAGAAATAGAAAATCCTCAATCGCAATCCCTGCTCTGGATTGAAACCCAACCAAATCTAATTCAAGCATATTCCTGAACCTGTTAAACAACAGCAACACTTCATCGGTTGTTAGATGCCGGATTTACTGATGACATCATAAATGAGGTGATGAGGTCACTATCTAAAGGAAAGAAAGAAGCTAAAAAGGTTGCCGACGGAAGTTCGAGAAGAGTGGTGTTGCCGTTCTATCATGGCGTATCGCATAACATCAAAGCGATGGCCCAAAAGTTTGGAGTTTCAACTGTGTACAGGAATGACATTAGGTTGTCAAGGTTAACACCTTTTATAAAAGAGAAAAACGGAACTTGCCAAATAACCCACAAAGAGATGACAGTCCCATGCAAATCAGGAGTAGTTTATTCGATTCCTATGACTTGCGGTCTCAACTATATTGGGCAGACTGGAAGATGTTTAAACATAAGGCTAAATGAGCATAAAAATAATGTAAAAAAACAATGCTCCAAACTCAGAGGTCGCAAAGCATATAGATCAATGTAGCGGATGTGTACCAGAATGGAAGAAAAGTACCGTGTTAGAATTTGAAAGAAACGACAAGAAAAGACTTATTCTCGAAACATTACAAATTAATAATTAAAAAAACTGTATAAGCAACGCATAGGTTGTTTTTTCTGATATTGAAAAAAGGTTCCTTGACGTGTGAATTTTGTCTCGCGGTATAAGATGTGTGGTGTTCGAACAATGTGCCACGTGACTGGATCGGTGGATTCTACCAAACTCTACACCGGAGTGTTATAGGACAATGTGTACCATCGGGACATTATTTAATGATTGCCTTTATTTTATTTTGGATCAACCGACAATCGATTCGGAACAGATTTGTGCACAACATCAGTTTGAAATGTCGCGCGGAAAAAGTCGTTGAAATACTGGAGGGGAAGACAAAGACGACGACGATAAACCCATAGCTGTGTTAGAGAGTCTATGTGTGTGGTGTCCTTTTTATGTGCCTCACTCTCAGGAAGTTAAATGGCGTTATACCCGCACCAGCTGGCTGCCACCATCTATACCGTCTCGTATCGAGGTACTCAGCTAGTTTGTTGTTGATTAATTCAAAAATTGTTTTGCTGTAAGCGTAATAATGTCTGACGGTTTAGGAGAATCACGCACGGTTGTGCGTAAGTTGAAATGCAGTCTTGAATGATCCCTAATGCCTGCTAAATAAGTAACAGGAAACAGGAGAGATAAGATCAGGAGCTGTAGTAAGAATGAGATCTAACCATGGGCGTACCAACCGGGGGGGGGGGGGGCAGGGGGGGCCCCCCCAGGGGGGGGGGGGGGGCAAAGCATGTGTTTTGCCCCCCTGAAACAGCCACCACAGGGCAGGGCAAACACTGGCCGGCGGTGCCCAAGGGATATCAAGGGCACCGCCCTCCAGCCCTGGGGCGGGGTCTGATTCGCCCCCCCCCCCCCCCACACACACACACTCAAAAGCAAGTTGGTACGCCACTGGACTTTATACACTAGCAGTTGAGTCAGTAATTCGGGTAGGCTCAAGTACAACCTCAAAAAAGCTGAAATCAAAGCAGAGGTTAAGGAAGTCTAAATTCTGTCAAGAACAGCTTACAGCCGAAGGAAACTCACCAGACCAATAAGTGTGCGGAAGGTTAAAATCGCCTTGTAAAAACAGTGGTATTAAAAAAATTTGGAGCAAATAGCATTCAGAACGTCATGTAAATCAAAAAAGAGACCTGACTGATAAATGTTAAGAGCTTCAAGTTATTTTAATAAGCGCTGGTGAGGGACTCGGTCAAACGACTTCGAAAAATCAACAAAAATTGCATCAATTTATGTCCGGGAATGAGTGTTCTCGTGCAGATCAGTAAGAAATTTAAAAAGAAAATCTCGAAAGATCTTCCTTTACGGAAACCGTACTGGTTAGGGAAGAAAGTATTATATCTGAAAGGTACTAACGACGTGGCTGTAGATAACATGTTCAAGGATCTTATAGGGCATGCTGGTTGGGGAAATTGGGCGATAATTATTAGGGGACATGATGTCTCCATACTTAATAACAGGAATAACCTTTGCATGTGTCCGGTCTCTATGTAGTGATTTCTGGTCCAGACTTTGTTGCTATAGTATTGTTGCGGTAGAATACTGGAGGATGGCAAAGTGAATTTTAGTAGTTTTTACTTAATACCGTCACTTCCCAGACTAGAAGAATGGGAGAGGTTGAGTATAAGGTGGCTAATCCCGTGGGAGTCGAGGCTTATTTTATCAAGAAATTCACAGTTATAACTAACATCATATACAGGCAGAGGGATCGAATCTTCGTTGAAAATCTCACCAAAAATATATTAAAAGAAATTTCACTTTCCAGTTTAGACAACGGGTTTCCATGCTCACCAGTTAGGCCACGTAAAGCGTGCAGTTTTTTCGTGGGGCTAATGATTTTCCAAAACTTTCTAGGATTAAAGCTCAATAATTCTTTAAGTGTCTCACCAAAATAATCGCTGTTTTGCGTTTTCAATTGATTGCCTACAAAGTTTAGAATGTCTTAACAATTTTTCTATGATTCTGTAGTGTTCGCAAATCTTGTTATATAATAAAGCCGTTTTTTAGTATTAAGAAAGTTTTTTACTTATCTAATAAACTAAGGCATTTGATTGTTAGATGTTATTTTTATTTCTTCGCACAAATAGATTTAGAGCTTCTGAGAGCGAGGCTTTGATCTAAGTCTAGTTTTCTTGCACTGATCTGAGACCTAAGGAACCCTGAAAGTCATGCAGGAACGTTTCAATGGATGGCGCGATATCGGAAGATTCTGCTCTAGCATTGTTAAAAATCAGCTTGTTGTCACAACATTTCTTTAGAAACAGCAATGGTTGTATCTCAGTGGCGTACCAACTTGTTTTTGAATGCGGGGGAGGGGGGGGGGCGGCAAACCAAAGCAACCTGAGCCCCCCCCCCCCCTTAGTATCCCTTGGGCGCCCACGGCCAGTGATTTCCCTTCCCAGTGGCGGCTGTTTGAAAGGGGGCAAAACACATGCCTTGCCCCCCCACTCTGAGAACTGGGGGGGACAAGCGCCCCCCTTGCCACCCCCCCCCCCCCCCTCGGGTTGGTACGCCCATGCTACCAAGACAATTCTATGATCCCTTCTTATTCAACGACATGCACAAATAATAGTAGGTCAGGGATCGATGAAAGCAAAAAAAATTAGTCAAGAACATAATTTTCCAACGTTAAAACGAACCCAACCTGATCAAGTGAACAAGCTCTGCAAATGTCGGTGAAGTCTCTACATTAAGAAACATTTCTGCAATTACTATCAGGCACACACTCAACGCAGTCAATTTCAGGGAAATTAAAATCACCCCCAATAGATACGGGACACTGAGGATAACGCAGTGTTACGAAATTCAGAACACTATACAATGATTGAATGAACATGACATCCGCATCTGGAGGTCTATAGCAAACGCCTATCAAGATAAAAAAAAAATGCGAACTTAACTGAAAAAAAAAAAAAAACATTTTAATATCAGTCTTTAATTCAACTGCCGAGGCGAACTTTTTTTTTAATTTCCACAAGGACGTTATTTCTTCTGGACAAAGATCTGCTTGTTTTGTGAATGTTAAAGCGTTCTGTATTAAAAGCTGGTCATTAGTTATATTACTTGAAAGCCACGTTTCGATACCTAGAATAACGAAGATCTACGCACAGCGCGCACAACACGGACCATACATCTGGAATACCGATTCCCTATAAATAAACACTTTTGAATCATCCTTAATATATTGCAGCGCAATTCGTGATATATCAGAAAGTTCAGTAACGAAACAGAAACAACAAAAGGCTAAAATAAAAGGAGCGACGCTTTTTGTTTAAGTTAAAAGGATAGCGCTTTAAGTTCAATGGCACAGCCCGGACGGAAATAATTGTCCCAAGTAACTCGATTGAAATGAATATAATGCGAATAATTCCAATCTAAACCTAAACGTAAACAATTGCCTTACTTTTGGCACACGTGGCACTCTTATACTTGCTAGCCATATATTTTAAAAATATATTTTAGTCAATATTTAATTACAATATGATTATAATATCAGTAGCCTAGCCTTCCCTAGTTACTGTGTATAGCTCTCCCAATGGAGCTGCCCCTTTAAAGGGAAGCTGAAGAGCTTTTCGAAAAAAATGAGTTAATGGTTGATTCTGACGTGTTTGTGCCTGCTGAGTCTAAATATCGCAACCGTTTGACCCAAAATAATCCCTAAACGCGAAAAAACATGACCGCATCTCCACGTGGTGAATGATGTTGATTGGGGCGAAGCTCGGATGGTGCTGATGATACTGATTTTGGTCATAGGTATTGCTGCTTGCTGTCGGCGTTGACGCTTTGCCGCCGCTTCCCGAGCTCTCAACTCCGGGTCCGCTTGGCGTTTTTGACGCTGTGCAGCAGCTTCTCGCGTCCTGGTCTCCGGAGCAGCTTGCTGTCTACGTAGACGCTGAGGCGCTGCATGCCGAGCTTTTCGGTCCTTTTCATTCATGGCAGTAGGAGAATGTGTGGTTTTCTTCTTTTTCTTTTTTTAAGCAGACAGATGGGATGACATCTCAGAACCCCCTACTCTTTTCTTCTTCTTTTTCTTTTTTCATAATTTTTTTTCATCTTTTTTTTTTTCCAATCTTTTTTTTTGCCCTATACGAGCACGTGAGCATGTGCGCACGTGCTCGTGAGCACGTTATCTCACGAGCAGAAGCACGAGCACCCGACGCCGGCCTACGGCGGACGGCGGACGGACATACGGACATGGCTAGCTCCTAAGGAGCTTCGCCCCTAAAAAAGCAAAGAAATCAGAAGCGATCGCCGCAGCGGCACGCCATTGGCTAGCCACACGTGACGCGCCACCACGT
Source organism: Ixodes persulcatus (assembly GCA_013358835.2). Classification (NCBI taxonomy): domain Eukaryota; kingdom Metazoa; phylum Arthropoda; class Arachnida; order Ixodida; family Ixodidae; genus Ixodes; species Ixodes persulcatus. The sequence goes on from JABSTQ010010989.1 coordinate 29,601, forward strand.
CATAAAAGGACCATCTCGATTCTCGTTTGCTCCGTCGCTCGCGGAAGTAGCCCGGCGCCGAGCCTTCTGCTCTTGTAAATCGGGTTCGGCTTCTAATTTTTCGAAATCTTTCGGTGGATCCGAAAGAGGAATGTGTCCAGACGACCTCGACGTGACAAAGTACGGGTTCCAGCCTTTGGCGAAGCAGAAAAATGACCCCCCGCAGAAATAAAGGCACACACGAGGAACCGCTTGCGCGGACGCGACATGGCCGGTTTCATACCTTCAGGAGCGTACTGACTGCTACTTATTGTAACGTAAAACGTTTACAATAAACGGAGTGCTATTGGCGGGACGCGTCAAGCCGGATTAGCGTGATCCTCCCCAAAACGGTCGTCAGAGGACAAGAATTCTGCACACATCGGCCTTCGTGTTTGCCAGCTGCTGGACACGTGAGCGTGCAGGTTGCATTGTTCATCAAGACTGAAGTGGTTTGAAGGGATGGTATAATCGGCTTCGGGCGACGGGAGAGCTTCCCTTGAGATGAGACGGGTGATGAGACAGGGTCGCAATTCTGCCACCGCCATGTTCTTGCGCACGATGCGAATAACTGCGCAGAAGGTCCATCCTTGTGATAGCGGTACCCTCTGCTGCGTTTAGTTTGTTTGCCACAAACTATTACTCCATTATAGCTTTAGAAAAAGCGGAGATGTGTGCCCGGCGGTGCTTAATTTGATGTCAAATTTGTGAAAGCTTCCTGGGCCTCTGCATTCGCATACTTCTACCAAGATTTGTTGACCGCATTAGATCACCACCAAGCATTATCATCGTCCGATCGCGTTTCTACGGCACAAAGAACCATTGCATGACACAAACTTTATACGGAAAACAGTGCGTAACTTGTAAAAAAAGAATTCAGAACAGAAGGTCGCATGCTTTGTAGTTCGAAAAAGCTCTCTTGAAGAGAATATGAACCTGAAAATTTAACAAATTTATGTTTACATTTAAAATATATGTGACTTCAATTTATCAACAACTGTAAAAAAAAAAAAAACGTTTATGCTAAAACAATTTGCACCGTGGAAGTCTCAGTATGAATTGCATGACCACTTATTAGAGCAAGCCCTCCTCTCCCAAGTGACTGGGTTGTGGAGTAGATTAAAAGCAAAAGAAAATAATCTTGGGCTACCCAAGATTGTTTTCTTTTGTTTCCCATATTTCCCGGACCAAAGTCGGTGTGGAAAAAATGGTCACTTCACCAATATAAGACACTAATATAAGGCGGTTAACACAAGAGAGCCAGTGGAAACCCGTTATTTGGCTACAAGATCGCGGCTTTTCTAGTATACTGCACAATTCTAATAACGTAATAGCTTTTTTCTAGAACAGTCGACCTAAACTTTTTTACCTAGTTACGTTTCCTCTTTGCTTGTGACTTTTAATGCGCTGAATTGCCTTCTTACCTTCAAAGATGGTCGGCAGAGCGTCGGGTTCAGGCAAGCCTTTTTCAGACCCAAACCCATACGTACGTAGTTTTCATATGCGCCATCCGAAACACGTTTCGGACAAAAAACGGTGTACTTGCTCAACCCCCCTTCCCCCCTTCCCCCCTCTTTAAAATCTCGGGGTCTGAGTGGAAAAGACGGTAAGCGGGAAGAACAACTGCGACGAGCGCTGTTCGTGAAAGCTGGCTGCTACACACGAGTACGGACATCGTGCAACAGCACGAGTCAGTTGGTTCGGTGCCACGAGAATTCTGCAAATACGTGAACAAACAAGAGAACAATCAACACGTCAGGCGATTGAGTCAATAGCATGACCGGTCAACGGATAAAAGCAAGCGCTATGTGGCGGCAGAGCGACAACGGCTTGAAAAGTCAGTAGAGCAGCCTACGAGGGAATCGGACAAAAAACGGTGTACTTGCTCAACCCCCCTTCCCCCCTTCCCCCCTCTTTAAAATCTCGGGGTCTGAGTGGAAAAGACGGTAAGCGGGAAGAACAACTGCGACGAGCGCTGTTCGTGAAAGCTGGCTGCTACACATGAGTACGGCATCGTGCAACAGCACGAGTCAGTTGGTTCGGTGCCACGAGAATTCTGCAAATACGTGAACAAACAAGAGAACAATCAACACGTCAGGCGATTGAGTCAATAGCATGACCGGTCAACGGATAAAAGCAAGCGCTATGTGGCGGCAGAGCGACAACGGCTTGAAAAGTCAGTAGAGCAGCCTACGAGGGAAGCGCGGCTAGCCGCGGCGGGGTTTCCCAGCCGGTCCTTTTGTGACATCGGCTGACGGGCTTCCTCCTCTCTCCCCTTTCCCTCTACTTTGTAGAGGCGTGGCTTCGGCGCCACTTTTAAGGCGCTTTTCCGGTTAATCCGCGCAGAAAATGACCAAACGAATACGGTATTCATGATGGCTTAGGTCTAATTAACCAGGCTCGGGTGTTTTTTCTCATATTTAAAACCGCTTCAGCTTCCCTTTAAGGGCGTCATACTTCAGTCGGCTCGAACTACTCCCAAATAAACAAAATTACAGAAGGACGCTTAAGATTCACCTTTAGAAGAGGAACGCGCTAGCTAAAAACATAAACCCCACGCTCATTCCCAAGACGTGTAAACGTGTCTGCGTGGCTCAATGAACAAAAAACAAAATGACTGCGTGGCCTTTTCATTAACGTATCTGGCTTGCAACCTATGGGTTGTCGAATCGAATCCTGCCTCCGCCTATAATTCTTTATTTTTTTTAGGGAAAATTAAAAATTTTATAAATTGAAATCATTTGAGACATGCGGCGACCTTTAATTCGCATTACATGTTATGTTTTAATCACTTTCATTCCACGCGTGACGTTACGTTTCACGTGAGTGTTGTGGATTGTTTGAAATTCCCGCGCGAGGTCATGTATCTGTGACGTCATGACCCATTGACAAATCAGGGTTTTCAGTCCCACGCCGCCAACGCCGGCTTTTCTGAGACACGAGCTCCTTAAAACTATCACTTTATAGACCTTTTCTCCTGTACTGTCGTCCCCGGCCACCTGATAGGCATGTCCGGAATGGGCGACAAAAAAATAATAAAACATTTCAACCTGAAAATAGTAAAATAAGAATGGGGAGGCAAAACGAAAATGGGTAATGGCTACACTTATCTCCTAAATGCATTATATTGGCGTAGCGACGGCAAAACAATGTTTTCGCCCATAGTGGAAGTGACGACAATTCAAGATGGTGGCGCTCTTGAGAAAAAGGTCTATAAGTGAGCTGTGCCACGGCTCGCATCCTAAAGTTTGTTATTCCTGCGTAGCCACTCTGCACCTGAGGCGCAAACTTCCTCTCTGACGTGCTCTGTCCTGGCGGGAATGCGAGATAACAACAGATACCAGACGCCACGCTTACCCTGCATTTTCGTGTTTTTTTTTTATTTACTTTTCAACGCGACACAAAGGATGCACGTGGACTTCTCGCGATAAGACTGACGGGGAAAGTCGAGGTCCGGGCTCTCCATTTCCGAAGGCGTCAACCTGAATTGCTTACCACTAGTGTAACCACCCGTCCCGCGACTCGCGGGACTGTCCCGCATTGAGGGCTCGTGTCCCGCGTCCCGCGAGAAATTCCGAATCTTCAAAATGTCCCGCATTTCATAATGTAGTAAAATTCACTCTGCAACTCGTGGCGCTGCCGAAGAACGGGGCATGGGGAAGCGCGGAGGTCGCTGGTAATCATGTGAATCGCAATGGCACGCCATTTTCTATCCAAGCATTGTGGGAAGCGACCGTCGTTCTTGCAGAAAAACCGACGCGCATGCTCCGTTGTGCCTCTCCCCTTAGTGGCAAAATATTCTAAAAACAATTGCTCGCCAAAGTTTCAACATAAAATATTGTAATTATTTTGATATCGCTCTGTCAATGCGAAAGGGTTGCTGTGGATCTTTGTTTTAGTGAACACAGCCACACAAGGCAGAAAGCCTGCAACTCGCAACGGTCGAAAAAGAACATAATGTTAAAACTTTTTGTAGGACAATGCTGATTAAAGTAGGCGTAGGCAGGAAACAATAACCCAAAAGAGATTTACTGTTTCTTATTTCTATTTGATGCATTGAGTTCTGCTATACAGTCGATTTGTATGTTTTCAACTTCGACACATTCAATAACACATTTGGCATAAAAAATGCTTCACTCGTAGTGAAACTTAATTGAGCTTAATTGCTGCAATACAATTAGCAGGTGTATAAACAGCACAGGATAATAAATGTGTTAACAGAGCCTCGGTTCGAGGTGTGTGTGTTAATAAATTTCCACTCCCCCCCCCCCCCCCCCCCCCTCCTCCAGTGTCCCGCATTTCGATAGCAGTAAGGTGGTCACCCTACTTACCACGTTCTTGTTCTCCTACTCTTACCCTTCGCAGGTAGCGCGTGGGTCTGGAAATTCTATGCTCCGTTTACCCCTAAGCTGACAGTGCAGTGGCATCTACTTGCTCGTTCGGCCAGTCATACGTCTAACTTTAGGCACGTAATGACGCCCTCACCTACACCCCCGCGCAGACAGTGGGAGCAGATAATAAAAGGGAAGCGGTTGATTGGTACGGCGAGTGTGTAGCTACCTCTGCACTGTCAGCTCATGGGTGAACGGGCTATAACGAGGTAGCAACCTATACGAACTGCCAAAGAGTCAAATTTTGTTTGGCATTCCTCATCAAACCGTTTGCCGGTACACCGGTTAAAATTATGATTTGGCGGAGTGGATCGACTCCGGTTTGTATTCACCATGAAGTGTTCCATTTGAATTATAGTTAGGTGCATTGGTTCAACTCTCTGTTAAAGAGTACGTGGGTATGCAACAGCCCCTTCTGGTATTCATATTAGCTGTCTATGCTCGATCATTGCAAATAGTCATAACAAGGCAAAAGTACAGCATAAACTGCACGACGTTCCATTCTGATCTTGTCAAATACAGAGTTTAATGCGCAAGTCGTAATAATTAAAAGTGTAAAATTCTACATTCGGTTCGTTAACAGAGTTCCTCGTATGGTTATGGGCCCACCTTTTTCTTTATTGCATTCCGATGGTCAGGGCAATGAAATGGTGGGTTTTAACAGAAACCAACAAATTAGCACTTTTCTGAAAGTCGTTCCAGCTTGCTTGGTCATTCGAACCGCTCTTCACGCTCCTTCATGTGCACATAGGAAACGAATCCTTGAGTCTGCTTTCTCACCATTCCAAAAGCACGCATCCGTCCGTAAACTGCTAATTGTGGTTAAAGCAAAGTAGCCAAAGCAGTCTAAAAAGAATTGCGGACGAAAAACGCGTGGTAGACGGTATATGCTGCACGCACTTCTGGGTCAAAGGTACCCATGTAATAGGATTTTCAAATCTACGACAGCTGTAACATTGTGTCCTACGAAACGCAACAATTTCTGACCTGAAAATACTATTTCAGTTCGCTCGTTCGCGGAACGAAGACTATTTTATCTATATTGCAGTAACGACAAAACCACCGAAACAGCTGTTCGCCCGGAGCAAGATGAGAATCAATTAATGCAAGACGACCTAATTTGTTAAGCCATTAGGAGGTACGGTTTTCTTTGCGGCCCTATCGTTGCTGTGATTTTCATTGCTGTGGATACAACGAACGCAACTACACCTCGGTGGCCATCGCGCCAGCCGCCAACATGAAATCAGGGAAGCCACAAAAGACAAGCAGAAATCGCATAAGGACCTGCTCATTATCTGTTCCGACCAATTCAGTGTTTGTCCGCTATGTGCCGTCGCTCTTGCTGTAGTCGTGAATATTGTCGCTTTGCCGCACAGCCTGCCCCTACTTTACTGTAACTGCCCCTACTTTACAAGTGTAAAGGATGTATCACTCAAAATAAGAAGGGTGTAGCCAAGGATGCAGGTCTCCTCTATGCCCTTTCTGCACTCGTAAGGGCGTTACATTTTAGTGCCTGGTCACGTTTGTTCTATTGAGAGTGCATGTCCTAATACTAAAGAATGATAATCGATATCCGTTATTGGTCGAGCTAAACTGATTAAAAAACAACCGATGGTTAATGTTCCGAGGGCATTGCGGGGCGATATACAAGTTCTGATAATATATATAGTACGCTCATTCAATGTACCTTCCCATCCTGCACAGCTGCACTTGGTAAGATCCGCCGTATAAAATTTGCGAGTCTGGAATCTGAAAACACAACCCGAAATTGCAGGCGCGTAGCCAGGGGGGGGGGGGGGGGTGTTCAGGTGTCAGAACACCCCCCGAAGGTTCTTATATATATATATATTTATTTATTTTTTTGTGTGTGCGTGATTGCACCAGCACCTTGAAACACACCCCGAAAATATTTTCTGGCTACGCCACTGCGAAATTGCCCTGAACTTTTCTGCGCCGCGCTACACGTTTCTGCACTGGCGCATCCTGATGCAGGTAAATCTAATGATTCCAATGACATCAGCAATAAATTACATGTTATAAGTAAGAAGCAACAAGAGGAGGTGCACTTACGAGCTGATAAAGGGCAGGTGAGAGAAGTACAAGTCAGGTTTAATACTTAAAGCAAATTTACAAAATAACAGTGTTCGTCAAATATACAACACCGAAAATCAAAATTAAGAGTGAATAACATAAAAGTCAAAAACAAGGGCTAATATAAAAATTTTAGGCAAAAAGTAAATTAGAAAGGAGGCATTAACGAATGAGCTGCGTTGACCTTTCGGCGTGAAACGTGGAGCTCCAGTGACACTTATCTGACAGTTTTGTACAATGTTGAAACGGAATCACATAATTGGGCTAATTCTGGGCGTGGCTACTTAATTGTTCGTGAAGAGGAAACCAGGCCATGCTGTGTTCGAATAGATGATTTTGTTAGGCCAGCTCTTCGGTCAAGTTCTTGTTTGTCTGCGAAAGGCGGTGGGTGGCGACGGTTGAGGTTTTTCCTGTGCTTCCGGATTAAAGGTTCAGTGACTACCGTGTCTCCTCGTATAATACGCAACACCTTCTCCAAGTTACGGTAGGTTCTCGTTTTCCCACAGATTCATCACATTCCTGTCCGCGGTTCTTATCGTAATCCAGTTCTTCATACTCACTTTCACTTTCACTATTCACTTTCGACCATACCAATTGAAGCCGTAACATCTTACAAGTATCTTGGCATCAACTTTAACCATAACTTATCATGGGAGCCTCATATAAACTACATATCAGCGAAAGCAAACAGAAGTTTGGGATTCTTAAAGCGCCATCTTTATAAGGCCACGCAAGAAACAAAACTCATCGCATACAATTCTCTCATCCGTCCTCAACTCGAGTATGCATCCATTGTCTGGAACCCCCATCAGTTGTATCTGGAAGAAAAATTGGAAGCTGTTCAGAACTGGGCTACACGTTTCATTCTCCGCAATTATCAGCCTACAAGTGTTACCGATATGAAAGCAAAATTAAACCTCCCTCTTTTAAAACACAGGCGAAAAGTATCACGTCTTACACACTTGCACAAAATATATTATAATTTTCCTTTAAAAAAAGATGAATACTGCCCACCGGCCACCCACATCTCCCCCCGCACTGACCATCCACTCAAAATTCAACTGACTACGCCTAGGACTAACTTATTCAAATTTTCTCCCTTACAATTGGCTATTACTGATTGGAACAACCTCCCGGAACCTATTGTGAGCATCACAGAATGCAATAACTTCAGATCTGCCATTTCCTCTCTCGTCACCACCTAGCGTCCTGTTTGCCCGCGTTCATTAACACCCTAGTCTTTTGTTTGTTTGTGATATTTTGAATGTTTAAATTTGCCCCCCCCCCCCTTATGTAAAGCCCCCTGTGGGCATTTAAGGGTCAAATAAATGAAATGAATGAATGAATGAAGTGATTTCTCCAGTCTCCAATTACGCCCTTCCGTACGGGGTTGCTCATGATAGGTATTTTTGCCAATAACCTGAAGGATACCTCGCTTGCTTCCTTGGACGTTCTATTTTTCACCGGTGACGACTCGGAAGACCGCTCGAGAGGCGACATAAACTGACAATCGTTTAACGTGTTCTTCATGCTTTCACTGCAGCAGGCATGCAGTATCCGCGCTACGATGCCCGGATTGTTTCGTAACCACTCGCCGTGGTCTTTTCCTAAAAATTCTGCGATTTTCAGCACCCCACTTTCCGTGCCCCTCTTGAGGTCCTCGTAAGTCATGAAGAGGACGTTGGCGTCGTGTCGATGCTCGTACCAAGAAAGGAGGTTCTCAAAGTAATCCCCGAACTCCACCTTTCCTTCCAGAAACATGTCCAAGAACTCCTCGAAGGTTCCATTCTTGAAGGCGTAGACAGGCGCGGATTTGATATGGTAGAAATAGGAGACGCAGCAATCGTACGGATTCCTCGAGAGATACAGATACTTGGCCTGCTTCGAAAAGGGTTGTTTCTGGAAAGGAAGGTGCGTCTTAATGGCGATCGGCCTGGGAGTTCTGTTAACGTGTCCACAACCCTCCAAAAATGGCATCTTCGACCAGAAGTCTTGACTGTTCACGGGGGGAACTCCGTCGTTGAAGATGGCGTACAGAATGTACTGGAGCCAAGTCGTCCCGCACTTAGGATAGGTCACGACGAACACGTCCTCTGGTTGCGCTTCGTAGGAAAGCGCCGAGCGAACACAATCGTCATCAAAACAGTAGCTCAGGAAGAGGCCTTCAATCATCCTGTAAGCTTGACGATGTTTCCTGGTGTCCTTGTCGCTCTGCATCGTCTTCGTTAGTCGCCGTACCTACCATAACCGGAAGAAAGCATTAGGCGAGATCAAAAGGCGCGGAATTAGACCGAATTTCGAAGTTATTTTACACTCCTATACACGTTTGCAAGTCCGGCTTCAGGGCGCTGCCATCTTGCTCGGCTGGGGTGCGCTTGGACGCGTCGTAATCCGATTACGAAGCCTTGCTATAAGGCGCCGTAATATTCAAGCAAGCCCTGAATAAACATCGGTTACCCTCGCTCTGCGTGAAATATTTGCTAATAAAGGGGACCCACGTATTCCGTGATCCGGTAAAAAATTAATAAAAAAAAAGGGAGGAATGAGTCACACGTGGGATAAGCTGACAAGAAACAAAATCGCAAGATTCAAACTTTATTGGAGTGTGCGCCGTACAATGCCAAAGAAACCAGCCCCAACGCTTTGGGTCCCCGAGCCGCTTGTGGCATTCAAAACACCATATCCAGTCTTGTGCGCAGCAAGGACGGGGACAAAAGGGGAGAACAGGGCACAAGGCACACAATATTGCATAAGATGTCAAACCAACTCGCCCAAACAACCACTCTTCTAAAACACTTGGTGGACCCAAAGCTTTGCAGCCCCCTATTCTAAAACTCTCTAATAAATCAGCACGGGCACCTTGGTCAACATACATTCCAGAAGCTTTAGTCGACGGCAGATTAATACGCTCCGCCTCGAGCGCGAGCATATCTTCACCACGTCACCGACTATAGGTCGCAGTTTACCATATATTATGCCTGAGTCGTTAGCATAATGAAGCTGCGTATCTTACACTAAGAGACTCTAGGGTCCATCACTTCATCTAGATTTATACTTAGTAACTTACCCTTCCCCATCAATCCCCACAATCATTTCCCTCTCGCCTCAGGGACACCAAACCATAGACGAGTGAACCTTTCATTAAATAAGACATGTTGTCTCTCTCTCTCTCTCTCGCAAGTTACTGAGTGAATGCCGCACCGCAATGCGATCAGAACACCAATTATGACCTTCCTTTCGTTAAAGTCTAACCAGTCCGCCGCCATGTAGCAAACAGAATAATTGTATATGTCCCTAATTTCCACCGAGAACGCAACTGAACCGAATTGGTAGACGCTTTTCGCCACTGAGGCATGACCACTGGGGCGCGTAGACGCTTGCCGTTCTCATTATGCAAATTTAATAAAGAAACCGCAATTATTGGTGTACAGTGCCTTGCGTGAGCTTCTAAGAGTGCAGTGTCTTATAAAAATGACACTTTCACTTCGAAGGACGAAAAAGGGGGGGGGGGGGGGCGGAAATCGAAATAGCGAATGCAGAAATACTGCTTGCGTGTTCAATTCAGACTAATTTCGACGCGACTTCAAGTAAACCTACTAAGTCCACACATAATTTGAAGGTAGCCAAAGGTGATTGAAATAACTTGTAATGGACCTTTGCGGATACCTCAACGTGGCAGCCGAAGTTCCGCCAATAAAATTATCCTATTTCCAGGGTTCTGAAGACACGAAGTTCCCAAACGAAACGTCGGCTGCCAATGTTTTCAAATGCTACCAAATACCATTTCAGTAACAGTCTTCTGACCGCTGCCATTCTCGGCGTTCGTGCGGAGCATATTTTGCTGGCTTTCCGAAGCGACGACCAGCTAGGCTGTGTGAGGTCGGACGCAGAGCTTTGGTTTTGTAATGTCAGATAGCCGCCCGGTCAAACATCAAACAAGTATATATATAACTCAGCCCTCCTAAAACACAAGGCACACGGATAAAAAATACTGCGATATGGTCATCATATTCTGCACCACATGCGACAATCCCCCGAAAAAGCAGAACAAAACAAAACTAAGTGCGGCAGCACAATCGGCGTTAGATAATGCAATGGCCCGGACATAAAATAAATAAATGAATTTCGGATAATCCACAAACGTTGTCCATGTACAGGTTTTTCTTGGCTTCACATGCAAGAAGATACTTAAATGAAAATACCCCAAAGATGCTACTGGTGGCCCAACACGACAGCGAATTTATAAAAGGATAAAGCAGAACAAGCGGCCTGTAACTTTTTCTTTTCCAATATTAGAGCGCAGCTCTTAGGCGCCCGTTTCCGGCTTGAGCGGCGTCGGCGTCGGCGTTGCCGTCGGCGTAACCGTAAGTCACGTGACCCCCCAGGTCACGTGTCCCCCCAGGTCACGTGGCCCCCAGGTCACGTGACACCCCAGGTCACGGGTCGCGTGACCCCCCAGGTCACGTAACCCCCCCCCCCCCCCCCCGAGGTCACGTGACCCCCGTGAGGGGAGGAGGAGAAAGGAGGGGTATACCCTCCCCTCAGTACTCTTCCCTCCTCCTCCTCAAGAGCTGCGCTCCAATTCGGCGTTACAGGGAGTTGTAAACGGCTTTCATTTTTTAATCCTATATAGGATGTGCACTTTCGAGTTCAACAAGGTAAATGGCGAACGCTACGACCCCATGAGCTGATCAGAGCGACGGAGCGATCGAAGCACGTGACATCTCTTTACGACTTGAGTGCACTTCGACGGTGCCTTGTCACGTGTTTCGCTTTGGCGCCCTGATTCACTTGCCGTATCGTTCGTCTTTTCTCGGGTTATGCTGAAACGAAGTATCTTGGAGCTGCGAAACTAATCTATTATCTTGTCAGTTCATCGTCAAACGCAGCAATAGTCGGATATATTTTTTTAAACGATTGATCCTTTAAAACTGGACCTTTTTATGCGGTTTACAAACATCGCTGTAAAACTGGACATAAAGAATGTATTCCAGCAGCACACCGATACCAGTTCTGCGCCGTGCGAGTGTCGCCAATGTCCAGTTTCGCACCACGTCCTCGGGCTCTAACCTGGACAGTTGGCCGGAAAGTGGAGGAGGAACTCAACCGCTGTTATTGGATGGCGCCAAAGTCAAGTGCTGCGCCAGCCAATCGCGGCCGCCGGATTCCTCGCCGATTTTGTTGACATGCGTCCAGATTAGAGCCCCAGATTAATGAAGCATCATTTCACAACTGGCGTGACATCATGCTAGTATTGATATTGATTTCCGTCATCTCACTATCGGAAGGTCCATGAAAAAATACTTCCCTATGAAATGTACCGCATGATGGCCAGATATTACGGCGGTCGATTTAGTTTTCGCGGAGCTTGTTTGAAAGCCGTAACTTGTGCTGCACTAAATGTTTACGTTCTCGCGAGCAAAAAGTGAGCAGTCTTGTATTAATCTGCATCACAAATAGATTTCACACTGCAACGCGACACTACAGTTTGTATTTATTCTTTAATTCAATTTATCGGACGTTTAAAAGTGTAAGCTAAAAAAGTGGATTTATTTCCTCAGACTTAGTATATAAACAAATAAAAGCTTTTTTTTTTATGTACAATTATTTTGATGCTTATAAGGTTGTACTATAGTTGCTGAAAGGCAGAACTAAAACGTTGTCAGAGGAAATGCATGGGCTCTTTTTGTGACATCCTCTTAAAAGCAAACACGAGGGTATTCAGCTTTCTGTTTGATCCGCATTTTGCGCCTCAGCATCCACCAGAATTCTCGCACATATGAAAATGGTCCGTCAAGAAATTTGCTAGCCGCAAACCTTTTTTCTCACCAACGAGAAAAAAGTTTAAAAGAAAATACGCCATAATTAGCGGAAAATCAGCAGAACTTAATGGGAGACTGGATTCTTACCTTTCGTCTCAGGTTTCGTTTGAAAATGAAATGAGGTTAGCAGACAGTGCTCGAGAAAAGTTTAGTTTTGTGTAACGCTGCACTTTCCGCGCTGAATTCAGCGAGATCGATCCAAAAAGACACGGTGCGCCTAGAACATTAATGCGACCTACCACAACTGATAATGTATCGTTAAAAAAACTGCTACTCTAGGTAGCAGTATCACCTGCACACGTGCGTTGGATTGGCACATAAACACCAGTGTGTTATTTCCTTCTACCACGCATCTGCGTGAAACTCGCAAGGCAGGCGAGTTTGTTTGGAAACGAGAACAGCTGGAAGAGGACAAAGGAAAAAACAACATTCGTTTTCTGTTAAAAAAGAAAAAAATAAAAAGAAGGCTCTGCCGCCTTGTGCAGGTTGTCGAATAAAAATCAAGATGACCTCAATCGTAACTTAAATCACTATTTAAATCATGATTTAAATCAGATCGGTTTTGCAATGATCATTTATATCAAACTTTCCCCTCAAAAATAACCCCAAAACTATATTTAATGCGTTAGAATTAGAACCCTCGTTTTGACGAAAAACCGGCGCTGTCTTTCGTTTGTCAGCACCGGGGAGAAAGAGAGAAAGAGGGGGATAGGGTGACGCGTGCGACGCTCTCATTGGTTTGAAGCGCTGACGTACAGCACGTGTGAACCTCTCCCTCTCTCCCTGGTGTTGGCAAACTGACAGACACCGCCGAGTTTTCGTCAAAACGAGCCCTTTCGTTTTCGTGAAAAGAGCGTCTCAAATCTGGCGTGGAGCTGGAGAGGAGGAGGCGCCGCGGCGCGGTGGAATGCGGGCGTGCTCAGTTGCCGCTCTGCCGTCACCGGTTGTTCTTCGCTCTGGATTTCCATAGTAGTGGTGCATGGGCTGTGATGTGTATGTTTAGTTAAAACGATGCATGCGGTTCCCTCCATCAGTAATATGGATTGCGGTTTCTTCCACAAGTGGTATGGATGTGGTTCTTTCCACAAGTGATGTGGATGACCGTATCCAAGGGCGTCGACCAGGGTTGTAAGTTATCTATGTACAATACAAGTAACTGGAAAGAGGTATCTAGGTACTTTTGTTGTACCTGAGGTACAAACCTAGGTACTTTCATTTCTCGGTATCGCTATTTGTGTCTTAGGTACATTTTCCACTAACTCGTAACTAAGTGAAGTTACTTTTTACAGGTACTTTTTTATTCACTTTGTCAAAATGATAGAAGCTATAAATCTTGAAGCATTAACACACTACCATGTGCCGTGATTAATGTTGAGTTGGGTACGACCTGGGCGGCACTGACTTGATCGAACGACGTTGTAGCGAACGAAGCTATGTACCGTGATTAACGTTGAGTTGGGGACAACCTGGGAGGCACTGACTTGATCGAACGGCGTTTTAATGAACGAAGCGCTGCCCGTGATATTTCATCGGACGACACTTTAGCGAATGGCGGTGTTCACTTGAGCGGACAGTGGATTAGCGATGCCGCTCTAAGCGACACCAATTTATCGAATCGCTTCGAAACTCCGTTTACGGAAAATAGCGACCTGCTTCCTTCATTTGAAACCAAAATCGACTTCATGGCGTGTTTGAAGCTCCAAGATGTGCGCAGTTTCTGTTGCCTGTATCTTGTCCTGGTGGTGTCTCTCTTCTGCCATAAATACAATATAAAATATAATTGAAAATGAATTATAATTACAATCGTAAAGCAATGTAACATCGCGTATAGAATACAGTTGCCACTCAATAAATCGGACTCAAATTTTGCAGTTATCAAAACTGAAAAAGTTTAAAAAGAAAAAGAAAGCTTATTTTTCTTCCCATTAACGAAAGAGAAAAAGAAACTAGGAAGCTTGAAGCCTTTCGCTCGTCGTCACGAAGGTTAGGTGCATAATGCACTTGACTCAAGCGTTTCTTCATGCGGCCAACGTCTCCTGGCCCGTCGACGTCAGCACCGCGGCTCTGGGGGCCAGAACGTTAACAAGCGAGTTTCGGCGGTTTCGGCGTGACATGGTAAACAGTGGAAGTTGTGGCCTCTATGAACCAATTGGAGCGTGGAGATAAGGCATGTGAGGACTCAACTCCGATGTGGACATCGCATTGACAGCAATAAAGGACATTTATCGAACTCGTTTCTGTCTGTATCCTCAGTATGAAAAGCTTTACTTCCAATATATTCTGATAAATTTGGGGAATATAAATAAAGAAAGTATCTTTGAAGTAACTGTACTGGTGCCTAGGTATATTTGTAAGCGAGTACCTAGGTACGCATAGGTACCTTTTTGGATGAGTAACTGTAACTGTATCTTGGGTACATTTTTGAAGTAACTTTTACAACCCTGGCGTCGACGTACTCTGACAAGCAGAGTACAAAAAAGGAGTGAAAAATTACAGGAAGATTCATTGGTGGATTCTTAGGGAATCCGTAAGCATGACCCTTGGGAAACGCCCACACATGTCCTCCTTTGGTGAATTGCTAACGCTGGCCCCTTCACTTCTCTGTTTTGGCTTTCTTTTTTGCTTTTTCTCTCTCTTGCTGCCTCGTTTTGGCCTTGTTACGGGGCCAGTGTTAGCGATTCCCAAAGGGGGACATGTGTGGCGTTTCCCAAGGGTCATGCTAAGGCATCCCTAAGAATCCACCAGACTTGTACGTAGTTCCACTACTCTACTCAGGTTACTGTAGTATATCTACTTTTCTGAGTAGTTTAGCAACTTTCAATTACATTTTTATTTCGGTAATTAGTAGTTTGCTTTAATTACTTTTTTTTGCGTAACTTCTACTCAAGTTACAAATTACTTTCGAATTTTAGTGGTTGTTTTTGCCTATCAACAAACATTCCTGCACAAAGGAGATAAGATGTTCGAAGATCAGCTGATATTTGCAAAGAGGGGGAAGCATGTGGCGTAGGAAAGGGGGGGAGAAAATGGTTTGGAGAGTCCGAAACCCCCCAACAGTTTTACAAGCCCCCCCCCCTCCCCCCCCCCCCCCCACCCCTGCAACAACACTGCTATGAGGCGCGGGGAGCCAACAGACACGACGCGAAGAGAGGCCGAGTAACTGTAGGATTTGCGCCGTAGACTGGCGTTTCTCTGTGTCCTGAAGCTCAAAGAGACTTGACCCTTTTGAAGAAAGGACTGGTCCCCGCTTCTCCCCAACTTAGAACTCTCGCCCACTACAAGATGTGCACATATCATCCTCACTCAAAGGAGGAAACAAAATGCAGCACCTGCTCTGAAACTCATTTTGTACTCCCGTAGTTTGTGCTGTACGCGAAGAATCGCGTGCTAAAATGCAACGCAAAGATTGCCTTTTTGCGTTGCCTTTCCTCCCAAAACTCAGAATATGCAGATCTTCAAATATTTATAGATCGTTCGAGAAACCTGTAGTAATTCCCCCAACGTTTTTATACAAAAAATAATAAACGAGCAGTGTTGGGAAGTACTCTGTGTACATGGTACTTAAAGTACTACTGTTTAGAAAAATTGTACTTAACTGGAAGTAAATTCTCTGAACATGTACTTGTATTTTCCGAGGAGAGTAAAACTCCCGACTTCAATGTATATTCCCCGAATTCGAAAACAAAAAATGGCGGTATTGTCGTGTGAAAACGCGCTTTTTTTAGACGTCATCTGGTCATTTCTCTGAGTGAAGTAATGGCGGCTGTAAGACCGATGGAAATAAGTGCCTTTAAGTTGATTGTGTCAAACAGCTTGTCAGCGAGAGTACAGCAACTACTCTGCGGCGACTTGACCATATACAATATTTGCCGCGATTTCCGTAAAAAACTGATGCACCTCCGATTGCCCCTGGAGCAATGCATACCAGTTAAAAAAACACTGTAAAGGGAATGAAAGGGCATCATGAAAGATTGTGTAAAGGTGCTTGTACTTTACTTTGAAATGTATTTATATACGTTACTTCAAGTACATTGCACCCGGTGTACTTACTACTTTACTTGAAGTACATAACCTCTCATTGACTTTGTACTTTACTTCGAGTAATTTTTAGATGTACTTTACGCAACACTGCAAAAAGGAAACACTGTCTAAAAAGTCAAGCTCAGACAGTGCTAAACCTCAAAGTACAAATGACGCATTTGCAGTACATCATTTACCAAACAAACAAGAAAGTGCAAAACAATTAGACACGCAGACGCAGAACCAGCTATGAAAGCATTTCTGTGAAAAAAAACAAGCCGATTCATATCTGACTAGCACAATTTCGCTGACGGATCAAAACCTTTGTACTTTTTTTACCATAAAAAACATATCAAAGTAACTTCAGAAGTAATTCGCTACTTTTTACGGTAATTAGTAATTTTCTCAATTACTTTCTATTTGAGTCATTTCTACTCTGCTCAAATTACTTTTGACGTCAATACTCAGTAACTTAACTTAATTACTTTTTTGAGTAACTTGTACTACGTACATGCCTGGAATCCACCAATGGATCTTCCTGTAACTTATTTTAATTCGCGTAGAGTGACATTTAAAATTAGATTTCTATTTCGAAACAAGCCAAATGAGGCTTTAACTGGCCTGATTGTTTGTATTTGTTTATTTTGACATGCAATAAAATATTATTATTAGTATTATTATTGATCATTACTATTATTATTATCTACATTTTCTTGAATAAAAAAGCAGCCACGGTTTTGTTGAGCGGAGTCTTACCTCGATTGAAAACGAAAGACAAGAATGTCCCCTTTTTGAGGACTGTGTTTCAAACGATTAATTCGCCATTTGATTTATCTCATTTCACCAAACGCGCATTTGAACCCTCTCGTTTGAACATCAATTCTCAAAACATCCTAACCGGATATTGCTCACTTGAGAGCATTATCATTTTGTCCCGTTCGCACTATGACCGAATGGCACTAAATCGGCATGCTAGAAAAACATCCAGCAAATAACTTGTGTTCAATACACGACGTCGCAACATGTATTGCTGTCGATATAAAACATAAAAAAATATTTTCCGGATCTAAAAAAAAACAAAAAAACATTGATACCGTATGTTCCAAAGAAACATAGTGACCTTATTTCTCACACAAAACGCTAATGGAAGAAGTCTACTGCACGTCAAGAAGCACAGGTCCTGACCTTTGCTGGACGCTTCAAAAGTAGGAAGGAAGCCTTCCACGAAACATTAGCCCAACCGCGGCAACGGAACACGTTTGCGTGCAAACGGAGAGGAAGCGCCAGCTTATTTCGTTTTAACGACAAATAAAGTTTTGTTTGTTACACACGGCCCTGCTGTCGCTGTCAGTCTTGGGGAGTTTACG
Organism: Ixodes persulcatus; assembly: GCA_013358835.2. Taxonomy (NCBI): domain Eukaryota; kingdom Metazoa; phylum Arthropoda; class Arachnida; order Ixodida; family Ixodidae; genus Ixodes; species Ixodes persulcatus. The sequence continues at coordinate 47,310 of JABSTQ010010989.1, forward strand.
CACAAGAGCTTTCTTCACGAATCTAGTTGGTGCTTTGATACTCTTTTAGGACCACCCGCCCTGCCGAACTGTATACAAAAAATTATGTCTTCAACCTAAAACGAACAGGCGTACAGAGGTTCCTAGCAGCATATCAATTAAGCTATTTGATCGTTGCTTTCTACAAGTCGCAACAGGCGCGGCACTTCACCAGGATTTTGTCGTGTGCTACGCTTTGATAAATGTAGCGGAGCTTTATAAACACAGCTGCTAAGAGACTATACAACAGCGAAGTGCGTTTGTGTACTTCAAACTTCACGAGAGATCAGCACCGCGGGTCGCTTACGCGCAAGCTTAACTACGCGTGGAGCGGAATCGGTGGGGGTGTGCATTAGCAGTAGCTCGAGCAAAGTGATTAACCTGACTGCGAAACTGCTCGTTCTCTTTCCTGAGAGATCTAATCTCCTCCAGAAGATCGTTATAGCGAGAATCATCGGAAAAATATTGTTTGTCATTAGCGGAGACCTTACTGACCCAACTCGCCTTGTGCTGTGTTTCCGGCGTAGTCTTCTTGGTCCGGCTCCTGCTGCGTAGCTTCTCAAGAGAGGGGGAAGGAGACCGAGTGATTCCTCATCCTCAACTTAGAGGCCCCTCGGGAACTCGAGCGCTTCCTACCTCCCTGCGTACCGCCTGCTCTGTGTCCTGCGGAGCAGCCTTCGGTGGTGGATAATTTTTGGGTCTGGGAACGAAACGATGTTGGCAGTCTTTGGAGACAGTTTTATGAGGGCCGCCGCATACGGTACAGTTCGGTGTGCAGGCATGAGCCGCATCTTGATGCTGAAGGTCTGCGCCGCATTTGCGGCAGAGTGTTTGCTTGGTCGTAGTGCAGGCGTAGGCCCAGTGTCCGACCTTGCGGCAGTTAAAGGGGCCCTGCAATCATATTTAAGCGTCTACCTTTTTTGCGGTTTCCTCGTCTCTTGGGGTTCGGGCAGCCCAGCAGGCACGGAAAGGGTAACTAAATATCAGTGCGTCATATTTTAACCGGACGACGTGAAATCCTCCTCCCTCTACGGGGGCGACCCGCGGTGCCGAAAGCGCGCGATATGTGACGTCTTTGGTCCTAAGCTCACTACTGGTCAGAGCCGCTAAAAAATTCTTTTTAGTCGAAATACAAAATATAAGTGACGCGAACCGTTTCAATAATTTATGAAAGTAGCTTTTGTTTGTATTTTAGATCAGAAAAGAAACAAGTGCAGTTTATAAAATACGGAAAAAAGAAATGACCCGTCGACATACCCGCCACCAAGCGGTGGAAAAGGCGGCGTATACTAGAAAGGTTTAGTGGGATCAGGCACTGACGAACGGCGAGCGTAGAAAGGTCCCGGATATGCGCGGCAGCGCTGCGGTCGTATGGGCTTGAAGATCCAATCGGTTCCGAGCGTTCCAAAGGCCTTCGACGAGCAGGTTTGGCTTGCGGTTTGGTCGTTTGGCGATATGACAGCGCGAAGTGGCTCCCGTTCTGAACTGATTTTTACCCCGTGTTTGCTGTCGTTTGTGGCCAATGAGGTGTCATGCCGAATTAGTGTTTAATCGCTCAGCAAATGCAATGCGAGCCGCCCTGGCCGCCCGCTTCATCCAGCCTATCCAGCACATGCTTTAGTGGCACCCTCTCGAGCCGTCGACACGGAGTGGGGCAGCCGTGGGCGCTCGCTGAGCTCACTACCCCGTTCACGGCCACTCAAGCCAGGACTAAGGACGTCACGAAGGAGGTTACTTTTTGCTTATTTTTGTCATTTTAATTTGCCTATAACCTTTAAAATAAAGCGAAATTCGAGAAAAGAAAAGTTTAATTAAGTTACTACGTTCAGTGCGCTCAGGTTCGGTGCAAATTAAAAAAAACAGTCAAAAATGCGTTGCAGGGCGGTCCCACGGCCCCAACCATAATACCGGTGGCAGCTGTGGTAACGCTCCTGTTTGCGGTGCAAATGTCGCGTCTGTGCGCGTGCCACGTGTTTCGTTCTTTTCGCAAGTAAATTTCCGATTCATCATTACTCTTTTAGTTTAGAATGTGATATGCGTTTTTTAAACTTAGCGGACAGTAAGAAAACAAAAAGTGCAAGTTTTGATTTTTTCAAAAGCATACCTCTATGCATTCCATGTATGTAGACTTGTAATGCATCCAAGACGCGTTCTTACTTTTTTATTGAATAAAAGAAGGACTCGTCTAGCTCCGTGAATACGTGTTTTTTCGAATTCGCGCACTCACGTTTTTTTTTAATATTTATTCAAAAAAGAGCCTTTTTATGCTATTTTGAAGTGTCATAACTCAGTTTCACGTCAAAAGGCAGCCATGATATTTAAGGAAATGCTCCTGGTAAGTATAGGAACTCAGCATAAAAAAAAATATTAGGAGCGCAACTCTACAGTTTTTTTTCTAAACACCACTTCATTGCGATAAAATTTCAAAGAATTTCCTTAACGCGTTCTTGGTTTTCTCAGATATCGTTCTGGTATCTGATCAGATTTTTTTTTAATTGTACGCTAGAGGAACTTGGCTGGTTCTCTGTAAGGCTGTTTCTGTTGTATTTATATTCAGATTTGTTTTAAAAATTTTTAAATCGTGGGACTATTTTCAAGGTCGACTCAGTACGCAAGAAACCGGTTTCAGAGAAGAGGACAGCTATTTAAGCAACAATTCTATTAGAATTTTTCTCTTTCCAATTAAAATCACTTTCTATTATTGTAATTTTTCTCTTTCCAATTAAAATCACTTTCTATTATTGTAATTTTTCTAAAGCATCTTAATTCACTTAAATATTAAAAAGAACTTATGTTGTAGCAGACGGCGCGCACTTCCGCCATCTTTTGAAAGATGGCTGATATTCGAGGTTGAGAAGTTCAGGAAAAGTGGCGCTGATTCTGTCCCTGACGCAGAGGATTCTCGTCTCAAATATCTTCTCGCATATTGTCACGAATGACAAGTGATGAGGCGATAATAAGTGAAGAAACTAAACGTTTAATGGGGTGAACTTGTGCCCAAAAATAAAAATAGAACAGAGCGTCGCGGGCGTCGAGGTCGGCGTGACAGCACAGTCGAACGCTGGGGCGAAACTGACTGCAGATCGCCACGCGTTGTCTTCTGGAACAATCGACCTAGAAGGTTCGGCGACTAGAACATTCGCACCTCGAACAGGCGACAGAGTTCTCGAATTAACCAGAACATTAAACTGCAAGAATAAATAAAAGGACGCGTAACTCCCGGGAATCGAACCCTGGCTCTTCGCGTGGGAGGCAAGCGCGATAACCGTTAGGCCACGGCCGCGCTGCCTGCTTGGCGCGCGGCATTACCCCCCCCCCCCCCCTTAAAAAGTGCATAGCCCCGATGCAACACAAAACAAAACAAAGCGCATAAGAAGAACGGGAAACTAAAGAGTCACTTGAAACTAGGGCTGGGCGTCGATTAAAAATTTTAACCCGATTAATCGCCACCCTTTAATCGATTAATTAATCGATTAATCGGTGGCGTTGATTTTCATAAATAATACATTAAAAATAATGCAAGAACTCGTCTTGCCTTTGAAGACTTCTTTTACTCTCTGTTACACGGCGCAAAGGACATTTAGAATTGAGGATACATATAGTTCAACGATTCAAAGACTCAGATATTTTTGATCCAGCTCCGAAGACGAAGAAGTTTGTCCACATTCTCCGACAGGAAGACATGAAGTTAAGGCTTGGGCGATGCTTTCTTCTTTTTTCACAGAAAGGGGCCTCGATGAGAAGCCGTTGATTGTTGTCTGCGTTTTGGCGGATGGTCCTTGCTGCAGCGGCGTATATGGGTGCTTCGCTCGTAGGTGATACTGAAGCGAACTTACGCTTCCACTGTACGAAAACGGCTTTTTGTAGATGATGCAGTGGACTTCCTTCGAGTTAACAACTTCGCCAGTTTAGTTTACTTTCAGCCCAAACTTTCCAGCGAGATTGCCTTTGATACTCGTGAACTCGTCCATTTTTACGGGCCGAATACTGAAACAAGTAACCATGGCGTTGTTAGCTTCCCAACTTACTTTTCTGCTTGTTTGTCTTGCCTGGGCATGATGTGTAATAGATCCTCAACACGTGAAGTTTCGCGGTCGCGCGGGGATCAATTGCGGGCCCGGCTTGTTCGTCTGGCCTCGGCAGAACTGTAATGTATATCCTCGAACACGTGACGCTTCGCGAGCGCGAGAATTGAACCTTGCTCGCTGGGAACGGGAAACCGCTCGGGACAGAACGACCGGATACACGCCGCGCAGCGTTTTCCTTAAGAGCAGGTCGTCCAGGATAGAGCCATGCGTGCGTCCAGTTGACTTCTTTTTGAGTACCGATTAAAAAACCAAATAACCGGTTAAAAAATTTGATCGCGATTAAAGCCTTAATCGATTAATCGGAAGGTTAATCGATCAATTGCCCAGCCCTACTTGAAACACATAAGGTCCACAGTCCTATCGAGCGTAGTACGGCTTCAGGTGCACGACGTGGACGACTTCAGGTCGTGGTGGGCGGCGTGATGATCTTCTTGTTCCGTCGGGCATCACTTCGTAGTTCAGCTCCCCGAGGCGACGAAGTACCTTGTATGGTCCAAAGTACCGTTTAAGCAGTTTCTCACTGAGGCCGGCGACGGATGGGCGTCCACACCCACACCCTGTCTCCTGGCTGGAAGTGGACATCCCTGCGACGAAGGTTGTAGCGGCCCGCGTCGACGCGTTGCTGGTCTTGAATCAGGAGTCGGGCGAGCTGGCGGACTTCTTCGGCCCGCTGAGCAACCACCTGGGCGTCGTCGCTCTCACTGTCAGCTGGCTCATGGGGCAGCATCGCGTCCAGCATGGCCGTTACCTTCCGATCATGTACCAGCTGGAAAGGTGTGAGCCCAGTGGTCTCTTGAACCGCCGTATTGTAGGCGAACGTGACGTAGGGCAACACCTCATCCCACGTCTTGTGCTCTACGTCGACGTACATAGAGATCATGTCGGCGATTGTCTTGTTGAGTCGCTCCGTCAGCCCGTTGGTCTGCGGGTGGTACGCAGTGGTACGACGATGGCTGGTCTGACTGAGCCGGAGGAATTCTTAGGTAAGCTGTGCCATGAACGATGATCCGCGATCTGTAATCAGAACTTCGGGAGCGCCGTGCCGGAGTACGATGGACTCGATGAAAAACTTGGCGACTTCAACAGCTGTCCCCGAAGGAAGGGCTTTCGTTTCTGCGTACCGCGTGAGATAATCAGTGGCAACGATTATCCAACGGTTCCCTAGGGTCGACGGCGGAAAAGGACCAAGTAGATCCATTCCGACCTGCTGGAATGGTGCAGTTGGCGGGGCAATTGGCTGCAGGAGACCTGCCGGCTTTGTCGGCGGTTTCTTGCGTCGCTGGCACTCGTGGCATGATCGGGTGTAGAGATGTACAGTTTTGGGGAACTTGGGCCAGTAATACTTTTCACGAATACGGGCCAGCATCCGGCTGTAACCAAGGTGTCCGGACGTCGGATCGTCGTGACATGCTTGAAAGATCTCCTCCCAAAGGTCGGTCGGGATTACCAGCAGCCACGGCGAGTTGTTGTCCCCGAATTTCTCTTTGTAGAGTACACCTCGTCGAATGGCAAAGCTCGGCAGGGCTCGCGAGAAAACACGGGGTACCGTACTCCCGCACCCTTTCAGGTGCTCGATTAAGGCGCGCGGCTCCGGATCCTCTCGTTGACATCGTGACATGTCGTCGGTGCACTGTTCACTGCTCCTTGGAAGCACTCGTCGTCATCGTCGTCACTGCCGCGTGTTTCGACAGGGGCCCTGGGCATGCAGTCAGCGTCGCTGTGCTTGCGTCCTGACTTAAAAACCACAGTCATGTTGAACTCCTGCAGTCGGAGCTCGGCTCCATCGACCGAGGCGCCCTGACGGGTCCTTGAGGTTCGTAAGCCAGCAGAGCGAGTGGTGGTCCATGACTACGCGGAACGGGCTCCCGCACAGGTACGGGCGGAACTTCGTGATTGCCCATACGACCGCAAGACATTCTTTTAGAGCGCAGCTCATAGGCGCCCGTTTCCGGCTTGAGCGGCGTCGCCGTCGGCGTAACCGCGCGTAACCCTCGTAACCCTCGTGAGGGTTACGAGGGTTACTAGGGTAACCCTCGTGATCCTCGTGAGGGTTACAACCCTCGTAACCCTCACGAGGGTTACTCTCCCGAGGGTTACGAGTGTTACTCTAACGAGGGTTACGAGAGTTACCCTCACGAGGGTTACCCTCACAAGGGTTACTAGGGTTATGAGAGTTACGCTCACGAGGGTCATGAGGGTTACCCCCTGAGGTCGCGTGACCCTCCTAAGGTCACGTGACCCCCTCAGGTCACGTGACCCCCCCCCCCCCCCCCGCCGAGGTCACGTGACCTCAGGGAGTCACTTATCCCTCAGTACCCTTCCATCCTCCTCCTCAAGAGCTGCGCTCTAATCCGGCGTTACAGGGAGTTGTAAATGTGCTGTCAAATGATGGGGCGCAAGAGCATCTGTTGCAATGTACAGCCAAATGCCCTGACGGTGTGGTTCTAGTTGAAGCGGCGTGCTCGCGGACCCGATCATTGATACATCTTCCAGTTTGGCCTACATAGCTTAAACCACATGTCATTGGGATTTCGTAAACGACGGCGGTTGTGCAATCAGTATATTTATTCCTATGCTTGGTGTTGCACGGGTCTGTTAGCGGTTTGGGGTCATTAATTCTCCTGCATAATCGCGACATTCTGTTAGGCGCTGAAAATAGGACCGGGACATCATGGCACCCTGCCACCTTCTTGAGATTATGTGAGACACCGTGCATATATGGTATCACCACAGGCCGTATGTTACTCTTTTCGCGCGATGGTTTCAGAGTCCCCTTGAACTTCTTTATCAAGCTCCCAGCCACTTCGACCAATGAGCTCGCTGGGAAACCCCCTTTTTGCAGACGATCTACTTGTCTAACAAAACTATCCTGGGCGCTATGCAGGCAAGACTTTCTGAGAGAAGCCTCCATACACGAGCTCCCGATGCCTCTATTCACGAGCTTGGAGTGGCAGGAATCAAAGGGAAGAATCCCCTTCTTAATTAGATCTAGGGGAGTACTCCCAGCAAATATGCTCACCTAGAAAACTGAGCTTGAGGTCAAGAAATTGCATAATCCCGTCTATAGGTGTCTCGTGAGAAAATGACAATCCGTGGCAGCAAGAATTGAATACCTTTAGCGTCTCTGTAACTTCACAGCTAGAGAGATCGGGATTGCGTCCGAGGATGAGAAAATCGTCTGCATACCTAAATACCTTGTATTTGCCATCACTCATCTCCGAGCTATCCGCTATCGCCTTTCCGCACTTACTTAAAAAGATATTGCACAAAACTGGCGCGACACTGGCACCGATGCAAATTCCCTTCTTTTGTAAATAAACACCCCCCTCAAATGTCACGAACGTGTTGTTTAAATAAAAAGACAGGAGCTCAAGGAAACCCTCAACACAGGAGCTCTGAAAAGCCGCTACCCCACTCAGGTCGATGCAATCTCTTACCGCAAGGTAGAGGGGCTCATGGGGGATGGAATAAAACAAATCCCGGACATCTACCGAAAAACTGCTGCGCATGCCATGGTGAGCGTTGCTCAAAAATTCAATGACGCACTCCGAGTTTCTTGTGGCAAACGGGTCATCCAGTTTTAACCCAGACAAATGATTGCGCAAATAGTCCCCTATCTGCGACTGCCACGTGCCGGCACTCAGGTTTATGAATCTTAGCGGTGAAAACTATGTCCAAAATCAATTTCCTGCTATAGTAGGTTACAAGTCAAGAAGGTAGCGGCAAATGCCCCTCAAAGGGAATCATATATCCCTCCGCCACCTCCGCATCCAATAGCGTCCCATCGTTTCCGTGACGTTGCGGCCAACGCGCGAGGAGGGTCGTGCCTTTCTTTACATATTTGCTTTATCTCTCGACTTTGACTTAGCATTGTGGAAGCCACGAGAGGGAGATTAAGTCTTCCCCCTTCCGATGGAAACAAAGACGACTTTCGGGGATTAGCTTCCCCCTCCGATTGATACAAAGGCTGCTTTCAGGGGCTCGGTTCCTTCTCCGATGAATACAACGGTCGCTTTCTTAAAAAGTGGGGGTCGGAGATAAGTTGGCAGTTTGGCACCACTCTGTGGCCATTATCTATCCATTGAAGCGGAACAAGGAGCGTTTCCAGTGAACTCTTTCGATTGCGGAGGGATTTGAAACCGGCGCACCACGCTTGTGGGAGGAGCTTCTCCTACCTTCTTAAAGGGGCCCTGCAAGGACTTTTTTACTGGTTTTTATTTTGTGCCAAACTTGAGCGCACTGAACGTAGTAACTTAGTAAAACTTTTCTTTTCTCGAAATTCGCTTTATTTTAAAAGTTATAGGCAAATTAAAATTACAAAAACAAGCAAAAAATAACCTCCCTCATGACGTCCTTGGTTGCTTGAGTGGCCGTGAACTAGAGGAGGGGTAGTGGGCTCATCGCGAGCGCTCACGGCCGCCGCACTCCGTGTCGACGGCGCGAGAGGGCGCCACTAAAGCATGCTTTGGATAGGCTGTATGCAGCGGGCAGCCGGGGCGGCTCTCATTGCATTTGCTGCGAGATTAAACACAAATTCGGCATGACACTTCATTGGCCACAAACGACAGCAAACACGGGGTAAAGATAAGTTCAGAATGGGAGCCACTTCGCGCTGCCATACCGCGAAACGGCCAAACCCCAAGACAAAGCTTCTCGCCGAAGGCCTTCAGAACGCTCGGAGCTGGTCGGATCATCCTGTCCATACGACCGCAGCGCCGCCGCGTACATCCGGGACCTTTCCGTGTCGGCGCGTGATCCCACTACTGCTTTCTAGTGTGCGCCGCCTTTTCCACCGCTCGGTGGCGGGTATGTCGACAGGTCATTTCACGTTTCCGTACTTTATAAACTGCATTCGTTTCTTTTCTGATCTAAAATACTGACCAAAACTACTTTTATAAATAATTGAAACGGTTCGCGCAACTTATATTTTGTAGTTCGACTAAAAAGAAGCTTTTAGAGGCTCTGACCAGTAGTAAGCCCAAAACCAAAGACGTCACATTTTGCGCGCTTTCGGTACCGCGGGTCGCTCTCGTCGGTGGAGGAGGTTTCCGCGTCGTCCGGTTAAAATATGACGCACTGATATTTAGTTACTCTCTCCGTGCCCGCTGGCTTGCCCGAACTTCAAGAGACGTGGAAACCGCAAAAAAGGTAGACGCTTAAATATGATTGCAGGGCCCCTTTAACTTGTAACCGACTATAGCTTTCACACTTTTCAGGACCGTGGGCAGCTCCAAGGTATGAGAAATATCGAGAGTGGCGCAGCCGGTCTAGAGTGTCGTCGATGCGGGGGAGTGGGTAGACGTCTTTCTTCGTCACCGCGTTCAGCTGCCGGTAGTCCACGCAGAACCTAAGCGTTCCATCCTTCTTCTTAACCAGCACCACTGGAGAGGCCAATGGATTACTTGAAGGTTGGATTATGTCGTCGTTCAGCATCTCTTGAACTTGCTCCTGGATCACCTCCCTTTCTTTAGCGGAGACTCTGTACAGCGATCGATGCACAGGGCGCGCGTCGTCCTCGGTAACGATGCGGTGCTTCGCTACGGTGGTTTGGCGCACCTTCGACGACGTCGCAAAGCAGTCGCGGTATTCGGCGACGAGGTTAATTAGCTGCACACGTTTCGGGCCCGGAAGCTTAGGGTCAATGTCGAGCTGAGCTGGCGACGTACTGTCTTGCTGAGGTGGCGAGAATTCGTCAGTAATCACGACGATTTCGGCGGAGTTTCGGAGTTCCTCGACGTGGCCCACGGCTGCACCTTTCGTGAGGTGTTGCGTTTCATTTCGGAAATTAGTCACGAGGACCATAGTCCGCCCATCCTGAAGTTCAGCTACTCCTCTTGCGATGCCTATTCCTTTTCCCAGGAGTAATTGGAGGCTTCCCTCGAGAAGAACTTCGCCGAAGGAAGCTTCATCGATCCCGACCAGTACGAAAACACTCGACCGCGGTGGTAAGTTTACGTGGTTTGCGAGGACTCGGACCGCGGATGACGTCGCTTTAAGTTCCTCCGGTGGTGGAGCAGGTTTTCGTAGCGTCAGCCGGTTTGTTCCCAGGTCGATGACGGCGCCATACTCGCAGAGGAAGTCCATTCCGAGGATAACGTCCCTCGAACAGTCTTGCAGAACGACGAACTTGACAGGGCACGTCTCACGGTGGATTTCAACTCGAGCAGTGCACTTTCCGACAGGCGTAATGAGGTGTCCCTCAGCAGTTCGTATCTGCGGCCCCTCCCACGGCGTCGTCACTTTTCGAAGGCGGCGAGAGAGCCTCCCACTCAAGACTGGATAGTCTGCTCCGGTGTCCACGAGTGCCGATGCGTCGTGGCCGTCGATAATAACGTTTAGATTGTTGGACACCGATGCAGGGGCGTCGGTGCGATGCGGGGCGTCGGGAGAGTGGGAGCGCTCCGGCGTTATTGGAGGCTCTTTGCTTCGGTCGTTTTCGGCAACGTCACCTCCGGGCGTTGCCGCACTTAGTTTTCCCGGCGACGCAGGGGAGGCAGGCTCTCTCGGCGGGGTCGTGGCGCTGGAGACACTGAACGCCGTGGCGATGGCGAGCGAGATTCACAGCGGAGAGACGGCACTGAAGAGGGCGAGCGTCGGAGGTACTCCTCGATATCGCGAGGGCGTTCGCCGTACCTCGGGCGTCGGTCGTTCGGGTGGAAACAGTGTTGGCGGTAACGCGTTACAAGTAACGGCGTTACCGGTAACGCGTTACTTTTTTTTGGTAACGTAGTAACGTACTCGTTACTTTTCCAAAGAAGTAACGGGTAACGTACTTACGTTACTTATTTTGAGTAACGTGTAACGAAATTACGTTACGTTACTTTACTTCCTAAAACTTAAAAAAATTAAATTTTAATTTTTTTTGTGTTTTTAAGTGCCCAGTCATAAATTCCTTAGTCAACAAATGCCGCTGTCCTCCACTTTTCTTTGACGTCGGTGCTCGTCAGATTTGACGTCACACGCCACCTGCCACTGGTTTTTTCCCGCGGCTACCGCCGTCGCCTCGGCTGGAAGGCCAAAGAGGTCCGGCTTCGGGTGGATTTGGGAGATTCCTGCGTCGAAGCCTGCATTTCGCTTCCCGCTGGGAAAGAGAATGACACCTTCGTGTCATTCCCTTTCCCGTTTTTGGGACTTGAAAAACGGAGGAGGCCTTGAGCGATTGACCGACAGCCAACAGAGCGTGTGAGTGGCTCTCCGGACCCACGTGATGAGCAGATCAAGGCCGCCGTGGAGGGCACGGGCGAAATTTGACGGGGAGAACTTTGCCCCGGCAAAAAAAAAATAAATAAAAAAAAACGAAAAAGAAAAAACACGGCAGTACTATTGAGCGCATCCGTTGAACGCCTATTTAGCGTAGGCGCGGACGTGTTTACCTAGGGTGCCTACATGTTTCCGCCGCTCCGCTGAAACATGTAGGCACCCTATGTTTACCAAGAAGCGAGGTAGAATGTCAGATGCCAACTTCGAAATTCAGCTGTTGCTGAAGTACAACAGTGGAGTGTGCTTCGGGTAACGGAGGAACTTGTTCACAGCAACTATCTGTCCTTCGACATGTTGTGAATAAAATATATTCAAAGTCTCAATCTCGGCTGGTCTTAATTTCTGTGCTAATGAGGGAGGCCGGTTCTTCTGTTAAGTTCCGTGCCAACATGTTATAAATCAGCTTCATATATACTTCCGCGTTTTTTCTTGTAACTATTCGGGTGAAACCCTTCAAAGAAGAGGGTAATAAAGTTTCCGCATGGACATATTTAGCTATGGCGCTTACGCACATATCAAACGTCAAAACGGCAAATGTTTTAGTTCGTGAATAAAAAGTAACGCAACAGTAACGTGCGTTACTTTTTATCAGTAACGGTAACGGTAACGCGTTCCTTTTATTTTGAGGTAACGTAGGTCGGTAACGCGTTACTTTTATTTGCAAGTAACGAGTAACGTATTTAGTTACTTTTTTTTGGTAACGCCTACAATACTGGGTGGAAACCACGCAGCCCAAGTCGACGGTAGGGGCAGCTGCAGTAGATGTGGTCTGCTTCCCCGCAGTGGTAGCAGAGCGGGCGTCGGTCGGCCGTTCGCCACGCGTCGGTCTTCCTCGGCGAGGGTCGCTCCTGGCGGACGTCCTGGACTTGTCCCTCCTGGCGTCGAGGATACTGCGGCATCGGAGGGTCTCGTCGGGGTGGCGCCATGGGCTGGCGGTTAGCTTGCGGCGGTCGTCGGGCCATGGCGGCGTAGCTCAAAGTCGGTTCCTCGGGGGTCGTCTTGTAGATCGGAACCTCAGCTTGGAGGAATTTTAAAACGAATTAAACGATTAGCAAAAAGAACCTGGTAGATGTCGCTAACGGCTCGTTTGTAATGCCCGTCTAGGAACCTTGACAGCTAGTGACGGTGAGTGTCTCGCCTCCGGCCACGACGAAAGAAGAGGGGAAGGAGGAACTCCCGTCTTCCCGAGAATCCCTTTTGTGTGTTCCAGAAGTAGCTATTGTCCCCCTACAAGATTATAGAAGATTAACCCGTCACTCAAAATTCGTACAAAAGCAGCCGCTTCGGTGGCTGGAACGACTAGGCCATCCCCTCGACGTCAGCCTCGCCGTAGCTTTGCTCGAGCCTCGTACCGAGACGACCTACGTCACAATTGCGTCGGATGTCACGTGCTCTAAGCTGGGCCTTCTCCGAGCGCTTGCTAGGGTGGACCGTTTATAACAAACAGTACAGCCACCAGGCTCAAAATACAAACGTGCGATTGTCATTTACGGATATTGTGGATCATATTCAACCTATTTTTGAACACGACGGATATATTTCAAATTTCGTTGAAGTATCCCTTTAATACTCGTATGCCCATTTAGCGACGGAGCCAGGAATATTTTCCAATGGGCCGGGGGGAGGGGAGTGGGGGTTTTGACCTTGAAAGCTCTCCGGGCCTCCCCTCTACGTCACTCGTGTAATCAATGTTGGCTGTACGTGATCTTGAAAATCTCGAACAACCCGCTTTACTGAGCCGCGAAGCACGGCCAGTAAATCAAAGCAAAAAAAAAAAAAAAAGAATATACATAATTTTTTTAGCAAAAAATATAAACCTAAAACAAATATTCAGTGATTGATTAGGCAATTGCATGTCTTCACAAATAAAAAAATCAAGTTGAATTAAGATGTGAACACCCTGTTTGAGAGACGAGATGCACATAAGTTGATGTAGATTTCAATCAACAAACAAAAGTAATCACGGAATGTATAACAGGAGAAGAAGCTGGAGCATTATGTCTACTCGCCCAAAAAATATACTTCAAACTGCGTACAGAACATGATAACTCCATTAATGACCACGGTAGTTACACCGGCCACCGAAATCGAAACCGAAACTTTATGTACAGTGGAAAAGCGCCGAAAAACACATGGACAAACAGAAAGACAGCAGGACAGGGCGCACTCTCAACTAAAGTTTATTTGAAAAGTACACACATGTGTATCCGGCAGGCATACTAATCGTCACTCATCTTTGACCAGCCTCCGTTTCAAAAACTCATATTCATCCGTGCTTCAGTCGTATTTCAATTCATTGCTTCGTCCCAATCCAAAGCCACAAGCAGCTTCTGGATTCTTGTCTAGGGGTGTCGCGAACCGCCCGAGGGTCGAGTTCGACCAGGTTCGACTTTTTCGAACTTTTAGTGGAAAATTCTACGAACATCGTATTGAGGTTCGACTCTTGTGCGCATGCGCGACAGGCTGGCCAGTTGGCTTCGGATTGGATGGTGATGGCTAAGGGATGAATTAAGGGCAGCGCTGATTGGTTATTTCAGTTAATAGAGTACAAAAAATTAAGTTATTAACAATTGCAACTGTTTATAAAATAAAATAACCCTTTGCATAAAAAACAAATTCTCCAAACGTAGACATGCTTGTATTAAGGTCTGGCCACACTGTCCACAAAGTCGAACCGGCCGAATCTGGTGAAAGGTTCGAAGGTTCGTCCAACCAGTTCGACCCAGTCGAACCCCGAAAGTTCGACCTAAAAATCTGGTTCGACAAAAGTTCGCGACACCCCTATTCTTGTCTGTCTGTGCTACAGTTGCCTAGTATCTGTGCCAAGGAGGTTATAAGTACTAGGAGGGGGCACGTTGCATATTGGTGAAGCCTAGTCATAAAAAGCGATGTTGTAGCCAACGTGACCGTAAATCTCTCTGGCAATTGGTGCGCGTGACATGTCACGTTTGAGATGGATGGTTGATTGTAGGATTCCTTGTAGGCTTGCGCGCGCTCCGTCCGGTAGGTTTTATCAGATCGAAGGCTAGCTACGGTCACGTGATGTGGTCATGTTGGCCGTTGGCCTGATAAGTGAGGAGAGTAAAGAGGAAAATGAGAAAGAGGTGAGGCGTCAAGGGAGCATGGCTTGTGGAGGCTACGCGGCTGACGTCATGCCCTCGCCTACGGGCGCGCGCGCAGTCGCGGAGGCGCAACGAGAAAGCGCGTGATCTGTACCGAGGGTTCCCAAAATTCCCTGCCGTCGTGGCGCTGTACGTTTTGCAAAGGGTCTATTGAAGCAGACAGCAACTAGTCTATTTTTGCGGTTCTCCTGTGCATTCCTATGGGAAAACGCGCGTGCATTTTGTCTCTTCGCCGGAAAATAACACGGAACCCACTGGTTATTTGGGTCGTACCAAATAGTATGTACCTTGATTAACATTGTAAAAGTGTAATTTCTTTAGTTAGCGCATTTTTCTTCATCAGTGAACTATGTTTAACTTCGCTACATTTCAGACCCAGATGTGTTCCGCAGCAGGTGTGTAAAAATAAGTGACGATTCAAAGCAAAATTACATTCGAAAGGAATATAGAGTGTGTTCAAGGTTGACCAAGATTCCGGTGACGCTTATTATATATTGCTAATATGCCAGTCCTCTCACTATATGAAAACGACCCCTGTCGTGCAAGAGCGGATAAAAACATTCAAAACGTAAACAATAAAGTATGTGGGCTGTGAAAGGTCCCTTCGTATTGCTTTCTCTGCCGGGAACCTTTAAGCATGCATGCAGACACTTGTTTTCAAAGATTTCGAGCGTGCGGGTGATATTTTGAACGTAGAACAAGCATTTTTGCGCAGAGAAGAAAGAATAAAGCGGTACTTACTTATTTAAGATCGGAATATATTAAGTGGCCTTCAATTTATTTTGATCGTACATGCACTGGTAGTTACTGATCCAGTGTTACTGACTAGTTCTTGCCACCACTCTTGGCTTTCCAGATGTCCTTCGTTCGTTTGGCACGTATATCCCTCATGCTGAAAAGCGCCGACGTCGTGTTCGCGCTAACAGTATCCGACAGTGCACATAAATACACGTACGAAGCCGTTTTAGCACAGTTTTTAATGCAACGAATTTGAAAAAAAAAAAAAACGCAGTAACTTACTAATTATTTCGTCGGCCTGACTGAGAAATGTTCCAAGCTACCTAGTACGTACGAATCAATCGGGATATTCGCTTTTATGATCGAGCGCAGGGAGACAATGCACTCACCATTTCCCGTAGAAATGCATTACCGGAAGTCAATTTTCGACTGGTTGCTGTCTGCTTCGATTTGCGTCAGCACACTAGCGCCACTTGAACCTCTAGCGTACATTATAATAACTCTATGCGCGCCGCAGCTCAGAGAGGGGGAGAAGCTGGTAGCATAGCTTCCATTATCGATTGGCAGTGCAGGTAGGTCACTTCCTTGATTTTTAGTTCGTGCAGCCACCGCCTGGTGCCGTCGGTATGTGGAAAAGGTCCAATTGCCGTGTTCAGATATTTCGCTGGTCTGCCCCGGGACTCGCTCTAGGAATAGGAGATGCGACTCTTGAATGTGTTTGTGACAAAGAAGCAGAACATGCACGCTAATAATTTTTGCTTTTAGAAAACCGGCCAATGCACAAATAAAAAAATGCCTCCTAAAAAGACAAGATCAAACCATTTTGCAGTGCACCTTCAAAAGCAAAATAAAACCTTGGTAAACTGGAACTTTGAAACATTTATTAAAATAAATAGATCATTTTCTCGTTTCATTGGTGTTTCAAGCAAAATTTTACATATTCATGACCTGACAAGAGACCTGCAGAGTAATCAGTTTGTTTTGCCTGGTTCAGCAGAGTAACACCACACTATGCAGTATTGCGGTGACCATTACAAAAAGAAAAACAATATACCTAAGCACAGTGAAAATACTTTCGTAACATCGCAACAGTGACACTAATGATTGTAGTAGACTGCAAGCAGGAATCGCCGTTAGCTATTACAGCAGAGCTACAAAAACAGAATTCACAATTTAACATAGTAACAGGATTCAAAAACTTTATATATGAACAAATCCCAATTATCACAGCTGCCAGTATCCGTCATGTATGTGTACAATATTTCTCATTACAAGCTTTTGCTTGTGTCAATAAAAACATGTCCATTTAAAAACTAAACAAGGGCACACCATTCGCTTTACATTGTCAGTACTTTTTTTTTTCCAAAAGAACCCATGCATGTTGTTTTACATGGGTGCTACACTGCAGAAATCCACTCTACACCTTCACAAAGGTTTTACACATAAATTCGGCCAATTATGCACATTTATTGGTCAGTTGTACCCACAAAGCTCTGTCCGTACCTCAGAAAAAAAAGAAAAATTGCTGCACAAGAAAGCCTAAAAGTTAACAGAAAAAGTTATATCTTGAGGGATCCACAAAACAGTGAAAACATAGCATCAGTTAGGATGCAAAATAAAATTTCGGGTTAAACTTCATATTCCACATCATCTTTAATTTATAAGTAAATCAGCATTTCAGCAAGTATGACATGAGCCTATCCGTACCTGCCCACCCACAGACGCACACAAACTTGGAGTTCGTCGTACCAAAGGTATAACTCCCAGCGGTCTCTCGTCACTCATTAAAAGTAGGCGACGCAGTTGGTACCTCGTGGCCAGTGATTATAAGCAATGACCGCAGTACTGGTCCAATCACTGACTAATTTAATCCAGGTATCAAATGCCTATCTGGCCATTACTGCTCCAAAATATTCTAGTATTTTAACAAACAAAAATGTGTTTCTAAAGCCCTTTTCCATAAAACAATTACAAAATAAATTTTTCTATCTGAAGGCAACTAGACAGCTAAAGCAAAACATGCCAGAGTAGTGAGATGCCTGCACTTCAACGTAGCTTGTACACAGTGTAATGCGTATCGCAAGTTCGTCTGCTTCTTGCACAGGCGTTGCACTGACATCAGAACGCCGAGCTTTGATTCGCTTCGATGGAGGAATAGTGGGTAGACCTCAACGCTAGCTGCCTTGGGGTCCGCCCACTATCCTTCCAATCGGAGCCAATCAGAGCTCGGCGTTTTGACGTCACCGCAAGACCAGTTCAAGAAGCAGACGAACTTGCGTTCCGCATAGACGTTTCGCCGGTGCCAGCAAGTTTCTGCCTAGCTATCTGCACGTGTTGCCTCCATAAGTGGGCTAGTCTCTGGGTTATTAGCTGGTCCCGTCGTCATCAGAATCCTGATTCCGGTGGAGGAATCTCTGGACCAGGCTGTATGAGACGCCGAGGGTCAGGAAGCCGACCACTGTGCCTTGGGCAGCCACTCGCAGCTGCATCATGTAGACGGATGTGTCGAAGAACTTGCGCCTCCTGTACATGTAGGCTCCGTAAGCACAGGCGCAGAGACAGCCGGTAAGACCTGAAGAAAAGGAAGCACAGATACCAGGCCATTTCGAATCCAAGCTGAAATATGGAAGATATATCGCACGAGGAAGGAGAACAGCAAGCAAGCTGCCCTGACAGCAATGGCAACATAATGGACAGAACAGGGATTGTTCTCTTGTTAAAAACCAGAATTTAAACAACAAAACAAAACACAAAAATTAATTATGCTTAATTAAGGACCACATATTAACAGACATTGACTGTCACAACACCAGACTAACATTAAAAAGCAAATGTACATAATGTGGAAGTGTTTTTATTATTTATTTTCAATTTTAACAAAATTATGTCTGCATGCTGGTCCTAGCTGGTATAACCCAGTTGGCAACAAATAGAGGTTAGCAATCTAATCTGAAAGCAAACTGGAATTTTCTCAAGGCAGCTAAGCTCGCAAGTAGGTCCCCCTTGTACATGACTGGTTCAACCAAAAACAAATGAACCCAGTTGTAAGCTTATTAGGGTTTTGACCACTCTCAGTTGATCCTCAAACCTCAGAAACCTTAAAGGACACATGCAAAGAAAAAAAACATTTTTTTTAAACAGCTTAGATGGAAAATTGGATATCATAAAACGATTTTACAACGAAGAAAAAAAATTTTTAGAGCTATATTCACGGCGCTATACGAATTTGTAGCTGGCGCCCGCGGGCGCCGCGGAAAAGTGGCCCTTATTTATCACGTGACGGGCCCATATTTGTCACGTGGTGCTCGCGCTCTTTCGGAAGCTTCCTATGGACTCTAAAAGTAACTTATTCACCTTTGTTTGAAGTATAACAAAAAACTAAGATTAGTAAGTAACTTTTAGAGCCCAAAAGAAACTCCTGAAAAAGCGCAAGCAGACGTGATCGACCTGTGCGCCGGTGAGATGACGGCGGCGGCACCCCGAACCAGACGAACTTGTGCGGTGGCGGCGACGGCGGCGTGGAGAAACGCGTTGAAGCGGCGTTCGCACAACGCTCAGCGTGTGGCGGCAGCGTGGCTTTACGGCTCCGGCGACGCAGGGCGGCGGCGCGCGGGCCTACCACGTGACCAGCGGCGGCTCCGGCGGGCGCCAACTACAAATTCGTATAGCGCCGTAAATATAGCTCTAAAAATTTTTTTTTCTTCATTGTAAAATCGTTTTATAATATCCTTTTTCCATCTATGCTGTTTAAAAAAAATGTTTTTTTTCTTTGCATGTGTCCTTTAAGAAACAAAAATCCCAGACTTGTAAAGCCCTCAGGCTAAGACACATTTTCTTTGCTTTGATGTGTATGCCATATGTTTGCAAGCGTCCCTGGTTTGTCACAAAAACTCAACAAGACAGGTTAATTTCACTGGGAATAAATGAACTGATTCAAAATGACACAAAGCTTCTTGACCCAATTTAGGAAAGCCAAGAAAGTCAAATTACATTATCCTCAACAAATGTGATAGCAAGATAGCCTTCCAAAAAGGGTAGATTACAATAAACTCCCGGGGGAGCGCCCACCAGACTTTCACTGATAACTGGGTTAAACTAGGCATGGGTGCTTCCGGTCAAATCAGGCGCTTAACGTACAATTTGCAGAATTTCCAAGTTTGGGAAAGGTTAATAGTGGGCGCTTCCACAGTCCTTTATGGTAGTCTAAGGAACTGTGCATCCAATATTACCAATTCATATTTAGATATTTTCATTGGAGACCTAACGTGGGAAGCGAGTTGAGGCAGCTCTTTATTCGTCATCATTGTAATTGCAGTGTTCATTGCAATACATAAAAATAAAATCATGTGCAGGTGCTTGTATCATTACTTTCACTGTTGGATATAGCCAATCACTAGTGATTCTCCAGGTCATAGCTGTGGCAGGGTCATGATAGTTCACTTGTACGACGTGAGTAATGCTCATACAGCGATGTCTCGTTAATATGGACGCCTCCGTTCCCCTCAAAAATCTTCCATAATGTGAGTTGTCCATAATAACGAGACAAAAATGCATGTATTTTCCCAGTTTGTCCCCGAAATTGGTGCCCATATTGCGGGGCATCCATATTAATGAGATATGACTGTATCATGAAACAATTTATCCAAACAATCTTTTGAGGAATTATTATTTCAGACTCTACACTTTGCTGTAACTTTGCTCACGAGTCAGAAACAGATTTAACAGAATTACCATAATATCTCAAGAGTTAATTTGCTCCTGGAAATGTCCTACCACCTCCTGTTCCATAGTCAAAACTCCCGCTTTTCAGAAACCTCCCAAAGAGTTCACCACTAGACAGTGTATCACTTGGTTCACATACAGACTGAAACGAAACGAAACTAAATGCAGAACCACTGCAACTGCTCAGGCGAGCTATTTATCTCTCATAGGGCCATCACTCAGCTGATGATGGAACAAGGAATTAGTACCTTTTGCAGTTGCACATTCCTAACCAGGGGGAAGGGAATGTCATAAAAGAGGAATCAGAAAAGTTGTTCCAGTTGTTCCCGGTCAAGGATAAATTACTACTTCAGTGTACAAAAGGAAAGTGAGGCAGAACTTTAGTACTAAATGATGTGGACTGTAAGAGTAGGGCAAATTACAAGAGGACCACATGCCAGCTTGGACTAGGGAGAAGACAAGGAGACTATGAACCTCAGCTATGAAAATTGAATACATCAACCCTAACTGAAAAAAAAGAAAGCAAACCCTCAAGATTTCACAGTAGTGTTCAATGCAATCTCAACGGGCACCTTGTGGATAACTGGTTCTAACGACGTCTGTTACTGGAGGGTTTATCTGACCTACAGAGAGATCAGACCCATCACAATGGCAATAAGTGAGTAAATAGGTGTCGGGACATTGGAAACATTTGGGAATAAGAGGGGGATCTCCCTTCCCATCCCCAAACTGCTTACTAGAAATGTATGAAATGTTGAGTGAAACGGAGGGGGGAGAGTTGCCCCCTCTGTTGCAATGCCGTTGATAAACATCTCTCTTCACTTTTATAAAGAAACAATGTTTAGTATTTAAATCACCTGCTAGGACTCGTCGGTATGCTTGCGCCGTGACTGCATCTTATGCAGGGGTTCTGGTGACGTCAGGACGCCGAGCTTCGATCGGAAGGATAGTGGATAGACCTCATAGCTAGCTGCCCTGAGGTCTACCCACTAACCTTCCAATCAAAGTCAATCAGAGCTCGGCATCCTGCCATCACCGCAACCCCTGCGCAATAAGCAGAAGAACCTGCGCTCCACATTATTGCAGACATGAGTACAGGCAGATAGGGTCCCAGTTCAACCCCTTTTGGTCATGTTCCTAGGTCTAAACACTAAAAAGTTATTCCACCTTCTCTTTCAACCTAGTAACTTTTCCTAAATTAGGCTTAAGCTATCTTTAACCCTTTAACTGTCAGGTTTTCTTCCGCAGGTGCGCGAAAGCCTGGACCCTCAGATGGACAAAGTTGCCTAAATAAAGTTTACACAAGCCATTAGCCGGTAATATACCACTAAGCAAAAATTTGCTTTTGTTGATTGCCCATTAATGGTGATACACAAAAATTTTGGCAACCCGAGTTTAGCCGTTGACTGGTGGGGAGTTGCACGGGAGCGTGCCCGAGTATACTCGGGCATGGCACTCAAAGGGTTAAGGATATGACAATAATTCTCTTTCCCAATATAACCTTCACATAAGAGCCTATGTCTGAAACACCTAGAACTCCAGTGAATGATGCCGGAAACCAATCCCCACTAGCACCTGCGGTGTCATGAACAACTGAATCACCACTCTCACGGCAGCCATACCTCGGCGTACAACTGACTGTGACTCCCGAGCACTGAGGAAAAGTGCCATTGAAGTTCTCCATAAGGATGTGGAAGAATAAGCAGACCAGATTATGAAAAGTATGAACTTAGAAGTGCTTCCTCAATCACATTACAAACTACAAACATAAGTCGTCATAACAGTTAAATTGTTTCATACTAGAATTTATGTTTTGGTGCATTTGGTGCAACAAAATGCACACCACATAAAGCATAGTGAATTTTACCCACCCAATATTATGCCTGCAAGAGTATAAATTTGAACAAAACGAAACTGAAGAGTAAAAAATATGAGAAAGTTCAAGTTTGTTCAGACAACATGGCTATGATATGGTACAACACCCACAGCTTCTGTATGAAAGGTCATCCCTCATCATTTAAATCCTGTGGAACTGGCACTATCTTAACAGAAGGAACACTTCTGAATCAACAACAGGTGGCACCAAGCTCTTACCAAACACCATGAATGGCGACTCTTTGTACTTTCGCTTTAATTTCGACGTCGTCGTTTCCTCACTGATTGTGGGTTCGAATACGGCTGCCGGCATTGCCATCTTTGTATGGTCCTCCGTCATAAATATCTGGAAAATGAATGAAAAAAGAGTGATAAGTTTGTTGTAAATTATGCATTGTATGTCAATTAAGAAAGTCGAAGACAAGCTGGCTTGCAACACTATCAATATATTTATTTATTTATTTTAACTCTAAAAGCCCTTTCGGGCATTATATAAGGGGAACGTGATACAAAGATTGTTACAACTGAAGCAAGTGGCAACAAAAAGAGACAAAAATAAAAAATAAAGGTACAAAGCATAAATTGCAGCTAGAACGCATTTGGCGCAATTTGGCCTTCAAACATAAGATATAAGAAAGATGGCGCACAATAAAAACATGTACATCAGAAACAAGACTTTTGTGAACATGGACATCAGAAACAAGACTTTTGCAGAATCTGTGCCCTCATTATTATCAAACTTTTACTTGGTTCATAGCAAGAAAGGCAAACTTTCAACACCATCATAATGTAGAGTGCTAGCTTCATAAATTGCCATTCTTTTAACTGTCTATATTCTGCTCCCCACATCACATATGATGCTGCCAAAACTACTAAAATGGCTTGATCTAGCACTTCAGTAGCACATGCTCTTGTGAAAATAAAGCCAAGTGCATGTGCCAGTGGCTTCGACAGCATGGTACACTATAGAGAATGAGAATGGCACGAAGATCCAGTTGTCCTGCACCCAGTGCGAGTTTCCTAACTTTGATAATGCTTCGGCATCTTGGAAGCCTCGAGCGTGCCCGCACAGCTGAAGCATGGTGGAGGGCAATGAGCATGTGCTGGAGGTCAGACATTCGAATGGGACGCCCTACCGTTTTCCAACTGCCAGTGGCTATGGTATGAGAATTTTACGACTCAGTTCTGTAGCGTTACAAGAGAAGGCAGCACGGTGATGCACGTGCAGCTGTCGAAGGCAGGGACCTTCATGCCTCGTTATGCCAAAGGGTGTCATCCTGTGAACATTTGGAGCTGTGCTACGCTAGTTTTTCTGTCCACAATTGCGAGAACTATGGCGATTTCGGCATGGACCGCAAACCAGAGCGAGAGCAAACATTCGATATGTATCAAACTCGGAAAATCTGAAACAAATACTTTTGAAATGATTCGGCAGGTTTATGTCAAAAAAGCAGTGAAGCATGCGAGTTGTTTTGAGTGGCACTCGCACTTCAAGAATGGCAGAACATCACTGAAAGACGAAGAGAGGTGCCGAATAATTTCAAAGGTCTTTGTATCAGATTTCCTGAGTTTGACGCAGAATTTATGTTTGGTTTCGCTCATGCCTGCGGCCCATGCTGAAATCGCAGTCGTTCTCGCGCATTTGGTCGGAAAACCTCGTTAAGCGCAGCTTCAAATGTTCGCAGAACGACGCCCTTTGGCGAAACGAAAGAAAGGTTCCTGCCTTCGATAGCTGCACACGCATCACCGTGCTGCCTCCTCTTTTTGCGGTAAAAAACTTGTACCTGAATTTTCGGATCGCACCTCCTATGTATACAAGCAAAAATTTCAAGTGTACAAAGGCATCATGAGAATTGTAGCAGGTTCGGTTCAACAAGATAAATCATTTTTAACACTAGTATTTTGGATTCACAATTGCCTCCAGAAAGTAGCCGAGTACAAGAAAGTTAAAAACAATCTTTAATAAATTTAATTCATTGATGTTCATATCAACATCTTCGCCTAAAAAAAAAATATTTAAATTATATATAACTAAATTAAACAGATTTTTTTTTTTTTTTCTTGCGCGCACGGCAGGGACGTTTAAAGAGTAGCACTCGTTTTTGTAGCACAGCTCCTGCCTTTGACATCTGCCAGTCGCCGCGCCAAGATCGACGTCCGCACACCGTAAGACATTCACTCGTCAAGGTCGCTTCATTCAACAAGGTCGAGCTGCAACCCAGAAATTGAGGGCACGGCAGGCCGAAATACAAGCTAGCTAAATTCAAACACCAGGCATTCCTTCTAGTACCACAATATTTAAATGCCGGTTCCTTTTTTCGATGCCAAAGACCGGAGCGGCACGACCCATTTCATTCATCCTCAGTCGTCCGCTGGCAGTGTGAAATCACGGTGCACCGCCTCGTACGTAATCAGAACCTAGGCCAAATGAACGCTATGATTCCAGCATTTCGAGAGGATAGAGGAGATTCTGCCTAAAAGAAATACTTCACTCACCGGGCAGAGAAGGTGGAATGAATGGCAGCAGTAGCAGCGGGGCAGCCGACCTTGTGGTACGTCAACTCGCGCCGGAATCTTACGCAATCGAGAGGAAATCCTCTGATGTGGCTATGGATGTGGAAATCCTTGCGCCACTTTCGCTTGCGTCTTTTTGGTCTTTTTGCTAGCAGGTTAGCACTTAGCAGAGAAGGAAACTACTAGGTGACGTCATACCCACTCTTTTGTACCAGTTTTAAACTTTATTGTAAAAAATGGTGAAAACCGTGCTCTCGTAAATTTTTCTTTAAATTTATTTTAAATTGTTAATAACTAATTGAATCACAGTTGCAAATAAAACTTGCAGAAGGGAGGAAAACGTTTCTAATTAAGGAGTTTTAAAATACAAAGAGGCACAAATGTCATGAACTTGACGCACTTCTTTTAATGAAGGAACACATCGTTACTTTTACTTGATTCCGGTTCCGGCAGTTCGTCGGCGGCGTCCCTAGCGTCCCTGTCGGCTCGCGCAAAGGAAACGAAACGCAAGCGTAGCACCGGTACGGCTGCAAGTACACGTGTACGAACAAGATCTGTCCGGTGCGCGTTTTACCCTCACGATGCGTAGCAGCAGCATTTTATTTATTCAGGTTACATTGCTCATTTTGAGCACCACATCTCTATGTGACCCAACAATGAAAGAGATCAAATGCGAAGGTGAGTATCGCCTAAAGGTCTCTCCACGAAAACTAACCGACTAAGTGGCGCGTTCTCCCTGCCAATTTTCCAGTTTGCAGAGCCCTCGTAAAGGAATCCGTGGATCTAATCGCGAAAGCCGATCCGAAGAAGAAAGTCCCCGTGGGAAGTTTCCGACTACGAGCTGACGGCACGCAGGAACAGAAAATGGTAAACCCACCCACCCAACCTAACCATCGTCAAATACTACAGTATTTTAATCAATATCCTCGCGTGTCTAAGTAGCAGGGGGCCTACACTGGAAGCCCGGGGACACTGCGGAGTCTACTTAAAACTTTTTAATGCCAGGCTCTGAAAGGAATCCACCTAGCCTGTACCACATCTTGCACTGAAAGGGACACTGACAGGGTATTTATGCTCGCCGAGGTTTTTAGTTGTACGTGACATATGAGGGCCCAACTACCCAGAACAGAATTTGCGGCTCGAAATTCGGTTTCTTTCCGCCCCAAAACCGCCGATCAAGAACTGGCCGGTTCGAGTCTCGCTCACTCTCTTTTCCGTGGTCACGGGCCGTTTTCTAAGGTATCGATGCGACCACCAAATTTAATCAAAGTCGTGGGTCATTGAAGGCACACAGTCAATATTAAAAATAGATAAAAATATGAAACCCATTTTTTGTGGCTTCAAAAAAGCTGCAAATACGTTGATTGAAAAAAAAAAAAAGGTAGCACAGACAACAGGAAGCTTTCTGTGCGTTCACTGCATAATTCTCAACATGGCGTCGTTTCGTGTATCGTGGGACTAGCACTAGCGGATGGCAGCGGACGACGATCGTTGGACCTCTACTTCAGAACTGTCGTTCACGGTACTGGCGAATTCTGTCTTTCTTCGAAAGAGAAATTTCGGACCGATCAAAAGAACTGATATTCATCCCGTACGACACGCCCGACCAGCAAGCCGATTGCACGAAGACGTCGCCGAGCCGTCGTCCCTTCTCCTGGCTGAAGACATCGCTCGCTCAAACGTCAAGCACGAAGTGTGTACTTCGACTTGAATACTCACGCGTACGGTTACTTTACGAGGTGCGAATGTGCCCTATGCGTGGTGCTGTCCGACTTCAAGCCGGGAGTGCAGCAAACTTCCGACATACAGTCTACCCGCTGCATAACTACGCATGATAGAGTTCCTTCAGTAGCTCAGTGGAAAGACGTCCGCTGCACACGCAGAGGGCACGGGTTTGATTCCTGGTGTGGGTGTACCTTTTATTTATTTTTTTTTTCTTGTCAAGCATTCTGCGATGTTTACATTTCTTTTTTTACAATTATCACAGAAAAAAAAATGTTGTGGACGATACGTCGCTGAACTAAATGGTATGGATTCCATTTTTGACACCTGCGAAATCAATGTAATATCACTTTCCACAAAATGCAAGGAGCATATGAATCGGATAGCGTCCGCTTTCCGAGCTTCGCGTGATGGTTCTACAGGAATTGCAGCCAGCCATTGATCCAGACCCGTTGATCTTTCGGAAACTTGTGCACTCTGCCACACAATGCCACTTTCAGATGCAGGACATGTGAGGCAACTCTTCACGCAACATCTTGGGAGTATTCTTTTCGGAGCTGATCACGGGAATTCACCACGGCACTCGGGCACTCACTACTAATTGCCAACACTTAAATGTACAAAACATTTCATCTTGAAGTACAGAACAGCGAGCGGAACAAACATAACTGCAAAGGAATCCCACGGCGAATGAACGCATTTCGTCTGCTACGTGCAGAGAGAGGAGAAAAAAAAAAAAAAAAACGCACGGTCAGGTGTAGCCACGTGACTTTCGCCACTCACGCTATCCTCTCCACTTCTCCGTTTCGGTTTCGCTTTCACGCAGTTGCGTTTTTTGGCTTTATTAAAAAAATACGCGACTCTGTAGCAAAATATTAATTGGGTAGTATTCCGACACCATAATAAATCGGACAAAAAAGGAAAAAAAATTTGGGGGGGTGTCAGTGTCCCTTTAAAGGTGTTCCTCTACAAATAAGCCAATGAACTAAGTGCGCTTAAACTTTTCACAAGTGTGTTTTTGGTTGATGCATTTGTCATACTCAAAATTCGTAAATGTAAATTTCTAAAAAAAAAACCAAAAAAACAACGTTATTTAAAATATGCACGGAGAGAAAAACGGAAAGAAACTGCCCGGCTGACGCTGCTACTCACTACTAATTTTAATCCTGTGCTTCTGAATTATCAATTCATGTTAGGATTTTGATTTTCTGGCCCCGAGATGAATTGACATAAAAAGAAATAAGAGAACGCATATAAAGTAACCGCTTCACTAGGTGGAAGATTTATCTGACGAGCTAAAAGCAGTGGGCTTCTTTTTTTGCCAAAGCACGAGTTCACTGCTCATGGTGGTGTTTCAAGCATATGTTTTTAAAGCTTGATGGAGGCGATCACAGAAAAATATTCACCACTCCTCTGAACTCTGAAGGGGCTTTGAACTTCGTATATCGAGTCGTATTAAGCCGGGGTCACACTTCTTATACATCATACAAAAGACAGTCTCCATATATAGATTCAAACGCAAGATCCGTGCCTTGAATGCCGCATGGCTATGAGTTCAAGGAGGAACTTGGCACACGGCATTCAAACCACTGATATTGCGGTGACTTGTGTTTGCAGACTGTCGTTTGTATTATGTATGAGCAGTGTGAACCCAGTCTTAGTGTTGGTGCATTGTGGTACGGTTATGAACACAGCTTGGTGAAAGTCAAAATATATTTTTGGAAATGGGTCACATTTATACAAGCCCACTCTCAGTGAGAGCACCCACCAGCTATTGCAGTTTAACTATTACAAGGCCCTGTGTATGAACATACATATTGGTTATCAAGGATACTCATTTTATTTGTTTGGTGTTTTCTGTCCACCACAAAAATTTGTCTTGAAATCCTTTAAACTCGCAAATAGCTCTGAAATTTTTTTGTCAGATTCGGCGGTGTTCTTTACCGATTTTGTTTTTATAAAGTCACAAGCAATAAACAAACAAGAGCTCTGCATTGGATAGACAACATTTGGGATATAAGGTATTAAGTTCAGAAATATTTGTACTTTTTTGGTTAAAACATGTCTCCTGCTGATTTCATTAATGAAAACAGGAGTGAAGGGTCTGAGAATAACATCAAACATTTCACTCGGCTTGGGCTGGGGTGCAATCATTGTACCCCAGTCCAAGCCGAGCACAGACAGGCTGATTGTATCCAATTCATGAGCCACATTTGACCATCCTCACCGGGGAAAACTGTATACCTTGTAGTCATGGGACGCCATGATCATACTCTGAAACCACTGTCTCTAGTCTTTAAATTAGAAATTTGAGGTTAAGCTTCTGGCTCATCAGCATCATGTGTTGGCATGCTTATGTTTTGGTTTGCTTGTGTATAGCTTGAACCCTGTATTCCTTCATGGCTCTTTAAAATTCTCTATAAGTCCGTTTCACTTGCATTCTGTTCTGCTTTTGTTCTGTGCTCACCTCCTTTGTTTGGCATATTGAATAGCTGAAGGTCTGGAAGAACTTTAAAGAGCTCGGTCGGTAGCTGATGCTACGCACAATCAATATAGAGGATGATACAGAGCATAAAGGCTCTCTTCAGAAGCCCAGATGCTGCGGTGTCTTGATCAAACGTTCCTTTCATTAGATATGGCTGTAGAATCATATGTGGCTCTTTGTGCACCACCTAATGTGACAAATAGGTATGTCTTCGAGGGCTGTTTCCAAGTTGCGTGGTTGAGGCTCTTGTTTGCATTTTGCATTTTCCCATTCAAGCACCCTATGGTGATCCCCAAAAGTTGGCTTTGTGGTTGGGGCAAGTCTGTGTGGTGCTTGTTTTTCCATGGATTGCTTGTGGAAGTCTGTGAAAAAAAGTTTACAAGGTTTGCTTCACTTCAAAAATAAACTATGCGTCGCTGAGCGCTCAATCTCTACCTACATGTAGCGCCAGCAGTCTGTCTGTACCAAACGTTGAAATTTTACAGCTTGACGTTATTCAATTAAAAAGTTATAAGCGATTTTCTGAAATTTTTAACGAGAAAGTAGCTGCCGACAAAGCCCACATTTATGTGTGGGGATGGATGTCATTGGCTACTGGGAATGGGCCATATTTTGTCAATAAATATTTATGAAAATCGTTTATAATTTTTTAATCAGACAAGGGCAAGCTTTGGAACTTTAGCATTCAATACTTTTCATGTGTTTATTTTTTGGTTTTATTTTTGATACTAGATTTTAAACTGTTCATATTCCTTTCAATCAACCTTTCATTCTCCAAAAGTGAATGACTACCATTAAGCACCTATCTACTGCGTTTTCTGTACTGTAGCCCATCGGCTATACATGTTTAAAAGTTTAAATTTTATGTGGTGTTCACTATCTGCAGGTGTAGACTATACAAACTTGTGTTTCTTGTTTTTTTTCTAGATTGTTCATTACGATGAGACATGACATATTCTGTGAATGACAGAGTATGCAAATGATCATTTATGTATGTCGCAAGCTTCTCTGTGAGCTAATAAAGCAAGCATTTGTGAAAATGTGCTTTGTATGTGAAGTTTTTACATGTGGACTAGGCACCAGGTTCAGATTATGCACCGCGTGCAGACTAGCTAGGGAGGAACTTTTTATTTCATTCCAAAATTTGTCCTCTGTTAACTGTAGTCCTAAAATGATAGTATATATCTCCTCGTTGATGGCATCCTAAATCATTCCATACACTTCAGAACGCCTCCCACTTGTAACCATTGAGACTCCAGAAAGAGAACTTGAAATGTTGGACATAATGAACAAGCAAAAACTAAATTGCTCTTTTTTTTTCTTCTTTTTTCTTTTTAGGTACTCTATGCGGGCTCAGAAACACACATGCACGACCTCTTGGAACAGGTGTGTTCCTCCCTGGACAACTATGCTCAGGCTACTCACAAGGAAAATGGCGAGCTGATCCTTGTCAACCTGAACAAGGACATTGGAAAACTGAGCACTTACCAGGTTCTGGCCAACCCTGACGAAAACGGAAAGCTCCAGAAGCTTGTGAGTTATCTCGAGAAAATATTCGAGCATTGCTTCACTGTCGACATACAAAACTGGTGGCACCTCTTTCGCACATTTTATGCAGCTGAGGCCGTGTGGGCGTGTATCGGTGCCTTTAACTGCAGCGCCTCCTTGTGTTTCTGACCCGTAATACCAGAAAAATATTACAACCCCTATCATTTGAGGTGCTCAACCAATAGAACAGTGGTTCTCGAATGGGGGTCCGTGGACCTCAGGGGTCCGCGAAGCTCGACAATAAAGGTTGCCTTTTTTCAGATTGAGAAATGTTTCAATTTTCGTGTAGGTTTTCTCGTGCGTATGTCAATGAGAGAACTCTACTTCACGTGCCCCTTAGTTATATCCATTTATTAAATCATTATCATAATTCACCTATACCTTTCCCTACCCCTCACAATGAGCAGGGTCCTCCATCATCTCCGCTGATCCACTAGAGCTCAGCGAAGTATGAATGGTTGAGAACCACCTGCGATAGAATATAATGAGTCATTGACATACATTCAAATCATATCAAATCATTCAAACCAAAACTCGGCACTTTCATTAAGGGCTGCGGACGCGAGGCGGCGGTACGGTTCTTGGTCTTAATATTGTGGATAAGGTAAAAACTCTTGGTCCTGTCTGTAAACTCTTCGGGTGACCGCAAGTTGCCAAAGCTAGGGAAATTGCGAGGCTGGATAGTGATAAATGGAAGGCATATAGGGTTTTGATCTGCTCTGCACTGGTGTCAGAAATGGCCGCCGTTATAAAAGGAGTGGAATCATCTTTTGCGAGCTCGATAGGTGCTAAAAGCAAGGGTTTGTGGACGTAAGCAGCCATCTGCTCGAAGCTGCAGTGCTGAGTCGTCCGCTCGCTGCATTATAACACGCAAGAAATCTGGCAGCACATAAACCGGATGATGAGACATCTTTTGTTGACGAGCCCCTACTTGTCACGATTGAACGCCTGGGCTATCACTTGTTTCACTTGGCACATAACCTTCGAAGCCAACAACCAGGACCCAAATGCCTGCTGCACCCCTTCTACCTCTACCTCTTCCCAGTTTTGCACAAGCAGGCGTCAGCTGACTGCTTCATGTCCTAACAATGGTCTCGCCCAGAAGAGCAAGAAAGAGAGAGACAGCTGATATCCATTGACAGCCTGTAGATGTGTACCTCACAAACTAACATCATAACATGTTACCCAATGGTGCCATGTGTTCGAGCTATCATTGGATATCAACTCTCAACATGTTCCATGGCTGTGAAGCACATATCTTGTTGCTTTTATACTCGGGGACAACCTTTCTTAACATTTTCGAGGAAAGGAGGAGAGCGCACACACAGCTTTAATCAGCATTGCCAAGAAGAGTATTATAAGTAACTGCATTAACTGACCATTAACTGCATTGCCAAGAAGAGTATTATAAGTAAAACGACTTTTTAAGCTACGTAATAGCCGTGTCCATCAGTAGCTCGTACTGTGCACTCAATCTGGATTCTGCGAGCATGAGCACAGAAGCCTGGTGTATCAGCAACCTGCAAGTTTGCTACAAGTTTAATGTCTCGAATTATTTTGACTTGTATACCTACTTTCCTGCTGATCGGGGGGCCCCTTATTGCTTTGTATTCTCTTCTATGCTGCATGAGCAAGCAGTCATAAATCTTCTTTGTTATTTTTCTATAACTAGGTTCCGGGTTTTTGGTGTTTATTTATTTGCTTATTTTCAAATTCGTGTGTGTGTTGTTGTTTTTTTTGGTTTTTTTTTTAGATTTAATCTTTTTTTGTGTGAATTGGTTATAATTTAACCAGTTTGCAAAAAAACACCCCGAATCTGTCAAAAAAATACCCCCCCCCCCCCAAAGAAAAAAAAAAAAGAAGAAATGAGATAAAAGAAAAAGTAAAGATTGAAAACATGAAATTTCTTCTATAACACATTTGTGATTAGATGTGGACTTATTTTTGAACTTAGTTTTGAAGGATAACTGAAACTGTCTGTCTATAACTAGGTTCAGGGTTTTCTGTGTTTATTTATTTATTTTCAAATTAAATTTTTTTTTTTTTTTCGGGGAAGGAGAATTTTTTTTTCAGAATCAATATTTTTTGTGTGAATTGGTTATAACTTAACCAGTTTGCAAAAAAAACAAAAAAAAACGAATCTGTAAGAAAAAATATCCCCCCCCCCCCCCCCCCAATGCTCACTGTCAAGTATCCGTTTTGGTCAAGTATGTTGTTTCTGGCCTAGGGAAAGTTTGTTCCCTAATCTGGTCTGCACTGATTTCGGGGGATGAAAATGTCATTGCTCACTGTCAAGTATCCGTTTTGGTCAAGTATGTTGTTTCTGGCTTGTAAGTTGTTCGCAGGTTGCTATGATTATCTATTTTTGTGCTCCCTGGGAAAGTAGAAGTGAGGGCCTTGTTCACAAGGAGTGCAATTGCTATTCACGTAAATATGGTAATATTTTGTAATGAGCTACAAAGGCAATTATTGAATATTGTGTTTTTGGGGGTGGAACCATTGCTGAGTGCACACCTCAACATTATTTTGCAGTGTGAAGACATGCTTGGAGAGTTCGAAGATGAATACATCCGGGTTTTCTCAAAGCAGAAAGTCAGAGTTGAACCTCAAGCATTCAAATTGTTCTGCGAAGGCAATGAAGGTAACCCTCTTAAAACTTCTCTATCATGGCTCTGTAATATTTGAAACTGACAATCATGACCAATATTTGGAAATTATCTAAATTAAGTCCACTTTAGGGTGTTAAATAGCTTATGTTAATATCATATACCGGTATGCTGCAGAAACCAAAAAAAAAAAGTCTGAGCAGTTTATAAAGTTGCTGCCAAATGAGCCATAGAATCGGAGACAAACTTAATTAAATGCTTGGCAGTACAGTGCACTCTGGTTGTAGTCACCATGATGGGTTCTGGACAAAGTGTGACCGTAATTGGAGTGGGACTACAGTCAGAGTGCCGCTGAATACAATGCACTTCATAGTGCCCCCCCCCCCATGAACTTCACAATCACATTCACACTCCCCAAAGCAACACGTTGCATATCCCCAAGGAGTGTGTCCTGTCGTTTGGCATTCATCGCTTTAAAGGGCAACTCCGCTTCATTTTTGGTTTTGAAAAAACAATGCAGTTCTCTTCAGTATCGCCTAGGAAGACCACGCGTCAAATATTACGACGCAGTTCTGTCTAAATGTTTCTTACACGGTCCGGCGAACTTTGCAACTCGTCAAGTTGCCGAAATCGGCTGACTCGAGCGGGCGAATTCAGGCGCAACCAACAGTGCAGTCAAGGCTACGGCATGGGCGGAGCCAACATTGAGCTAAACGTCATCATCATGGCCCCCTTTTGCTTGTTTTTACTTCTCCGGGCGAGCGTAGCGCATGACGTCAGCAACGTTGCCTCTCGGCTCCCAGCGGTGTCCACGTGATTGGCGTAACGCGCCTGCGCAGAGCGCTTCCTGGGAGCCGTCCGGCCGCCCGCCGTGGGTCCGCCGTTACCGCCGTCTTCCGCGTCACAACCACCGTCGTCGTCGCACCGTTTGTGATTATTGTATCTCGGAGTTTCGTCCACACTACGGACACCACGTGCGCAGACTTATGCCGCAGTTGTGCAGACATCGTCGAATGCCGTAGACACCAAAACGTGGCGAAGAGTGCGGTGCAGACGACACTCGCGCCTGCCGCACGCCCGCCCCGATCCCGCCCGCCGTTGGGCCGAGGATCACGTGACATCTCGTACCACGTGATGGCCATGTATTTGGCGGCCCGAGGCCAATGTTGCCGGACGGAGCCGAAGTTTCGGTTTCGATTTCCGCTCGTGTTTAAAATTAGATTTAAAAATATATATCCCATTTTTCGCGAAGCAAATGACGTAGTGTCTTTTACTAGGGCTTTTTAATTCGAAATCACTCATTATCCCGAAATCTGGGGAATTGAGCGGAGTTGCCCTTTAAAGGGGCCCACCAACAATTTTTTGACTGGTTTGAAGTTCGCGCTGAAATGGAGCTCCATGAAAGCAGGAACACCGAGGGAAAAAAATATTACAAAAATTCGCAATATTTTGTGAGTTATTAGCAAATTAAATATTGCAGAAAACAACTTTAAATAAGCAAAACATTGCGCTTCATGACGTAAAATGAAACAGTTTAGCGATTGGAGCAAAGCGGTTGGCCAATTGGACGCGAGTTTGGTTGATAGCCCGTCGGCCCGGTCGGCCATTAGGCCTCGCTGCAACCATCGTAGCTTTGGAATCGGGTTGCCATCATCGATGAATTTACCGGGCTTATCGGATTTTGAGCGCCGAATTCTTAAAAAGGAGTGCGGAGCTGGGCGTCGCACCGTACGAGGACACACCACGCAAGCGCCGCGATGCGTCTCTGCCTCAGTCCGCTTCGACAGCCGCGGAAGGCTCGTCTCCCGAACTTCGCCACCGGAGCCACCTCGGCGAGTAGGAGGTACTCCGCCGCTGGGAGGCGCGCATGAGCGACGAGGCAGTTGTTTTCGCCCTTTTTGAACTTTAATTTGCAACTTTATTAGCTCTATAAAAACGACTTGTTAGAGAAATAATGACGGTTAACGTGTGATATACTTTATTCCGTTTCAAAATTTCTGGGACGGCTCTCGCCAATCACGAAACCCAGTGAATGTGACATATAGTGAAAGGGAGCGCCATTATGCGCGCGCATTCGGCACCTCGCGGCGCCACCGTCGGAGGAGGTGTTTCCGAGTTGTCAAATTAAAATATGATGCGCTAATATTTTTAAACTCTTTCGTTGTCCACTGGGTTTCCGGGACCACTAGCGTGGAGAAACCGCAAAAAAAAAGTAGACGCTCAAATACTGTTGGAGGGCCCCTTTAAAAGGACATTGACACCCCTCAAAATATTTTTTTTTTTTTTGCCAGGCGATTTATTATGGTGTCAGAAGACCACCCAATCAATGTTTTGCTACATCACATATATTTGTAATAAAGTACAAAAATTCAACAGCTCGAAACTGAAACCGAATCTAGTCTGAAGAGGAAGAAGAAATATAGAGGAGGAGAGTGTTGGTGGATGTCACGTTGCTGTGCAACTTTTTTAATGCATTAGCTGTCCCATGGAGCGAACCGACGTCATCAGCTTTGAAACCACGCCAAATGTTGGCCAAACGGCAGCTAAAATCCCCTTTCCCAAGTGAAGGCAATTCCTGATGGATTATGCTCCCATTGGCGGGCATGCGTATTAAGGAACGAGGCTCCCATTGGCTCTTGCACGGACACACTTCCAAATAAAGTCACCAGAGAAGCCCTATCTATGGCGGCGCAGCGCCCGCAGTGGCCTGGCCGCCGGTAAGAGCAGTGCGGGCCTGGCGACAGTGCCCGCTTGGGCAAACTCCGGGGAGGGTGCATGGCCAAGCTCAGCACAGCGCGGCCATTTGACAAGAGCGCGCGCTCGGCCTTCAGCCGGGGAATTGTGGCCTTTCACGCCACACGCCGCAGACGAACTAAGGGAGCGGAAGAATGACATTCATGCTTTTACATTTACAACTCATAAGAAGTGCTTAGGTGTCCTTGGACTTTTTTTTTTTAATCAACTTATTTGCAGCTTCTTAGAAGACACAAAAAATAGGTTTCATATTTATTTTTATTTTTAATATTGAGTGTGTGCCTTCGATAACCCACGACTTTGATTATACTTTGTGGTTTTGTCTAAACCATAGAAAATGGCACGTGACCTCCGAAAAAAGAATGAGCGTGACTCGAACCAACCAGTTCTCCATTAACGGTTTTCGGGTGGAAATAAAACAAATTCTGAGCCCGAAACTCTGTTCTGTGTAGTTGGGCTCTCATATGTTATGTACAAATAAAAACCTTGGTGAGCATAGATACCTTGTCAGTCTTAAAGGGGCCCTGCAAGGACTTTTTTTACTGGTTTTTAATTGGCACCGAACCTGAGCGCACTGAATGTAGTAACTTAATGTAACTTTTCTTTTCTCGAATTTCATTTTATTTTAAAAGTTATAGGCAAATTAAAATTACAAAAAAAAGCAAAAAATAACCTCCTTCACGACGTCCTTGGTTGCTTCAGTGGCCGTGAACTAGAGAAGGGGTAGTGAGCTCACGGCTGCCGCACTCCATGTCGACGGCGCAAGAGGGCGCCACTGAAGCATCTTCTGGATAGGCTGTATGCAGCAGGCAGCCAGAGCGGCTCTCATTGCATTTGCTGCGCGATTAAACACTGATTCGGCATGACACTTCATTGAGCATAAGTGACTGCAAACACGGGGTAAAGATCAGTTCAGAATGGAAGCCACTTCGCGCTGCCATACCGCGAAACGGCCAAACCACAAGACAAAGCTGCTCGCCGAAGGCCTTCAGAATGCTCAGAGCCGGTCGGATCCTCCAGTCCATATGACCGCAGCGCCGCCGCATACATTCGGGACCTTTCCGTGTCGGCGCCTGATCCCACTACTCCTTTCTAGTATGCACCGCCCTTTCCACCGCTTGGTGGCGGGTATGTCGACGGGTCATTTCTTGTTTCGTACTTTATAAACTGCATTTGATTGTTTTCTGATCTAAAATACTGGAGAAAAACTACTTTTATAAATAGTTTAAACGGTTTGTGCCACTTATATTTTGTATTTCGACTAAAACAAAGCTTTTAGCGGCTCTGACCAGTAGTAACCCCAGGACCAAAGACGTCACATATCGCGCGCTTTCGGCACCGCGGGTCGCCCCCGTTCGTGGAGGGGGTTTCCGCATCGTCCGGTTAAAATATGATGCACTCATATTTAGTTACTCTTTCCATACCCGCTGGCTTGCCTGAACCCCACGAGGCGTGAAAACCGCAAAAAAGGTAGACACCTAAATATGATTGCAGGGCCCCTTTAAAGGGACACTGACAGGGTATTTATGCTCGCCAAGGTTTTTATTTGTACATGACAAATCAGAGCCCAACTACACAGAAAACAATATGCGGCTCGAAATTCGTTTTCTTTTTGCCTGAAAACCGCCAATCGAGAACTGGCCGGTTTGAGTCACTCTCACTCTCTTCTTCGTGGTCACGGGATCTGCTCCTGTGTGGAGAGGAGGGGAAAAGTGGGCGAGTGGGGGAATGGAGAGAAGGAAACTGGGAACCGGTTTTTTCCCCGGTAGAAGACGATTCTGTAGGTCGGACTTTAAAGAAGATATTGTCTGTATACTAGGGCAATATTTGAAATTTCCCTCAACATAAACTCTAGCACTATGAATCCTTCCATGGTTTGTTTCTTCCCCTCTTCCAACTAGTAATTAAAATTTTTGATTCCGGCATAGTTGCACATATGTGGCAGCAAATAATCCAACTTTTCTGATCAGTCTCTTGTAAATTTTTCATTTCTGATTTTATTGTGTCTCCAATTTCAGATATCTGTGAATCAAGAGCTACAAAACAAGAATTGTAGTCACATGTTCCAAATAGGGATACATTTTGCACAGTTGACATTTGTTACTTTCCTTTTACTGTTTTGTTGCATTTTCCTGGGCATTTTCCACATTTACAAAAGCATGTTACTCCATTATTTATATCTTACATACAATGATCTTGGCTGGCCCCATGTGATATTTTCATCAATGAAATGAGTTACAGTCGAACTGTGACACTAAAGAATGTTCTTCACCTTGTCACCTTTTTTGGGAGCAATTGCAATGGCTCTAGACGCACATTATCTTAGTGGAAATGTAGGTAGCTTGATTTTTTAAACAAATATGCAGGTGTGTGAATGGGCATACTTTAAAATAAAGGAAACTTTTGCTTATGAATCCTGACTTTTCTTTTGTGGACGGAAGACACTGCAATGGTATGCAAACCAGAAGAGTCTTCACAACCTTGACTGATATTGTGCCAGACGGTTTTCAGTCGTACGTGTAGTGCTGTTAGTTACCGGCAGGTGTCTCTCTTAACAATACTAACCTCATTTTAACACACTATCATAGAGGGCACCACCTTACTGTTACGTTTTGTATATAAGCCGTGAATAAAGCCTGCTGCAGGTCTTTCCCCGTCCGGCCCAGGTGATATTGTCTGGTCCCAGTCTCTACAAGGCGTCAGAAGTGGTTCGCTAGGCTGCCTTCTGCGGCAGCGGCGAAGTTCGGAAACCATGGCTACAGACAAGCCAGCAGGAGCCGGGGTGGGACCCGTAACAGTGGGCGTACCAAGCCTACGCCCGCCGCCACAGTTTGACTTGAGTAACCCTGGAGCGTGGCAACAGTGGCGGCAGCAATTTGAAGACTACTGCTAGTCTGCTACGCATCGGGCCTCTATGCCGCCACTGGCAAAGTTTGAGTGCGGACATTGCTGTATTGCATGGGACCCAAGACATGCAACATTCTGAGCTCGCTGCAAGTGGAAGAGGCAGACTTCGGCGAATTCAACCACATTGCCGAGAAGTTTTGACGGCTACTTCATCCACACCGCCAACAAACTGTACCAGAGTGCACGCTTTCATCGGCGCGTCCAACAAGCCAGTGAGTCGGCCGACTCTTTTTTCACAGTTCTGGGAGAATTTGTAAAAAAAATGCAACTATCCTACTTCGCGCGAAGTGGAGGAGCGTTTGATACGGGACCGCTTCTTGGTCGGCTTTCAAAACGTCAAGTTGTCAGACAAGCTTTGTCGCAATCCAAGACTGACACTCAAAGAGGCCCTGATTCAAGTCCGTCAGGCTGAAGATGCCAAGAAGGAGCGGAGGATTCGTGATTCTACCGGAGCCTCGGCGGCATCTGCCAAACCGAAGGTGATGAGCATCGACGCGGCGAGAGTCACGGGGAACCGCCCACCGCAATCAGCGTGCAACATTGCCGTTGGCAATGCGAGCTCCTCGTCATGCGGGTTCTGCAGACATACTTTTCTTCCGCGCTCCGAATGTCCCGCAAGCCGGGCACTCTGCAGCGAATGCCACAAGAAGGGCCACTTCGCAGTGGTATGTTGCTCCGGGACAAAGTTCGAGAAGCACAGCAAGAGGCTCACGTCGATTGAACTAGGTGCTGTCGGTTCGGACTGCAGTACTCGGGCGAGGTTCGTCGAAATGAAAATCGATGGGATGCCACTGAGTTTCAAAGTCGACAGCGGGGCCGAAGTCACAGTCATCCCCAGCACATTTTCTGGGTTTCCGGCACAGCTCGAGCCTCCGGACGGACAGCTAACGGATCCAGTGGACTAGCCCTTGGACGCTTTCACGGCGTTTGTCGCCACACTCAGATCAAAGAACAAGGTGATCAAGCGGAAGCTGTACGTGCTCCGGTCCCAGGTCGTTCCGCTCCTGGAATTTCCTGGTATCCAGGCACTCGGCGTGGTCAAGTTCGTCGAGCCGGTGGCTGCCGTTCAGTGAGGAAGGAACGATACTTCGCCGACGTGGTGGTTCTAAGTGTTGGGTGAGCACAAAGAGGAGTACATCATCCGCCTTCAACCTTTCTCGCTTCATGTTCCCAGAAGAGTTCTTATCCCCTTTGCGTAACATTGTGAAGACGGAGTTGGACCAAATAAAAGCCCAGGGTGCGATCCAGCGGGTGTCAAATTCTACGCCATGGTGCATGGGAATTGTTGTCGTGCCTAAGTCGTCCGGCGCCTACCGCATGTGCGTCAATCTCGCAAGGCTGAACAAGGTGGTGCTTTGAGAGCATCATATCCTTCCGACAGTGGGCCAGGTCTTGGGACTTCTTGGTGAAGCTCGAGTTTTTTCGAAGCTGGACGCTAAATCCAGTTTCCGTCAAGTGAAGTTTTCCAAAGTCTGTCATGTCAGGAACTGATAACAGTTATAACCCCGTTCGGGCGCTAATGTTTCCGCTGGTTGCCCTTCGGGATTACTTCAGTGCCAGAGTTTTTCCAGCGCCAAATGAGTTACATCCTCGAGGGTCAAGATGACGTCATGAACATGATAGACAATGTCCTCGTCTTCGGCCGGGATAGTGCTGAACACGATCGCCGACTGGTGGAAGTTTTCGATCGTCTGGCAAGAGCAGGGCTGACCTTGAACAAAACCAAATGCAGGTTTGGCATCACAAGCGTCGGTTTCCTTGGCGTGATCGTGAGAGGAAATGGGATTGCACCAGATCCGGAGAAGGTGGCAGCCGTACAACGTATGGAACTGCCAATTGACGTAGGCAATGTTCACAGGATCTTGGGCATGATCAACCATGTAAGGAGATTTCTGCCACATCTGTCCAACGTTACGGCACCAATTCACGAGCCACTGAACAAGCAGAGTGTTTGGATTTGGGGTCGAAGTCGGCAAACGGCATTCCAGAGACTGAAGGACATGATTTCTTCCGATGTCTGCATGGCCAACTACCACCCACACCACCCAACCATCATATCTGCAGATTCCAGCTCGTTTGGACTCTGGGCAGTTTTGCTGCAGGACCAGCCAACGGGCAAACGGCGAGTGGTGGCTTTCACATCCCGTGCACTCACGCCAACCGAGCAAAGGTATAGCCAAACCGAAAAAGGGGCCCTGGTGGTCGTTTGTGCTGTACAACGCTTCAACGAGTACGTCAGAAGTCTATAATTCACCGTGGAGACAGACCACCAGCCTTTGACAGTTCCACTGGGACAAATTGGTGTGGACGTTTCGCCTCCAAGGATCCAACGGCTGAGGATCAAGCTCATGAGGAACCAATACAGGATCTATGTTCCCGGGAAGCTGTTGGCTACAGCCGACACACTGTCCAGGGCCCCATTGAAATCAGCCGTAGAAGCGAGCTCCGTGGAGCTCTACAGGCAGAACGTCGTCCCTTCCATCCAGGAAGGTTCTCCGGTCAGCCCCAAAGATGTCTGTCGGCACCAAGCATCAGACGGCGAGTGCGTAACACTGGAGAAGTTCTGCAACCACAACTGGTCTCTGAGGAACAAGCTTTCCTGCCACGTCATGAAGTACTAGAATTTTCGTGGTGAGCCGAGTGTGCATTGGGCTGCTTCTCAAGGGTAGTCGTCTAGTGATCCCAGCAGCACTGCAACCAGAAGTCTTGCAGTTGATCCATGAAGGACAGCAGGGGGTGAACAGGTGCAAAGTGTGGGCCCAAGACTCAGTTTGGTTGCCGCATGTTGAAAAGCAGATTGAGGCCATGGTGCAAACCTGCGAATGGTGTGCATCTACAAAAACGCAACAAGCTGAGCCGCTGCTGCCAACGCCTCCGGTGGATCTACCATGGAAACAGGTGGGAGATGATCTGTTCCATATCGATGGGCAGGATTTCCTTCTTCTGGTGGACTACCACTCTTGTTACCCAGAAGTTGTAACACTGTGAAGTATGTCAAGCCAGGCTGCGATTTTAGCAATCAAGAACGCCGTGGCTCGCTTTGGTACTTCGGAAGTACTAAGCAGTTACAACGGGCCACAGTTTTCTTCGCATGACTTCGCAAGAGACTACAGTTTTGAACATATCACTAGTAGCCCCGGCTACCCCCAATCGAACGGGGAGGTGGAACGCGCTTTGAGAACCATTAAGGACCTTTTTTGCAAGAGTGACAATGTCGTTTTGGAACTGTTGTCGTACCGGGACACCCCAGGTGTTTCAGGTTTTAGCCCGGCGCAACTGCTAATGGGGCGGCGTCTGCGTTCTCGGATGCCAAGGGCCAAAAAGAAGCTGCGTCCTGAGGTGTCGCCCCTGGGTGCCTTCGAAGAAAGGGACTGCGCAGAGAGGCGGCAGCAGGCGGCGGACTTCAACAGTCGCCATGGGTTGCAGGTGCTTCGGGACCTCTCGCCAGGAGAGGAAGTCTGGGTGACGGATGCTCAGTGCTCTGCCCGGGTGCCCAGCGGTGCGCAGCGGCCACGTTCCTATGTTGTGGAAACTCGACGGGGCATGCTACAGCAAAATCAGCAACATCTTGTACCTTGCGATGCTCACGCTCCTGGGGCTTGAGTTCCTGGGGGGCCTGTTGCTGGTCCTCCAGTTCTTGAGGAGCCTGTTGCTGGTCTTCCAGCCCCTCCTTCAGAGATGTCGACTGAACAGCAACAGCAATGATGGGCAGCGACGGGTGCGAGTCCACGGATAGCCCAAAGTTCGACATCAAGCGACTTCCGGCAGCAGGAGCATCGCTGCACAAGATCAGGGTGACGGGTTATTCCGCCTGTGAGACTGGACTTGTGATTGTTGTTAGTTCGGCTGAGAGGAGTGCATCCTTCTGGAAGGGGGGATAGAGTGTTGTTAGTTACCGGCAGGTGTTCCTCTTACCAATACTAACCTAATTCTAACACACTATCATAGGAGGCGCTGCCTTTTGTTACGTTTTGTATATAAGCCATTAATAAAGCCTGCCGTGGATTTTTGACCGTCCGGCCCAGCTGAGATTGTATGGTCCCGGTCAGGGGCGGATTTAGAGGGTGGGTCCGGATGTCCTGACCCCCCTCTTGATTTCTGCATGTGTAAAATTTAGGGCGTGAAACGAGGGATAGGGAGAGGGGGTTCCAAGGCATATGGTACGCTGACCAACACCTGACCCCCCCCTCAGGAAATTCCTGCATCCGCCCCTGGTCCCGGTCTCTACAGTAAGTGAACAATTTTGTTGGTGTTTTCTGCTGCCACAGGGTAGCAGATGGTAGGGGGAAGTCTCGCGCATCTATGTTCTTCCAGGACATGATGTAAGCGACCAATGCAACATGTACAAATGGATTCCAGTATACAACAAGATACCTTCTCAGTTCTCCCAGAATAGTGCAATCTGCTAGGACAATGGAACATGAAGTTTCGTGTGCTCAGAACCCTATGCAGATGTAATTTTTATGGGAAAACTGTTAATGTTCTGTCATTTTCCAGGCTTCTGTGTAGACCACACTGATTGGCTCGTGTGTGCGATTGCACCTAGATCGTGGCTGCTTCCATGTCTGCGGGTAGTATGTGTGATTGCTGCTCCAAAGTGCTTACCCTGCTACATCTTGCTATATTCCGCCAAAATATGATGAATTTGCGCCAGTATTTCGGCAAAACGTAATTTCACTTTATTATTGAAATATAATAGCTGACGCCCCGCTGTGCAACCGCATCGTTAGGTAGGCTTGTGCTAATATTTAGAACCTTACCGCCTCAAATAACTTACTACTTTGTGTCAAGCACCGACAATACTCGGACGTCTCGCAATATTTCTTGTGTTCGTGGTGTGTCCTGACGCATGGGCGTCGGCAGGATTTTGTCTTGGGGGGGGGGGGGCAAACTGACAGCCCTTTTTGGGCGTGTGCGTCAAGGGGGAAAGGGGGGGGGGGGGGGGGCTGAATACGAAAGAGCTGAATACAGCTTGCAAGATGCGCATAGTTTTTATGAAACAATTATTTTAAAAAGTTCAATGCATCCGTAATTTCAAAGTAATTTTTTTCTCCTTCATCGATATGTACAGGCACAGTGAAAAAAAAGGAATTTAGTCTACGACGCGGCAAAACAACAAAACAGTCCACTTAGTTGAGTATTGGCATTATATATGTACCGTACACAATAAAATAGCAAGGCAGTGCACGTAAGTCACGCGCTCACATAATAAATTGTTGCAGCAAAGAACAATACCCTATTTCCATATTTAACAATATTGACGTTTATACAAGTTTTTAAAAGCTACCCCAAGTTGGCCTATGTTCCAATTTACAACTCTAATTTTCTGCACAAAATTGTCTTCGCTCGTAATATTAATTCGAAGCATTTTCCGGATTGTGGTTCGTGGAAGACACCTGAAAGCTGCGTTAGCTGTGTTGGAAAGCTAGCACGGCAGGGCTACCGCTGGAGGGTTAG
This sequence comes from Ixodes persulcatus, assembly GCA_013358835.2. Classification (NCBI taxonomy): domain Eukaryota; kingdom Metazoa; phylum Arthropoda; class Arachnida; order Ixodida; family Ixodidae; genus Ixodes; species Ixodes persulcatus. The sequence goes on from JABSTQ010010989.1 coordinate 91,126, forward strand.
TTGCCATTCTAACTTTCCGTATTTCCTCGACGCGGGTTCCCTTATAGCTTGCCATGCTCGCTCTGTCTGATTTCAGAACTGGGGTAAAATTTTAGCCCTCTTATCTTTATATTGGTTGTTATATAGATGATGCAAGCTCAGCTTTGCATGAATACTCCCACAGTTAAAGACGAGTCTGACATACCTGTGAGAGTCGAGGGCAAAGCCAATGTTCAGCTGGCTCTTTAAAGCCGGAGAATGCTCAGGAGTGACGGAGACAGCAGGTACATCGATAGATTGCAGGTAATGACACAGCACTGAGGTCACGTGCTTCTTCGTTGCACAAGATGGATTGTCATTATCACTGTCAGCTTTCCGTTTAAAGAAAGCTTCTGATGTCCATTTTCACTGCTGACCCATATCAGCCCATGGTTATATAAAAGTGGGATTGGGTGTGGAATGTGGCCCTTTCAAGCAACTGGGCAAGGAAGAGAGAGCCAGCAACAGCAAAGTGTGCCACCCTGTCACAGATATTCGACGGTTTCACGTGTGTGAACACGATGGTGTCAACGAGGACGGTCCGACACGCCTCTCCCGCGTGAGTTATGGCCCGGGGGAGTATCGTCGTTGACATGGCGCGAACAGAGTTTCGCAGAACTGCATTGTCCAAAAGAAGACGCCTGGCCCCGATTTTGACCCCCCTCTTCTCCTTTCCCATGACCGCAACATGCTACGGGCAAAGGAGAAGAAAAACCCAAAGGCACATATACAAAACAGAGCACTGGCGTGAGCATTGGCGTAGACGGGGGTGGTTTGGGGGATCGAAACCTCCTCAAAACGCCAAAGTACCCCCCCCCCCCCCCCCTCTCTTCCTCTTGGGGCCCGCTCGCTCGCTCTACTCCTTACGCAGTCGGTTTTACGATGTGAACGGAGCGAAGGGGGAGCGCGGACAATCTTCACGTTTCTCCTTACGATGGACCGCGGAGGATGCTACGAGGCATCAGAGCCAATCCAATGCCGCATGAGCGTCATGTCACCTTTGAGATACACGCAGCGAAGCGCGTGGTCACGAGATACGTTCACATGCGCTGGATTGGCTGGTATGACTTGTAACGTCCGTTGCGGTCCACCGTAAGCTGAAACTGAGTATAGTAGCTACACCGATTTGTTCTGTAGGGCTTTTTGGAAGAATCCCTCTATGTGTAGAAGACGCTCTGTTTTGGGGGCATTTTACTGACTTTCACTCGAATGCCTGTGATTCATCACAACACAGGACTGCGGTGTTCTCGGAAGTAAATGCCCCTCCCTATGGGTTTTTTTTTTTTTTTTTTTTGCCAGCTGGGCGCGGTTGATCGCAACTGACCGAGGGGAGACCTTATTCTTTTTTGTGTTTATTGCTAAAGGATCCAAGGAGACAAAAGTGCGTGGATTTTATTTTTAGGATTGCTTTCGGTTTCTCCGCTTGCTGGAAAAGCTATGACGCGACGTCATTCGATCCCCCGTACCCGAGAGAGCTGGGGAAGGGAGGGGGTGGGGGAGGCACACTGGCTTGGGGGGGGGGGGGGGGGGCAACTGCCCCTTTTGCACCCCCCTGCCGACGCCCATGCGGCCTGACGGGTTAGTTTTAAGCGCGCTTCTTGCCGCGCTTTGGTGCACTGCAGTGACACGAGAACTGCGCAGTGAAATCGCGATTTTGCGTATCTTGCTTCGCCTCAATACAGCCGCGTGCTAAGGGGGATGCACACCTCCAGAGCGGGATGTCACACGCGCGTATATTTAATAATAAAAAAGAGACCTCAGTTTGTGTTGACATAACCCTTCCCGTTCTGTAAACATTTCAGATTGAAACAGGAACTAATATGTACAATTTCTTTCTTTTTGTCAAATACACATTAAAAAAAATTTGACCGCATCTCCACGTGGTGAATGATGTTGATTGGGGCGAAGCTCTGGTGGTGCTTGTCTGCGTAGACGCTGAACCGCAGCATGCCGAGCCTTTCGTTCGTTTTCATCCATGTCAGAAAGAGAATGTGTGGTATGGAACGTGGTTATATACGCATTTGAGCATTTGACCGCAGCGCCCTCTCGTCTTTAAACGTTGAGCCAATGCATGCAAAGTTTAACGCGATTATACGTATACGCATTTGACCGCAGTGCCCTGCTACATGCAACATTTCATCCATGACATCCCCAGCTCTTGAGTTACTACCACATCTCAGAACCCCTACTCGTCCCGCAGTCGTGGCCGAGTGGTTAAGGGACTAGAAATCCATTGGGGTATAGCGACCCCCACGGTCAGCGCAAGCGGTCTGCAAACGAAGATGAAGAAAAGGCGGGGCTCGCGTGGCACGGGCACATAAAGGCAGTTCGAATCCTACCGCTGTCTTTACTGGTCGCTCTCATTCCAGTCCTACAGATTTGGTGACCCGGTATCGGACTCACGCCACACTGCTGCTGTTTCCATGGCTCACGCCGGCCCATCAAACGTTCCTCACGGCGACGCCCTCCTCACGGCAACGATCCAGAACATTTGGCTTCCGCCTTTTTAGTCCAAAAATCCCCGAGTATGGCTCATGCAAGTCGAGGCACAGTTCCGTCTCCGGCACATCACCAGCCAAGAGACGAGATACCTTCACACCGTCTCCTCCTTGCCAGCCGACGTAGCCGAGGAACTGGCCGACATTCTCTCCACACCGGATCCTGTCAACCCCTTCGATCATTTGAAGGCAGCCATCCTTGATCGGAAGTCCGAATCGGAGCGCAGCAGGCTGCAACAACTTCTCACCGCAGAGGAACTTGGTGACAGACGCCCGTCGCAACTCCTCCACCGAATGCGCCAGCTGATGGGAGACCAAAACCAAGACCCAACAACCATCTCCTCCGTGAGTTGTTTTTCCAACGTCTTCCGCAGAAATATGGTTCTGGTGCTAGCGGCTGCGGAAGACATATCACTAGACAAGCTTGCTGAGCTTGCGGACCGAGTCGCAGACTATTCGAGGTCCCCTAGCATCAGCACCGTTACTCCTCCAACAACAACGAAAGACTCAAGATTTTCTCGTATCGAAGACCGCATCGATGCTCTAGGCCGTCAACTTGCCACCCTTGCACCTTTAACGCGGCATCGCCAATTAACCACGGTTCCGCTCCCGTCGACGCTCGGGCTCTCGCTCCCGTTCCCTGGAGCGCACTTCCTCCAACACAAGTGAGGACGACACTACCTAGGGTGTGTGCTGGTACCACCGTACCTTCGGAAACGCTGCCCGCAAGTGCACCCTACCTTGCTGGGCGGGAAACTAGATGACCGGGCACTGACGGTGGCAAGCGGCACCGGTCAACAGGAAAGCCGCCTCTTTTACGTCGTAGACAGAGTAGCTGGCCATCGCTTTCTTGTCGACACTGGAGACGAGGTCAGCGTACTACCGGCCTCTTCTTTGGACCGACAACGCAAGCAAAAGACCTCCCCGCTCCAAGCGATCAACAATTCCCCAATTGCCACCTACGGTCAGCGGTCCGTCACACTCAACCTCGGACTGCGCCGCACATTTCGGTGGCTATTCATTGTCGCCGATATCAAGCAGGCTATCCTGGGCGCTGACTTTCTCAGCTTTTACAACCTTGCCGTAGACATTCATTCACGGCGCATCATTGATTTGACCACACACCTCTCTGTGAATGGCGTGCTCTCAACCACCACGACGACAGCCATTCGCGCGTTTTTGCCGTCGTCAGACTACGAGAAAATTCTTGCGAATTTCCCGAACATCACGAGACCGCACACAAGAGAGTCGCCGGTGAAACACACCATCACCCACCACATCGCTACCTCTGGCCCTCCCGTTTTTGCGCGTCCTCGTCGACTGTCTGGAGAACGCCTCGCCATCGCTCGTCGCGAGTTCGAGCACATGCTCGAACTTGGAATCGTTCGTCCATCGTCGAGTAACTGGGCATCACCTCTTCACATGGTCGCCAAGAAAGATGCAGGCGACTGGAGACCATGTGGTGATTATCGCGCCTTGAACGCCAAGACTCAACCTGACAGATACCACTGCCTCACATACAAGACTTCACCGCGAATCTGGCTGGATGCCAGATCTTCTCCAAGATCGACTTGGTGAAGGCATACCACCAGATTCCGGTGGAGCCTGCAGACATCCCAAAGACCGCCATCGTTACACCTTTTGGCCTCTTTGAATATGTGAGAATGCCATTTGGCTTGCGGAATGCCGCCCAGACTTTCCAACGCACCATCAACGAGGTGACGCGCGGCCTAGATTTTGTATTCGCTTACCTAGACGATATTTTGGTCGCCAGCGCATCGAAGAAAGAACATGAGGACATCTGAGCGCCCTTTTTACCCGGCTTGACGACTACGGTTTGGTCATCAACCCCAACAAATGTCTTTTCGGCGTGACCAACATCGAATTCCTGTGCCACCTCGTCACCCCACAAGGCATCAAGCCTTTAGAGACCAAAGTCACCACCATTCGTGACTTTCCTCAACCAACATCCCTAAAAAAGTTGCGTGAATTCTTGGGCCTACTAAACTTCCATCGTCGGTTCCTGCCAAAGTGTGCTGAGTTACTAAAACCCCTAACCGACCTGCACGCCACCAAAAAGGAATCCTCGGCGTCTCTGAATTGGAGCGAAAGTGCAGCGTCTGCCTTTTTGTTAGCGAAACAGGCACTTGTTCACGCCGCAATGCTCACCCATCCTGCCCCAGACGCGCCGCTTCGACTCCTCACAGACGCATCAAGCGTAGCTGTCGGTGCGGTTCTTCAACAGAACGTTTCTGGCTGCCAGCCGCTCGGATTTTTTTCACAAAAACTCAAAGACTCTGAACAGAAGTATAGTACCTTCGCACGGGAACTTCTAGCAGTGTATCTATCCATCAAACACTTTCGCCACTTCATCGAGGGCCGGGACTTTTACGTTCTGACCGATCATAAGCCCCTGACATTTGTGGTCCATCGAAACCACACCGACTACACCGCGCGTGAGATCCGGCACCTCTCTCAGAGTTTGCCGTTGATCTCCGACATGTCAGCGGCCAGGAAAATACTGCTGCTGACGCACTCTCTCGCGTAGCAAACATTACTTCAGCTCAACATCCAGTGGATTTTGAAGAGCTAGCAGCCGCTCAAGACGATGACCCCGAGCTACAACGCCTTCGTGACTCTTCTGCATCTCTCGAGTTCGCTGACATTCCTCTACCTCTTTCTCCAACAACCGTCAGTTGCGAGACGTCAACCGGCGTTTTACGCCCGTTTGTACCACCAACGTTTCGTCGGACTCTGTTCGACCACTTGCACAACAAAAGCCACACCCGGGAATCCGTGCTTCACAAAAATTGATTACCGCTCGCTTCTTCATGCGGATGTCCGCCGCTGGTCTCGAAATTGCCTTAAATGTCAGCGCGTCAAGATCATCCGACACACCATCACCCCATTCTCACCATATCGCCCACCAGACTCGAGGTTCGCTCATGTCCACCTCGACTTAGTTGGACCCCTTCCTTCATCCCGAGGTGCCTGTTATCTGCTGACTTGCGTGGACCGGTTCACTAGGTGGCCCGAGGCAATCCCTGTCCCCGACATGACAGCAGAGACAGTCGCGAAAGCCTTCCTCGACGGCTGGGTGTCCCGTTTCGGCTGTCCTACAGTCGTAACTACCGACAGAGGACGACAGTTCCAGTCCGCCCTTTTCGCGGCTTTTGTCTCCATCCTGGGCGTCCGACACATTCACACTACCGCCTATCATCCATCCATCAGCTAATGGCATGGTGGAACGACTCCACAGGCAGTTGAAGGCAGCCCTTGCCACCTACGAGCCGCGCGAAAGTTGGGCCGACCATCTCCCCCTCGTCCTCCTGGGCCTTCGCTCGGCGCTCAAGGCCGACCTCAGCTGTACAACAGCTGAGCTTGTATATGGTTCCCCATTGCGCCTCCCTGGAGACTTTTTCTCTCCAACGTCCCCCGACTCTCAGCACGAACCAAGCCGCTATGTCGCAGACCTTCGAGTCCGACAAACCATTCGTGAGCTGCGACCAGTTCTTCCCGCTCAGAGGAATCCTCAACACATTTTCATGAGCCAAGACCTTGAGTCGTGCACCCACGTCTTCTTACGGCGTGATCGTCTTCGTCGACCTCTTAAACCAGCTTACGATGGACCTTTCAAAGTGCGATCGGCCGCCAGGTCAAGACCTATACCCTCGACATCAACGGTCATCATGACGTTGCTACAGACCGCGTCAAACCGGCCTACCTGGACACAGCCCTGCCTACGCCCGCCTCTGTCATCACCACCCCACTGCCACCATCGGCGTCTGCACCTAGACCCCAGCGCGTCACTTGGGCACCTCCGGCAGCCATCGCTCTACAGGGGGGGGGGGGTTTCGTCCTATTCTGATTTGGTCCTTCTCGTTTGAACCTTCTCATAAGATCCGAATCGTTTTTTTCGCAACTGGGCCCATTCTCATTTTGCCCGTTATCTGGAAACGTCCCATTCGCATTTTGACCTTGCGCATTTCGTCCCATTCTCATTTGGTCCGACTTGTTTGAGCCTTCTCATAAGATCTAAAATGTAGTTTTCGCAACTGGACCCATTCTCATTTCGCCCGTTCGCGCTACGACCGAATGGCACCAGTTCGGCATGCTTCTAACGTCGTTATGCCTTCGCGGCTTTGTTGATGAGCCTTACCTTGCTTGGGCCCCCAACATACCATCAGATATATATTATGTGTAGAGGTACGCACTGAGAATCGTACAATGACGCCTGCTTCCCTTCCTCTGAACAAACGAGAAAAAAAAAAGCGATGAGCATTTAATTTGGAAACTTTGTTTGAACAGAAATAGCATACATTATAGAAGTGGTGGTATTGTCCCAAGTCGAGAGACCTCAAACAACGCGACATTTCGGAATATGATCTGGCTGGGATAAATAGTTGGTCTGTTTTATTGTCAGCTAGTAGCTTTTCACGACGACCTCGACGCACTGCTAAAATCATTAGCAGAGAGAGTATGCCGGTAGCGTGGCACACACACGCACAAAATATATCAATGTATTTATTAATATTTGCCGAAAAAAAAAAACGATTTTGGTTTGGAAAGGGCCAGGTGCGGCGGGTCAAAGCGAGATATTTTTGAGAATGGCTCTTTTGAAAAAGGCCAGGTGAGAAGGGCGAAACGAGAACGGACTCAAATGAGGAGGGTTGAGATGCGAAGGACGAAACGGGAAAGGACCAAATGCGACAGGTCCAAGAGAGAAGATCTTTTTGAGAATGGTTGTTTTGAGAAGGGCCAAGTGAGAAGGGCAAAACGAGAACGGGCTCAAATGATAACCACCCACAGGGGCACGGTCAGCACAAGCGGCCTACAAAAGAAGATGAAGAAAAGGCGGGGCTCGCGTGGCACGGGCACATAAACGCAGTTCGAATCCTACCGCTGTTTTTACTGGTCACTCTCATTCCAGCTCCTACAGGGGTCTCCCCGCACAGGTTCGAATACTGTCGACTGCGCAAACATATTTTCATCATTTTTTTCATCTTTCTCATCCTTTTTTTTTTTTTTTGCCTTACACGAGCACGTGAGCTCACGAGCAGGAGCACGAGCACCGGACATACGGACATGGCTAGCCCCTAAGGAGCTTCGCCCCTAAAAGCCGTGAAAGCTACACAAATGCTATTGCCAGTGAGTTATACGGCCAGGTGGACATGTGATCAAGGGGGAATGCAACTAAAAGATGACTAATTAACAAAATTTTACTAATACTTTTTTAATTGGACACTTTAGGGCACATGTTTATATTAACGGTATGGAGTCAATCAATGTTAAAGTCCAGCCCAGTTTTTTTTAGAAATACTGGATGGATCACGCAGTTGGTCCTTGTCAAATAATTTTGTTCTGGAAATCTGTCAATACTATAGGCGGGAACTTTTCAATTTTCCGGGGTGCGGGGAGGGGGGGGGGGGGGGGGGCGGAAAATTGAAAACTTTTTGCCTATAGTATCTGAAAACTCACCCTCTCTCCCTCTCTCTCTCTCTCTCGTTCTCATTCATTCATTGAACCATTTTTGCTAGCCCGTGTTTATTTTACTGACGAAAACCGTCTCAGGTCGAAACATCAAATTACACTTCCGTTGTTTACATCAATTTTTTTTCTTTTTTATTCTCTTTCATTGTTTATATATATATATATATATATATATATATATATATATATATATATATATATATATATATATATATATATATAATGGGCATGGTGGCGGGAGGCCGAAGGCGTGGGTATAACTGGGAGGAAAAAAAACCTTGGTGAAAACAGCAACAACGGACGATTTAATCTTCGACGTTTCGGCCGGAGTCCGGCCTTCGTCGTCCTGACGAAGGCCGGACTCCGGCCGAAACGTCGAAGATTAAATCGTCCGTTGTTGCTGTTTTCACCAAGGTTTTCTTTCCTTCCAGTTATATATATATATATATATATATATATATATATATATATATATATATATATATATATATATATATATATATATATATAGTTCATGAAGCAGTGGTGTCTCCGGCAGAGATATTCTAAAAATGTATGTACTACTGTCGAGACCGGTTATAACGAAGTCAACGGGAACCGGAAATCGCTTCGCTATATCCGCTATTTCGTAATAATCGACTTCGGTTAACGAAGGGCATAAGGGAGTGGGAAATTGTGATCGCTTCGCTGTAGCCGCTATTTCGTTATAACCGACTTCGTGATAACCGGTCTCGATAGCATATTTATTTGTTCATTTATTTCAGTACCTTACAGGCCTGTGAAAGGTATTATGTAAGAAAGGAAATGTACCATCGGGAAAAATGAAATGCGAACAGAGGAGCGAATGGCTCGCGGTACAGGCTGCGCCGCCTGGAGATGAGCCTAGGGGCGAGGGTGCGTGGCCTTCTCTGATGTGTTTACGCCCTTCGCTCGGCGTCCCCAAGTTTCGGCAGTGCGCCTTTTAGGCCCGCTTCAGACGGGGCAATTTCCTCCATCAACTTGACGTCGCAACACCAGCGACACGGACCGCCCGCGTTCACACGCAGCAACCGAATCGCTACGACTTGCCATCATCATCATTAAGTTTGATTTTTCTTGCACTATTTAGACGCACAGCTAAGCGCTACAAACGTGTTCTTAAATTTTTGAATGGCGTTGAGAATACTAACTCATCTTTTTGAAAATGTTTATGTCCAAAAACGATTCATTTCAAAACAGAACCAAGTGTTTAGCCGTCATCATCACCACCACTGGGGTGTCACGTGAAAGTATCGTGTCCCTGATTGGCTGCTGCCGCTTCAAACGTCTTCGAGTTGTTCGTCCGTTTCGAGCCGGACCCGATCTCAGCAATTCGTGTCGATCTAGGGAAAGCTGGGGAACAATCCCTCCAGCAACCTCAAAATTGCTGGAAATGAAAGCTATCACCGCTATCTTTGCTCGCTCGGTGCGTGCGGCGCGAGCTCGCCGCTAGTAGCAGCTAAGGTACAGTTGCCTTCACTGTAGCTAAAGCCAGCGCCGCGCAGCTAAAGCCAGCGGCAGCATGTGGCGCTGGCTTTAGCAGCAGCTAAAGCTCGCGCTGGCAGCTAAAGCCAGCAAGCGCGCGCTTTAGCTGCTACTAGCGGCGAGCTTTCTCGCGCCGCATGCGCCGAGCGAGCAAAGATTGCGGTGATAGCTTTCAGCGCACTAACCGCTCATTCACACTAGGGTGCCTTCATGTGCGCTCATTGAGGCACTCTAATTCACACTGGAAGCGGATCCGCGTTCGCAAAGTGGTTGCGAACACGGTTGTATAAAGATCCAGTACAATTGCACGCGCACTCGATGGCATCAAGGGCGCGTGCAATTGTACTGGATCTTTATACAACCGCGTTCGCAACCGCTTTGCGAACGCGGATCCGCTTCCAGTGTGAATGAGCGGAAAGAGGCGCAATGCCGAAGCTTGGGAAGCGCCGAGCGAAGGGCGTAAACACATCGGAGTAGGCCACGCACCCTCGCCCCTAGGCTCACTTCCAGGCGGCGCAGCCTGTACCGAGAGCCACGCGCTCTTCTGTTCGTATTTCATTTTTCCCCGATAGTACATAGTAACCATTACAAAAAAAAAAAAAAAGAGTTTAACAACTTGAAGTTAACAGAAAATATGGCATATTTATACAAATTAATTAATTAATTATATCATAATTAATTCCGGAAAACACCAAAGCACAAAACCACACCCTTGTATATACAAAAGAAAATAGGAACGAAAGTTAAACCTTTGTTTCTACTTAACCTATTCCTACTGAACCAAAATTTGGATTTCGCAAAATAAGGCCGATGAAGCGTTAAACAGCACGCTACGAACTCCAAAATATCACTCATACATCGATATCTCGAACGGATGGCCGTACTTTTGGTAAAGAAGGGCGCGATCAAGCAACACCTACTCCGCGACAGCTTTTCTTGGCAATGCAATGGAAGGTACAGGCCTGCTTTCCCTCTCCCATTTTGAGTGTCCGCGGGTTCTCCACCTCTCCCCGCATATAGGGTGAGGAGGAGAGCCCGCGCACAGCTTTGCTGCGCTCAAAATGAGAGAGGAAACGCGTGCCTGTACCTTCCACTGCATTGCCAAGAAAAGTTGTCGCGCGGTATAGAAGGATCAAGCGAGGGCTATGACGTCATTGTCCTCCTGTAAAATCTGAGAGTGAGGGGAAGCAGCCTCGCTTCTCTCCTCGCTTCGGTGCACCGCGGTTCACCAGCTCGACGGGACGTAGCGAGGAGGAGAGATAATGAGAATCGTGACTTGTCTCATCGGCCTCGTCGGCCGTGATCAATCGCGCTCTTCTTTTCCAAAAATACGGCGATCCGTTAGAGATATCGCTGTATGACTGATGTTTTTGGGTTTTGCTGCGTCCCACCTATTCGTCTAGCCTTGCATTTGTGAGCTCGAAATGTCGGTTCATTATCCTTTCAAATAATGAAAAATAGCTTGACGAAACTTAAAAGAGTCAGTGATAATGTTCCTAATAAGATGACGAAAGCTTTCTTTTTGTCTTAATTAAGAATTGCCCAAGAACATATTACAACCCTTAGAACTTCAATGAAACATCAACTGTAGGCGCTTGATATTATTCTGTTTTAGCATTATTTCCATGGAGGATAATATTTGGCTTACTTTTAACTCCATACCTAAAGCAACCGTTCATAGCAGTTCATACTGTCCTTCATCAGTGAGCAAGCTGTTGCTGTGCCTGGTGTTTATTCACAACTAAACAGCAAGTTCTTTGTTTGGGGGATCAAACCTGCCGTGCAATTGATTCTGATAAACGGTTGCACAGAAGTCGGAAGGCAAAGTAGGCAATGTCTTTTGGTTGGACATGTGCCAACACATAAATCGTCACATATTATATTCGCAATGATAGAAATGAAATTTAAGCGTGTGCTTATGTTCCAAAAGTTATTTTGGCTGCTCTAAAATAAACGTTTTGCTGCGCCAAAAGGCGCTCCAAAATGGTTTATACCAGGGGTCTCCAAACCCCGACACGCGGTGGCGTTCTGGCCGGCCTGCAGATAGCCGCGGTCTTTTTGGTGACCCCCTGCCCGCAACCCGCTGCTACCAACGAAAAAAAAAAAAAAAAACTTTTGTAAAAGAACCGGCGCCGCGACACGCAGCAAAAGTGCAAACGAAGATATCAGAAAGAATGAGAGGAAATGTAGTGTTGTGCGAGTATTCGAATTCTCGAATAGTAGTTTATATTTTGCTTTTGGGGGGCTAGGCTAGCTATTTTACTTTTCGTGGGCTAAGGACCAGTCAAGCTGTTTTTTAAAAAAACACTAACACCCCCCCCCCCTTTTTCTTTTTTTTTTTTTTTTTTTTGCCAGGCGATTTAATATGGTGTCAGAAGACAGCCGGTCAGTACTTTGCTACAGCGTCACATATATTTTTAATAAAGTCCAAAAACGTGACTGCTCGAAACCGAAACCGAACCTGGACTGGGGAAGAAGAAGAAATATAGAGGAGGAGAGTGTTGGCGGAAGTCACGTGGCTTCGATACATTTTTTCCCCAATCAACGTATTTGCAGCTTTTTAGAACCCACACAAAAAATGGGTATCATATTTGTTTTCTATTTTTAATATCTGTGCGTCTTCGATGACCCACGACATTGATTATATTTGGTGGTTGCGTCTAAACCATAGAAAACGGCACGTGACCACAGGGAAAGAAAACGAATTTCGAGCCGCGAATTGTTTTCTGGGCAGTTGGGCTCCCAAATGTCATGTGCAAATAAAAACCTTGGCGGGCATAAATACCCTGTCAGTGTCCCGTTAACAGCTTCTTTTTTTTTTCCCCTCCCACCAACACTGTACTTTGTTGCTTCTGTTGGAAATAAAGCTACTATTATTATTAGTATAAAATTATTCGATATTTGCTTCGAGATGAACTCTCATATTTGTATTTTTCGAAGTAGTATTTTTCGGCGCTCATTTTTTGGTCTATAGACGCTTTACAGCAGCTGTGCATGGGCGCCGCCATAACTGACCTTCAGTTTTTGTTCCCTCTTATTCCGTTCGCTTGACTTCATCATTTCCACAGCAGGACAGGTTATTGCCATTTTAAGTGTTACTGTGTCCTTCCCCCCCAGCATAGGCCGTTGTGGAGACTCGTCAACGCCCGCTTCAGTGGCTCGGCATCTCGGTAAGACAAGAGAAGGGCGGCTATGGCGGCTCAATCTGGCGCGTGTGTAAAGCGTCTATATGTGTTCAAAGGAGCAGTATCACATCGAACATACCAATATCTTGTTAAAAAAGTCTCGAAAAGAAATTTTAAAACGAATTAAACGATTAGCAAAGAGCACCTGGTGGATGTCGCTAACGCCTCGCTTGTAATGCCCGTCTAGGAACCTTGACAGCTAGTGACGGTGAGTGTTTCGCCTCCGGCTACGACGAAAGAAGAGGAGAAGGAGGAACTCCCCTCTTCCCGAGAATGCCTTTTGTGTGTCGCAGAAGTCGCTATTGTCCCCCTACAAGATTATAGAAGATTAACCCGTCACTCAAAATTCGTACAAAAGCAGCCGCTTCGGTGGCTGGAACTAGAGTAAAGCGCGAAACACATGTACGACGAAACCGTCCGATCCGACGTGCGGACTGCCGGAATGACCTTGGGGGGCGAGGGTTTTCGTAGCACCGGAGAGCGTTGAAAACCCTCGCCTCCGACCGTCGTATTGCGCGATCCGACGTCGGATCGGACGCTTTCGTCGTACGTGTGTTTCGCGCTTGTCTGTATAGGCTCTGCTTGCAGAGCCAGAGTATCGCGTTCCTTTTCCTTTCGCCGCCATCTCCGCATTGGCGGAGGAGTGGTCACGTGGGCAGAACTGGAGCCCACCTTCGTGCGGGAAAGCGGCCTTCCAGAGCGCCGAGTTTCGGGGGAACTTATTTTCCGCTTTGCGTTCGAAAAATATAGATCCTAGACTAAAATCGAACGAGCCGAAAGCTTCCTAAGTCATTGAACATTATGTGCGTCAACTGGGTACAGTACAACCCTGTTTTGTTCTAACGCGAGCGATGTTTTAGGACATCTGTTTTCAAGGTATGTGAAGCAGACGACACGGACGACGATCGCGTTGCTCGCATGTCGCATCTGCGGCTCTCGCGGAGTGATATGCGATACGCGACCGGCACATCCGGCCATCTCGGCGAGTCGGCGAGCTCTCGTTCGAAAGTGAGGGGGTGGCGTTTTTATCAGCCGCTACGTCGTTTACCGCAATGAATTTTGCATGCGCTTAGAAAGAGCCCCGTGAAAATGGCAGGCTGTAGTGTTACGAAGTGCAAAAATCGAGCGGACAGCGGCAAGAGCTTGTACCGGATTCCGACGGCGGGACACGATGTGAGACGCCGCCTCGTCTGGCTTTTTCGTATGGGAAGGAGATCATTTTTAATAATTGTCTGCCCTTTTACAATACGCCAAAAGATTTCTGCAGGCAGTTGTGTGGATAAACATGTTTTAGATAGACTGTTAGTGCTGTGCCTGTTCGCAATTTCTTCAAGGGACCATGTCGGTGGTAATAAAACAGTTTAATAGGTTCAGCAGAATATTCAAAATAGAAGAGAAAGCGAGACGTAGGTTGGTGTCACGCACTGAAAGTAGACAGAGTTCTATCACCCTATTCTCGGAACGGAATATACTGGTGAATAGGAAAACAATCAATCCCGGCATCATTCTGGTCCCTGCAACGAATTCGACTGCATTTTCAAAGACTTATCCGCAATGAAAGTGGAACGTCGGTGAACTTTTTTTTTTATATTAGGAAGTTTGCACCTTGCGGCATCTCCCAAATTAAGTTTGGAGCACCGTCTAACATCTATTATTCGCGAGCCCCTAATGTTTGCGATTCAAGCGAATTCAAGATTTAGCCCAACTTGAAAGCGTGCGAAAAAATTCTGTCTCCAAGAGCTCTCAATTCGGGCGTCTCGAATTCGTGAAATGGCTAAAACGCCGGATAAAAAAAAAGAAAAAAGAAGAAGTTGTACACAATTTTAGCATGAAAGTGGGGTGCTCGACATTCCTCAGATTCGCATATAATTGGAACGCACGAAGGTAGAGCACTGTTCCGTCTACATAATATCAAGTAAACTGTCAGCTAAAAAGAAAAAAAAAAGTCACAGGCTGAGCAGCGGCACTTGCTCTTCGATTAAATACAAGGGAAAAATAAGCAGGCCTGCGTTCTTTTGCTTCTTGCGATCGCTCGAGGGGAAAGGTCCTCTAAAAGTTGGGCAGACAGCGGGCTCACGACGCTATCTGCGTCCCAGCAACAGCGACTCGACGACTTCACTTCACACGCGACCCGCGGGACCCGCGGGTGCGTACGCGGGTGCGCTTTTTGCGAGAGGGAGACAGGAAACGACGGGACAACGATCACGGCGCATGCGCGGCTCGTCACCGCACGCCGCACTATTTTCCTTCCGCGGCGCAAAGCAGCAGGCCGCAGCACGCCGCCTCGCGTCTGCGCCTTCGTGCCCCTGCAAAAACCGACCGTGGCTTCCCGCAGTGCTTGGCTCCAGAATGGCACCATTGCGGTACTCTGCTCCGCAAGCGGAGCATATACAGTTACTCTAGCTGGAACGACTAGGCCATCCTCTCGACGTCAGCCTCGCCGTAGCTTTGCTCGTCCCGAGACGACCTACGTCACGATTGCGTTGGATGTCACGTGGCCTTCGCTGGGCCTTCTCCGAGCGCTTGCCAGAGTGGGCCGTTTATAACGAAAAATACAGCCAACAGGCTCAAAATACAAACGTGCGATTGTCAATTATAGATATTGTGGATCATATTCAACCTATTTTTGAACACGGCGGGAATATTTCAAATTTCGTTGAAGTATTCCTTTAAAACACGCTTCTTAGCGAGCGCCGGTGCACTGCGGAAAAGCAACATCCCCTAAAACGAAACGGAAACTTTATGAATGTTGGTCTACACAACAGTAAAATTTTCAAAATTAAACTGTGGCTATTACACATTACACAGAAGTACACATCGCGACACTGTTAGCGCGAACACAACATCGGCGCCTTTTCGCATATTATTAGGAAAGAGTATTAGTGGGTACACAATTTTACCCCTTATATTAGAGCCCTACATGAGCTCTTTTTATAGCAATGATATCTTTAATGACAGCCCTTCGGTTCTAAGAGAAAAACACAAAAAACTGGCGATCGCTTGTTCGCGCTAACAGTGTCGCGCTCTGTACATGTTAGGGAGAGGTATCCTGACAACCTACGTTCATAATTCATTGTATTTTTTTCTCAAATTCTAGATTTAATGAAGAATATTTGCACATAGTATAGTAAGATTTGTAAACCCTTTCGATTAGTTGCTGGGCTGGGCACCAACGGCTTGGGGGGGGGGGGGGGGGGGGGGGGTTTAATTTTATGTCAAATACATCGTTTACTTGCCATTTTCATGTAGGCAATATACTTTCTGAGGTCACAGTTTATAGATAACGGTAGATTAAAATTAGCTTAGATATGGACTAGTGGAAGCTTGGGAAAAACCTTTACGAGTTCAGATGGGTTTTCGTTTGAACATTCAATATTCGATTCGAAAATATTCGGCCAAAACCACTGTTCGCTTCGAATTCGCTTCGAACTCAAAATCCACTATTCGCCCATGCTTAGAAGACTGCATCAAAACGCAGGTTCTCTCGGTATATTAATTATTGTAAATTGTCATCACCAGAATTACTGTTCGTAGTTCTCTGCTTCATGTCCGCGTTAATTATGAAAAAATGCCTTTGCGCGTTCTCATGTATGTCGTGCATAGTGATCTTATCTTCCATTTTCATTTGTCTTCTGCATCCTAAATAATAATATAAATGCAAGATTGAAACTTAGAATAACTATGAAAAAATAATCTAAGGTGGATGAATCATGAATGCATATACTTTATATTAAATTTAATATTTAGCTAAGTATGACATTATACAATAGTTGGGACCGAGGAAACTCATAGCTCAAAACGCCTAGGAACTTTGGCATATTCACAAAGGACAGAACACTACTGACAATGGTAGAACTCATGCTGTCAATATGCAATTTAAGCAAAATATGCACAGAAGAACAAAATAATTGCAGCATGCTTATAGTTACACAGAGATGAGTCAAGACTCAGGGGTCTAAGAATAGTGATGCCGGTGATGCCAATGTCGAATGAATAATATAGCCAGAGGACTTATCTTACAATAGGCAGTCTCTTCTCGTTCTTTGTGGTATCTTAGTTTGCCCGGAGGCGCCGTTTCTCTATTGCGCCGGTAGCAGCGGGCCTGCTGGAGGCGGTCCACGGGCCGGGTTTCAATGAAAGGACCGCGGCCAGCCACGGGCGGGTCGGAAGACTTTCGCGGTTCGAGATTTGGAGACCCCTGGAGACCAATCACATCACTGAGTATGTGCAATCACGTGTGATTGCAAGCTTGCCAAAGTTATCTTCGTCTGCATGCTGCATGCACTTGCACGCAAGGGCTAGCTAGGAGAGGACTCATATAGAGGTATTCTTTATAAATATTCCAAGTCATCCTCATGTAAATAAAGAATATTAAAATTATTTGATTATATTTTTGAAACAAATATTATCTAAATCTTTTACACGATATATAGCGCAGCGATGTGGTAATAGTTGTGCACCAAACCATACGCCCGAATGCTCCGCTGAGTGCCGAAATTCGATTCCCGCTACACTTTCAATTGACATGATAGCAAGTGAGTTCAACTTCTCGACCAGGAGGTTTCAACGAAGGCGATTTTTTTTATCAGCGACAACTTGGAGAAAGATCGCTCTCACAGTTTGCCACGGGTATGCTTAGCACATTCCCAAAGCAGTGGAAAGGTTTAGAAATTAATAAGCTTACTTTCGTGTAGCAACTTCATGAATTCCAGGGCACTCGTGTCTTGGCACACACAGCCTTGCAGAAAGTTCGAAAACCGAATGACCTTAGCTGAAAATGCTGGCTCCAAATAATTTGTATAGGTTTTCACCAACTTCTCAGCACGCTGCGGCAGAGAGATATCGCTTCCAACGTCTCTCTGCAATTTTTAGAATCCGAACCTTTCGGAGAGCTCAGTGTATGGCAGCCTTCCGCGCTCGCAAATCAGAACCTAGACTATCAACTACAGGATGTCCACACCAAAAAAAAAAAAAAAAAAAAAAAAAGTTTTGTGTTTTCTTGTTCTATTTTTTACTGCAAAAAAAGATGACGCTTTGCCGAACGCTTATCTTTTGCCCAAATGTAGCGCTAGCGGTCCGAACCATACCAAAGTTTCAGCAATAACAGTTATCTTGTTCAAAAGGTATAAGTGAATTTCTGAAATTTTCAATGGGAAAATGGCGGCCGATGGAGCTCTCGAATACTCTATGGCGCCAATTACCGAGAACAGACAAAAACGAACCCCATTTTCCTATTAAAATTTTCAGAAAATCACTTATAACTTTTGAATAAGATAATCTTTAGTGTTGAAACTGTGTCATCTGATTTGTATCACTGTTCTACTGCACGAACTGATGTGCCGCGTGCTTTGAGTTCCACGAAGCCCCGCACTGTGCTGCGCGAGTAAATGCCTTCGTCTTGCGTCTCGGTCGCGTGAGTTCGCTCAAATAGCTTTGACCACCTTGACAGCACTGCAAAAACTACAATAACTTTGGCAACCGTTGCAAAAAAAAAAACAATGACGCCATGCGTAAAAAATAAAATCAGGTTGTTTTCTTTTTTAATTGGAAGCTAGGTTTTACTTAATTTTTATATTTTTGTTAGAAATCGTGTAAAAGGCCTTAGCTTTCACAGCGAGTTTAGCGAAGCATTCACGTGCAGCAGCGTTTGGCAATAGAACGCCACTTGGCGTTCTATCGCCACGCGCCACGCGCGATCGAGGGCTTCGGCGTTTGCTATGCTCTGTTTCACCTTATGATGTACCGCAGGAAAGGCTACAAGCGCGAGCTCCTTGCTCTGGGGCACATCCCGGCGGCACAAGCTCTCGTGACTTAAGAGCAGCTGCCAACGCTATGAGCTCGCGCTTCTAGCCTTCGCTGCGGTACAACATAAGGTGAAACGAAGTATAGTACGGCTATAGACCTTTTTCGCATAACCTCAAACCAGCAAGTAACTGACGTACCCTCGACCTGGTGAATTTTTGGATTGCCCGCTGACACAGGGTATGCAACCGCCAAGGGTATGGGCGAAAAGGCTTAAAAACGGACGTCGTGCATGAGTTAGTTCCGAGTGCTCCTTTTTACCGTGCTGCAATTTCCGAAAATCTACGGTTGTCTCACTACCACGGCGTGGTCGTCGGATGGATAAATAATTTTAAAACGCATAAGAACAATAGCAGAAAGTACGCCATGAGCACAAGAACCTGCAGCGCGAGTGTGACTGCAGTGTTATCGAGCTTCGCATTTTCCCCATGAATCCTTATTTATGAAGTCAGTCGATTGCGAGCTTGAATAGCGAGAGATTCGTATCAGACTCAACGTCACGTTTAAGCTCACGACCACTTCGTCTACGACAAGATGACCGATTTTAATTCCCGGTGCAGGTGGTCCAATTAGGTTATCACTGCAGCCCCATAGTATGTAAAGGGAATGAAAAAGTCTACATGCCACCACTCAAGATGGAGCTATCAAATGCCGAGAGCTTACCTGCATAGACTACATTAAACTGCTTATATATACTTCGCTGTGGAAACTCAATCAAAACACCCCACCGTCTTCGTCCTCGTTCTCTCGAGGAGGCAAGGTGATGGCCTGTGAGTAGCCAGCTGGATTCAACCGGACAAGCACCAACCAAGTTATTGCAGCCCACCATAGCCAAGTCTAGCCAAGTTCCCCCCATACCCACACCGTTGCCTACCCAGATGGATGTGCTGCCAGAACTAGCCGGTATTTCTTTTTCTAAGCCGCTAGACGGCGTCGTCGGCGCCGCAATTCTCAAGATGGCGGCGCCGTTAAAGAAAAGGTCTATAGAATCTAACTTATACTAACGCGCTCGCGCTGCAGAACCCAGGATCCTGGGTTCAATCCCCACCCCTGCCCGTTTCGATCTGGATGAGCATCGTACCGGCGTGTGGTCGTGTATCACTACTGCGTGATGCACGTTAAAGACCCCAGGCTAGCGGTTGTACTGCACTGGCTAAATTGCTCATCTACAGCTGGGAGACTCGTCGCCCGTTGAGGCAGACCAAGTTCTAGGCTGTATAAACACTCACACAACCCAATTTTTTTTATACTAACGCCATCCTAAACACTGGCTTTTCACACCGGCCTTCTCTGACAGACTCGTCCAGACCAAGAGAGGACGAAATTGTCACGGGGCCATCAAGATGGCTGCGCTACCGAGTGTAAGATATGAGGGCTGAGTCTTGGAAAGGAATAAGGAAAGTATATCTACATTAAAGACAAACGTTAGGTAATGGGGCTAAGAGGGAGTTAGTGGTGGCTGGCTTGACTGGCTGAAGGCTTGACAGGCATGAGACAGGCACCAGACTGGAACGCATGTGCCGTCCGGGCCGGGCACGAGGGTGGCTTCTTTCTCAACTGTCACAAGGCACGCTCACTTGGAGCGCGTCAAAGGTAGTAGAAAAAAGAAAAGGAGACGGAGGATACCACGTGCAGCAGCGCGTGGCGATAGAACGCCACTTGGCCGCCATCGAGTGCTTCGGCGTTTGCTAGTACGGCTATAGAATCTAACTTATACTAACGCCATCCTAAACACCGGCTTTTCACACCGGCCTTCTCTGACAGACTCGTCCAGACCAAGAGAGGACGAAATTGTCACGGGGCCATCAAGATGGCCGCGCTACCGAGCGCGGCCTTCGAGATGCGCAGGTTCATCACTGTCTGGGCATTCAAGGACGCCGGGTGCTTCTGCGTCGCACTAGCCCTCGCCTCCACCCGAGACCAGCGAGGGCTGAACCTGGTGGACGCCTGCTTCCGGACTGCGAGTCTCGTGATTTCCATCCTGTACGCGGTGGCCATCTGGCTGTGGAAGCCGAAGCTCTTCAAGTTCTGTTGCTGGGCGCACTTCTTCGCCGTCTTCGCGGACGGGGCACTAGCCGTCCTCTTCATGTTCCTCAAGGAGGAAACTCCGTTCCTCGATCTCGCCCAATACCAAACGTACACCCCGGGATACACTTGGCAGACACCGGCGCCCAGTGACCCCAACGGAACGAGTACTCCTCACACCACCCAAAATGACACGGGCCCAGTCACACTGCCTAGCACCGTTCTCGGCCCATCTAACTTTTCCACCACAGCGCCGACCATTGTAATACAGTTCGCCCAAATCAAGGCTGCCTCGGCATCATCTGTGAAAGAGCAAACGTTTTTAGACCAGTTGGGTGTGCTTCTTGTGTCGGAGCACGTAATCGCCGTATTTTTCAGAATCTATATGTTCATTCGGATGCGGCCGTCCCTGAAGATGCTGAGCCAGGACGAAGATATTTACAACACCAGCACCCTGCCGAGACAGCAGCGAACGACGCCAGAGGAGGGTCAGCCGAATAGCGCAGAGGAGAAGGGAAAGCCGCCAGTACAAGGCGATTTCAATTGACATGTGTGTCCCGCACAAATGATTTAATGTGTGCAATCATCCCACAAAGACTAATTAACGATCATCCTCTCTTTACTGTCAGCTACGAATATTTATACGTAGAATGACGTAAGCACGAGAAGAAGGTACGAATAATACCCCTGTCAGACGACGTCCCAAAGCTCCTTTTCATTAACTATCCTTTCCGCTAAAGGATATTCTGCTAGAGGAGCTACTGTCAGACGGCCGGCAAAATGCTATTTACCACTGACATTGATTCCTTTAGGGACTGGCCACACGAAGATAAAACCGAAACTAAAAATATTATTCTGAAATTTTATAATCGTTCAAAACATTACAAGTTATGCTTCTTTTACGGACAATTTTTAAACACACAAATATTTCAAATAATAATGAAAGGAAACATTCGCAAGAAGCTTTCGTGTAATAGCCAGACACTGGCAACTACGACAGTATGCTAAATTTACAGTGCACTGAATTTTTGCCTGCTAACTGAAACCTATTGATCATTGAAAACTAGTATTTCCCATAGTTAAAATCTGAAATTTTTTATATCCGAGTTTAATGCTTTATTACACCTGCAATACCCGAAAGAGGAGTGAGCGCGCTGCCGAGTTGTTGAATAGCCCGAGACGCGTGAGGAGGAAGGAGAAGCAGGTCGTCCCTGACACAGTTAAGGTTCTAATCATCAACGAAAGCTTTTCAAGGGTACAATACCGCAAGCCAACGCCTGAAAAAAAAAAAAAAAATATTGAGGTTCGTTTTACCTTAGGGAGACGAAATGATGCGCCAGCTCGTCTCCAGTGCCGCTAGCACCTGCTGTCGAGAGTCTTTCCTTTGTATTAAAGGACGCTAGCGAGCTCCTTTTCTCGAAAAGAATGCTTTAGGGGAAGGAGCATTTGCGATGCCGTGTAGCACGAACTCCTTTTCCTTTCAGGAGACTGTTCTTTCTACAGAAGGTGCAATTACTGAAAGGGGGGGGGGGGGGGGGGGGGGCGGGCGGACATCATATTGAAAGGGCGTTATTTTTTCTCCTCTCCTACGGTCAAATTAAGTTGCAGGGCCTGCACACCAATACATGACTTGAACGCGCTAGAAACAAATTTTATCACTGCTCGCCCAGGCACCGGGGCGGAACCAGAAGCGGGGTTAGAAGTTACGCCTCAAATGTTTTATCTATCAGTGTTACCTTTTTTGAAGCACTTTATTTTATTGTGTTGTCCTATGATCCGGGTAGTTCCAAGCACTCCCATTGCACATGGACTAGCCTGCACGTCTGAGTAGCGCCAAAAATGATAGTAAACACGCGCCGTTGCCCGCTGTAAAAAAATTGACCGCATCTCCACTTGGTGAATGATGTTGATTGGGGCGAAGCTCTGGTGGTGCTTTTCGTTCGTTTTCATCCATGTCAGAAGGAGAATGTGTGGTATGAGACGCTTTCAGGCAGCTGTGCATGGGCGCCGCCATAACCGACCTTCAGTTTTTGTTTCCTCTTATTTCGTTCGCTTCACATCATCATTACCACAGCAGGACAGGTTACTGCCACTTTAGCTGCTACTGCGTCCTTCTCCCCAGCATATGCCTTTGTGGAGGCTCGTCAACGCCCGCTTCAGTGGCCAGGAATCTCGGTAAGACAGGAGAAGGTCGGCAATGGCGGCTCACTCTAGCGCGAGTCGAACGCGTGTTTAAAGCTTGACCGCAGCGCCTTCTCGTCTATAAACGTTGAGCCAATGCATGCAAAGTTTAACGCGATTATATACGCATTTGACCGCAGCGTCCTCTCCTGTATAGACGTTGAGCGGCTACATGCAACGTTTCATCCATGACATCCCCAGCTCTTGAGCTACTACCACATCTCAGAGCCCCCTACTCGTCCCGCAGTCATGACCGAGTGGACTAGAAATCCATTGGGGTCTCCCCACACAGGTTCGAATCCTGTCGACTGCGCAAACATAGCATCATTTTTCATCATCCATCATTTTTTCATCAATTTTTGACATCATTTTTTTTTCCTTACACGAGCACGTGAGCTCACGAGCAGGAGCACGAGCACCGGACGCCGGACATAAGGACATGGCTAGCCCCTAAGGAGCTTCGCCCCTAAAAAAAAAAGTTGTGTGTATTTATACAGCCTAGAACTTGGTCTGCCTCAACGGGCGACGAGTCTCCCAGCTGTAGACGAGAAATTTAGCCAGTGCAGTACAACCGCTAGCCTGGGGTCTTTAACGTGCACCACGCAGTAGTGATACACGACCACACGCCGGCACGATGCTCATCCAGATCGAAACGGGCAGTGGTGGGGATTGAGTCCAGGATCCTGGGTTCTGCAGCGCGAGCTTTCGCTCCACGTGCCCACTCGACCAACGATCCCCCATGTCCGATGTCATTGCCCGGTGTACTCTGTACTTTCGCGTATGCATGAAGAACAGCGTTCTTTCATTTCCATATGTATATATCTGAGTCTCATGTTTAAAAAAAAAAAGAAACAAAACATTATTTTACAGCGGTTATAGACGTTTGCAAGCATGGCGTCCCGGCTGGTGCCCCATCCGTGCAAGCACGTGGAGCATGCACGTGAAGATAGCCTTGGCAGGCCTGGAATTCCACGTGCTTGCTCACACGAGGAAGAGCATGGCGGCCGCCAGATGCCCTGTTTGCAATCGTCTATATGTATCGGTTGTTTTATGAACTCTCGGTCCTCGAGCGTCTCCTCCAACACCACGAACAAACTAAAACATACTCCGACAAAACATTTCTGGCCACGCCACGGCCCAGGCCAGGCGGCACAAAGAGTCGGAAATCCCATGCACCTCCACAGGAGACGGGACCCTGGAACTGCCAGCTATAAAGGAGGTATGCAGAGCAGACTCGAGTTATGCTCCGTTTCACCTTGGGACGGACCGCAGTGGACGCTCCGAGCCATCCCAGCCAGTTCAGTGCTGTGTGAAGAACGTATCGCGTGACCAAGCGCCGCGAGAGTCGCATGCGCTTCCCTCAAAGGCCACGTGACACTCGCACGGCATTGGATTGGCTTCGATGGTTCCCCGCTGCGGTTCATCATCAGGTTAGGGTTCTTTCATGTGCGCTTTGCTTAGGGTGGAGACCACTGATCTCTATTGTAGTAGGCTGGATCGCGAATCGGGAGCCCGTCGGTGTCGCCACCGGCGGCCATTGCATGACACCAGGCAATACACGGAAGTGGAGAAACGCACAAAAGTAAGAATATTGAAGCATGTACGCTGTGCTCGGAGGCGAGTATTTTATGGTGTGCTGCGAGCTTTATGTCGGGTGTTTGGAGATCGAATCGGTATTTGTCAAACGTTCGAACGCCGATCAAAAAATCAAACGTACCGGAGCACCTACGGCTGAGCTGGCAAGCCTGCTCTCGTAGTGGAGTAAGCAAAGGAACTTGCCGTCAGTGAGACCGTCCTCGGGGAAGCCCAGAAGTTGATGAATGACAAAGAAGTTCCATCTCTACAGCGGCTTTCCGGGAGTGAGCGAATTCCGCGTAGCAAAGCCTTCGAGCTTGTCGTCTGCTAAACCAAACTCAACGAAACCGCCACTGACTCCGCGGTAACTCTAGGTAACTCTCGCCTCATTGAGCTGCGCTACAGCGGAGTCACTCTCGACCACAAAAAAAAATATTTATAAGAACTGCGAGGGCTGTCAGTTTTAATGTTTGTACGCAAGCTATTGGACGGGCTTATCGAAAAGCATCCAAAACGTTTGAGTGCCGACAACAGCTTAGAAACGTGGGAAACGGCACTTTTTTTCGTTCTTCCCATTCAATCAATGGCCGCCGGTGGCGACACTCGGCCCCAGCTGCCGAGACCGCGGCAAAGCCGTTTATTGAGAGAGTTTGGCCATACATTGATTTGAATAGGCGAGCATCTCGGGACCAACCACAGGCCGCGAAACAGCCCCTAGCGGTGGTCGTGTGCTCTAAATTTGTGACACGACTATAATTTGAGCCGTGCCGAGCGGAACTCCGCGTCTCAAGACGCTCGCGCACCCCACCCTTTGCACTGCTTTCTTTCAGCCAGTCTCAGGACGCTGTTCTAGCAGTGCAGACAAAGGCATGGGCACGAGCGCGTGGCTTTGGAAAGTGCCTCCTATGCACGAGGTCTCGTACAAACAAAAGCGTTTCGCTTGCTAGGCTCACGCGCCTGTGCCTTTGTCTTCACTGCAGACATTTGTGAGATCGAGTAGAGGTCTCCTGATTGGTCGACGCTGTGTCACAAATTTAGTTTACGCTCTAAGCGTGGGGGGAATATTCGGCGCTGGCGGCGGCCTTTGCTCCGCCTATTGTCCAAACTCTCCTAATATACGGCTCTGGGCCGCGGTCCGCGATCCAGCCTACTACAATAGAGATCAGTGATGGAGACATCTGGCCATTTTGTCCCACACTTTTATTTTTCTTTTTTTTTTTTGTTCAGAAGCGCGTGAAAGAGCGTGACCCGGCACGCGTTTGTGGCGCTGACTGTGCGTCGGTTTCTTTGTATTTTACCCGTGAGCGCGTGCTGTCGGCATCGGGTACTACAAAGCGTGGCAACACCTTAAGCAGAAGGACATTGAGGCACCCTACATAAGGTGAAACGTAGTAGGCACGCTCGATCAGTATCACCGTTTTCTCTCCTCAACCTAACTGTCCATCTTCATCTTTCTTATTGCGCTCTGCCATAAACTCCGGCTTATAAACGAGGCTATGTTATAAACATAACAATCTGTCAGAAAAAAAATGCCGTAGTTGAGAAATAGATTATGATGATGATGACGATTTTGGGAGGCTGTTCTCTTTTAATCGGGCGGTTTTAAATGCATTGAAACCTAGCCAAAAAAAAAAAGAAACGCTTTCTTTTTATTGTTTTTGTGTGCGTCCCCACCAATTTTCCAGCAGCCTTTTAGTCCTTTCGGCCGAGGTCTTGCACTGCTCGCCGGGCCTTGGTGTCATCCCACACTCTCAGAAAAAAAAGTATATCCTTACACCCCTTGTCCCATATACGACACCCCACAACTTCAAGGGGCAGTGGAACGGTTTTAATGTTGAAAGAATTGCCAGTTTGCATTTTTTATATTGTTTACACAAGCCAAGGTAACCAAAAACGCGTCACCTTCCCCCGAAAAACTGCCATTCTGCTGCGTAATCGCAAGGCAAAAAACGAATTATTTGCCGATCTGCAGCCGCCTGTGGCGGCTACGGGAACTAAAATGACAGCGTCTCTGGGGGTACGCGGAAGTCAACAAACCCTGTCCCCCTCCGCTGCTACACTCGCCGTCAGCCCCGTGGCGAACCGTCCTTTGTGTCCATCGCTCGCCGCGACCTTCGACAAGGCTAATCCTTTGAAAGTCGGCAATCGCCGACTTCCAAGGGGAAACCAACTGAACCCCCAGAGTACGTCACTCGAAAGTCGGCGTGGAGAGTTGAGAGGTACTTCGACCTTCGATTTGTTTCATTTTTTTTTTTTTTAAATAAGAACAAGCGCTCGCAAGAAAATACGATTTTCGGTTTTTCGTTCCATAGGTGACGCAGATTAATTTCCGCAGTTAATTGGCCAAAGTCTTAAAATCGTTGCACTGCCCCTTTCAGTTCGACGTACAGCGCGCTGACGCCAAACCGACGATACCACCTTTCACGAGAGGCTTGATAACCGAGTGGTACAACTTATTAAAATAGCTAATGTACGTGTTACTGACTACAAAAAAAGTAATCGGAGTTTTGTTGGCCCTACTGAAAAACCTCAGTGCTTTTTGTTTTTGTTTTCTGTAGTCCTTGATACGTACTTTAGCTGTTTAATGAAATATATAACACCGTTCTCAAGCCCCTCGTAAAATTTGGTGCCGTCTGTTCGACGTCAGAGCGCTGTACGTCCAACTAAAGTTTTGGGATGTCGTATATGGGACAAGGGGTGTAAGAATTTCCTCTTTTTTCTGAGAGTGCAGGTGTTGCCGTGTCGGTTACCATACCTTGCAATGCGTTGTCCCAGATGTTTCAAATCCGAGTGTTTTGCCAGCAATTGGTCACGGCGTACGGCCCCGCCAGACTCCTGCCCGCTGTCTTGGACTTGTCAAGTGCACTGGGTGTTTTGGATGCAGGCTTGGACACGAGAGAACAATGTGCTCAATGGTTTCGGATGTTGATCTACATCCCCGGCGTGATGTTTAGTCCACCTTCTAATCGAGGCACTCTCGGTACACAATGTTCTCAGCCCTCCAGCACGTGTTTCAAAGAGCATGGCGGCTGCCCATCATACAAGTTGTTCTCCTCCGATATTTTATATTTCCAGAGACTGTACACCTTAAGGGTGGACTTCGACCTGGCCGCTTCTGCCCATTGCAAGGCCTCCTTTTTGCGCACTCTCTTCCACATCTCCATTTCCCACTCCTAGCAGTGGCAGCCACGGGCACAGTGTGGAAGCCATATTTCTTCTCCAGCTTGTACAGTCGCTTCCTCCACTTAGTCTGCACACCTGTTAGAGACATATACACAAACAAATGCGAAATGCACAGCGCCATCTAGAGGGACCCCGAAGAACATGCTCCGTCTCACAGGCGCTGGCCAAGACCAGGGGCGCGAAAGTGTAGTTCTGAAGAATCCTTCGCTCGCACAAGCACTCGCGCAGAGAAAGCGCTTTCGAAAACAAGGCGCCCACGCCTGTGCCGGTACTCAAAGCCAAATTTAGAGATGAAGTGTACATCCGCCATGTCGGTTACAGCGAGATATCAGCGACCGGCGGGGCGACGAGCACGTACATGCGCAAAGAGCGTAAAACAATACTTCCTAGTTCTCATGTGCGGGAGGATCGGTGACAGTGAGCAGTATAGTCTCGATTGTTACCGACAACGCCAACAACGCTATGAAATTGACAAACACCAGAGGTATCTCGATCTAATAAAGTTGGCAGAGCACAGAATGTTGTCAGACGTTTGAACAATTTCGCATATACTGTAGTCTATTGCGTTAATCCAAAAAGGCCAATGGACCTTTTGTAGAAATACGCGGTGCGCATGCGCGGAGTATTTCATGCGCCTGGGTTCGAGAGTATCTACCGGGTGGATCAAGGAGACGGCAGGCTCTTTAAATCGACCGCGAAATTCGGTTTCTTAACCTATCGCGCTACGACTTTGTGCAGCGCTGCCCACAGATGGTGCATTTTTTTTTGTAAAATTTGCAAAGAGCAAACTTACCTGAGGAAAAAGTAAAGAAAGAAAAAGGCTTAGCTCCTATGGAAACGCAGCGACGCCACCGGTCTTCAAAGAGCACGGCGCCGTTTCGCACGGGACACAAGAGATGGCGCAACGAACGCCGCCAACGTTACGCCAACGAACGAGCATACGGCGTCGAGAGCCAGCGTCTTTAGCAGACAATCTTTTCGACTCAAAAGCAGCGCGCGTTCCGCAGGCGGCGACAGTCGCAGAAACAATTACAGGCGCGGTAACAACAAGCAACTGCAGTTCCTTGTCTGCTAAATACGCCGGCTCTCGGCGTCGTCTGCCCGTTCGTTGGCAGCAGTTGGCGTCGTGACCGCTTGCGCCCTCTCTTGTCTCCCGTGCGAAACGGCGCCGTGTTGTTTGCAGACCGGTGGCGTCGGTGCGTTTCCATAGGAGCTAAGCCTTTTTCTTTCTTTACTTTTTCCTCAGGTAAGTTTGCTCTTTGCAAATTTTACAAAAAAAATGCACCATCTGTGGGCAGCGCTGCACAAAGTCGTAGCGCGATAGGTTAAGAAACCGAATTTTGCGGTCGATTTAAAGAGCCTGCCGTCTCCTTGATCCACCCGGTAGTTCCAAACAATCCGCCATCTTGCATTTCTCGCCTTTGAGCGGTTTCGTTGTGTCGACCTCAAGGCAGAAGATTACGCACGATGGGGACAAAGGTGAGCTTGGGGGAGCCGTATCTAGGTCACATCGCCTCAAATGGGTGAACAGGATGTAGCTGACGTTTTGGGTGTGGAATGGGTGGGAGAGGCCTTGGGCGCGCGTTGTTTTCCAGTCATCTAGTCTCGAACCGATTCGCGTGTCTAGGTGGCAGCACATATTCGCCAAGAGGTCCATTCAAGAACACGTGAAGCGACTCTTCTCCGCCATATGAAGTGCGGTGTTCCGCTTCCGTCCGTTTTCTTTTTTTTTTTTTTTTTTTTTTGGGGGGGGGGGGGCAGGAATGTTTTCTTCTTCTTTTTTCTAACGTCCGCTTGTGTTCTTCACGGAGGCCTAGAGCATACTTATCACATGGGTCCGGGCAGCCACTCAGACGCTCTGTTGGCAATCGATCGCAAGACGCCT
Organism: Ixodes persulcatus; assembly: GCA_013358835.2. Classification (NCBI taxonomy): domain Eukaryota; kingdom Metazoa; phylum Arthropoda; class Arachnida; order Ixodida; family Ixodidae; genus Ixodes; species Ixodes persulcatus. The sequence continues at coordinate 120,471 of JABSTQ010010989.1, forward strand.
CCGCTGCTGTTCAAGTCCCGAAAACTGGAAAGGGAAGGGTTCGAGGGCGCGGCAGAAGAGATATGCAGGCAACAGGCACACCATTGGCAGGTGGCGTGTGACGTCAAATCTGACAAGCACCGACGTCACAAAAAGAAAAAAAGCAAAAACAGCGAGGAGGAAAGCCGTGGTGTTTGCCTGGCGGATGTTCAAACAAAAGACGAACTGCCGGACTTCAGCTTTCACTTTATAAGGCCTGAGAAGTGTCGCCTCACGCGTTCTGAGGTATCCTCACAGAGAAACGCTCCAGTGACTCCGGTCACCCATTCCAGTTCTCGGAACATGTTCCCTCAAGATGAAGAGCAGCCCGTCCCACAAAGCTCTTTGCTCTTTACGATTGGTTGTTTCTTCCTCTCCAGCAAATTTGCTTTGCTAAAGTGGAAAAGTTGGATCGCCTTGTGGGAGGAACTTGTCCTGCGCTATTCTTATGGCGAATTCCACTGGTCGTTTTGGAGCGCGCTGGGATCGGTTGACCAGATCCGGAATGGAGCACACGATCCTAACGGGGTCGCGCCGCCTACGGATTCCCAGTGGAACATGACCACTGCTCCGGGATCGGCAGATGCCTTCCCGTCATTCAACTGCCCGGGAATCCCCTTTCCGCGGCCGCCGCGGTCGTTTCGAAGACGTTTTCGCAATCGCGGCGCTAAAGGCCGGTTCAGACACTCGCGTTTGAGTGCGTTTGACTGCGTTGCGTCGAGAACAGAAAGCGAGTCACCGGAACATCTGTGCTTCGTATGAAGAGTGGAATCCAATTCAAGGAATCATCTTGGCACGAGATATAAGCAGCTGGGATGTTTTGGTTTCTCGCAGCCGCAACGCAGTCAAACGCAGTCAAACGCAACTGTCTGAACCAGGCTTAACACGTGTTCGACGCACGAGCGGCAGGAATGGCTCAGGGGCTTCTATACCCGTTTTCACCTCAAGAAAAAAGAAAATTGTGCGCATTGTTCATACGCGGCGCGAAGTAGTTCTTACGAGATTTGCTTGTCGGAGGAGAAAGCGATGCTTTTGGCGTTTACAACGTGTACGTCTTGATAAGAAAACATAAAACTAATCTAAAATTGACCTACATATATCATAAGTATCAACATAAATTGAGAAATTAGTAATGCTCCGCGAGGAGCCGGACTTGTTTTACTAGTTACAAAATTAAAAGTAGCGCTAAAGACGAGGACAAGTCCTTGCACTTCTGCTTTATTTTCCTTTTATTCTTCACTAAATATCAGTTGTGAGTAAGCGCCTGTCCGTGTCTGTGTCTTCTACTTGTCCTGGTCTTTAGCGCTACTTTTAATTTTGTAATGTATAACCAACTAGCCCGTCACATGATCCTAGTACAATTTCTTTCTTCTGCAATGGGCCCTTTTCCGTGTTTCCCTCTGGACCCCGTTTCTCCCGTTTCCTTTTACATTAATATAAATTTTCAGAGTCCTCTTCTTCCTCTTTCTTTTTCTTTCTTTTATTTAATTGGAGTACGTTTTCATTTGAATTTTTTAGTGTAAATGTTTAATTTTTAACGTACTTTTTTCCTATTTCTTAATTTTGAAGTCAAAAATAATTGTTGCTTTCTTTCGTTTTGGTTAGTCTTCTTTTTCATTTCGTATATGTCCTTGCACTTCTGATTTATCTTCCTTTTATTCTTCACTAAACATCAGTTGTGAGTAAGCGCCTGTCCGTGTCTGTGTCTTCTACTTGTCCTCGTCTTTAGCGCTGCTTTTAATTTTGTAATGTTATTAGCGGCGAGAAGTTGTGGTGGCGCCCTCTTATGGTTCCCCCTTGTTACGTCATTACCTTGCAAACAACAAGTTCGATGGTGTTTGTAAATAGCATGGTGGAAGCTTGAAATCATTGCGCTCTTAAAGGAACACTGCCAACACCGTCAAAATTAAAGTTCTTTCATTCCTCTTATTTCCGTCGATGATAATCCCCTTTTTTACGTCATAGTCAGCGTTCGGCCAATCGTGGAAGGCCGACCACAGCGACGCTTGTGTTCGCTCTCGGGGCTAATAACCAACTAGCCCGTCACATGATCCTAGTTTTACTACGGTTCTTGAGGTGAAAACAGGTATTAGCCCCGTGCGCGACCGAAAGCGTCGCTGTGGTCGGCCTTCCACGATTGTCCGAACGCTGACTATGACGTCGGAAAGGGGATTTTCATCGACGGAAATAAGAGGAATGCAAGAACTTTAATTTTGACGGTGTTGGCAGTGTTCCTTTGAGAGCGCAATGATTTCAAGCTTCCACCGTGCTATTTACAAACACCATCGAACTTGTTGTTTGCAAGGTAATGACGTCACAACGGGGAACCACAGGAGGGCGCCACCAAAACTTCTCGCCGCTAATAGCAAAGATTGCCGGAATGCCCGTAGCGCGCCAAAACCTTCTCTTCCCCTTCCTGGAAAAAGAACCGGCTGTCGAGCCGAGGGGTAAAGGCCCTGTCACACTGAGGGAACAGTTGGACAACTCTATCCGGGAACACGGGGAAGTCGTGTTACCGGCGACCCTGTCACATCGCGGCAACAACAACAGTCAGGCAACATGTTGCTGCCGCCCGGCCCCCCCCCCCCCCCCCCCCCCCTACCAGATACTTATGGGAGGGGAGGTTCCCAGTGACTGGAAATTGAGCAGGATGAGATTATTATATAAGGGCAGGGGAGACAAAGACAGTATCAAATCATACCGACCAATCACAGTAACTTCAGTAATTTACAGACTAGCTATGCAAATCGTAAAAAGAAGAATGGAAGAATGGGCAGAGAGAAAGCAGATTCTGGGGGAGCTTCAAAACGGTTTCAGGATGGATAGACGACTAGATGATAACTTATTCATAATCACTCAGTGCATAGAGATAGCAATGACAAGGCAAAGGCCATTGTGGGTAGCATTTTTGGACATCAAAGGGGCTTATGATAATGTGAATCAGGAAAAACTCTGGGACCAACTGAAGAGGTATGGGCTAGGGGGAACCATGGTTAATTTCCTAGAACGGGTTTATACGGAGAATAGGGTGGTTATAAAATGGGAAGCCGAAACTACAAGACCAGCAGCAATAAAGAGAGGACTTAGACAGGGTTGCCCATTGTCTCCCCTGCTCTTTATGATATACCTCAGTGAAATGGAAAGAAGATTAGAGCAGTGCAACCTAGGTTTTGACCTGACTTACATGGAGGAAGGACATAAAGTAAATCAAGTATTGCCAGGGTTAATGTATGCAGATGACATTGTACTCGTATCAGAAAGTCGTGAGACAATACAGGAACTGATAAGAATTTGCAGCAGGGAAGGGGACAGTTTAGGACTAAAATTTAGTAGGGACAAGTCGGGTATAATAGTTTTCAACGATGAGAAGGGGGAACCCCTGGAGATACAGGACACAGTGATAGAACATGTAGAAAAGTACAAATATCTAGGAGTCTGGCTCAATGAGGGAAGTAAATATCTAGAGGAACACGAGGAGAATATAATCCGGAAGGGGAAAAGAAATTCATCTATTATGAAGCTCAAGGCACTATGGAACTATAACAGATATGAAGTGGTCAGAGGTATATGGAAAGGAGTGATGGTACCAGGACTGTCTTTTGGCAATGCAGTACTGTGCATGAAATCTGAGGTTCAATCTGGGTTAGAAATTCGACAAAGAAGCGTAGGCAGATTGGCGCTGGGAGCACATGGAAAAACACCAAATGAGGGAGTACAGGGGGACATGGGATGGTCGTCTTTTGAGAGCAGGGAGGCAATTAGTAAGTTGAAATTTGAACAAAGGTTAACCGAAATGGAGGATACGCGGTGGGCACGGAAGGTATTCAAGTATTTATACATGAAAAGTTTAAACACAAAATGGACAAATCGAACCCGAAGGCTTACATTTAAATATCTACACACTGGTGATGGGGCTGAACGGACTACTTCAGTGAAAAAGGGGGTGAAGGAGGCAGAGAGGGAAATGTGGGAGGGGAGAATGCAGGGGAAATCAGCTTTAACAATGTACAGGTCACGAAAGCAGGACATAAGAAAGGAAAATCTTTTTGACAATTCACTGGGAAGCGCTTTGCTGTTCGAGGCAAGAACGGGAGTTTTGAGGACGAGGACGTATAGGGCTAAATTTCAGGAGACAGACACATTGTGCGCCGCCTGCCATAATGATAGCGAGACACTAGAGCACTTGGTTTTGAAGTGCACGGGGCTTCGTCCTGCCCTCCCTGAAGGGGTAACAGATCTGGCCGGGGCCCTGGGCTTTGCTGGCGACGATGGAAGGACGGTGGAGAAAAGAATAACAGTGACAAAGAGGCGATTAGAAGATTGGTGGAAATTATCTAGGGTGAATTAAATGATGAACAACTAACTAGCACAACTGGGAACAGGCGGGACAGAGGAAAATTGGGACTCCCTCCCGCGTGGCTCCGGCCCAAAGTCTCAACCCTGTCTCCCAGTGGGTCCGGTGCTGGGGTAACGCCGAAAAGGTTTGACCAGAGGAAAATTGGCGACTCCCTCGCCGGGGGGAAGAGGCAGGGGGGTGATGTTTTTTAGTTTTTTCGCCCGATCCCCCGAAGGTTAGCCTGGTGATATCCCACACTGCCTGGTGATAGTTAGGGGGAGAAAAATTGGTCTTAAAAGGGCGGGATAAATCACGTTTTTGTCTTTTTAGACTTAGGCTAGGTGGCGCAAGCTACCGCCCGTTACAAAGGGTATAGCCATTAACATCCATCCATCCATCCAACCGTGCTGCCCAATTTATTGTCTGACAACCCTGTCACACCGCGCTGACGGCGAGAACAACATGGGGAACACTCCACCATCTTGATTGTTTACCTCCATTCGTGTGCGGCGCGGAATCGCTGGAAATGTGACTCTACAAAGTGCTAGTGCGGTCGAAGGGCCGGGAATTACCACGGTACGACATCAACCAGTGACTGTGATTAGAAAACTTGACACGGGGAGTATTTTCCGCTCTTTATTTTATCGAAATGTTGTTCATTCGCTGACAAAGCAGATAGCCCTAACTGAGGAAACTGACATCGCTGATATTGGCGACGTGAGCGATCGAAAGCGTCGCTCCCGGCGCGCTTTCGATCGAAAAGTCGATCCCGGCGCGCTCCAAAACGACCAGTCGAATTTGCCATTTGCTAGGAGCTCCTGCGCCATCTTTGCCGCTCGTGCGTCGAACACGTGTTTGCGCCGCTATTGCGAAAACGTCTTCGAATCGACCGCGCTCCACTCCGGATCTGGTCAAATGATCCCGGCGCGCTCCAAAACGCCCAGTGGAATTCGCCATCGGATCCAGATCGAGATCTGGAGCGAGAGCTAATCCAAAACGACCAGTGGAACACGTCCGTCTCGATCCCGATCGCCCAGTGAAATAGGCTCGCTCCAGAAAAGTCGATCCCGGCGCGCTCCAAAACGACCAGTGGAATTCGCCATTAGAAAGAAGACCGTAGCGCTCCGAGTGGTTACGTCACAATGTCGGAGAAGGAAGGCCATGGCGCAACTACGTGAGAAAATATCTGGTATCGACGTGAAAAAAAAATGTTTCTTGTCGAGCGGCGCGGTGGTGTCCGTGCGCGTTGATCCGACATGAAAGGGGCACTGACAACCCAAAGGTCGTATTTTTTTTATTGTCTAAAACGATGCAAGTTGTAGTCACAGACACGCAAAAAAAACCGCATCGCGAAAAAAAATTTCCCCGCGCGCGCGTGCGCCTTTTTATTTTTGGCGTTTAAATTTCCCGCGCTCACCTCCTCGCTTCTTTTGATCGGTGACGTCAAAAATCAGGAATTTTAGAAGCTTTGTAGGTGACATTTCTATAACATTTAATAACGGCAATCGTAAAACATGCTTTTTAACGCAATTGCGAGCGCCCTACGGCCCCTCTTTCTGAAATACCAGAAATCAGAGTTCGGTGTGATGTTGCTTCCTAGATTTGTACCCTCCCTCGGAAAACTTGGCGGCGTCGTCGGCGAGCAACACGGCGAGTGGGGAAAGAAACCGGTTCTTTCCCGCGCCGGCGTGATATCACCTCCATCTCGCTTGGGGTTGCCGTGGCAACGGCGGAGGTCTAAAAAAAAGTCGAGTCTCAGGAGACCGCAAAATTTGACTCGCTGTACTGGCGCGGATCGCGCGGGAACTTCAAATTCGGCATTTGGAAATTGTTTTTTTAATTCACAAATACTGAATTTTCAAGTTTCGAATTTTGAGGGTAATGTCCCGGCATCGTTTTCAATCGTTTCGGATAATAAAAAAAAAATATGATTTTGACGTGTCAGTGCCCCTTGAATATTCGTTTTAAAAGCACAGTCTTGTATAATTTATTATATATATATATATATATATATATATATATATATATATATATATATATATATATATATATATATATATATATATATATATATATATATATATATATATATATATAAACGTAATACACAACGCGTTACCAAGGTTGAAAGTACCAAATTTATATTTATGATTATCCCCGTAACCGCGGGACTACGTGCAGTCCCGCAGCTCCCCAGACTTTTCGAATGAATCGGCCCGGTGCGACATTTTCTTCCCTCATACGGGCTCCGATTCTGGTAAATTTGCGTTGTGTGTGTGCTGCTGACTGTCTGAAAAGGAACGCTGAGACATTTCAGAAAGGAAGGAAACAAAAAAAAAAAAAAATAATCCAGTCATCGCCGCAGGGAGCGCACACGAGCCACAGATGGGTCGACAACGTTAAAGGGATACTACAACGAAATTTCGGCGCTCATTTTTTGGTCTATATCTGTTCAAAAGAGCAGTATCACATGGAACATACCAATATCTTGTTAAAAAAAAGTCTCGAAAAGGAATTTTAAAACGAATTAAACGATTAGCAAAGAGCACCTGGTGAATGTCGCTAACGCCTCGTTTGTAATGCTCGTCTAGGAACCTTGACAGCTGGTGACGGAGGTTGTCTCGCCTCCGGCCACGACGAGAGAAGAGAGGACCGAGGAACTCCCCTCTTCCCGAGAATGCCTTTTGTGTGTCGCAGAAGTCGCTATTGTCCCCCTACAAGATTATAGAAGATTAACTCGTCACTCAAAATTCGTACAAAAGCAGCCGCTTCGGTGGCTGGAACGACGAAGCCATCCTCTCGACATCAGCCTTGCCGTAGCTTTGCTCGTCCCGAGACCAATCGTTGCCTGAGACGACCTACGTCACACTCCGCTGGGCCTTTTCCGAGCGCTTGCCAGAGTTTGCCGTTTATAACGAAAAATACAGCCACCAGGCTCAAAATACAAACGTGCGATTGTCATTTACGGATATTGTGGATCATATTGAACCTATTTTTAAACACGACGGGAATATTTCAAATTTCGTTGAAGTATCCCTTTAAGCCTTTCGTCGCCGCTGCTCTCCTGTCTGGCTCTTTTGAGTCTTGTTTCCTTCTTCCCTATCGTTTTTCTGTCGTCACCGCAGTCTCGGGTAGTTTTTTGTGTTCGCTTGATACTACGGCATTTACGTGGACTCGCGGAACAAGTCCTGCTACGGGTTGAGTGACATGTGTGGCAACTAGCCAACGACGACACTTGTCGATTATCGATAGACCTCTCTCTCGACAGAGAGGGACTTCTTGGAGTTCGTGTTCAAATGGTTTCGTGGCGGATAATGCGGGACGTATGAATACGATCGACAGGTGAGAAACAACTTATTTACGGGCTTTCTTGGTCACGTAGAACGCAAATAAAGTGCTGCAGTCATTTTTTTTTTTTTTAATCGTGATAGAATGGAATCTCGTTCTTCGTCGCTATCCGTGTGCTGCTGAGTCGACATTTGTAAATATGCGTGGTGATGTTATAGTTTTTACTGGAAGGTGAACAAGTTTGTGTGATTATTGAAATTGCGTTGTTAGTGCTTATGTGTTAATTTATACTAATGTTATTTTATTGCCTTTACCGCGTTTATACTAGAATTATTGTATACAAAATAAGTTATATTTTGTTCTAAGGCAGCTCGAGCCCACAGGGAGAAGTAAATTAGTTGACTGTAGATAGTAAGTTTAGTACCCCTGCCACACGGAAAAGTTAATATATTTTCATTAAATGATATGGGATTTATACCCCTGTCAGACGGGCACGTTAAATTACATTTAAGCAAAATGACATTACAGCTCGGCCAATCCGCGTGTTTAATACGTGCAGAACCAGCATCACGAGCTGATTCGCCGAGCGGTGAATGACATTCGATCAAAATGACATTTACTTCCCCGTCTGACAGGGGTATTAATCAGCTCGCGGTCTTGAGTGATTATACGAGCGTCGCAAGCTGATGTGTCGCAAGCATTCGATCGAAATTATATTAATTTTGCCATGTGGCCGTGGTATAATGCAAGAATTCAGTGACTGCACGCGATAACATCGCTTACACTATCGTAAGTTACACTTATCTAGCCGTGTTCGCGTTGAGTACGTCGACCTGATTTTTATACGTGATCTGTTTTGCCGTGTCCAATTATGCGTGTCTCGCCATTTTGTCAAAGTATTTCTGTATAAAAAAAGCACTACAGCAATAATTGCGTGACTCAATGTTTTCGACTTAAAACAATCACATTTTTCTATAGACGTCTTATGCGCATACCTCGTACCGTTTGGTACCAATTCTTTAGCAGTGTAATGTTTTGCCCGTTAATAAAATGTTTTCTAGACCCGTTGCTATGTGCAGCCTTCATTTTAGCTAAAAAGACACGCGTATGTGGCTAAAAGCGCGTTACGACTAGGAGTGTAGCGAACTTTTGTCGAACCGGAGTTTTAGGTCGAACTTTCTCGTGACACGACGGTCGATCCGCGCGTTGCCTTCTCTTCGACGCGCGCACCCGATGGCCTTCCTTTGCGACGTCACGAGAAGAGCGCTATGGCCTGGTCGGAGCCGGAGGAAGCACAGGCACTCCCTCGGCCTTTTCGGTGAGAGTGCTTGCAAATTCAATGTTACGCGAGCACTGGGCGAGGACGGAAAGGACGGAGAGGACAAGGACGGATCATAAATTGATTGCAGAAAAAGTTAATGAAAGTGAGAAATTAAACAAAACTTTAATTTTGGTGGAATTTTGATGGTCTGATGGGAACAATAATTCCTAGAGCGAAATTTAGGGGAGTTTATACATTGTAGACTAGATGGCGCACGCTACCGTCTTATTCAAAAGTAGTATTATAGCTCTTGCTGAGCTTACCAGAGAGCCAGCAGAGAGCTTATGCTCCTCATCTATCCATCTCTTTGTATGTGTGTTGTGTCAGCGCTGGTTGGGTGTGTTGGGATGTGGGGTTTGTGTTCCTTTGGTTGTAGGGAGGCGTATCAACCGTAAACAATGCGACATTTCTTGCATCCAGTGAGGTAAAAACGTCCTCGGCATGCCTTTACATGAGGTCACTGATTTCCAGTTTGTGGCGATCGAGTTCTCGCCAAGCAATATTCTTGGCTCTGAGGCTGAACCTCTGAAATGAACCTCAAGGTACGCTAGGATTGGGAGCAACGCCGAGTTATGACAGACGTCGATCGGCCCATCTTTGTTCCTCCCCGAAAGAGGAGCACCAACAAATCCTCCCCGAAAATCGTGAGCCCCTTGAACAACAATGCGCCGTCCGACCAGCTGCGCTCGTCTCAAGCGAGGTCTCCGAGCGTCGCCGGCACCCCGGACAGAATTCCAGAGCACGACAGGGCGGCTGCAGTCTGTCCCTTGAGACCGCACCGCAAGGCTTCCGTAGAATTCCAGCTGGACCAGGTACTCCCGAGTTCGATTCCTCAACAGTCAATTATTAGCTTCCTTCAGATCTTGCACTGCGAATTTGAATTTCCGTGTCGCGATGGGCACGGTGCATCGTGATTCTGCATACTTAACGTGTGCCATCTGTGGTATTCAATACTCGATCTCGTAGAGTCTCCCGTGCAGGAAGTAAGCAGGACCACTCTGCTTACTGCTTTGACTGATACCGCGTGTAAGTCTTGGATTCTAAAGCACGCGAACCTTTTTTCGTTAGCCGTGCGCCGAGTGCTTTGAATTGCCTACATGATTTGCAAAGTTACCCCTAAGGCGTCGGGCCTTGATAGTCGTAGCGACGATGTTTCAGCATTCGAACTGTAGCTAGCCGACAAGGCATTGCATATGAATTAAGGTGCAAAAGCAGAAAAACAACAGTGCATAATTTTGAATGTCGCGCTAGCTTGTCAACTACTCGTTTTGTTTGTTTTTCTTTTTTTTTTTAGCCCCTTTAGCGTCCTGTCCACGGGAGCTAATTTTTGCCTCATGCCTTGTTCTACATAGTTTAGATCATGAATCAACACGGCCACGTGTCTACGCATTATTACAGGTGCCCGAAGAATGCGACCCCGACCAGTGGACGACCGACCGATCCCAGACGACGGACAATGGCAGTACCGACGGCGAGTTGTCCAGCATCAACGAACGGTCCTCGCTGAGGTCCGGCAAGGGTGACCGGTATGTCACCATGACGGGGACCATCAAGAGAGGCAAGAAGAAAGGCACCACGATCGACATGAAGGTGAACATATCGCGTGAAGAGCTGGACGAGATCGAAAGCAGCATCAAGGACCAGAAGATCAACGCCGATGAGGATGACGACTGCTTTTTCGGCATAAGCAAGGGCCCGCACGTCTTGCTGCTGTCGCTCAGCCTGCTGCCGGTGGTCTTTGTGGTCGCAGCTGCCAACTCCTTCTACGTGGGCACCATGACCTGGTACAACATACTGGTGGTGCTCATCGAGAAGCGGTCCGTCTTCCACAAGATCTTCGTCAGTCCCTTCTGGATCATCTTCTACCCTTTCCTCATTGTGCCGGCCGTGCTGGGCCTTGGGCTTTACGCGGCCGTGGCACAGGTTTCCTGGGAGTACGCTCGCTGGAAGAGGGAGATTCCAGACTGGGAGAAAGGCTTTTATGGGTGGCTCTGCTGTCTCCTGCACATGGAGGAGTGCAGCCCCTATGAAGTGGTGGTCCTCACAGACGTCCAGCAGAGTGACCAGTGTCAGCAGAAAAAGTGCACCATAGACACGTCTGTCTGAAGGGCGGAAGCCATGCAGCTCTTCGGTCTACCTCATATCCCTGGCCAAGGTCCTCGTGATCGTGCTAGCTTTACGTAAATGGCAGCACTCGAAAGTTGCAGCCTTGCAAGCTGGGCTGTGCAGATGCAGTGTCTGAAAAAACGTAAAATCCGAGAATTTTTTTTTTTTTTAGCTATGTTTTATTATGGTTGTTGTGACTTGCCACTTGTGGACGAGGGTTTTCGTCTAGTCATCTAGTGTAAAATGCCGAACTGAGCAAACATTCATCCAAAATTGGATGATTGTAATGACAGAATTGGGTGCTAGCTCTGGCACAAACTGGATGAGCACATTGGTATGCAGGCTGGAGGGTTGCGTGGGCATAGCTGCACACCCTGCACCTTGTAATGCCTAGATGAATGTTATGAAAGTTTATCGGGCACAGCTATGGTTAGCAGAAGCCAGCTTTGTTCACACATGAGTAGCCTGACATTGGTTTTGTTTAAGCCAGGTCATATCTTTTGCTCAGCGACACATTGCTTTTCTTATTGAAAGTAGGTGCAAAGATAGCTCATATAGGTACAGCTCCTATTCATGCTCTAAGTGATCTGCCTGTTTGATGTTGGTTGTGCCATTCCAGCTGCTTCCAAGGCTGCTTCGCTGTATGCATTTGTTTTAAAAGTCATTGGTCATGGATGACTAAGTTTTTCTGGAAAGCTTATGGGTTGCCAGTTTTCCGAGGAACTTGCAGTATACACATTTTCGATTTATATTGCAAAGTTGTGTAAGGGTCACTCAGCACGGGCAAATGGCATTTTTTTTATACTGTTTGAACTGCAACCAGTTCAAAAGGAATCTGAACTACTGGATAAGCTACTGCACAGTCATGCAATATACACCCTTCGCAAATAACATTTTGATCAATGAAAGTCTCATTAACAGATGTTTTAGTGAATAGATTCTAATCCTTGTCAAAGCTGGGACGAATTCAGCTGGCTGCTTCAGACCACACGAAGCCACCAAAGCCTTTGCTTTGCTCGATATTTAAGAGCACTTTGTGTTCTCTACAGTACTTCATTTGAGAAAATAGAAGATACCCATTATCATTGTATATGTTATAAAACCAAAAAAGTATTTGCCTTGTTTGCTTTTAATATACCTTGCCTGCCCCACATTCCATTCTATTTTCAATTCCAGTTAGGCAAAGGAGAAAAGGCACGGTTTACTGCATTTGTGTTACCGTCTAGTTCAGGGCTGGCCAAGCTGCGGCTCGCGAGCCGCATGCGGCTCTGCGCCTGTTAAAGTGCGGCTTGCGGCTCTTTCCCCTACCCACCCCCTCCCCTGCCTCTCTCCAGGTCACACGAGCACTTCCCCAAAGAGAGAAATGGAATGCGTTTTAAATCGAAAGACAGGTTGCGGTTCGGTAGTCTTGCGCTATTACTACCTTATGTACAGTTGAACTGTTTGACTCGGATAGATTGAAACTTTGTTTATTGCTCCAGACAAAAGTTTGCCCCCCCCCAAGGCTCTTGGAAGTTTTGTGGTTTTGTTTGCGGCTCTTAGGCCGGGTCAGCGTGGCCACCCCTGGTCTAGTTAAATGCTTAACCGTGTTCAGAGACATTATGTTCCTTCTTTTTATGTGTCTTCCTTTTCCTTTCTTCTCAGGTTAAGTCATGTCAACTTTTCACCAGCTCGCCTGGATGCTTATCCTTCTTTCAGTGTTGTTCACTAGACCGTTCCATCGCAATAGATGCTACTACCCTGCACAACTTTATTAGACAAAAGAGCTAATCCTGTTAAAACCTGCTTTGTGACAATGAGATAATGCCTTTTCCAACAGAAACTTTATATAATATGAAAATGTTTCTATTGTAATTGCAACACAGTATCACAACTGCAGTACCATGCAAAGTGTGGTAATGGTATGCTTGGTGCATGGCTTCTCTAACTGGGTTTTTAGGAATCAAGAAGTTTCCCCAACTACCCTCAAGGGTTCCCCCAAGCTTCAAAATTTTCTCTGCTATCCCTGCCCTTATTGAGCTGTTGCAAAATGTGCAGCACTGTCCGTGGCAATGAACGGAACGCTGGAATTGGCAAGTATGTATCCGGTTGTAGCAAACAGAGTGAACGGTGGAAACTTGGGCGAGGGCAAGCAAGTAACTGTGCTACCCCCTCTCTCTCTCTCTCTCCCCCCTGCTGCACGAGGTGAGGAGAGCATACAGGACTTTGCATGCAACCTTTTGAGATTTTCGCGAAAGGTCCATTATAAAGTTTTTTTTTTTTTTTTCCGTTGATGCAGCATTTTAGCAGATCTGAACCATTTGTCAGTGCAAAATTATGCAAAAACATCCCTAGTGGTACGTGCACTATTGTTTGAAAGGTGTATACCGTAAAATACCGGGCAAGCGCAAACTCAAAATTTAGAGATAATCGCAAAAAAATGGGGGATGGCCGCTTGTCCGGTCATCAATTTTGCATATCAATGTACTGCCCATATTTCTCAGATTTTACAAATTTGGGAGTGGGCGCTTAATGTGAGATGGGCGGATGCGCGGTATTCTACGGTAGGCTTTTGCACTGGTTTATTGCCAAGACAGGAGCTTCTCAGCAGTCACATTCTCTAGTAATTACTACATCGTTCATTTTGAACAGGAGAGATTTTTTGTGTTTAGTATTTACAGTATATTCTTGTGAAATATTCCCACTTCAATTAAGTCGGTACTCTCACGATCCTGTGGCGGTTATATATAGGTACTGTAAAAGACTGTTTTTGCAGGGACAATATTTCGCAAATTTTGTGAAGTGCGGGTTTTGGAAATATTTCGCGGGCACAAAATTTCATGAATGGGAGTTGTTTGCTATGCATTTATTACCGTATGGTAACATATTTGTGGGATCTATCTTTCGCAATATTATTAGAGCCTCGAAAGTTAAGTTGTTTATAGTATGTTCAGACATGTTGGGAATTTGTCTTCATGCACTTGGTAAATTTGCAATGCCAGTTTTTTTGGGGTCAAACATCTTTTTGTGTTTATGGTCACTGGGAGTTGGAGCATTCCCTTTACAATGATCGGGAAGATAAATGGCTGTGGTCTAAATGACACTGTTTTTAGGTGGTAGCATGAGTGCTTTTGTTAGGCTGCAACATTGTGCTGCCACCTATAACTTTTACACTTGGATCATGTTAGCACTTTCTGGAAGAGAGATACTGCCATTTTACATTACTTGCACATTTATTGAGCTCCTGTCACAAGTTTAGTGCCGTTTGGTTCTGCTGTATTCCATATTTTTCAGTGTAGATCTCTGCAGTTGAGATGTGTAAGGCACATTTTATACTTTCATACACTTTTCTACTTTTATATTTGTTGTGATAAGGCACTAAGAAGCCAGCCTACATGCCCATTACGTGTGGGATCTGTATAGATTGTTTGGTCAATCCTTAGAACGTTATAGCTAGCAACCTTTTATGTTTAGGAATCCAAAGAGCCCCATGTTAGTGTTTGTGCCAAATTATGTGATCATCATTCCTTACATAGGTTGTTTATACAGCAATATTTCTAGTCTTTTATTTCAATTGTACGCCTATGCCAAATGTACCGAAAAAGTTTGCACACGGTATATGTGCACGTCAATCTAGACTGCATACATAGCCCACTACAAAGAATGCAAGCCTTGTGCTAAATGCATACCGATACATATTTTTTCCGATCCTGTACATATTTCAAAATATGTGGTTGAATTGAAGTTCGGCAAGGTGCGTACGGAAATATCAATATGACTATGCCTCACAAGCCTCCTTGTACTGTTTTATGTGAGAATGTGCTGCTGTGAACATGGAGCTCATTTACGTAATAAAGGTTGTACACACTCCTACAGAAACCTCCCTGTTCTAATGATTCTAAAAATTTATTACCTGTGTAACAGCAATCTTGATACATCCATTTGACACTGATGCTTGTAGATAAGTGATATACATATTTATAACCTGGAAACAAAGCTTAATTGATAACCAACTGAAAAAATTAATTAATCAGTTTATTAGTTGCGACCAAAAATAGAAAGCATGTTCAAGAGTTGGTGTGCAATAAACTGGCTAAGAGCTGGGGCCATTACTTTTCTCCTGAACTGTCACTGCATCACAGCTTTTGAGTAACCGTATCCATATCCAGTATGCTCAAAGTATCTGAATAGTGGAGCTGACGCACCACCCTGTTGGCTAGTTATAAGCGAAAAATGTCAACTCAATCATTCCACAATGCTTGAATCGTGCTTAAAAAGAACAAAATGCTAGACCCATTTTTTTTTTACTTGGTCACAAGTTTCCAAAAGTCAAATATTGGAAAATACCAAACCAAATGAGTCCTTTTCAACCCACAGATTTTGACGTGATAAAAACAATCAGCACACTAAAGGAAAAAAAGATACGCTAACTTCACACACAATTTCCTCACAACATAAAAGTAATCGATTCAGTCGGACAGATTGCGACTCTGGGAGGTCATAATTTATCATTGTCAATTCTGAAACAGTACCTCAAAGAAAAAAATACACGTCACACAATTCATTTCTTTTTTTTTTTTTTTTTACCTTGACAGAAGTGTGCGCTAATTAATCTCATGTTCCACGGCTTCCGCAATGTTCGTCCCATTCATCAAGAAAGATGTCTGCACCGATATACTGCCAGCAGTTCTTGTAACTTCGTCAGTGCCATTGTAAAGCTTATATTTGCATAGCTCATGTATAGCCATCACTCAAACAACCAAAAGCAAAGCAAAGATAGAAACACAGTATGGGTTAGTCGCTCCAAACAATTTTGTGGTCGCTCGTCGCTAGCTGTCAAGCTTTTGGCATAACGGAGAAGTTTCACTGTTGTCTAGGATACGGGTATCCCGGGTATGGTTGCTGCTGTTGCTGCTGAGGTGGGTACTGCGGGTAGGGCTGGTACTGCTGCGGTGCCCCTGGAAAACGGAAGGAAGGACACGGGTAAGCTCCCACTGATTGTAAATTCTAACTTAAACCCTAGATTGCATTGATTTTCTGAATTAACCGATTCCTGCACAGCATCTTGAAATGTCAGTATAATGAACTAGACATTCCTTTATATTCGGGCTTTACTACTATAACCAAAAATGTAAAGAAAAGGGCTATTTTTCTTACCTGATGCCTCAGTGTATTGTAGTATATGTAAAGTGGAGGCAATGGGCTGGGAAGTTTGTCAATCTTTTTCCTTGGGTAAATTGTTCCGCCCAAGCTTGCCACAATTGTCTTCCATTCATTAATGAAGACAGAAAACTTGGCCCATCAAATTATGGTCAAAATAATCAACAGTACGGCAAAAAGTGCTAATCGCACACAGAATGCATTTTTTGTTTTGCTGCGTACCACTGAAATTTGTTCGACTAAAGAAATAAAAGTTAAATTAAGTATTCCAAGTGTTCCTAAATTCAACAAGTACCCTTCAGGTAGGGTTCTGCATTTGCAGAGTTTATTTTTAAGCGAATTCAGAATGAATTTGGGAGTTTATTATTTTTCAAAAAAATTCAGTCTTTCAAAGCTTTCTTTTATTGCACATAAAATTTAGAGTTTTTCAATGCTTGCTTTTATTGCACATAAAATTCAGTTTTACAGCAATAGCTGTTAGTGCCCTTTCCCAGCAAGAAATGCTCACGATCGAGCGCAAAGCCCCACTTTACAGCAGAGGCACTGGTCTTCTTCTCCCCGTCATTCCTTACGCACGGCCAGGCTATCTTGCTCCCCCCTCCCTTCTCCCCTGTAGGCCGTCACTGATCTTGCTCCGGTAAGGATCCTCCCTTTTTCTCCTCCTCCATCCCTCCAGCAGCCATTGTTGCAAAATACCCACATAGTCGTGCTGTGCAAACATGCTCCCTTGACTTCCCACTGCCGCCGCCCAGGTTCCATTCTCGTGTACTCTACAGAACAGCTCGCGTACATACTGTCTCTTCTTCCGCCGCCGGTGCGGTCACGGGTGCCCTGGTCCTGAAGAAGCGTTTCAGCCCCCAGAAAAAAGGAAGCTTCCGTGTTTTTCTTCAACACATGCAACATCTCGCACAATCGTTCCACCAAAGCACATCTCCTCACACGCGTCTCCTACATCAATTCCACCGAAAGCACATCTCCTCGCACGTGTCTCGTACATTAATTCCACCGAAAGCAAAGAATCCATTGCATTGTAGAGCACACTGGCTGAAGCAAAATCTCCTTCAATATACCTTTCCACAACACAGCAGCTACCGCTGTCAATCGCAGCGCACTTCGTGTAGTGTTTGCAATTTTTTTAATCTTTAGCATTATTGGCTTTGGTAAAGAACAGCAGTTTGTGAGTTTAGTAAAGCAACCTTTTCATAGAAAACATGAGAGGTGAGCCTTCCATGCTACTAATTGTTTTTCGTAAAACGACAATAGCTTTTAAACATATTTGTCTGTCTCAAGACAAATTTTCTTATGACTGCGCCAGTGGCATAGCCAGTGGTTGAGCTTATGGGGCTTTAGCCCCCTCTCGAAATCCAGCCGACCCTAGAATATACACTCATATTTTGGCTCCCGCTCCCCCCCCCCTAACTAACTACACTAAGCCATTGGGCGCGTTAAGTCGGGGCGCGTTAAGTCGGCGCTTTTTTACTCCTACTCCGACGCTCCGAGTTTCATACTCCGAGCGCAGCAACTAAGGGGTGCATAGCGTGCAAGAGCGCGACACACCGAGGCTGCGTTCCAAACCTACTTGAATGGATCCGAGTTACCCTGGTGGATTATGTCACGTGACAACAAAAATAGAGAAACGCTGGACGCGGGTAGGTTTTCGATAACCACCTTTACCCAAGAGATAGATCGAGTAGGTTTCGGAACATGGCCAGAAACTATCAACGAGCCACGCGAGCTCCTTCCGACCGTGAATACGAGTGGCAGAAGCTGAAAATATTTCTAAGATAAATAATTAGGCACGTGTGGAGCGGCAGAGTCTAAAGCAAAAGAGACGGCGATGTTATGAAGTTTCTACGAACGTTTTAATATTCCTGAAAGGTTTGAAGACTCGCTTCGTGTACATATGTGGAAGGTTACCTTGGCCGATCTATTTATTGACCATGCATGCTGTTCCGATTTAAATTAAATACAACATTCTTGAACTTGCTCGTCGACGCAGGAAACTCCCAAATTTGTCAGGGATTCCCTGGTTCCGTCGGTTCCGTCTCGCAGCGAGACGGAAGCCGCGCCGATACCGGCACACCGTTGTTCGATAGCACGTCAATTCATTTTTAGGCTATATGCATGAACAAACCTTTCCCGCAGCGCTAACTGGTGTTTCGGCTTTCCAATCTAAGTATCTTTATTCGCTGCGGCTGGGCTAAGCATTCTAAGCAGGGCAGCGGTCTGACTGTCTTTCCATCACAACTGTTCTGTCGCCGAGCTATCGGCACCTCGTTCGATAGATCAATTTGTTTTCAGGCAAGACGCACGAATAAACCTTTTCCTCAACGCTCACTGATGTTTCGGCTTTCAAATGGAAGTATGTTTATTCGCTCGGCTAAGCATTACAAAAGAGACAGAGCGGTCCGAATGCTTCCTCATCTCGACAACTTTTCTATCGCTGTGCTATCGGCACGTTACCGTTTGACAGATGAATTTCTTTTTCAGGCGAGATGCACAAACAAACCTTTTTCGGAAGGCAAATTGCTGTCTTGGCTTTCAAATCAAATAGTTTTTACCTGCTGGATTAAGCACTAATCAACTGAAAAGGGGCAGCGGTCCGGCTACGCCTTTCGTCTTGACGGTCTCGACAGCAGCGCAGCCATCTTGTTTGTTTACGTGACGTCACAGAGCGCGAAGAAGTCACTCGCGCTCCGAGAAATTCTCGGTGCACGAAGAGCGCGCTCGAGTGTCAGTCTCAGGTGGCACTCCTGTCCGTTTAGTGAAAGGCGCGTCAAACTCTCGCGCTCCGGAGCACGGACGTATTGCGCCCATTGACATCCCAGCCACCTCATCCTGAAAAAAATTTCTGGCTACGTCACTGGACTGCGCATATTAGAATTTTGATACTCAGCGAAGTGCAATGTACTGTTTTCATTAGCAGAGCTAACTTGTATGTGTCAAAAACTTGCAGAAAATGATGTTGTCACTGCCAATCTTTTGAAAATTTAGTTACTATTTTCCATAATTACAAGGATGCCTTCGATTCCCATCCACGCGCAGAATTACTGTACAGTCTTACTGAGTCTCTCAAACTCTTGTCAATGCAGATGACATGCAAGTTCTACTTTCTCCATAAGGAGGCCAAAAAAGGCAAATGGACATCAAGAAAAGAAACATGTCCAGAAGGTAGGTCTAGGTTCTAAAGGGAGCAATAGGGATGGCTATACTGAATATAAGAACTGCCAATTGTGAGAACCTGACCTGTCTTCATTTTTTGCAAAACTTCTGGGACAGCATATGCTTTTTTTTTTCTTCATTTGTTTGTTGAAACCACAAAATAATGTCTTTTGACCCCTTATCAGGACAAAGGAGGCAACCTTCATTGTCTTGACTTCAGTTTTTCAAATAAGTCCAAATGCCCCATATTTTTACCAGCAAGTGTTTATTGGATTTTATACGAAAACTCAAAATGTTATCTGCAGGGCACCAAATTATCCTTGTGAACCAATTTCATCTCGGAGAAAATTACTTACACTGGTGTAGATAATAGAAGCAACAGGCATGGATGTTCAGAAAATGACACAGCATGAACAAACCACATCTTGTTTTTCCTTTTTTTGTTATAACAAACTAATTCACATTTTTGGGAAATAAAATTGAAATTTCTTGCAATCCTTACACAACTAAACATACAAGTACTGTTTCTTTTTTTGGCACTTTTCTCTAGCCATAAATACTGTTAAAGAACCTATCGCAATAATAATATACTACTTACTGCATTGGGAATGTCACTGATATTTGCTTTAAGCCGGTCAACCTGTCATGAGACCCCTTTTTATACAAAAGCCGCAACAAAATAAACGTGCCTCATTTATTTTGTTTTTATTTGTTAGGGGTGTAAAGCATATCACACTCCCACATTCAGTTAGAAAAAAGGGGCCGTTGGATTAGCGAGCGTCGGGGCAGCAACTAAACGAAAAGCGGCATCCCAACGATTTTGGCAAGGGCAAGACTGGCACTCACCACTGGGGTACCCCGGAGGCATGGCAGCGTATGGGTTGTAGACGGTGGGCATGGGCACGGCGGGGTAGGGCGTGTACCCCGGGTACTGGGGGTAGCCCGGGTAGGCCACCTGGGGCTGGGGCATGCCCTGGGGCTGTGCCGGGTAGGGCAAGGGCGCTCCCGAACCCCCTCCCACAGTGGGCCCGCTGCTCGTCGTCACCGGCGGCGGGGGACGCTGGGGCACCTGGCTTGAGCCTACGGGCAACAACGGGCGCAGCATCACTCAGTTTGTCAGCTGGTCTCAAACATACAGTTAGCACAAACAAGCAATCACTTGTTTTTCCCTTTTGTTCTAAGGGCTGATGTCAGAACTACTGGCATGATGGAAAGTGCCCCGTTGTGACACCAATCCATGCAGTGAACTTTTGGGTCTTTCAATCCACACCCTGTCCGAGTAATGTGAGAGAAGTGGCAAGGTCGAGCCAACCGTGTGGCACTCAGTGCCTCCTTTTGTGATCAGTATAAAAATGGATGAGTGAAACAGATTTATTTATTTAAACAAAAGAAGTGGTTTAAAGATGGAGTCTTACTTTTGCTTTGGACAACTAAGCTTTCCAAGAGCATTACATGCCAGTTCTGTACTTTGCACAATTTGTTACATGATGCACATTTGAGTATTTGTTAGTTCAAGGTAAAATGTTACTCCTAGACTGATCAAGCCTAGCTACAATTTACCATAAAAAAATCCAGTGGAACCTGAATTCCAATGTAATGACAAATGTCACTTTAGAAGTTAGAAAAAAAAGGTGAATGTGGCGTGCATCATCAGGGAACCTCTTCTTACTGCTGCTTCCTTCACATCTTTTAGTTCTTCAAAAGTGCTACCATACACTCAGACTGCCATGCATACGGCATTTGTTGGGTTTGCTCAGAAACATAAAATGGCAGTGGCAAAATTGGGCGCTCACGTTTTTACTTCCGGATTCGCAAGGCAGACTTCTTCTTGGACAGTTTTTTGGCAAGGTAAACACTGGTGCATAGAGATCATTCTGACTATATACTTGGAAGAATTAACTCTGCTAAAAGATGAGAAGACTACCATCATAAATATCGAACAAGAAAAAAATACAGAGAAATATGAACCCTCTTTCTTTTCTCAGTTTCATAGTTGGCTGTCATTTGTTAGCCTGCCATCTAAATAAATAAAATAAATACATAGTGCTTTTTGTTTCCCTTCTTGAGTTTTACAAAAGAGAGGCAGCCAGGACTAAAACCTGCTGTTGCAGCTTGACAAGGTCCTGGCACCCCGACAAGCTTTGGTGGGAAGAATGCAGCGTGAACAAATAAACACTCAAACAAAAAGAGAAGTGTTCACATTATTGCAAGATTAGGCAAAAAAAGTGGAAGGCAATAGTGAAACATATAAACGTACAAACTCCCGCTTGTTCCCAAGCCGCTAAAGCGTGCCTTGCGTGGCCTTGTCACTAGCGTGTCTGGCTCGCAACTGAAGGGTCGTGGGTTAAACTCCCACCCCAAATTCTTCAAATTTTTTTTTAATGGGCCCTGCAATCAGCTTTAAGCCTCTACCTTTTTGCGGTTTCCACGTCTCTTGGGGTTCGGGCAAGCCAGCGGGCATGGAGAGAGTAACTAAATATCAGTGCGTCATATTTTAACCGGACGACGCGGAAACCTCCTCCAACTCCGGGGGCGACCCGCGGTGCCGAATGCGTGCGATATGTGAAGTCTTTGGTCCTGGGCTTACTACTGGTCAGAGTAGCTGAAAGCTTCTTTTTAGTCGAAATACAGAATATAAGTGGCGCGAGCCGTTTCAATTCCTTATAAAAGTAGTTTTTGTTCAGTATTTTAGATCAGAAAAGAAACAAATGCAGTTTATAAAGTATGGAAACAAGAAATGACCCGTTGACATACCCGCCACCAAGCGGTGGAAAAGGCGGCACATACTAGAAAGGTATAGTGGGATCAGGCACCAACGAGTGGCGAGCGTAGAAAGGTCCCGGATGTACGCGGCAACGCTGAAGTCGAGGATCCGACTGGTTTCGAGTGTTCCGAAGGCCTTCGGCGAGCAGCTTTGGCTTGCGGTTTGGCCATATGGCGGTATGGCAGCACAAAGTGGCTCCCGTTCTGAACTGATCTTTACCCCGTGTTTGCTGTCGTTTGTGGCCAATGAAGTGTCATGCCGAATTAGTGTTTAATCGCGCAGCAAATGCAATGTGAGCCGCCCTGGGTACCCGCTTCATAAAGCCTATCCAGAACATGCTTTAGTGGCGCCCTCTCGAGCCGTCGACACGGAGTGCGGCAGCCGTGAGCGCTCGCTGAGCTCACTACCCCTCCTCTAGTTCACGGCCACTCAAGCAACCAAGGACAACATGAAGGAGGTTATTTTTTGCTTGTTTTTGCAGTTTTCATTTGCCTATAACTTTTAAAATAAAGCAAATTCGAGAAAAGGAAAGTTTCATTAAGTTACTACGTTCAGTGCGCTCAGGTACGGTGCAAATTAAAAACCAGTAAAAAAGTCCTTGCAGGGCCCCTTTAAATTGTTGACCGCATATAATTAGGGTCATTCGTTTTCGGGTTTTATATATTTTCTTTAATTTGGGGGGTAAAAATCGGGTGCTATTTTTCGAGCTGATAATTGGATTTCTTTGTGGAAACTTTCCGAAATTCGAGTTTTTTCGGGCTAAATTTCCAAATGTACTGAGGAGCACATTCAAGTTTTTTTTTATTTTTTATTGGAGGGTATTACGAGTTTCTTAAAGGGATACTGAACCAAGGAATTTAGTGTCCATAATAAGTGGCGCACGTTCTTTCCACGAGCCAGCAGCCGCCGGTGTGCGCGAGCACACGCAACAAAAATGACGTCAAAAACCTCCATTCGCGATTAACATGACAGTGAAATGTATGGGCTTCGAGGCAAAGGAGAATAAAGACAAGTTTTCATCTACACAGTGGTGTCTGGTGTAAAAGGTAAGCGATTAATTGGTCTAACAAGCACGTAGCTTTCACTTGTAGAGATGAAAAGCCTATCTTTATTCTCCTTTGGCCCGAAGCTCATGCATTTCACTGTCCTCTTCAGCGCGAATGGAGGTCTTTGACGTCATTTTCGTTGCGTGTGCTCGCGCACACCGGCGGCTGCTGGCTCGTGGAAAGAACGTGCGCCAATTATTATGGACACTAAATTCTTTGGTTCAGTATCCCTTTAACGCTAACGCGTTAACATTAAAGATCTGTTTCAAGCTGGTAATCGGGGGACATCAGGGTTTTACAGCTCCAATCGTTGTCAGTCGCTTCAAGGGGAGCACCGCCCACGGAATCCTCCTCTCCCTCAGGTGTCAACAGAAACCCCGACAGTTTGAGGGACGGTCGTCTTCTATTAGATATTTCGCTATAGAATAAACCTGTTAAGTTTTCCCGATCTGTTTACGTGACTGACTGGCCCGTGAGAAAGGCTGAACGCCAGCGAGATGGCCATGCTACTCGAGAGACCAGGTTGGGCGTCGACACCTAACAGCGGTCGAAGGGGGATTGATAGTGCATTTCACAAGCTGCGTGCAGCAGGGCCGAAGCTACGTGGCATGCCGAGGTGGTTCCACCTGCACAGCGGGGGGCCGGAAATGTTCCTCCGAGGCCCAAACACCTATTGTCGCTTTTCTTCAGCCGGCCTCTGTAGGATGTCACGGAGAGTTAGGCGCGCTCGTTGGGCGGTTGGTTGAGAGCCGTGTAGCATCCACAATGCTGCACGCAGCTTGCGAAATGAACTATTCACCGCATTCGGCGTGAGTTTAATACCACGAAGGCACCACAGTACATTCGGTGCCCCAGTAGACTTCCGGTGGTGTATTTATTTGTTCTCCACCAACGCACAGCAATCGGTTAAGAAGCTTTTCTCTCGCAGAAGTATCTGTAATACGTCTGTAAGGACTTGCGCGCATTGTAGGAAGTAGTAGAAATAACAAAATGATGAAAAACAAAGGAAAGAAGAGGAAAACCGGAAGCGCGCAGGGGTCCGCCGGTAGCAGGCGGTAGTGAGCTTGTTTGCAAATAAACATTGGTGATTTAGGGTAGCTAGCCTCTGTGCACCGCAAACTCCGTGCGACGTAAAAATAAATAGGTTGGTTATGTGGTTTTGGAATTGGGGGAGAAAACGGGTTTAACCCGATTCTTTTGAAACATGTTCGGGGTGTAAAAATTGGGTAAAATCGGGTTTTAGCCGAAAACGAACAACCCTACATATAATGTACCGGGCTTAACCCGATTCTCCTGAAACATGTTCGGGGAATAAAAATTGGGTAAAATCGGGTTTTACCCGAAAACGAACAACCGTACATATAATGTATGTCATGGGAGTCGCAACAATCCGCATTATAACCGAAACATTCATTTTTCAGGCCAAAATGCATGCCATGAGAGACTTACCTTGTTAAAACAATTTATTTCATGTTAGATGAAAAATAAAACTCAGCCTGAGGAAAGTTCTTATTTCACTAGACTAGTACACTTCTCTCTCAAGTGTGTCATGCATTTTGGAAGAAATTGGCGATTTTTGCCTGGTGCTGCCTTTTAACGGCGCTGCGGACGACCTGGTCTTCGGTAACACTAAGGCATTGAACACCTTATCACTGAAGGAGTTCTGCTCACAGTGAGCTTCAGTTTCTGTAAGAATTCCAGCACGTCTTTACTTGAAACTTCCGGCATGCTCTCTTAGTCATTGTCCGACTCATCTTCGGGTGGACTCGCCCCAGAACCTCGCACCGCTGCAACAATAGCTTCATCGGTGGTTGCTTCCTCACGGATAAGGGAGTCATCATCATCCTCATCTACATAGTTTTAAAACGTGTCATTTGCAGGAACAAAGTGGTTTTCCACAAGGTCGGACCACACGTTGCCGCGCCGGTCGCCTCGCCAATCGCATCACTGTGCCGATCGGCATGCTTCGAATTCCTGGCATCGCGCACAAACCCTGCGTTGCAAAAACACTTCTGGATGGTTGTGGCTTTTACTTGCCACCACGACGTGGTGATCACGTCGATGGCGCCCCTCAAGTCCACCTTGATGGATTCCTCTCGTTGCAATTTCAAGACGACTCTTATGCAAATGCGCTTCTTGTAGAGCGCCTTGACTGTAGCGATGACGCCGACCGATTGAGAGGTTGGCTTTTAGCAGTGGTGTTTGCTGGCAGGAACTTCAAACTGAATGCGCTTAAAGGGCCCACGAAACGAATTTTGGGCTGGAATAAATCAATTTATATTGGGATTTTAATAATAGCACATCCTTCAGTGGGACAAAAACAAAACATAGAAAGTCAAAAGCCCGACTTTCGGTACGAAAGTTTGAAAACACAGCGGACTATTTCGTACCTCCTTCCCTTCGTAAGCTCTCTGCCTTTTCACTGTGACACATCCGCAATCCCCGCAGCGCGTCACCGGGCCCAGACGCACATCACATGACACCGGACCTCACTTAATCCCTTCACCCCTAAGCTGACATTGTGGTGGAAGCTACGCACTTGCCGGACCAATCAGCCGCCTCCCTTTCATCACCTGACCCGATTCTCTGCGCGTGGGTATGCGCGAGAGAGCGTGATCACGTGGCAAAAGTGTGGCTCGCCCAATGAGCACGTAGCTTCCACAGCACTGTCAGCTTTGCAGTGAACGGGGTGGGGAAAGCAACTCTTGTCTGAATTATGAGCGACGGGCTAATCTTCTAGGGGGGACAATAGCTGTGTCCGGATACACAAACGAGGGTCCGAGCAAGAGGGGACTCCCCCCTTTCCGTCTTCTTGAACTGTTTGGTAGAATGCACGATTTATGAGTTGAGGAGGAAAGCTAAACAGGAAAAAGTTGGAAAAGTGTTTCATGACTCCTTTAATTGTGGCTGCACATTGTGAGCGCGGCAGTTGTTCAGGATAAAAACGACGCGCCGTTTTTCTGCGACCATGGCCTCATCGAAACTTTTCAGCCACCTAGCAAAGAGCTATTGGGTCATCCGGGCCTTTCCATTTGCTGTAATCACCACAGGCAGACATTCTCGCTTCTTGAAGCAACAGGGTTGTTTTGACTTACAGATGATAAACAAGCGCCGCATGTCGGAGCCGTCCATGTTTGCACAAAACAAAACCGTGACACATTCCTCTAAGACTGCGGTCGAAACAGGGGCCACCTCTCATTGCGAGAGTGTGATCCGGAAGCATGTTGTAGGACAGACCAGCTTCATCGGAATTTTAGATGTCTCTGTCAGTGTATGCGGAAAGCATTGTCTCGAGATTAATGCGAAACTACGCCTGAGTGCTGGCGTCGTCAACTTCCCCAATTTCGCCTGAGGTAACTTTGCAGCTAATCCCGTGGCGGTCTTTAAACCGCTGGATCCATCCGTTGAGGGGGTGGAAGCCTTTGTGTTCGAACAGATGTCCAAAGGACCTAGCCTTCGCTTGTAGCATCGGGTCACTCACTGGGACGTTCCTCATACTTTGACGCCTCATACTTTGACGCACAAATTCTCTTTTCTTGAGCGATGCAAAATCTTGCTGCAGCTGCTTCCGTACCTGCTCCCGCTTCATCGGACAGACCAGCTTCATCGGAATTTTAGATGTCTTTGTCCGTGTACGCGGAAAGCATCGTCTCGAGATTAATGCGAAACTACGCCTGGCACGTCCAACGCTCCTGACGGTGACGCCCTTCATTAATGCGATTAACGCTCCTGACGGCGACGCCCTTCATTCACCCTTGGCAGTGATCCAGAATTTTCGGCTGCCACCATTTTGGCCGAAAAATCCGATCGTATGGCTCATGCAAGTTGAGGCCCAGTTCCGTCTCCGGCACATCACCAGCCAGGAGACGCGGTACCTTCACACCGTGTCCTCCTTGCCAGCCGACGTCGCCGAGGAGCTAGCCGACATTCTGGCCACTGAAGGCCGCCATTCTTGACCGCAAGACCGAGTCAGAGTGCAGCAGGCTTCAGCAACTCCTTAACACCGAGGAGCTCGGTGACAGACGACTGTCCCAGCTTCTCCACCGAATGCGTCAGCTGCTGGGAACCCAGAACCAAGACCCCAACAACCACCTCCTGCGTGAGTTGTTTTTACAACGGCTCCCATCGACCATGCTCCCGGTTCTAGCGGCTGCGGAAGACATGTCGCTAGACAGGCTCGCTGAGCTTGCCGACCGTGTCGCCGACTACCCGCGAACCCCTGGCATTAGGTCTGTCACTAACCGAGCACCCATAACAAATTCGGAAGATTCCAGTCTGTCTCGTCTTGAGGACTATGTCGAGACCATGAGTAGTCAGCTTGCCACCCTCGCACCCTTGTCACGACGTCGTCAACAATGGTCACACTCCCGCCGAAGCCTGCGCTCCCACTCAACCTCAGTAGAGCGCTCCACCTTCTCCAACAGCAGTCAAGTTGACTCGGGCATGTGTTGGTACCACCATACCTTTGGTAACGATGCCCGCAAGTGCAGTCAACCCTGCTCTTCGGCGGGAAACTATGAAGACCGGACACTGACGGCGGCAAGTGATACCGGACAACAGGAAAGCCGTCTCTTTTACGTCGTAAACAGGGTAGCTGGCCATCGCTTGCTGGTCAACACGGGAGCTGAGGTCAGCGTTCTACCGGCCTCTCGTTTAGACCGACAACGCAAACAAAAGACCTCTCCGCTCCAGGCGATCAACAACTCGCCCATCGCAACCTATGGTCAGCGGTCCCTCACGATCAACCTTGGACTGCGCCGCACATTCCGATGGCTCTTCATCGTTGCCGACATTAAGCAGGCCATCCTGGGAGCGGACTTCCTCAGTTTCTACAAGCTGGCCGTCGACATTCATTCACGACGCCTCATCGACCTGACGACCCGCCTCTCCGTAAATGGCGTGCTCTCTACGACCATGGCAACAGGACTTGGAGCGTTTTCACCATCAACGGCCTATGAGAAAATTCTCGCGAATTTTCCAAACCTTACGAGGCCACACACAAGGGAGTCACCGGTGAAGCACACCATTACTCACCACATTGTCACCTCTGGCCCCCCTGTTTTCGCTCATCCTCGACGGCTGTCTGGAGAACGCCTACTCATTGCTCGTCGCGAGTTTGAGCATTGCTCGAACTTGGCATGGTTCGACCATCATCGAGCAACTGGGCCTCCCCACTACACATGGTCCCCAAGATAACGGCCGAAGACTGGAGACCACGCAGTGATTACCGTGCCCTCAACACCAACACCCTGCCTGACCGGTACCCACTTCCTCACATACAGGACTTCACCACGACCCTGGCTGGTTGCCAGATATTCTTCAAGATTGACTTGGTGAAGGCATACCACCAGATTCCGGTGGAGCCGGCCGACATTCCAAAGACCGCCATCACCACACCATTTGGCCTCTTTGAGTATGTGAGGATGCCGTTCGGTTTGCGGAATGCCGCCCAGACATTTCAACGTACCATCAATGAGGTCACCCGAGGTCTAGACTTCGTCTTTGCTTACCTCGACGATCTCTTGGTCGCCAGCACGTCAGAGACCGAGCATGAAGAGCACCTGCCCGCTCTTTTCACCCGCTGTGATGACTACGGGTTGGTCATCAACCAGAACAAATGCACCTTCGGCGTGACGACCATCGAATTTCTGGGACATCAGGTAACACCGCAAGGCATCAAACCCTTAGATGCAAAAGTTACGGCCATTCGAGACTTTCCGCAGCCAACATCTCTGAAGAAACTGCGCGAATTTCTAGGTCTCCTAAATTTTCATCGCCGTTTCCTGCCGAGTTGTGCGCAACTGATCAAGCCGTTGACGGATCTTCTCGCCACCAAGAAAGAACCCTCTGCGCCTCTTGAGTGAAACGAAGATGCAACGTCTGCTTTTTCTTCAGCGAAAAAGGCGCTCGCTGACGCTGCAATGCTCATTCACCCCGTTCCAAACGCAGAGCTACGACTCGCCACCGACGCATCAAGCGTAGCGGTCGGTGCGGTTCTTCAGCAGAATGTCAATGGCTGGCAGCCTCTCGGATTTTTCTCCCACAAACTCAAGAACCCAGAACAAAAATACAGTACTTTCGCACGCGAACTTCTGGCAGTGTACCTTTCCATCAAACACTTTCGCCACTTCCTCGAGGGCCGGAACTTCCATGTTCTTACAGATCATAAGACCTTGACGTTCGCATTCCAACGAAACCACAGCGACCACACAGCACGTGACATCCGGCACCTCTGCTTTATATCAGAGTTTACCGTCGATGTCCGCCATGTCAAACGCCATGAAAACACTGCTGCTGACGCACTCTCCCGTGTCAGTGCTATTTCTTCAGCAGATCCGGTGGACTGGGAGGAGCTGGCAACCGCTCAAGCAAACGATCCCGAGCTGCAACGCTTGCGTGCTTCTCCTGGATCACTGAAGTTTGCTGACGTTCCTCTGCCCTTTTCTCCAACAACAGTTGCCTGCGAGACGACAACTGGTGTGTCCCGACCATTCGTACCACCAGCATTTCGTCGCGCTCTTTTCAACAACCTGCACAACAAGAGCCACCCAGGAATCCGTGCTTCACAGAAATTAATAACTGCTTGTTTTTTCTGGTCCAGCATGAACGCGGATGTCCGTTGCTGGGCACGAACG
The DNA here is from genome assembly GCA_013358835.2 of Ixodes persulcatus. Lineage (NCBI taxonomy): Eukaryota > Metazoa > Arthropoda > Arachnida > Ixodida > Ixodidae > Ixodes > Ixodes persulcatus. The sequence continues at coordinate 150,286 of JABSTQ010010989.1, forward strand.
TGCGTGCAGTGCCAACGCGTCAAGATCACGCGACACACAATCACCCCCATCTCACCCTTCCGATCACCGGACTCCAGGTTTGCACACGTCCACATAGACATAGTGGGACCCCTTCCATCATCACGAGGAGCCCGCTATTTGCTGACGTGTGTAGACAGATTCACCAGATGGTCCGAGGCATTCCCCGTCCCTGACATGACAGCAAAGACAGTCGCTAGAGCCTTCATCGACGGCTGGGTGTCCCGTTTCGGCTGCCCTGCTGCAGTCACCACCGACAGGGGACGCCGATTTCAATCCTCCCATTTTGCCGCCTTCGTCACCGTCCTGGGCGTCCGACACATCCACACCACCTCCTATTATCCGTCGGCCAACGGCATGGTGGAACGGCTGCACCGCCAGTTGAAGGCAGCTCTCGCCACCTACGAGCCGCGGGAACGTTGGGCCGACCACCTTCCCCTCGTTCTCCTAGGCCTTCGCTCAACGCTCAAGGCAGATCTTGGCTGTTCTGCAGCCGATTTAGTCTACGGCACACCACTGCGCCTACCTGGCGAATTCTTCTTTTCGTTTCCCTCCGAGTCAAGAGAAGACCCCATCGGCTACGTCGACGACTTACGAAAAACCTTTCGTCTCCTCCGGCCTGTGCTTCCAGCTCAACGGAGCCATCGAGACGTATTCGTGAGCCAAGACCTTGAGACATGCTCGCATGTTTTCTTACGTCGCGACCAGGTCCGTCGACCATTGAAACCGGCCTACGACGGCCCGTTCAGAGTGCTGGATCGGCAAGCCAAGACCTTTACACTAGACATCAACGGCCGTCGTGACGTAGCCAGAACCGACCGTGTCAAGCCGGCCTACCTAGCAGCCACATCTCCTGCATCTCCAGCAACCGCCGTCTCAGCTCCCAACACAGCAATCTCCTTTTGCACGCGGTGTAAGAAAAGAGGTTGGTTTTGGGTCACTGGAGTGAGGGGGTGAAATCGAAAGGGCGAAAGGCTTGGGTGGCTCCTTGGGGCTTTTGGAGTTGAGAGGTTGGGAATCGGGATTTAGCTTGGGTGGCTCATTGGGGCTTTCGGCGTTGAGCGCGTGCGTGCATGTGTCACACCTCGCTGCATTGTCATTCGTTTCTCGCCTCTCTCTTTGCTTCTCCTCGTTTCTTCCACGCAACAGCCTTGCCATCCTTGCCCCCGCGAGTGCAGCTTGCGCCGTTATCTGGTGTGGCAAAGGGGAGCATGCTTGCTACGCCGGTCGGTGGGCGGGCTGTTCCAGAAACTGCACTCTAAAACCTCTATTTCCCTTGGCACACCTGCGTTTAAAGCGGTATGTAATTACCGTATTTATTTGAATATAAGTCAACCTTTTTTTTCGGAAATGTTGTCAAAAATTAAGGGTCGACCTATAATCGTGATTAAAGAATTTCGACCTACATTTGTGACCAAATTTTGTGACCCTACCGAGGGCGTGAAGCTATCGAGTCACCGTGGCATCGCCGTAGAGCTGCGCCGCTTCTTGTTTCAAAAAGCTTTTGGTTCATGAAAACAACCGAAACAGCAGCAGCCGACAGCCCGCCCGCTGTGGCCTCCGCTCTCGCGGACATCCCTCGGGCGTCGGGTTTTGTCATCCCGCCTGTAGCGTTCCCCTTGCTGGGCAAGGGGGAAGAGGAGGGAGAGGAACGCAATGCGCCATGCACCTTGCCCTCCGTCAAAGCCACCATCCCTCTCCCTTGCAAACGCGCACGAAAAAAAAAAAAAAAAAAAGAAAATACAGAGATTACTTTTGCTTGTTGCTTGCGGCTGCTCGCGTGTTGCTCACGGCGACACTCCCGTCTTTGTATTTGGTCTTTTGTCGCTTCGCGGGTGTCAGTGAGGTATTGTTGCGAATTTGCGAGGATGTCTACCAAGCTGACCAAGCTTCGGACAACGATGACATGTCCGAAAGTTCTGAGGATGATTAACTTTTTGGCATCCCCCTATGATTTAGCTGAGAGTGCTGTAAATAAAAGTTTGTTTCTTTCTTTTGACTATACTTTCCCCTGTTCCTAAAAAAAAAAAAAAATATCAACCTATATTTGAATTTTTTTTTTTTTTTTATTCTTGGTGGGTTTAAAAAACGGGGGTCGACCAAGTTTCGTGGTCGACCTATTTTCGGATAAATATGATACATGGAGTTGTATGGGAGGCAGACCGGTGGTTGAAAAAGCCGCGTTATATCCGGTCTCACACTATAAGCGGTTAGGTCATAAGTGGTCTACACTGTACTTTATGAAGGGAAATCATTTGAGACATGCGACGACCTTTAATTCGCATTACATGTCATGTTTTTTAATCACTTTCATTCCACGCATGACGTCGCATTTCACGTGAGTGTTTTTTTAAATTCCCACGCAAGGTCATGTGGCACGCCCATGACGCTGGCTTTACTGCCATGCACCAGATTTTCTGCGACACTAGCTCCTAACGCGTTAGAAAGCACTGTAAATTAGATAAACAATAACTTTTATAACAAAATATCAGAAAAAAATATGGAGCACCAAACATGATATTACTGGGGAAAAAATATTGAATTTCAGACGCTTTCGCTTAACCCTCCGAGGGTAGAGTTTTTCCCAAAGGAGGTTTTTTAGTGATTGGGTTTTGTTTCCAAAGGAATAGAAGAAAGAAAGAGTAAATGCACAGTATATTTTTCCTAATTATCTAGCGGGAGCACATAGAGTGCTTGTGAGCTGTTCAGGTTTAGAAGCATCAAATAGAAATATTAAAGGCAAAAAGTAGTCCCTTCTCTTCCCTTCGGCTTTATTTTGGCGCATCTGCTTCTAAGACATTCCAGCAGTTTCATCCTTAACCGAAGGTACTTTACAGAGCTCCTCCGTCAGATGGTGAGCTCTCATCCTCTGAATTGAATTCTGAGAAGCGCTAAAAGTCTGAATTGGAAGAGTTGGCGCTACAATTTCAACTAGCCCGACATGTGAAGCGACCATCTCGTGCATATCACGTGCGCAGAGCATCAAATTTCAAAACAGATTTTCTCAGCAAAGCGAAACACCATGCAAATGTAACCTTTATATACTTCGTTTCACTTTACCTGCGAGCGAAGCCAAAGCTAGAAGCGCGAGACCAGCGCTTTTTGCATTTCTCCCCAGCTCGCGCGCTCGAGCAAAGCCTGAACGCACGGAGCTTCCGTGCTCGCGCTTCCAGTTTTGCCTTCGCTCGCACATAAGGTGAAACGAAGTATAGTTTACCAAAGACATAACAAATAGCAATACCTCCCACGGTGCGTGCGGTTTCTTGTTTAGGCGGGCACTTTCAAATTTGTAATCGCCACCGCACATGCATGCCGACAACCATCAAAGAGTTAATGGGATTCGTTTCCCCAACATTGTTTACATTTGTGTTTTAAATTCATAGGTAAAGGTAGTAAAGCATATTTTAATGGTGTAAGACCGTAATTACTATTTGGAGCCGAAACGCTCAACATCTCACTATGGCGAGTGACATACTCTTCTTCGAGACTCACCGTAGTGTGAAGGAGGGGTCGGTGTCTGCTGGGCTGGCTTGTTCACTATTGATTGCTGCAGGTGCTTCATCAGTTCTTCTTTTTCAGTTTTTCTAGCAAAACAGAAGTCGCTGATCTTGTTTTGGAAAGCTAGCAGGATCTGGGTGAGGTCGTTATAAAACTAGAAGAAAAAAAAGAATGTCATGCGGGTTAGGAAGAAGGCAGAATCCGCTGGAGTCAATCCCTGTCCGACACTCGCAGCCTGCGGTTGCTGCACACAGCCAACATTGACACAATGTGACAAATTGAAATTAAGACAGTTGCCAAATACTGCAGTAGTACAGTTTTAACTTGCCTCCGATTCTAATGTCCAGGTATATTATTTAACTCCCGGATATCCCACAAATAGTGTACTGATTCCACCGGGCAAATAAAGGGCTATGTTGTGCAAAGGCAAAATACTCAAACTTTGCTGAGAGAATGGCAAAGAAAAACAAGACGGGTTTTATGCAATTGCTCCTGCTGCCATGTCTGCGCACAGGGCCGGCCCTACACCATCAAACGTACTGGTGAACACCGGCGGTGCCCCCACCCTTCTTTTTATACGCCCCTATCTACTAGGTACGACATCACGTCGTTAGTAAACATATGAGTAGTGGCCCAACACGAGCGTTTTGTCTGACGAGAACCACATTCCAAAAATGAACGGCGATCAAGCATAGGGCATTGTGTCAGTTGCCGTGTTCAAATAAAAAAAGACTATAAAAGGGGGTGCACCATTTTTTGATGGTGCCCTGTGCAACTGCCCAGGTCACCCACCCCCAGGGCCAGTCCTGTTTGAGCATGTCCAGTTTGGCTGCAAATCGGACATGCTCAGACGCTCCTGCTTGTCTTGCCAACCCGAGCAGCTCTAAGATATGTGGCTGTGCTTGTTCCAACAACAATGCATTAATGTCCAGACCCAGACTGGTTCAAACAAACAAAAAAAAATTGTATATTGTTGAAACACTGATCGATTAGGGTGAAATATCTGACACTCCTTACACGTGCCGCTGGCGCACGCAAGGAGTTTGTCGGCTGGCCGTGCACGAGTGCTGCAACATGCTTAGGCAACTTTGTGTCCCGAGTCATACTAACAAACTTCAACTATAAGAGCACTAAACCAACGACCGCCCGCATGGCACTGCAGCGTATTACAGCGCCACTGTCACCACAAGCCCCGTGAGCCGCAGCACCTTGTGCGTATGCATCTCTTCATTGTGTTCTTCGTCTGTTTTAGCACTGTTTTACCCTTTTATAATTATGTACCAACCAGCCCAACTTAATGCCTTGCTGGAGCCAAAGGAAACCAGAAGTTGGGAATGCCAAAAGCTGGAGGCAGGCAGTAGCATGAATCTTTCAACAGCTTCTGAATGTTGTAGCCAAGTCTAGCCCGCACAAACAAGTGCAAATCGATGTGCGTTCAACCACAGTATGCCTGCACAATGACAAACGAGTGCTTACAAGCACAATCAGACTTAATTAAATACCTTGGTGCCCTCGTTCAGATTGGCAGTCAGCTCCATGTACATGTCGTGTGCAGCGGCAAGCTCCATCAGGACAGCTTCGCGATTGTTGCCACCGTGGCCCTGCTTCTCCTGGCAAAACTCGGCATTGGCGGACTGTAAGTGAAAAAGAGGCTCCTTGTATTACAAAGTCACATTGACACCCCCAGCAGAGTCAAACATTATGTAGGTAATAGCATTAAATTCCGTGAGCCCCACCATTCAGCCAGCTGTTACAAACTTGAATGGTTAATTTTGTTTGAAACTTCCTAGATAAAATAAAAAGAGTGACAACACTCATCTTTCAAAGACTATAGCCACGTGTGAAAATTAGGCACTGAGATCAAATTTAATATGAATTAAATACTTGTGCCACTCGAATTGGTTCGAGATCTAATTGAATTTCAAACCTTGAATCCGTATTGCCACGCTAGCAGAAGAAAAAAGTCCGAGGATACCTAAGCACTTTTTACGAATTGTGAATGTGAAAGCACGAATGTCGTTCTTCCATTTAAAATCATAAAAAAAAAAAAAGCCATCTTTAATATTCGTTATACCGTATTTACTCGCATAATGAACAACTTTTTTTCCCGAAAAACTGACACATATTTGGGGGGGGGGGGGCGTTCATTACACGGGGTAAAAGTTTTGCATTTACACACTTCGTGCAAATGTCATTAGGTGTCAATATGGCACAACAAGGCACTGTGGCACACCACAATAACCATGCTTTATAAAATGCAAACCTTTTCAGGGCGCTTTCGGGGTGCATTTTGCCGAAGGAAAAGCGCCCTACAAAGCTCACTCAGCACGAAAAGCAACAAGACCGTTCTTACGCAATATATATTGCTAGTATCCGGCGGGCACGCTCAGGTATATCCGCGACTACGCGTATAAGAACTCGTACGAAGTCCAACCCCCGACTGACCACCAAAGCCCGCTCGCATAGATCAAGTTTTGTTCACGGAGACAAAACTTTTACGAAGTCCGACCGCCAACCCCCGAAGCCTGCCGCACGGATCAAGTTTCGCTCACGGAGAGGCTACCAGACACACTCAGTCTACAGCGCAGCGTGCAGCTCGCTGTGCCATTCTGTTACGGATTAAATAAACTTAAATAAACGCATTTACCCAGAGTGTGTGAAATTAGGCCTAACCACTTTCACGATTTCACTGTCCGAAAGCGGACGACAGACGACGACTTGTTTGTTGACATCAATGCATCCGATAGGCGAAGAATGTCCGGGGCTCGGCAATTCCTCGACCCAAGCTTCGTCATGTGTGCGCGACACTCGGTTTCACGGTTGATCACTTCCGTAACTACAGAAACTACGTACTTGCGGCCATTATTACGAGAGCGGCTTGGCTTGACTTGGCCCGACCGCTTGGCGGCAAAAGAAAATTGGCTTTGTGGCTTTCTAAATTGGACGCAATTCGAGACTCGCGGATCCGAAAATTGGAGGTGCGTTGATTACGGGAGGGGAAAAAAAAAAGTCAAAATATTGATGCCCGTTGTGGGGGGTGCGTTTATTGTGCGAGTGCGTTTATTGTGCGAGTAAATACGGTAGTTCATCTGTGGTGTAGAGGCGTGGACGGCCACGGTTCGCTACTGCTGAGGTAGCGGCCGATGGCCGAGCGCACGCTCTCATGAAGTGGCCGCGCCGCGCTGAGCTCAGCCGTGCAGCCTCTCCGGAGTTTGCCCGAGCAGGCTGTGCGGCCAGGAGGTTACGACTGCCCGAGAAGTTTTGCCCTTCTTCCGCTGGGTGCGCCTGCTCCGCCCGCCGACGGTGGGGTCTCGAAATTCTGGGCAAATTGTCTCGAAACATCTGGGCGATTTCAAGCACATCCCTTGCGTCCTTAGACGCAAGAGGATGTGCGTGATATGGATACCAAACTGGCAAACGTAAACAAACAGTTCCTATGGCAAACGTAAACAAACAGTCCTTATGCTGATGGCCCCATCGCCATAGGGGCAACAGTCCCTATGGCGATGGGGCTAGTGACCTTATACCGAGCGTTGTGTTTTTCTTGAGTTTCGGTTTTTGGTTTCGATTGTAACGCGCACGTAGTTATGGGTACTGATTTTGGCGAAAAAAGTGTGCGTTAGAATCGTGCAAACACAGTATGTGAAATAAACTGAGTAGCCGGGATGGACCATAATTAAATGCAGCTCACTTTTGCTTATCTATAAATGTTATTACTATTATGTTGGGCAAGTAATTCTCCTTTTTGCTCATGTAAAAACATGTCAGTTTATACGACAATGTTTTTCGTGAACTTCTTGAGAATGCACCTGTCTTTTACAACATGTGCATTCATAAGAATTCTGCAACTGAAGTTTGGTTTCATACCTAAGATTAAAATAATAAAGGAATTCCTACATCATGTCCTCGGTGCTTTTCAGCACTGAATCGTTAGATTGTGGGCACACCCACAAACCCTCAAGGCCCCCTTAACAAAACAAATGATCTCAGTAACACAAAGGCAAAAAGTTTTACCAATTGCACACAAGATAATGGTCATTTTATATGTACTTAAGGGCGCTAAGCACAACTTAATTCACAAACAGCTGCCAAAAGTCTCGCCCAGGTAATCCTCCACAGCCTAGAGCCCAAAGTGCACTCGTAGGCACGCTAGTGGGAAGGGAAGGGCCACCTGAATGTCCTGCACGAGCTGCTGCTCTCTGGCCAGGCTGTCCGCAACCTGCTTCTGCAGAGGCCCCAGTGTCTCCCCCAGCATCTCCACAGACAGTGCCTGCTCGTTCACACTGCCGTCCTGGGTCAGGGCTGCCAGGAACTTGGGCTCTGCACACGCCGCGCAGCGTTCCCCTATAAGCCAGTGCGGGCACCAGCCTTTTTTTCGACTTTCACGAGCAAACTTTAGCGCATCCGGACTCTGCTGTGAACACTCTTTGAGATGTGGTGCCTACCAAAACATTTAGAGTTAACCCGCAAGATAGTACCTTGGGGTAATGCGACTTGGAAGCGCAGTTTCCTAGACGCAGATGCATGGTCACGCACAAGCACCACTACATGGTAGGCCCGTTTTGATTTCACTCACTCTAATATTTGGACGAAACCTGTGGAATGACACGATTTGTACAGCAAACGTTTTCAGTGGTTCTGGAGTGCTTTTTGTAAACACATTCAACTTATGTCAGAAAACAGTAAAATTTGTTACTGCTGTGTCATTTTGTTTAGCATTGGCTCGTCACACTCATTACTAAAAAGAAGATGGTTACTATTATTTCGGTAGATAAAAAATATAAAGGGGAAATGAACTCTTACAAGCGTTTAAGGGGGGACGTGGGGATTGAAAACTAAAAAATTGCAAAGAAGTATGTTTCTGAAAATCACTTTTTATAGTTGTATATTCCATAAACTACCGTATTTACCCAAATATAGGTCGACCACGAATATAGGTCGACCCCAATTTATTGAACCCACCGAGAATAAAAAAAAATAATTTGAATATAAGTCAACCTCTTTTTTTTTTTTTTAGGAACAGGTGAAAGTTAGGGAAAACGAAAGAAACAAATCTTTATTTACAGCACTCTCGGCTAAATCGCAGGGCGATGTCAAAAACTTATCATCGTCAGAACTTCGGGACATGTCATCGTCGTCCGAAGCTTCGTCAGCTTGGTAGACATCCTCGCAAATTCGCAACAATACACAATACCTCACTGACACCGTCCGTTGTAAAATGACACTGCGCAAGACGCAACGAAAGAAGGTGGAGACGGGCGAGGCGACGAAAGACCAAATACAAATATGCGAGCAACGCCGGAGTCGCTGTGAGCAACACGCCAGCCGCTGCAAGCAACAAGCTAAAGTAACCTCCGTTGTTTTTTGTTTTTTTCTTTTCTTTCCTTTTTTGTTTTTGTGCACACTTGCAAGGGAGAGGCATGGAGGGCAAAGTGCATGGCGCATCGCGTTCCTCTCCCTCCCCTTGCCCAGCGAGGGGAACGCTACTGGCGCGATTGCGAAACCCGACGCCCGAGGGATGTGCGTGAGCGGCGGCCACGGGGGGGGGGGGGTTGTGGTTTGTTGCTGTTGCGGTTGCTTTCGTACACCAAAAGCTTTTTAAAACAAGAAGCGACGCGGCTCTACGGCAACGCCGGCTCGGTGATTCGATAGCTCCATGCCCTCGGTAGGGTCGCAAAATTTGGTCGCGAATGTAGGTCGAAATTCTTTGGTCACCGATTATAGGTCGACCCTTCATTTTTGACAACATTTCCGAAAAAAAAAGGTCGACTTATATTCGAATAAATACGGTAAGTCCTATGTAAATACCAGCACCTAATTCACTGAGAAAATGTGCTTAAAAGAATATTTACAATGTCCCAGCGACTTCCAAATCGCGCTGAAGGCGCAAAACTAAGCCAAACTTTAAGCTATTCCCTCTCTTTCAACTTGGCAGATCACCGCCACTTTTTGCCACCCTCCAAATAGCGTCCTCCGCATACTTTTGCCGTGATCGACGTTTCCCTGCCTCACGATTACGAGGCGGCGATAGGCCAAAGCGCCCGCTAAAGGGACCGCGTGACTACTTTTGGCTGCAACGTTTGTTCTTCCGTTGCCATGGTTACCGCACCGCCGGGCATTGCCAGCCACGCTTCGTCCACTTACTCCCGTGCTTTGCCAACTCCATTTCGCTTTTCGCCATCTTTGCGATCGTTTGCAACCCTCTGTTTTAGTAGTTTCGCATACTTTGCCTGCATGTTTCGTGACCGCACGAGTTGCAGGGAATGAAAAAGGAGACAGTGCACGCATTGGACACACGTTAGCGATTCGTGCAAGCTTCTTTGCATGGCGAGCATCAGAAGCAGCGTCGGCGGCCCATCTCTGTGCGGAGGGACACGGATGCTCATCGCGTCGCTACTCGAGATTGTCATTCTTCGATCTATGCCTTTGGCCGTCCAAACCAAGCAAAGACAACAGCGGAACAAAAAGAAAGTATGCAAGGACACATCCAGCTGCTTTGCGGGGTAAAGCCGTTTCACGTGGCACAATCCAGGGGGGCTATGTTCGACAAATGTTTCGTTTCTCCTAAAAAGAAACGGAAGTGATGATATCGCGTCTGATTGGTTAGAGGCTCAAATGACGAACGAGGGAATTTTCGTCATTTGAGCCTCTAACCAATCAGACACGATATCGTCACTTCCGTTTCTTTTTAGGAGAAATTAAACATTTGTCGAACATAGCCACCCTGCTTGCCATTTTCCCGATTTTTGGTTGCAATGTTGCTCGCTCAAAGAAAACAAATGAATACTGTAAACGACCTAATTTTCGCGGGCTCAAATTTTCGCGAATCGGGCCAAAGCTGAAAATTTGAAATTACTCGCGGGTTCTAATTTTCGCGAATCGAGTGTAGCTTCCGTAGCGTTCACATATTGCCCGAATTGTTCGCGGGACGTATTTTTCGCGAATTGTAGGCGATTCGCGAAAATTAGGTCCTCGCGAAAATTTAGTCGTTTACGGTAAAAGCCATGGACGATGACTTATGCGCATGAGCACTGTGTCCACAAGCTCTTTGCTGCACGAGAAAGAAAATCGCAACTAGAATCGTGCCTGGTGAAACGAGCTAGAAGCTGAGAATTTGCGTGCAACTTTCAACTGCCATTTTCTCAAAATGAATTTTTCCACTAGCATTGGCACTTATCCCAGCAATATCTTGGGAACTGTTAAAGGCTAACTGCAAAGAAAAAAAAGTGTTTTTTTTAAACAGCCTAATTGGGACAAGCATGTCACAAAACAAACGTTCCGCGAAAAAAATAATTTTTTTTAGCAATAGTATTTACGCCACAGGACATAATTTAGTCGGAGTCACAAGCTCTCCACATTTGAAACTCCCACTCTTTCGACCCCCGCGGAGGAAAAGTATGCCCCGCCCCTCACTCTTGGATTTGCTCTTGGGTTGACTTGGCTGCGGAGTTGAACGATGCAGCGTCTCGACTTCCGGTAAGATCTGGCAACAACGCACGTTAAACATGGCGCCAGTATTGTTTTGGTTTGACGGCGGGACACGAGAAGCTGCGCGGTTTGCGAGCGCATAGCGAAGACGTGACCGGAGAAGTGCCCCTGTGATGTTCCCGGAAGACGGAAAGTATCATTCGTAATTGTCGTGTATGCTTTGAAAGCAAAGGGAGTCAGAGAGTCCACGAGTGCGCAACCACAAGCCAATGTTCACGATAGCGCTGCAATGAATTCGGCGATCTCGTTCTGTTTGGTGCAACACGGCGACGCGACAAAGAACTGAAACGTTTGTGGTGTGTGTGGTGCGGTGCTTGGAAGTAGACACCCACACTAACACGGAGCGCAAATTGGTTGTTGTGGGGTTGAGGTTCAACGGGTTCAGTCCTGTCGTCGTCAGCTGATCCAGTCAAACTGGTCCGGGAGGACGCAGCGAGCATTTTTAAAAGTAAATCTTCCTTCGTTCCGTTTCAAAATGTGGAAGATTCCCGACGCATACCGTGAGTAAAAAGCTGCGGGCGTTTTCAACAAAATTACGTCGTTTTAATTGAACAATGAACTCCGAATCGTTGTCCTAAATCTGCTGTTTTTATGCTTCGTGTTGTTGGACTGCGTTTTCACAGCGACGTGTTGCGCTCATCGTGCGGTGTGAATAAATTTGGGCAAGATTTCCTATCTGCCCACAGATGCATGAACTGAGACCATTTTTTACGTAGTGAACATAGTGCTTTTTTTTGGGGGGGGGGAAGAGGCATTGTGCATTTATTACTACAATCATTTGAGAGTTCAGAAATTGGGGAGGGCGAGCAAGCTTTCCAAACTCTGTCTCTTTGCTCTCTGGCACTGCCCCTAGTTTCAAGTCGCAGTTTCAGTAGACATACCTACTACAGTCGCCAACCGTTTTTTCGGACTCCGATAATTCGGACTTGTTCGATATTTCGGACCTAAAGGCGGAACCGTAACTTACCCTATAGAAATAGTGCATATTCACGACCAATGTTTCGGACAGCTTGAAGTCCGAAAGTGCGGAAAACACCGTCGAGAAGCGGCCATTTCGAATTCTATGTTGGCTGCAAATGGATTGCCTTGGTTTGGCAGCGCTACTGGCGCTACTTGAGTACTCCCGAGTCCTACCGCTAGGTGACGCTATGCTAGCCCTTTTTTCCCATTTAGCTGCAGGTCATCATCATCATCATTATTATCATTTTGCTTTATTTTTTCATTCCTTCGCGTCGCTCGCCAGTCGCCATTTTGCGCTCGTGAATTTGCGCTTCTTATCTCGTTCGGACAGCACTGGCTTGGACGTCATGGCCCCATCTGTTCTTCTGCCGCCGTGATGTGTCATTAAGAAGCGCAGAAAGTACTTGACCATAACGCTAGAAAAGAAGGCAGCGATTCTCAAGCTAACAGAAAGTTGCCGAACGCAAACGGAGGCATAACCTGAAACAAGGCACTATTTACGTTTTTTTTAAGCCCACTTGGAAGTAATAAAGGCAAGTTTTTCAATCTGCTGATTTTTCGGACTGCTCTATTATTTGGGCGTTTTTCGGTCCCTGCGAAGTCAGAATAATCGGTTGGCGACTGTAGCAGCCAGCAGGTACAAACTGCTCTAAAGCAGGTAAAAGACTAGGAAGTCGGGACGGTGCGGACTCCGTGTTTTGCGCTTTTTGCAAGGTGACTGGGGAAGTGCTTTTGCAAGGTATGCGGAATATGCAACCGATTTTGTTCTGCCCGTTGTTTGCGTCTCTCCAGCAAAACGAATAAGATGATCTGCAAAGGTGCATTCACAAGCCAAGATTTATGATAGCAGTACACATTCAATTCAAACAACTTTACGTAAGATGGTTCGGAAGCCGAGAAAAAAAAATCTGTCGGCTAACGCAGAATTCGGAAGTCCGAAGGCTTCTGCGGACAGCTATTACGTAATAACCTGGCTGTGCCAGGTTTTTTTACGTAACAGCTGTGTCTAGTCGCGGACGTTCGGTGCATCTGGTGCGAATCTCGACGGCCTCCGGAGCGATGACGAGAACGTAACTGGACACGTTTGTTGCTACGGTAACGCCTGATTGCCTCCAGCCAAATCGCATTCCTTTCGGGGCGACATGGCTGCTGGAAGGCTCGCTGTCGGGATCACTCATCTGACATCTCCGAAAAGTCAGCATTTTCACGCGTAAGCTAAAAAAAAAAAAAAGAAAAGCACAAACACACACTACTTCACTTCAAGATGTCTCACTAGAGCACCTGGGTCGGCACGAAACACTGATCACTTCGGCGAAACGACTGGTCGAAGTACGCGAGACAGGCGGGAGCAGAGACTTCAGCAGCCATGAAAGAATGGCGAAGCTTTTGTTTGTTATGGTATGAATCCAAACGGAAGTGCCCGTCTTGTAAAGCTTTTGCAAAGAATAACAACTCTCATCACATGGGTTATTTTTTAAACATAAAAACATGTCGCTCAAAAGGAAATTACAACATATAACAAAGGTTTAACAACCAAGATCTAAGCTGTCAATCAACCTCTTAGCCAATGAGAAGTATAGCAGCCAATCGGTGCTAAACGTCACGGAACACCAACTTTGTGGCGCGCAATTTAAAACGGATGAAATAGCCGCAAACTAAAATCAGTCTCACGCAATAAATATTGCTGTAAAAATTTTTTTTTTCCCACGGAAAAATTGTTTTTTGACATGCTTGTCCAAATTAGGCCGTTTAAAAAAAAAAATTTCTTTTCTTTGCAGTTACCCTTTAATGAGTCTGCATGCAGTTTTTTTTTAATTCTGTTCCTAAATAACTTTGTGAGGGCATGTCAAACTTACTTTTTAGGAAAATAGAGTTAAAATATATAATACCCAAATTAAATTCAATGAAGGAGGATATGACCAACAGCATAAAATGCAATGTTGTGCAAACAATTTTTTGAACAGAAATCAATAAAAAAAATTGTAGAACCCATACACTTCACGTGAAGATGGAGGACCAGCGAAGCTGTTATTTTTACGACAACTATACGATTTACATATGATTGCAATGAAGACACATACATGACTTCGTTGTTTGATTGTCTTTACCTATTTCTTAGTGGCAAAAGTGATCATTGCCTTATGGTCACTTATGGGCAAGTTCTAAACCCAATTTTTCGAGGCACACCTCAAGGACAGTTTTTTTCCGATTGAGCCCAAGTCTTTTTATCAGCATCGCGAAAGCTAATGAAAAGAAGATTAGATCAGCACGTTCTGCTCTCAGTCTCGTCACAGCGCACTCTTAGCTGAGATTAGTCAGTGACCGTAGATGATAACAAGAGATCAGGACCACTATCTAATAAGGCCAAGGAAGGCTGACTCACGCGGGTTGCCCCCTCTTTTTATTTATACTTTCCACGACCAATCGGAACGAAGGAGCGCCGTTTAAACGGGAGTTTTTAATGCGAAAGCACTATTAACTGTCCCATGAAACGGCAGATAAATTTGTGAAGCCGTGACCTGAGGCATCTCAGCTTGGAAGCTGCGCAAAACGCTAAGTAAACGAAGCCGAAGGAGGCCTCCGCACATCAGTTTCAATCAGCACTACCCCATGACACTGCATGCCCGCACCACAAGCGCGCCAAAATCGGCCGGCGCGCTCAAGCGGCCGTGCCGCCGCCCGAGTGCACCAGCCGATTTTGTGCTGTTGACAGCGGCACGGCCGATGCCAGCGAGGCGAGCAACTTCACGAGGATGCGCTTATGAACGACATTCATTCACAACTCATAAGAAGTGCTTAGGTGTACCTCGAGCCTTTTTGTTGACAACCATGGACGCATTTTGTTTACAGATCCTAGCACATAACAGCTTTGCTGTAAAAAGACTGTCATGCTCTGGAGTGCCTATCCAAGAATGCTTATAATAAATTTCACATTCCCATTATGTTTAGCAATTTCTCCATGCCTGGGATAAGGAAGCAAGTGAACCACACTGAAAACGTTTTGCAAATTAAGAACCCATGGGCACAGCTTTATGAAACTTAGCACTTACTCTTATATATGTGCTATGAATGTACCCTGAAGATGTCATACAGATAGCTCTAAAACTAAAGGAGTTTAGGTACCATGCCAGCTTCTCCCCCTAAAAACGACATGGTTTTGTTCTGACAATTTGCACACTCAAAACAGACTAAACGCGGCGTGACCTCCAAAAGCTTTTCTTTCAAGGAGTCGTGACTTTACCAAGGGTCTGACTTACTCATGTCCACGGTGGAGCTCTTGAGCTCAGCCTCGATGGCCTCGCGTTCTGCCTTGATGGTCTCGACCTGCTCCATGAGATGCCTGAGCCGTTGCACGCAAGAGGAGTTGGACGCCGTTGGGCTTCCAGAAGGAATCTGCCTCTCCAGATCGGCCTGCGCAGACCATGTACCCCCGTCCCCATTACAGTTACTGTATCTGCTTGCACGCCATCCTTTTGACATGAAAAGAAATCACGTGCCGCACGCTTCAATTTCTTTTCCTTCTCCTTTACAAGCTGCATGTTTGTTGCACTTCATTTTCTAATTTGTTGTATAGATGTTTAGAGATCGTGAAGTTAGTCTGTGCCAAGGAAAACTTGCAGCACAGGCGAAGGCAACGCCAGGCGAGGAGAGAAAGGGCGAGCACTAGGAAGGCTGGCTAGGAGGAGAGCATCCTCCTCTTCTCTCCAACATTCCTAGAGCTCTCTTTCACCCCTCGTCCTCCATCGCCCTCCTCCCCCGTCCCCCCTTCCTGGTGCTTGCCCTTTCACTCTTCTTCTGGCGTTGCTTTCACATGCACTGCACGCAACTAGTGACGCACAGTATAGATGAGAAATATAGACAGTGCATTACGGCCACTATCCTAGAGCTTTCTAACGTGCATCACGCAATAGTGATACTTGAATATTCGCTGATACTAGGTATGCTCATGGAAACCGAAGATGCACTATGTGATAAGGCACTAATGACTGCAATGAGAGCAGAGGCCACTACGGTTCATCAGCATATGCTTTTTGCTGTACTTAACAGCACGGCGACCACAAGAACGCTTGTTTTTACACCATATTTCTAAAACTAATATGCCAGTTCCAGAGATTTTAAGCATTTCAAATGTGCAGTTCTAGAGGGGGTTTCTTGGCTTTGAGCATTTGACATATGGAAGCCTGAATACTGACCAGAAATTTGGAACCAACCACACCTTAAACTTCACTTGTGAACTGTATGGTTGTAAGCTGGCATGCCTGCTTGTTGAACTCCTGAAAGGAGTAGTCAGTCTAGTGACTGAAACTGCACCCCACGGTTCAAACAACGAGTTCCACGAGTGCCTCCCAAACATCAAGGCAATCAAGCAAGACGATTGTGATAGTCTTTGTGCAAAGCTCCCTGTTGATTGTTTTGGGGTTAAAATTTAGCTGTCCATTCCGGGAAGAGAGATTGATTCATGTTGCCTTTTTTCTTATCAATAAAACTAATGTGGTACAGTGAAACCCGTTTAGAACGAAACCACGTACAGCGAATTATTGTCAATATCGAACTCACGGAAGATTTAAATAAAAATGCATGTAAAAAGTTATGTTTTATAACAAACAACATATTGGCTATATCAAACTTTTTCCCCGCGGGAAGGCTTCCAAAAAAGCGCAAACAATCGTCTCCTAGCCTGTTCCTTCCCCCCCAAAAAAAGTAGGAAACAAAGAAAATTCCAAAAGCTCAAGTTGCAAACGAAATTGAGCTAAGAGAGGCGATTCAGAAGGGGAGAAAGCTAAAGATACACACTGCACGCACGCACAGAAAAAAAACTTTTCATTCCAAAGCATTTGCCCACGAAGAGAAGCGATTCAAAAGGGGAGATAAGCTAAAAGAACAAACTCTGCAGGCATGCAAAAAAAAAAAGTAAAAAAAAAGTAAAAAAAAAAAAATCTTTCTAGTGCGTCGTTACAAGGCGGAAGTGAAAAGATGAGAAAAAAAGAGAAGCTTTCGCCTTACAACGAACTCATCGTGGAAGTTCGGTGTAAGTGTTTTTTGCTATATCGAACTACTTGCTATATCGAACTGATCGTAGCGTTTCTTGCTGTCCGTTATAAACGGGTTTCACTGTATATATACCGTAAAATTCCGAGCGAACGCCCACGTTTGAAGGATCGCCCACCCCCCCTTTTTGTCCAACATCTGTTGGGAACGGTATTCCGATACATCGCCCTCCCCGCGATTCCCGCCGGACGTCACGCGATGTCCGACGGGAATCGCGCGTCAACGGATCGATCTGCGGTCCCGCGTTTTTGTCTGCGATCCGCGCGCGTGAAACGCGTGAAATGCAAACCTGCTGCGTTTGCGATCTGCGCTATCCGTTCCCGAGTTTTTAGCGGATTCCCGTATTTTTGCCCGCGATATCGATTCCTAGCTGTAACACGCGCGAGTTGTTCCGCGTGTATTATTGCATCGTGAAATGCGATTCTGCTGCGGCCGCGATCTGCTTGATTTGTTTCCGTGACATGCGGGTTTGCAGTGGATTCCCGCGTTTGAGTCCGCAATCTGCGCACGCAATATCGGTTTCCGCGGCATCTGTTCCCGTGAGATGCGAGTTCTCGGCGGGTTTCCGCGGGTCCATCGCGCTGTGAAACGCGCGAATCTGCTGCGTCTGCAACCTGCGGTATCCTTTCCCGTGACACAGGAGTTCGTAGTGAATTCCGGCGTGTTTATTGAATCGCGAAACGCGAATTCGCCGTGTCCGTGATCTGCAGTATCAGTTCCCGCGTCACGCAGTTTGTAGCGGGTGCCCCCTGCCCCCCCCCTGCCCCCCCCCCCACCCCCCCGCCCCCCCCCCCCGCCGCCCCCCCTGCCCCCCCCCCCCCCTGCCCCCCCCCCCCCCACCCCCCCTGCCCCCCCCCCCCCCGGTTCTTATCATTATTTCTGATAAAATTTTGCTGAGGCATCCCCAAAGATAGCCCACCCCATGTTTTTCACCATTTATCTCTTCATTTTGGGTGGTCGTTCGCTCGGAATTTTACGGTAGTACAGTGTATATGAGATGGGGTGATGGCTGCATTTCGGAGGTTCTGATGGAAGATGTCAGGGTTGTGCAAATATTCAAGTTTTTGAGTAGTAGTTTAGAATAATACGCTCTTCGATATTGGCTTAGAGGTGAACAGCAATATTCCTAGGGTGATATTCCACGAGAGATCGAACCAGCAGGTCCACTCAACATTTTTATTTTTTCTGGTTTTTTTATATGTGATGTGCACTCAAATGAATCGCACGAAACGGAACTTTTTGTCTCAAAACCGAGTTTTCACTATGAGAAAAAAAAATGTTTCAAGATTGCGCGACGGCGCCGCTCCCACCGCTGACTGCGTTAGGTGCCAACTTTGCGGTACTGTGGGAGGCAGGCAAAGAGTGGTACGCCAGAAATGTTTCTTGTTTGATGTAACACACCAAAGTTTAACTCAACTGCAAGCAAATATTGTGTGCTTTATGAATTAAAAAAAATATATAAAAAATTCCTAACTTTCGACCAGGCGCAACAAACACACCAACTTTCAGGCCTTCTACCTCAATCTGTATGGCATTATCGAATTCGAAAGCTACACATAATATAGGCCTGGGCATCTAAATTGTTCGTCAAAAATATGAGATTCCGACAAAAATTTAAACATAAAAAATTATTTTGAAAAAACACATTTTCAAAAAAATACCCATATTGAAAAAACAAAATAAAAAAAAGCCCAGTCTCGATTTCATTAAAACTCTGGGGTACAACTCTCCTTAGGCCAGGCAAAAGGAAAGTGCAAAAACATGTTGCATCATTTGCTTGGTACAAAAATTGTAACCGGTCAAAGTGGCGGTTGCAAAGCGTCTTGACTCCGGCGTTTTTCGTTTCTCCCCGCTGCTAACTTTTTTTTTTCCTAAAAAATTGCAACTTTATTTTTTTTTCACAAATAAGAAAATTTATGTTTTGTAGCTTGCTGTCAGAGAAGATATCTTTCCAGATTTTCTTTTGCTTGTGGCTGTCTACGGGCACTCATGAATGTACGCTCATGCATGCAAGGTTCTGGTGGAGAACCGGCATATCACACTTCTGTGTTCGTATAAGTTTTGAAGCTGCCCCGGGCACTTGTGAAGAACATACAAACACGAAACGATGATTCCTGTTTCGGCGCGCGCCGTAAGCGAAATACGAGCTCCTACTCGGGGAACAACTGCAGTGTGTGTTTGGAAAAAAGGAGGGAGGGGGGGGGGGGGGGCGAAGGAGGCTGGGCAAGGCAGGACTTCTTGAACTTGATCGCGCTTGGACTTCGCATATCTCGTTTATTAGAACTGTAGATAATAAAAGAACGACGATTCGGGTACAAGGGTACGGGACGCTTATGTTACGGCGGAGCCATAGAGGAGGTTTACGTTTGCTGCGCAGTATACGTGGCTCGCTGTAGCTCTCGCCGTCAGGAGCTGGTAAGATATTTGAGCTCGCGTTTACCGCTGGGCAAACATAACATCCTCCTTGGCTCCGCCGTAACATAAGCGCACCATACTCCTGTACCTGAGGCATCGCTTCTTTATTCTCTACAGTTCTAATAAACGAAACTCAGGCAGTCTTCAGCCTGACTCCGGCACGACCGTTCAGGCGCTTCCTTCCTTGCGTCTAAAAACGTAACAGCTACCTAAAGATGACGGCTCGTCAACGCTTCCCCTTGAAGGAAATTTGGAGAATCCACTGAACTCTGATCGCATCAAGGTGGATTACTGTGACAGTTCATCTAGACTCTTTTAGAATGCGCGGTGGCAGAATCGATGTCTTCGCGGCAGTGATGTCATCTGGACAGCTGTGTGTTTGTGCGTGTGTGCCCAGGAAAGGCACACAAGATCAGCAGTGCGGTCATGTCCTCTTGGTGGCGGGAACTGCTGCAACCGAGCTCACTGCAATTAAACCTTTTTAAATCTGATTATAGCGAATGTGCCATCTTGACATTGGTTCGAACTCGCAAGGCAGCCAGGAAGGCCAACAACAATTTAATTGTATGTGTGCCCGTTCTAAGCAACAGAAGCATCGCTAACTTTTGTGGTGTTTCGTGTAAATACATACTATCAGACTGAACTTCTCGTACGGAGCGGTAAAAAAAGTGAACTTTATCAAAAAGTGCAAAGAGAGACCAGCGGTGGGGAGAAGCGAAAGCGCCGGAGTCAAGACGCTTCGCAACCGCCACTTTGACCGGTTAGAACTTTTGTACCAAGGAAATAGGTGCAATGTTTTTGTACGTTTTTTTGCTTGGCCTAAGGAGAGTTGTACCCCAAAGTTTTAATAGAATGAAAACCGGGTTCTTTATTTTTTTCAATATGTGTATTTTTTTAAATGTGTTGTTCAAAAAATATTTTTTAATGTTTATATTTTTACCAAAAATTCA
This sequence comes from Ixodes persulcatus, assembly GCA_013358835.2. Lineage (NCBI taxonomy): Eukaryota > Metazoa > Arthropoda > Arachnida > Ixodida > Ixodidae > Ixodes > Ixodes persulcatus. The sequence continues at coordinate 170,664 of JABSTQ010010989.1, forward strand.
TATTTTGTAAGTATATTTTGGATGCCCTGGCCTATATTGTGTATAGTTTCAAGCTCGTTAACGTCATACATATTGGGGGTAGAAGGCCACAAAGTTAGTGTATTTGTTTCGCCTAGTCTAAGTTATGCATTTTTTATATATTTTTTTATTTTATAGAAAAGATAATAATTGCATGCAGTTGACTTAAATTTTGATGCATTATAAGAAACAAAAACATTTCTGTTGTACCACTTTTAGCCTGCCGTCCACAGGACCGCAAAGTTGGCAACTATTGCAGTCCGCGGTAGAAGCAGGGCCGTCGCGCAATCTTAATTAAAGAATTTTTTTTTCTCGAAGTGAAAACGCTTTCTTGATAAACAAAGTTGAGCTTCGTGTGATTCATTTGTGTTTACATCGCATACAAAAAGAAAAAATGTCGAGTGGACTTGCAGGTTCGATCTGTCGTGGAATCACCCATCGTAAACTTTCATGGGTGACCGTAGACAGCCACAAGCAAACTAAAATCTGGAAAGATATCTTCTCTGACAGCAAGCTACAACACATAAATTTTCTTATTTGTGAAAAAAAAAAATATAGTTGCAATTTTTTAGGAAATAAAAAAAGTTAGCGGCGGGGAGAAACGAAAAACGCCGGAGTCAAGACGCTTTGCAACCGCCACTTTGACCGGTTACAATTTTTGTACCAAGCAAATGATGCAACATGTTTTTGCACTTTCTTTTTGCCTGGCCTAAGGAGAGTTGTACCCCAGAGTTTTAATGAAATCGAGACTGGGCTTTTTTTTATTTTGTTTTTTCAATATGGGTATTTTTTTGAAAATGTGTTTTTCCAAAATAATTTTTTGTTATGTTTATATTTTTGTCGGAAGCTCATATTTTTGACGAACAATTTAGATGCCCTGGCCTATATTATGTGTAGCTTTCGAACTCGTTAATGCCATACAGATTGAGGTAGAAGGCCTGAAAGTTAGTGTGTTTGTTGCGCCTGGTCGAAAGTTAGGAATTTTTTATATATATTTTTTAATTCATAAGGCACACAATATTTGCATGCCGTTGACTTAAACTTTGGTGTGTTACATGAAACAAGAAACATTTCTGGCGTACCACTCTTTGCCTGCCTCCCACAGGACCGCAAAGTTGGCACCTAACGCAGTCAGCGGTGGGAGCGGCGCCGTCGCGCAATTTGAAACATTTTTTTTTCTCGTATTGAAAACGCGGTTTCGAGACAAAAAGTTCCGTTTCGTGCGATTCATTTGAGTGCACATCACGTATAAAAAAACCAGAAAAAATAAAGATGTTGAGTGGACCTCCTGGTTCGATCTCTCGTGGAATCACCCCCTACTTTTCAAAGTGTTGATCGCAGCGGGTTAGCCCAGTTGAGTGCATTTCTCACCGAGCACCAGCGCACTGCGACGAAGCAATAACCACGGGGCTTGTGGGCATTGCTTCCCCGCAGTGCTTGGTAAAAAGCACACTCAACGGGGCTAATCCGCTTAATATACAGAAGTATGTTAGGCAGCAATGCCTTGACAAGCCACATTCATCATTCATGCTTTTTTATTTGTCAGATTTAATTTAGAAGTTAGAATATTTGCATATAGCGGGCAGATTTATAAATACCCTCGACTAGCGACTAGGATAGTTGCAACAAATCTGTCATTTACATGACAGTTCATAAATATAGCTACAGTAGACTCCCGTTAAGGTGAACTCGCTTAAGCGGAATTCTCGGATATGCCGAACAAAGTAAGAACATTTGGTTGGTTTCCCATAGACGCAATGCAAAAAAAAAAAATTGTTTAACACGAACTGCTTTGCGCTCGCATTTTGGTTAACTCGAACTTCCATAGGTCCCCTTCGCGATGGCACTGCACCGACGGCGCCGCCGCGTATTGCGCCGGCCGAGCTGTATGTCCGATGTACTGTAAAAACCCGCATATAATACAAGGTTTTTTTTTTTTTTTTTTTTTTTCAAATTTCAGCTTTGATGAGGCGCGATCTAAAGCTGTTTGATGTAGTTTCGGTTTCGAAGCAATACGGCGCTAAAAACAGCTATCATCATCATTAAAATCACAATGTCCGAGGCGCCACCATTCGTACACAGTCAGGCTCGGCAGTGGCGTCGGTGCGAAAACAATCATCGATCGCCTACAAAAGGAAAGTTCTTTTGGTTGCGGAAGACATCGGTAACAGTGCTGCCAGACGACAATTCGCCATAAAAGGGCAGCATCCGCGGATGGAGACGACAAAAGCAAGCTCTGTTCGCATGCAACGGAACGAGAAGAAGCTTTAGGAGCCCAAAGAATGGAGTGTTCGCCGACGTCGAGGCAAGTCTCAGCGACTTTGTAAAAGAGCAACGTGAACGGCACCTCGCCGTAACTTTGTAAAAGAGCAGCGTGAACGGTACCTCGCCGTAAACATCGAGCTGCTGCATGAGAACTTTGGCGAGCCAACATTGGGTTACTCGCTTTATGGGCCGCGCCAGGTTTTCCCTGCCTCGGCGCACGCTCGTCACTGGCTCTTTCAAGAAGTGCGGGATTTCAAATGTGCTCGACGGCACTGAAGACTACTGCCTTTGGGAGGAAGCGTCGGACAAGGAGTCTGATGGACGTCATGACAGTGATTAAGGTTCAATTATGACATGTGGCCCATGTTTTCTCAGGAACATGGGCCACATGTCATCTTTCATCGCTAGACACCGATTTGCACAGAGGAGGAGGCAGTCAAAAATCACCGAATGGATCGGTTCCCCCACCAGTGGTGTGTGAAACATTATTTTTTTTCTTCTTTTGGCATGGTAAGCCAAATAAATGTTCCTTTTTAAGTATCTCTTCATTATAGGCCTTTTCATTCTGTGTTTATTGGTCAACAGCAATTTAGATATGCCCAGCATGATAATTAGGGCACTTCTGTTAAGGCGAACATCTAAAAAGTCGAACAAATTTTCAGGGTCCCTTCGTGTTCGTCTTCAAGGGAGTCTACTGTATATTAAAACTAAAAGTACAGAGAAGTGGAAAAGTGGAAGGTTGCAAACATCCTTCAAGAGTTCAGCTGAACTTTCGTTTAAGCATAGTGCACGGCAGTGAAACTATTCAATATTCAATTAGAAAATATTTGGCCAAAACAACTATCCGTTTCAACTTCGCTTCAAACTCAAAATCTACTATTCACACATGCCTAAATACAGTCGAGCCCGGTTACATCACACCTGGGTATTTCGAATTATTGTTTATATCAAAAAGTCCAAACATCCCCTTGAAAATCACATGCAGCAGTATAGGAGGGTTGTTTTTTTTGTATCAAACTCCCATGGGGGGGGGACACTCGATATAGCGAACTAGCGAATGAAGCATGACTGCTCGCACGTGCGTGCCGCCCTCGCTTCTCCTGAGGTGGGACTGTGGTGGGACTGTGCCGGCGGCGAGTACATTGCTCGTGTTGCAGGGCTGGCAAACCGCCAAGCCAGCATACGCGCATCGCACGAAAATACACAGCGAAAGAGCAGTTATAAAAAAAAAAAGAAAAGTGAATGATGGCCAAAAGGAACGTAGAGAGGGCAGGAAGTGTCCGCTTCCGCTGTTGGAACGGTAGCGTGTGCTCGTTTCCCAAACACTGCTGTCGCTGCCCGACTCCCAAGCCCCAAAATAAAATAGGCAAAAAAAAAGTCTTCCTTTGAGTCGAGTGTGTGGACAACAACGGTTGAGCAATCGCACTTTGAACACCTTATCTTTGTTTACCCTTTTCTTTCGCGGGTCTTGCTTTTCCCTTTTTGTACTTTTTTGCATCTTTTTTTGCTGCCTGAATTTGTGAGGTTTCTTTTTTGTTGCTTGCTTAACTTTATTCTATGGATCGAGAGTTTTTTTATGCAGCTCCGTTCTTTCATTTTTTTAAATTATCTTCATGTTTTATCGGGGGGGTGCTGTGTGGAGGTCGTGCACGCGTAAACGATCGCAAACACCGTCATGTAAATACGGAGGTGTTTGTGATCTTCACCAAGTAAGCTCCACTGTATCTAGCGGCTCTGAGAGGCTCTATTTGGTAAGGTCCTGTTTGTCACGGCCTTCAGTATTAGCAGAGAGACGCGCGGAAATTTCAACTGGAGCTTAAGTTAACATATTTTTGTATATCAAATTATCGATATATCACACTATTTTACGATCCCCTCTGAATTTGATATATCCGGGTTCGACTTAAAACAACCCTGCAGACAACGGCTCAATAAACCTTATTTGCTTTTTGGTGCCACCGACATAAAATGTAAGGCAACCATCCTTATACAGTGGCAAGCGTGTGGCTTACTATCATAGATTTCATAACAGGCAGCACTGATGATGTGAGATCAATAGCTCGAATAGGTGCTTGAATGCTTTGTTGTTTGCCTCTTCTCCTGCCGACCGTCATTTCAGACGTGCGGCCATCTTTTGAGTCTTGCAGCCTGACATTGGTCATAAAGTTACAACAGACTGCACTAAAAAGTAACCCCCCCCCCCCCTCCCCACCCCAAAACACACTTTGGGGGATCATTTTTCATTCTCTGTCCGTGTGGCGGGGGGGGGGAACAAATTATTCAGTGTTCTTAATTTTACAGAAGCGGATCGAACTAAAGAGTAGGTTGCTCATTGAATCTAGATTATTTGCAACTCCAATGCCCTATAGATGGCAGGACGGTAGTGCCAAGATGGCAGAAGAGGCAGGGATAGATTCTCCAGGATTTCCTGTGCACCTGCTCACTGATGGTGGTCAGTGTGCTAAAATTAATTTATTAAGGCGAAAGAAAGCCTTATATGTCTTATCGTTCAGTCCTTGAGCGAAAACGCGTCAGCAACACGAAAGGTACCAAAACCCACGATTCACCACTGGACCGGGAGATGGCGTTACTTGTGCCAGAATCGGCGGAGGCGCGCGCGTGGCGCAAACCAAGCGGAGAGGAGGACACTCTTGCTCGGGTAGCGGGGAAGAGCGTGCGTGCGATATGCCGCGAGATTAACGGCGCCAAAAGTGTGTGGTCAAAGAGCGCGCTGTCTTCAGAGGTTTGCTATCACTGGGATCGGCGTTTGGGCTTTCACTTTCAAGTCGTCTTAGGGATGACATAAAAGACCCTGTGAATTTTGGCTACAAATACGAAGCGGTCGGGGCAGGAGCATATAGATGACGAAGATGCTGACGTGCCTAAAGAAAATTAGCATGTTGGTTTTTAAGAGTTGTGAAGCGGAACACAACAATTCCTAGAATAATACGCTCGCTTTTTTCGTTAAAACTGGATGATGCACGAACATGCCGACCAGAACCATGTGGTAACAGCAGCCCGAAGGCCGACAGTCCCCGCCCCCGTCTCCGCCGCCGTCCCCGTTCCTTCCTTTGTCCGTGAGAGGACAAGCAGGAGTTGCGAATAGTGAGCTGATCCCTATTCAGCTCATGCATCTACATCTGAATCTATTTATATTTGCTTTAAAATGTGTGCGTTGAATTAGCAGGCGATCTGCACTGATATCTAGAATCCAAGTTCAGTTTGTGGTCCAGATACTGGATAACAAATACTGCTGCCCCCCACCCTGCCCCCCTTAACGAGGGTACCCACGTCAGAAGCACTGAGCATCTCAATGTGTCGCTGGTGCTTGCCGAACTTGTCCCGGACGGTCTTGTCTGCGTCCTTGGCCACCCGGATGATCTCCTTGTACTTGTTCAGGTTGTTGCGCAGGGGCTCGTTGAGCTTCTCGGAAGCGCTGCGCGTCCAGCGCTCCTTGAACTGGCCACGCAGCTCACGGTCAGAGTCCTGCTCCTCCTGCAGCAGCCTCTCACCCTGGGAAGAGGCGCAAAACAAATTGCCAGTTCCTTGATTTCTGCTAAATGTTGCGTAAAATATTTCTCAGCCAATTTTAATGGGGAAACGCTTCACGTGGTGTCACAGTGTCACGTGACACTGACTCATACCTGCCAACCTGTGGACTTTCAAATTTGTAAAACTCCGGTGGCCGCGGGGGGGAAGACAGTAAGAGGCAGGCACTCATCACTGGTGTTTACGCGAAGCGATGTGTAACCTTGCCACCGTGCGAAACGCTTACATCACACGTGCACGTGCGACAGAATCCAAACTTTTTTCCCTTCTTGGATGGCACGAAGCACGGGAATTTTAACGTCTAGGATTTCAGGAACACCTGAAAGTACGTTTGGAGTTCACCATTGCACCTCGAAGCCACCGCGACTAGGGAAATGCTATGATCATACGTGCAACAAACACAGACACCGCTCTGCTTGCCACGAAACTGGCCAAAACAGCGAGGCCCAACACGCCAAAACAACATGCGCCGCCGAACACATGAACAAGCCACTGTGGCCACCGGATAGACGAATAGTAAAACCCACGACGCTGCCTTCAACGGTACCTATCGCCCTCTTATGGCGGTCCAAAATACCGCCAACAATTTTACAAAAAAAAAATGTAAAAAAAAAAATTATAATTTTTTTTCGTAAAATTTGAAGCAAGATTCGTAAAATCGTAAAATGAGTCCCAATTCATACATTTCACGAAAAATTCGGAAGAGTTGGCAGGTATGCTGACTGATTCCCCGCTAAATTTAGTGGGCCACGTCATACACCGTACACACACTAGGATCCGCTGCAGAACCTCAAAAATAAAAGGTAAAAAAAAAAAAAAAAGGGAGACGACTCGAGGGAAGCACAGGCAGGTTTCAGCTGCAAAATGCACACCTATAAAATGCCATAGCCTCTTCGCAGAAAGAGAATGCAGTTCGGGTCAATACGGCCGCCAACTGCCGTAGTGATGCAAGTGGAGTTAGCCGCGTTGAAAGGCTCTGTATGCAAACGCCTCATCATTCTAGAATTGGTGCAAAGCTGGGGTGTCCTCGCTTTATTTTGCAATTTGATAGACGAGATCTTCTTCAGCATAAACTTGGCACATAAATGGCAACATAAATTACTGTTTTTATTTGTGGGGGGAAGGGGTAGGTGCATTATTAGGTTTTACACATTCGCATGGTTCACATCTGCAGTTGTTTGCAGGTGGGCAATTTTTTTATTTTATTTTATTTAGAAATAGGCGGATTATACAACAAATGTAGGCCATATTACAGACACCCCCTGGCCACAAAAGGGGTACCAGCGCAGCAGAAGCAGGCAGTCGCCCCCGGCCTCCGAGGAAGAGATAGCTGGGTGGGGGCAAGGTGTCACACAAAGCGTTTAGCCGAGACAGTGATGGAAAAGAGAGCAACACCTCCCAGATAACAAGGTTGTCGTCTACCGTAGGCCGGCGCGGGGCGCAGATTCGACACCAGTGTTGCGTCGACGTTCAGCTGGGGCTCGTGTTCAACCGGTGAGGACATCGGTTCCGTTCGACAATTGGGCAGCACTAATGCCCAAGCCCCACACTGACCTCCAGTAGGTTCCAAAAAATCCGGCGCTACGGCCCCGTTGTCCAGGGGGGCGTTGAAATTGAGCCGTCGGCCTCACCTCGACCAGAATCTCCTGGTTCCTCTCGAGCAGGACGGGGAGGTCACTGATGAGCTTTTGGATGGCCTGGATGCCGCCCTTGGCCCTGACGGCCTCTGCCTTGTCCCGGATGCTGGGCGGCAGGCTGCAGCCCGTTGTGTCCTCCAGGGCCGCAGGCAGGTTGAGGGACGCCAGCACCCTGAAAGGAAGAGTCGGCAAGAGGACCAACGTGCATGCGTAAGGCTCACGAGACTCCAAAGTTTGCGCTTCAAAGCATGCAAAAGAAGAACTCCAGCATCCGTGGCTTTGACAGTATTTTCTCAAAAACAATGGGGACTTTGGCCCAAAACAGCTTTCTTTCAGAACCACCGTTTGGCTTGCACACAAAGTTGTTGGCTACTGGTCTACTTAAGAGCCAAAGGGGCTCGATTATTATGGAAGCGTAAAGGACAGTTTGAAGCGCACAGCATTAACGCGCGAGGGTTCATAAGATACTTTTGGAATGTTCTGCTATACGTACACTCCGAGTGAAATGTAGTCCGAAACCATGCACGCACAAATATGCAGGACTGACTTAAGCAGTGGCAAATGCCATAAACGATTTATATGAAGTAGAACTGCAAAGTTAGGGGTTAAACGAAATAAGCACCTGCATACATCAGGTAGCACATATTTGTGATGTCAGTAACAAGCGTTCCACCAGAAGCTGCACCACAACACCCATTCTAATCCCTTGGCACATTAAATTGATGGCCAACTCTGCTTCACATGCCCAGTATAAGAAAGTACTTTAGCCAACTGAAACTTCATACCCATTCAAATACTGCGTCTGCTGGCGAAGTTTGGCAATTTCCCCATTGATGATCTCCGTTTTCCGAACATCAAACTTCTGCAGGGCCTGGCTGACAGACACGGGCAGCAAGGCACTAAAAAGATCTGAGGAAACAGAAAAAGAAACCAGAGGTGGAAATATCACTCAAGCGAGAAAAAGAAAGACAAATGCAAAAGCAAGTTGCTACAAAAAATGCCTCACTCACTTGCTAAGCAAAGTTAGATTTATCTTTGACCTAGTTAGCTTGATAAGGACACCTTCCTGTATGTTGAGTAGATAATTGACAAGTGGCTGAGCTACTCTCACAACCAAAGTTAGCTGAATGCGACAGTTAACCCATAAAGATGTATTAATATGCTCTAAATAAAGTATTTTCTTAACTAAACTGAGTGATGCCACCAGTTTCTAAGTCATTACTCTAGGAAGCAACCATTTCCTTCATTCATAACCTAGGACCTAAGTGGTCAGAATGCTTGGGTTAGAGAGGAAGAGAAGTGCAAGAGCTGGTGCCACAAGTTTCCTAGGGGGATTGGATTCCTCAGACTCCTCCAGACTAAACAAGAATAGTGTTTTAAACCCCTGTCCTAGTCTCCACCTCACCCGTCAAAACATCTAAACAGCCTCCAGGGTTGGGTATGTGCACTCCATCTTAAATGGCCTGAATCAACAAATACCTTCCAGCTCGAATCAAATCAAATTTGGCCGTTTTACAAGCCCAACCAACGACGGGCATCTGGCCCGCCCCAGCGGAGGACTGAGGATTAATTTCGACCACCTGGGGATCTTTTGACGTGCAACCGAAAGCTCGGTTACACGGCGCCTTCTCCGCAATAAGCCTCCGTCAGACTGCGGGCACCTCGGCCGGGATTCGAACACGCCACATGGGTATCCGTAGGCCGGTGCTCTCGCCTCGGAGGCACCGAGGCGGCTACCTCCCAGCTCGAAAAGCATGTCTCCCGAAAACAACCTCATATGACCGGTCTATCGGTAGACACCTCAATCTACAAAAGACAGACTCTAGGGTAAAAAGGGATAATCACAAAAGCAATAAAGATGCCACTTCTTCTGCAGGGTAATGGTCTGCCATTATTAATTAAGCCTGAGCTGAACCTATACCTATACATCAAAAGGAAATGGGTGCAAGAATATAGGAGTAACGTCCAATATAGCTCTAATTAAAAATCAATGTCGGACATAACTTGAAATAATGAGTAAACATGCGCCCAAAGTAAAAACAGAAATTAAGATAGTACTTTTAGTACGCTAATTTTTGCCTAGTTAGGTGGTCAGCTAAGTACATGGTCCTGTATTGCAAAGAGGTTTCTAGCTGTGGCACTGCCACAGTGCCAATCGTAATGTAAATAAATCTTGCTAGAGATTTTTAGGTCAAAGGACATAAATAGCTTCCAGCTCAGAGACATGCCCCAAAACGGCTGCTGGAAGCAGGGAACTACATTACTGTAGTGTGGAAGCGGACACAAGTTTCCAGCAACACGTTTGGAATGTTTGGTCATGTTACATGTTGATAGTCGTATTACGTAGTACATCTGATCATGGGATTACGGAAGAAGCAGTAGTCTATGAAAAAGCAATTGATTCTCAGCAATGCTTTTTTTGCGAAATCTAGCATAGCAAGCAGCAACTTAAAGGGGCACTGAAGTCGATTGTGAGATCGTCCTTTTTTGGTGACAACTCAATCTAGACGCTCAAAGCATCCCAACAAACCCGAAATCACATTGTACGTAGCATATTTTCTCGTTAAAAGCGTGTTCAAAGACCGCGATTGGGAAGAATTTTCTTCCGAATGAAGTGGTCGACAAAGGGCGCTTGTCGGCGAGTTGCAAGCGACAGTTTCGCCCGCAGAGAAAAAGAGGAGTCTTATTCGAATGTGTACCTATCAGACCCTCTTCGAAACGAGTTATAATAAAATCATTCGGAATCTGCACATATTGCAGGGCTTTATTGGTCCACAAATGTAGTCCAAGAAAGAAAAGAGTCCACATGTTTTTCTATTGCCCCAAGATGAAGACGCGGTTTTGTACAGTCAAACTCATTTATAACAAACTCGCAAGGAAACGTCTACCAGTTCGATATAGCGGGTAATTCAATATAAAAGTTTTAATGAATTAAACTCTCAAAAATCCACTTTCTGCCGACATATCACACAATGAAATAGTCTTGCATCTTCCGCTGCTTTTTCTTAATAGCATCCGCGATAACAATATTTTTCTACGCTATCGACGGACTCCAAAATGCTGAGGCCGCTGCCTTCTATATTTGCGCCAAATTATGCCGAGAGCACGGAGCACGTCCGAGCAGGAGCGGCTTCTCCTGCAGAGCGCTGTTTTGCTCTTCAGGTTGGCTTTCCCCTAAGGCATGCGGTTGCGTTGGGGGAAAGCCAGCTAGCAGAGCAAGCTGGCTTTTTTTTTCTTCGGGGCAGCCGCATCAACTGCCCGGACGAAAAATAATATTCTCTTTTGCGGACGGAGCGGGGAGAGGGAGCGCGGAGCAAACTCTCCCCGCTCCCTCCACAAAAAAAATTGTTTTTTTCTTCCGGGCAATCGACGTCGCCGCTTGGAAAAAGAAAAAGCCAGCGTGCTCTGCAAGCTGGCTTTCCCCCAATGCGGCCGCTTGCGTTGGAGGAAAGCCAGCTTGCAGAGCAAAACAGCGCTCTTGGCAGTTCGATATATCAGTAGCGGCTGCTATTTTTGTTCGATGTAACCATAGTTTTTGCAATATATTATCACTGTAACATTACTGTGCATAAAAATTGAATGATATAAGGTATAGTTCGATGTAAATGGGTTCGATATAGTCGGGTTTGACGGTAATATACACCAACTCATGTTTACAAACAAATCGGAGCGCCCCTAGCGGACGCCACCGGCGCCGCGCATGCGTGGTGGGGGTGTGGGCAAGAAGCTCGCTGTCGCCCATAAACAAACCATTGAAATGCGATGTTGTCGACGTCGGTGTGAGTCTCCCTGCCCTTTTTTGCGTTCAAATTGTTGAGTCTACGTCTTCCTTGCAATGCCCGACTACTTGAGCTGCTTCAGCAAAATTAACGAGGCTCGTTACACCGCAAAACTTCGCGTGAATAATGTGACGTGTAGTGATTCATTCCGCGTGGACGCCGCAGAATGTACGCTAAAGCCTGATTCGCATGATGAGATTTCGCTGGCAATTTTCAGTCGCGACGTCGCTCGGGCTGCTAAAGCGTTAACCGTAGCTGAGATGGTCGACGTCGATACTGAAAATCGCCAACAGAATCGGACCAAGTAAATCAGGCATAACAAGTCGGTGATGGCCACTGGTAACAATTATCAATATATCCTTGTATCTACTGTTTACATTGAGCCTGCTTACCAACCTTCAAACTTAAGTCTTTTGAGGCCGGCACTTACTTCTTATCGCAAGTACCGGGCCCACGTTTGAAATACGGGCCGGTGTCGTCTAAAAGAGCAGACGACAAGCAGAAACGTTTGAAAGAGCAGACGACAGTTCAAACAATCAGGCGGCCGTTTGAACTTGAAGACTCACTGAGCGTAGTCCGCAGCTGGTCCGTACAACTTGACGGTTTTTCGGCGTTCATGTTGGAAAAAAACAAATAAATCTGATGACCACAAGTATCCGTAAATTCAACCCAAAGTGCTTCCCGCCCAAGCAATCGTGGTCCGACGGCGTCTGGTTCTCTTTTTTCACGGCAGATATCTACGTTCTCGGACGAACCGAGCACATGAAAACTGGCCTTCAAACCTTTCTCGACTCTTCTGGCACAGCCCCAGTCGCGGCGTTTTGACGAGAAGGCAGGTTTTTGTCTGGTTCCTTTCAAAACAACGCAGAAATACAAATCTCACATGGGGACTTCTGCCCACAGCCCCAGACCGGAAGTGCGCCCGACGCGCCACCACCGCGCTGTGACGTAAGAGAGATGAGTTTGTGTATAGGACTTGGTATATGAGGGAACTAACACATTCTAAACAATATAAGATCAAAAACAACCTTTTTCAAAAATGACTTTAGTGTCCCTTTAAAGGGGCGGTGCAAAGATTTTTGTACCTTGAGGAAGAACCACTTAGAATTAATCTCCGACGTTTATAACCTCTGAAACACACATTCGTTTCTCTCCCCATGCAAATGGTAGTCACAGAAAAAATTAAAGAAAAACGAGCAGTGTTCATCCCTCAACATGTAGTCAGAATAAGCAGCCATGTGATCTGGAACATGTTTATCATTGCCACGTGCTGGGGTTTGCAAAAGAAAGGACACATGCTGAGTTCCAGACATTGTTAGAGTTCGGCTATTGTCAATGCAACGATTGGACATGAGCAACTCCCTGAATGCTTGTCAAGCTTTTGCTTATCATGAGCCCAAATCGAGTGCTCACACTATGTTCGGGTTCAATCAGTGAATCGCATTCAAATATTGTCACTCAGGAGACTGTGCCGACATTGTGACCTCCGAGCTACGTCATCGAGCCTTGCTACAGAGAGATTGAAAGAAAACGCTCGCTTTTGGCCTTGAAACTACACTGCAGGAAAGAAGTTTCTTGGTCAGTGGCGTTGCATGTGAGTATACTTGGGTCCCACTAGTGCCAGCAAGCTTGCGTAAAGTACAAATACGTTCCAAGTGAATATCGTTGCACCGCTTCTTTAACTCTTTCCTCACCGAGCCCATGGGCCATTGATAACTGGTAATCGATGGTTTCCAAGCGCCGTCAAAAAATTAAATATAATGCGGAGAATTATGTTCCACAATCTCGTGGATAGCCGAAGAACTGAAGTTTCGGTTTCAACGTAGGTTCGAGCTTGATCACAAGCTTGTGTGCTGTCAAAAATAGTCCTGGGAACGATGGTTGCACTTGTTTAACATGGCAAACTGCTTGCATCAGTCTTCGTAACAAAGATGGAATTATTTATATAATTAAACTGTTGTGGTCAACATACCGAGAGGCATTCTTTGCTGACACACTTGTTATTTACATAATTTACAGATAGATATTTACAAATGGGCCAGTCCGAGATAATGTCTATGTTAGATGAGACGAGCCTGGGTTGCGGGTAGCAGCGGAGCTCTGTGTCACGTGTGTGCCGCTCGTGGTGCGAGACTCCTGCCACGTTCGCTGTGCGTGCATTGGTGCACGTTGCTCTACGGTGTAGATGGTGTCGCCCGCTTGTTCGCTACATGGGCTCCCCCCCTAGCGGAATAGCGGCGAAAGACTCTGTTTGCGCGCTAGTTGGTAGTGTTTTGGAGAGTGAAGAGGACGTTGCGGGGACGGGCTTGATCGGGTTGAGTTGGACGCGTGATGTCCATCGTGGCAGAGCATCCCACATTCGCAGTGCACGTTGCAAGGTTGTCCGTGTCGTCCGAGCTCAGGATATACGCAGGCTTCAGTCGGTTGATTGAGACATGGTCTTCGCGGTTCGGGTAGGCCAGGGTAAAGTGCTTTTCAGCTCTTCCAAGGACCTTGTACGGACCGTCGTATGCTGGTTGTAGGGAGCGTCGCGCAGCATTGTGGCGCACGAAGACATGCGTGGCGGTGGAGAGGTCGGGGCTCACAAAGAGTTTTTGTTGCCGGGTTCGACGTGTGGGTGAAGGACGGAGGGTGGCCATGTGGGAGCGGGGCCTTTCGACGTAGTCGAGGGGGTCAGGCAGAGAGCTGGATGGTGGAGCACAGAAGTCGCTTGGTAGGCGGAGCGGGGTGCCGTAAACCAACTCTGCTGCGCTGCATCCAAGGTCGATCTTAACTGCAGCTCTGATTCCCAGCATGGCGAGCGGAATATATTCACTCCATGTGGATGGCGTCGTGGCAGTGATAGCTGTTTTGAGCTGCCGATGAAATCTCTTGACGAGTCCATTCGCGCTCGGATGGTATGACGTCGTTGAGATGTGATAGAAACTAAGCCGTTTTGATAGCGTTGCGAACAGGTTGGATTGAAACTGTCTTCCGCGGTCTGTGGTTACAGTGGTAGGAATTCCGAATCTTGCAACCCACGAAGTGAGGAATGCGTGCGCAACGGTTTCAGCAGTGATATCGGTTAGGGGTACCGCCTCAGGCCATCTGGTGAAACGATCGATGACGGTGAAGATGTACCGATAACCTTGAGATGGTGGAAGGGGGCCAACGATGTCCATGTGGAGGTGGCTGAATCGTCCGTGGAGAAGCTGAAATGTCGCAGTCGGTGAGACAGTATGGCGATGGACTTTAGTTCTCTGGCAGTTGATGCAAGCACGTGTCCAGCGTCTGACGTCGGAGTTCATGCCAGGCCATAGATACCGAGATGAAACAAGTCTTTGTGTTGACTTGACACCAGGGTGTGCCAGGGAATGAAGTATGTTGAAGGCTTGGCGTCGAAAATCTCTAGTGAGGTAAGGACGTGGCTGACCGGTTGAAACGTCGCATACCAGTGTTGGTGATGATAAATCTGTCTGGACTTCCTGGAGCTCGAGTGAGCAGGAGGAGGAGCTGAGCAGCGTCTGGAGTTCAGAATCATTTTTCTGGGAAGCTGAGAGGGCCGAGTAGTCAAGAGGTGGGTGTTCTATGAAAGACGCATCGATGTGAACGCGGGAAAGAGTATCGGCTACAATGTTTTCTTGTCCTTTGATGAAGCTGATGTCCGTTGTAAATTCTGATATGAATGCCAGCTGACGAATTTCTCTCGGGGAGTGCACAGCACTGCGAGAGGCGATGGTGTACGTCAGCGGCTTGTGATCTGTGAGTATGAAGAATTGTCTCCCTTCCAGAAAGTGACGAAAGTGCTTGACAGCGGAGTAGGTGGCAAGTAACTCACGTCCAAAGGTACTGTACTTCACTTCTGTAGGGGACAGTGATTTCGAGTAGAATGCGATGGGGCACCAGCAACCATCAATCAACTGCTGACAAACTGCGCCGATCGCTGTGTCCGAAGCATCAACCATGATGGAAGTTGAAGCGTCCGATCTGGGATGCGTCAGGAGTACCACGTTGGCTAACTGCTCCTTAATTCTGACGAAGGCTTCCTCGGCTGCGGGGTTCCAGGCTAGGGGTGAAGTCTTCGCCTTGACTCCCGTGAGGAAAGCATTAAGTGGGCGAAGTACAGCAGCGCATCCTGGGAGAAAGCAACGATAGAAATTGATAAGTCCCAGGAATTCTCTGAGTTGTCGCACATTGGTTGGTCGTGGAAAATCCTGGATCGCTTGGACTTTCGATGACAGAGGTTGAATGCTGTCCTTGTCGAGGTGGTCGACGCTCAAAGTTCGGCAACCTGCACCGATAGTTGGTCGACTTTTGATGAGAGACGGTGGATGATCTCAAAGAGCTTCATGTCGTTGGGGAGAGGTGGAACCTGCTGCATGGGAAGCACTTGGTGGGCGGCGTAAAGAGCTGGGGAACCAACCTCCATGATCTTGTCCGCCATGCGTGCTAGCGCTTCCAGGGACGTTGAGTCGGATGTTGTAAGTATCATGCGCACGTTATTGGGAAGCCTTTGAAGAAAGAGCTCGCGGATAAGTGAATTATAGAGGTTGTCGGCTCCATCTCCTAGTAGCTGCTGCATACGGCGAAGAAGTTGGGACAGCTTGCGGTCGCCTAGTTCTTCGGCGGTCAGCAACTGTTGCAGCCGTTTCTGCTCGGAGGCGGTAGTATGCAGGATCAACGCATCCCTTAGGCCATCATAAGGATTTTCCGGAGGGGCACGGAGGAGATCTCTTACGATTGATGTGGTCGCCTGGGGCAGGGCCGTCACGACATAATCAAATTTGGCTCGCTGAGAATTGATGCGGTTGCTGCGGAAAAAGGCGTCAGCGTGAAGAAACCAAAGTTCTGCTGTCGTTTGTCCAAAAATCGGGCAGCTTCAGGTGGATGGCGGCAGCGTGTGAAGGAGCGGTAGCAGACCCAGCCGCTGCATCGCCATCTGATGTTCCATGGCCATCAGGGTGGGACATCTCGGAGTCGGAGGCACGTAGTGCAAGGTATCTGGCAGTTCGGGTCACCAATTTGCGGTCAACATACCAAGAGGCATTCTTTGCTGACACACTTGTTATTTACATAATTTACAGATAGATATTTACAAACAGGCCAGTCCGAGATAATGTCTATGTCAGATGAGACGAGTCTGGGTTGCAGCCGGCGTATTCCATCGGAGGTCTGTGTCGCGTGTGTGCCACTCGTGGTGAGAGGCTCTTGCCACGTTCGCTGTGCGTGCGTTGGTGCACGTTGCTCTACGGTGTAGATGGTGTCGCCCGCTTGTTCGCTACACTGTGTTGTGGCATATTTCTTAGACCTCAAGAGCCCTGGAGACACTTTAAATGATGTTATAGGCATCACTTAACAGATGGTTGTCGATAACCATCCCTATAATTTTCAATGCTGTCCTGAGCCGGCATGCATGTTTTATGTTCCCAACAAGAGGGACAAAAATGCTAAATATAAAGGAACTGCAATCGAGGCTATGACAAAACCAAGGTCAAATACAAAGAAAGCATTCTACTGGGGATGCAAGGTGTGCTATCTGTGTTACACCAGTAATAAGCATTCCTTCTTTGAAAAGCACAAGCGTTACGGAGGCTAACTCTCCGAAGAATCAAAAATAGACAACATGAGTTAAAGTACAGAGCGCGACACTGTTAGCGCGAACAAGCGATCGCCGGTTTTTCCCGTTTTTCTCTTTGAAACCAAGGGATGTCATCCAAGTTATTATTGCTACGGAAAGAGCTCATAATTACAATGCAGCGCAAAGACAACACAGGAAGGAGACAGAGATAGGAAAGAACGCTCGTGCCTTGCATGTCGAATTGGCGATCAAGTTAATGTAAAAAGACACCGGATCGAAGGGAGGAACACACGGAAAAGGGCCCAATGTACTAGAAAGAAACTGTATTAAAATGAGCTGTTGGGCTAGTTGGTTATGCATAATTACAATGCAGCGCAAAGACAACACAGGAAGGAGACAGAGATAGGAAAGAACGCTCGTTTTAATACAGTTTATTACAGTAATACAGCTCATTTTAATACAGTTTCTTTCTAGTACATTGGGCCCTTTTCCGTGTGTTCCTCCCTTCGATCCGGTGTCTTTTTACATTAACTTGATCGCCAATTCGACACGCAAGGCACGAGCGTTCTTTCCTATCTCTGTCTCCTTCCTGTGTTGTCTTTGCGCTGCATTGTAATTATGCATAACTAACTAGCCCAACAGCTCATTTTAATACAGTTTCTTTCTAGTACATTGGGCCCTTTTCCGTGTGTTCCTCCCTTCGATCCGGTGTCTTTTTACATTAACTTGATCGCCAATTCGACATGCAAGGCACGAGCGTTCTTTCCTATCTCTGTCTCCTTCCTGTGTTGTCTTTGCGCTGCATTGTAATTATGCATAACCAACTAGCCCAACAGCTCATTTTAATACAGTTTCTTTCTAGTACATTGGGCCCTTTTCCGTGTGTTCCTCCCTTCGATCCGGTGTCTTTTTACATTAACTTGATCGCCAATTCGACATGCAAGGCACGAGCGTTCTTTCCTATCTCTGTCTCCTTCCTGTGTTGTCTTTGCGCTGCATTGTAATTATGCATAACCAACTAGCCCAACAGCTCATTTTAATACAGTTTCTTTCTAGTACATTGGGCCTTTTCCGTGTGTTCCTCCCTTCGATCCGGTGTCTTTTTACATTAACTTGATCGCCAATTCGACATGCAAGGCACGAGCGTTCTTTCCTATCTCTGTCTCCTTCCTGTGTTGTCTTTGCGCTGCATTGTAATTATGCATAACCAACTAGCCCAACAGCTCATTTTAATACAGTTTCTTTCTAGTACATTGGGCCCTTTTCCGTGTGTTCCTCCCTTCGATCCGGTGTCTTTTTACATTAACTTGATCGCCAATTCGACATGCAAGGCACGAGCGTTCTTTCCTATCTCTGTCTCCTTCCTGTGTTGTCTTTGCGCTGCATTGTAATTATGCATAACCAACTAGCCCAACAGCTCATTTTAATACAGTTTCTTTCTAGTACATTGGGCCCTTTTCCGTGTGTTCCTCCCTTCGATCCGGTGTCTTTTTACATTAACTTGATCGCCAATTCGACATGCAAGGCACGAGCGTTCTTTCCTATCTCTGTCTCCTTCCTGTGTTGTCTTTGCGCTGCATTGTAATTATGCATAACCAACTAGCCCAACAGCTCATTTTAATACAGTTTCTTTCTAGTACATTGGGCCCTTTTCCGTGTGTTCCTCCCTTCGATCCGGTGTCTTTTTACATTAACTTGATCGCCAATTCGACATGCAAGGCACGAGCGTTCTTTCCTATCTCTGTCTCCTTCCTGTGTTGTCTTTGCGCTGCATTGTAATTATTAAAACCAACTAGCCCAACAGCTCATTTTAAGAAAGAGCTCATATAGTTCTATAATGTAAGCGATAAAATTCCGTGCTCGCTAATACTATTTAGAAGTAAAATGCAAAAATACGCCGATGTCGTGTTCGCGCTAACAGTGTCGCGATGTGTACACTAACTTTGAGAAGTAATAGTAGTGGGTGTGGGGCACATTTTGCATATTCTGTGTTTTATATTTCTCGTTTAATTTGAGAATATGCCTTCTGCACGTACGTTGTATTCTCAAAAATTTATATTTTAATATCGTTCCCCTACAGCATACCAAACTCTATTTCTTTTTAAAGAACTAATTGCCCACATTTTGATGTCATATTTCTGCATACGCAAATTTTTTAGGAAAATAAAAGAGGTGGCACGGATCCTTTGAAAATCGCTGCTTTTCCCGTGGTCAGGAAGGAGTTAAGCGTGTTCCCAGCTTTACGAATACGAATAATTTATTCTGACCAGACAAACATACTCCCCAAAAACCAGTTCATACTCTATTGAAGAGTTTTAGTTGTGCCGCCTCCATCACGGGCTCGTGGCCTTTCGGCAACGAGAACAGGCTGCAAAAGAGACGCCTTGCTGTTCTCATCCTATTGGTCACTATTCGCAGCGAGAGGTTTTGGTGTCGCCATCTAGCAGAAGCTGGGCACAACGCTTGGTGAGGACTCCCCTGATTTTAGTTCACTAATGTTTCAAATTTATACACATATTTTTCCGACTTTCCTCGCCAGTTTCAAAAAAATTCCTAGTCTCACTTTGTTAGAGAACAACCAATGGTACTATTGTTGTCCTGGCTTTCTCCCACAAAATAAACTCACTAGTTCTCTATTCCAATTGTGGCATCCTTAAGAAAATCGAGGGCAGTCCTGCACACATTTGTTTTTAAATACATCCTGGACTTTACCAAGCTTAATAAAATCATCAGCAGCATCATGTTCACCATTTGGGTAATTACAGTGAAGTGAATGCTCCCAGCATATGCACCAAAAAGCTGATTGGGAGGAAGAGACGAGAGTGTGTAGGGACGTCAGAAGGCCGAGCTCTGGTTGGAATAATCAGAAGGTAGACCTAAAGCTAGCTGCCTTTGTTTCCACTGCACTCGTTGAACACATTCGAATGCGAGAGCCAAGCATTGGACGCTGGCGTTCCGCGTTTGACAAGTGCAGTGAAGACAAAGGCTGCCTTTGTCTCCACTGCACTTGTCAAACGCGTTCGAATGCATAAGTTATACGCTAGATGCCGGTGTTCCACGTTCTAGCACATTCGACGAGTGCAGTGGAAACAGAGGCAGCGAACTTTAGGTCTACCCTCCGATTGTTCCAACCAGAGCTGGGCATTCTGACATCCCCACAAGCTCTCGTCTCCTCCTTCCTCTAGGTCTCTTGGCGCATAATAAAGTGTGCATGACTGCGTCTTTACAAAGTTGATGCAAAAAAAATTTGTGTTCTGAAATAGCACAATTAATAAAAAAACATAAAAAAATGACCGCATCTCCACGTGGTGAATGATGTTGATTGGGGCGAAGCTCGGGTGGTGCTGATGATACTGATTTTGGTCATAGGTATTGCTGCTTGCTGTCGGCGTTGACGCTTTGCCGCCGCTTCCCGAGCTCTCAACTCCGGGTCCGCTTGGCGTTTTTGACGCTGTGCCCTGGTTTCCGGAGCAGCTTGCTGTTTACGTAGACGCTGAGGCGCTGCATGCCGAGCTTTTCAGTCCTTTTCATTCATGGCAGTAGGAGAATGTGTGGTTTCCTTCTTTTTCTTTTTTTAAGCAGACAGATGGGATCGCATCTCAGAACCCCATACTCTTTTTTTTTTTTTCTTTTTCTTTTTTCATAATTTTTTTTCATCTTTTTTTTTCCAATTATTTTTTTGCCCTACACGAGCACCTGAGCATGTGCTCACGTGCTCAAGCACGAGCACCCGACGCCGGCCTACGGCGGACGGCGGACATGGCTAGCCTCTAAGGAGCTTCGCCCCTAAAAACGGAAGCAAAATATTATGCACATTTAGGATTAGAAAAAAAGAAACATAGGCAACCTTCTAGTGGAAAGCGTTTTGTCAAATAATCTGCATCAACCAATAATTTTGGTTAAGATAGCGCATTTAAACTGACAAATCCTTTGATTGACAGCTAATGCTTCAATGACAGCCATTTGAGACATTGCACCAACGTAGATGCTATGTGAAGATCATAATAACAATCTAATTAAAAAGAGGAGAAGCGGGAATTTTTTATATCTGATGTGTAAGTGAAGAAACCACTTCTCTGGTCCATTTATAATTACTGTCAATCAAACACAGCAAACCCTAAGATCACAGCCAGTATTTTGGGACCTTCCATAACATTTCGCCCTGCTGACTATGAGCCGTCTAGAATACCTAATTAACACTCATAGTATTGAGCATAAATGTTGAGCAGTGCCCATTTGAATGCACAAAACACACACACACACACACACACACACACACACACACACACACACACACACACAAAAAAAATACCACAATATTTCCAATGGCATCTACATGCAGGAAAAAGAGAAACAACCTGAATAAATTACTCCTTTTTTTTTCTCGATCCCAACACTGCGCCGCAGCTACTGCACCATAAAAAAAGTCCAGGCTTGTTCGAAAAGGGGATCCTCGGGACTTGATTTGTTGAAGAGACACAACGGCAACCTTTCGTTTTGACAACATAAAGGAGTCTGTTCATTCTTTCAACTTTGAAGTGTGACAGGTAACACGGATGACACGGAGAAAGAAATTTAGGTGTGGGGTAAAAGAAAAGTCGGATAATTGGATTATCGTTGGTGCCAAGTCCCGCAAATGACATCAGTACGGAGGACGAAACAAAGACACTCGTGCAGAAAAGCAAAACATAATACAATATAGAACACGATCTGTTGTGAAAGCATCTGCTAAGTGGTTCGAGCACAACATTGTGCGGTTTTAGTCGCCTTATTGCGCAATAAGGAGATTAAAACCCTTATTGCACTCTTTTAATCTCATCACTACTTCCTAGTTGTCGTTCTCTTGGATATAGATGGAAACTTAGCCTTTTTCAATTGCATATCTTGTGACACCGGTAACAGAACAATAATGAACCACAACGCCGTGTACGAAAGGAAGCGATCAAACTGTGCCGCTATGGTGTGCATGACGTAAAAAAACCTGGCATCCTCACATTCCGGATATCACGTGACATTCACATACTGCTCAGTTGCACCTCCTAGCATGGTTCTCACCGCGAATAGGGCACGACTTCATGACAGCGACGCAGTGAATCCGGGAAAGCAATTGTGCAGATCTAAGGAAGCACTCACCTTGGCCCGAAGCGCTGAACTTGTCTGGCACGGGCAGCGGCTTGGCCAGCACAGCCTTGCCGATGGGTGCCAGGCTCTTGACCTCGGGCACACGAGCGTGGTAGATGAAGTCGTTGTCCTTTTTGGTCTCCTCGTAGATGCGGGCAATCTTCTTGGCATTGTCCCGGAAGGAGAAGGCCACACCCGCCCGTGCCTCGGCAGCCTTCATGAGCTCCATGGCATGGCCCAGCCTTGCCAGCTCCTCGCCCACGTCCTTCTTGGCCTGGCACACCAGGGCCTGGTGCAGCTCGGCTATGGCCCCAAACGCCGCCTGCTTACTGTTCACCATCGACAGCCAATCCTGCGGCGAGAGGAGTAGCATGCCAAGATTGTGGGAGAAAACCTTAAACCTTAAACATGTAAGCAAAGAGCTTAAGGAAGCAGCGTATAAAGCGTACGTTAGACCAATATTAGAGTATGCCTGTCATGTGTGGGATCCGTCTTACCAGGTTCGTATCAGTGTTATAGAACGTATTCAATCTGTTGCTGCTCGGATTGTCTTGGGAAGATACGATCGTTTCAGTAGCAACTGACATGAAAAACGAACTGGGATGGGTGCATTTAAATGAATGTCGTAAAAGGCTGCACCTCAAATTGTTTTACTCGATTTATCACAACCAAACAGGAATTTGTGCTGCAAAGTTTCTGCATTCACCATCTTACCGTTCTGCTCGTACAGACCACTGTTATAAGGTTGAGCCGTATTTCTCCAAGACAAACATTATGAAACACTTTTTTTGCACGAACCATCGCAGAATGAAATTCGTTACCGGCGGAAGTGGTGTGCCGCGAGACTGTGGATCTTTCTTTTAATGCATTGTGCCCCCCTGCAATAATGCCTGTATAGGCGCTGCGGGTTTTTCATGAATAAAGAATAAAGAAAACGTTGCCGGGTTTCTTCTCTGCCACATAAATCGAGAGATCTTTCGCTAAATTACTCTAGCACCAGGCGGATGGTACGAGTGTAGTTACGTGCACTACACCTGCTGGCATCTGCAGCCAGACTGTTCTAAAGCAAAGGCCTAGAACAAATGGTATTTTGATTGTGTTTGTAAACATCATATTTTGATTATTTACCCCAAATCTATGCTGATAAGGCGAGTTGATGTATCAACATACCCAGCATCCTCTCTAGGGCATTTTCAGAAAAGATTGAACAACCATGTCCAAAAAAATATTTGCAAACTAATATGAGTGCTGCCATCTATGATCAGTGCCGCAAAACTACTCGGACAAGCCTAGTTCGTCCGTGGAATTGAGGGCAACCGTAAAAACCACTAGACGAGCTCAGCTCGTCCACGGCATTTTTAGCCAGAAAGTGGCCGACAAGCTCAGCTCGTCCAAGACATTTAAGGGGTTAGTCACCGAGTATTTGCGTCGTTATTTTGAGAAAAATAAATAACAAACACGAAACATTGCTCAATAACACTCTGGAATAAAGATTTTTTTTTTCCGTATCTATAAAAGCCAAGGACTTCAAACTTCGCCAGTGTGTTGCTCTGTATATAGGTAGTTCATCTTTGCATGAAATATTGTCTTGGTTAGCGGGAGAAATTTACAAGAATCGCTCACACAGGGGAATTAACTAAATACCGTATTTACTCGAGTAATAGCCGCACAGTTTATGAAGAAAACCTGAGGGTTCGCTTTTCAGCAGAGCAAGCAGATTGCCAATCACTGCGATCGACAGCATGATTTCAGCAGTTTACAGGATAGAGATAACGTCTCCTTGCAAAGATACCATCTGTGAAGATTGCATTTGTATGGAGAATCGTGTTCTCGAGCTGGTTATTCGCTATGTTGTTTATGCGCAACGCAATGATTGGCTGTATATGTGTTCTCTAAGAAAGCAGACGCGAGGGCCTTGTTCATCAATAGTGCGGCTATTACTCGAGTAAATACGGTATGCATTGTTTTGAAAATCACTTAAAAAAAAAGGCCATCTTTAATATTCGTTATACCGTATTTACTCGCATAATGAACACACTTTTTTTCCTGAAAAATTGACATATATAGGGGGGGGGGTTCATACACGGGGTAAAATTTTTGCATTTACAGACTTTGTGCAAATGTCATTAGGTGCCAATATGACACGGCAAGGTACTGTGGCACGTCTCCAGTGATGGAGGCGCACCCACAGCTGGTCGCGAGCGCGCCACAATAACCATGCTTTATAAATTGCAAACCTTTTTAGGGCACTTTCAGAGTGCCTTTTGCCGAAGGAAAAGCGCCCCACGAAGCTCACTCAGTACGAAAAGCAACACAGCAACACTTCTTAGGCGATATATATTGCTAGTATCCGGCGGGCATGCTCAGGTATATCCGCGACTATGCATAAAGAACTGGTACCTCGTACGAAGTCCAACCTGCCGACTGCCGAAGCCAGCTCGCATGGATCAAGTTTCGTTCACGGAGACAAGAATTCAGTCCAACCGCCAACCCCCGAAGCCCGCTCGCACGGATCAATGGATCAAGTTTCGTTCACGGAGAGGCTACCAGACACTCTCAGCCTACAGTGCAGCGCAGCATGCACCTCCAGCATGCACCTCGCTGTGCCGTTCTGTTACGGATTAAATAAACACATTTACCCGGAGTATGTGAAATTAGGTCTAACCACTTTCACGATTTCACTGTCCGAAAGCAGACCACAACTGGGCATTTGCGGCCTTCACTCTCGAGAGCGGCTTGGCTTGACTTGGCCTGACCGCTTGGCGGCAAAAGAAAACTGCTTGGTGGCTTGCTAAATTGGACGCAATTCGAGACTCGCGGATCTGAAAATTGGAGATGCGTTGATTATGAGGGGGAAAAAAAAAAGTCAAAATATTGATGTCCATCAACATTTTGAAATATTGAATATATTGAAAATTGGAGGTGCGTTTATTATGCGAGTAAATACTCTCTGAAGTTAATGTTTATAATATGCACTAACAGTCTGCAAAAACATAATGCAGTATTTGTGTGGCTTTTAGGTTATAAAGCGAGAAATATGGCCAAAGTGACACTAACAGGGTCGCCATTAATTGGGCATGCACATACCCATTCTTCACAATTTCATTATTATTAAAAAGCGTAATTTTTTTTTTACCAAAAGATATGTTTTATTTGTTGTGCAACCACAAAAATACATTCAAACTTTTTTTGCTGAAAATAAAATTTCTCTTGAGGAACAGAAATCACAAAGTCGCTGTTGATATACGCGCACGTTTTTGTGACTTGTGTGAAACAGTTCTTTTGGATATTTATAAAAGAAAAACTGTTGTCGCCTTAGGTTTCATATTTTTTGTGCAGAGAGTGTCCATAAAATAAAAGGAGGTAAACATGTACATATTATTGATTACGAAGCAATTCAGAGCTTATCGATCCGGATCTTAAAACACTGAAAATTCA
The DNA here is from genome assembly GCA_013358835.2 of Ixodes persulcatus. Lineage (NCBI taxonomy): Eukaryota > Metazoa > Arthropoda > Arachnida > Ixodida > Ixodidae > Ixodes > Ixodes persulcatus. The sequence goes on from JABSTQ010010989.1 coordinate 196,028, forward strand.
AATTTTAGCATGATTTGGACGCGTCTGTTCTATATTCGCATAAATTGTCATTGAAATTGAAAACGATAACCTTCCTAAAAAAAAAATACACTGAAATGTAGACAGGTGACCAATTTTGCAATAATTGGAAAATCAGTTTAAAATGAAGGCCATCATAATTTTTCTCCTACTTTTCACAGATCAAGGCACATAATCTGTCTATCAGGCCCTTCAAAAACGCATTGCAATATCTTTTTTTTTTACAGGGTGTTAAATATATAGAATTGCCGTAACGGGAGTAGAGAAAGATTGGACATTGCTGATGTCAAACGAGGGCAAGAAAGGGGTCGAAAAATGTAGGAAGTCTGTGAAGAGAAAGCACTGTGACAGGAGTTTGGGGAAAAATAAGAATTCATACAAAAGATTAAAGGTGAGTTTGAAGCACAAGCCAACAACTCAAATACAGATTTCTCGGATCAGTGAATTTCGGAGCCTACCCTTTGTGAGGAGCTGGGCTGCTGACGACCAGGTGTAAAAGGTGAGAAGAAAGAACACATGCATAAAGTGGTACAATTGAAACGAGTTTAATTAATCAAGATCCTGTGCGCACATTCGGCACTTGTCGCATGCATTCTTTTTGTCGGACGCGCACCTGAGTCAATCTCGGCGCACTCCTGGCACTCCAAGGAGGAACATTCTTTTCCCGTTTTGCCTGTAGCGATCACTGTTAGTTTCTTCTGAGTGGCACCGCCAGCTCGCGACTTCGATCTGCTTTTCGCAGCCATAGAAGACTTTACTTTTAAGGCTATATCTTTTCTGCGTCTACTGTTCTTGCTAGAACAGCTATGGTTGCGAAGTGTCGGACCGCGTACACTGCCACAAGTGACAGGACTGAATTCCACACACAACGGAAACAGAGTCCCACTCCTTTGCTCTCATGTCCCTGGACGCTTTGACGTCAGCTTTCGGGAGGTGGATTAGTTTCACGTTCGGCAGTTTAGTGTTCAGAAGTGCAACCATCTCCGACGCTGACTTGATCACCGACGTGGTGGCCGTCGGAGGTTGTACAACGTTGCCTGGTGCTTGACCCCCGATTCTATCGCAGACACTCTTGCCATGTCCAGTTGCAGAAAAAATAGACCTCGCTAACGTGCACCTGTTGCTCTGCAGCTCGTGTAGTTGGTACTTGTTCTTAAAATGGCTTGCTGCACCATCACTGACGTAGGTCACATGAGCATGAACAAATTGGATTTCACAATTTTCCAAACCGCTGTCATATCAATTAAGTTAAAGACAATCTTATTTAATCGCAAATTCTTTGTCCTTTTTTTTTTTTAATTATCTTTATTTTCTACGCGTTGTGGGGCCTTCCACAATGGCGGATCTATTGGCACTCACAGGCGGCCTACCTCCTATATCATGTTACTGCCAAGGGTGTAGGCTGATCTGTTTGCAAAGTCACTCCGGCTGTTTCCTTTATGTCGCGTAGACGGAGACGCGCCGGCTGTTGAAACAGGCACTGTGAAGCATGTTACAGGGTGGCGCCTCTCGGTCGCTCCGGCCCATGGGCATTTTTGGATCGGTTGTATGAAAATGTATTAGGAATTTTCTCTTCAAAACTACCGTCCACCTTTGTGCTGTCAATTTGTTTTTTCCTGACCACCCCGTGGCATTTTTACGCTTTTTAATAATAATGAAATTGTGAAGAACGGGTATGTCCATGCCCCATTTATGGAAACCGCATTAGCGTCAATTTGGCCATATTTCTCGCTTTATAACTTAAAAGCCATACAAATATTGCATTATGCTTTTGCAGACTCTGTTAGTACATGTTATAAACATTAATTTCAGAGAGTTTGGAGAATATTAAAGATAGCCTTTTTTTTTTAAATGATTTTCAAAATAATGCATATTTAGTTAAATGCCCCTGTGTGACCAATTCTTGTAAATTTCTCTCGCTAACCAGGACAACAATATTTCATGCAAAAATGAGCTACTGTAAACGACTAAATTTTCATGAGGACCCAATTTTCGTGAATACGTCTCGCGAACAATTCGGGCAATATGTAAACGCTACGGAAGCTATGTTCGATTCGCGAAAATTAGAACCGCGAATAATTTCAAATTTTCAGCTTTGGCCCGATTCACGAAAATTTGAGCCCGCGAAAATTAAGTCGTTTACAGTATATATAGGGTGGTCCAAATCACCAGGCTCGATCTGAAATGGACCGTAAAAATCAACGCCTGCACATAGTAACATAATCTTTTCGTCGAAGGTGTATTTCACAGATCGGCTTTTCTTGTAAAATTACAAAGCGTAGTTCTTTTTCTGTAAAAAATAAGGCCAAGAAACTTGCCAGGGTCTATGGCGGGCGACGACCCAGACGACCAAGTCCAGTAGCGGGGTGTGTTTGGAGTTTATATTGATAAAGGGCTTCGGGAGCAGCGTCCCAAGGTGCAGCCGACCAGCAAAAGAAAGTAGACGACACGCAGACGAAATCCGTTGGCAGCAAAAGCGCCGTCGTTATGCAGACACATTTTTTGACTTTAAGTTTTGCTTTTATTGTCCGCATTTATTTTTTAACCGAAGGTACATTTCAAGAAGATTATGTTCATTTCATCATTTCAATAAACCACGGTTGTCACGAGCCGTCGCGATAAGGAGGTAGCGCCATCTATCAATACGAACGCCAAACACATCCCGCTACTGGACCCCCGTCGTCTGCGTTGCTGCCCGCCGTAGACCCTGGCAAGTTTCTTGGCCTTTTCTTTTTACAGAAAGAGAGCTACTCTTTGTAAATTCACAAGAAAAAACCGACCTGTGAAATACACCTTTGACGAAAAGTTTAGATTGCTACGTGCAGGTGTCGATTTTTACGGTCCATTTTAGATCGAGCCTGGTGACTTGGACCACCCTATATATACAGGGCAACATGCTGGCAAAGTTTGAAAACCTTAGCGTTTATAGATACGGAAAAAAAGAAAGCTTTAATCCAGGGCGTTATTACGCAATGTGGACCGTTTGCGATTATTTTTCTGAAAATAACGGCCCAAATACTCGGTGATTAAAGGGGTAGGGAAACGAAATTCCAGCGCTCATTTTCTAGCTTTAATGTGTTGCATGTTGCACCCTAACCTCAAAAACACCAGTCTTCCGTTGAAAGGCACAAGAAAAGTAATTTTAAAGCTAAATAAACAATCTTTCAATGTGCACCTGGTGGATGCATGCGGAGCATATTTCGGAGGTGATCTAGCAACGTTGTGGAACTTGCTACATAGTCGTGACGTAGCAGATTCCTTCGGAGCAGCGCCGCTCTTTGGCATTTCAACATTTTCCTTGTAAGCTTTCCTCCTCAACTCACAAATCACGCATTGAACCAAACAGTCCAAGACGGAAAGGAGGGACTCCCCTCTTTCTCGGACCCTCGTCTGTGCACCCGGAAACAGCCATTCTCCCCCTAGAAGATTAGCCCGTCGCTCAAAACTCAGACAAAAGTTGCTTTTCCCATCCCGTTCACCCCTAAGCTGACAGTGCTGTGGAAGCTACGTGCTCCTTGGGCCAGCCACACGCTCGTCACCCCACGGGTACTTCGAACACAGGGGCCTTACTTCGAACGGCTCGGTTGTAACGCGTTGACGTTATTGACACCACCACAACGCTGACAACGCCACCAAGGGCAAAGCTCATAACCCCGCCAGCCTTGCTACGTCACGAATGCGGGGAATCTTTTCTTTCTGTTTTTGTATGCGCCGGATATCCCATGACGCATCGCGCTCTCCGTTCGCTTCTCTTCGGGCGCTCGCTCGAGTGCACCGTTTGGAACGAAAAATATAGCCAGTCGTTCAAAATACAAACGTGCGATTATCATTTACGGTTATTATCCATCATGCTTGACTCATTTCCGAACGAAATTTGAATATTTCAATTTTTGTTTCCGTACCCCTTTAATACTTTTTGTCAATCCTTCCTATGCCTAATTTGTCAGTGAATATTTCTAGACCCATAACCAGAACAACTTTTTTGGGGAAGCCGCCCGAAATGTCAACATCGCGCGATTCGCAAAACGCGCATGTGACTGAGAGGGTGCTTACAAATTTTTTTCGCAAAGACAAAATGTTATTTTCTCTTCTGAAAACAAGGATTGGTTTTATTCTTCTTGGCATGGAGCCAGCAAAATATTTTTTTTTCATCAAAATTAAAAATGGTCACCGGACATGGTTGTTCAATCTTATCTGAAACGCCCTCTAGTGCTTATTTAATTTGGCAAAAGGCTTATTATGCGTCGCAGAAAGCCAGACTCGCAATACTAGTGGATGTGAAAAGATGCGGATATTTTGAAGCAAGACGTTACCTGAGCCAAAGAGGGCAGGCAATTTTCGGCTGCTTTCAATGAGACATTTTATTGGTGGCAGATGATGCTTTGCTCTGTTTCAGCATTACTTGGCAGACGGCAAAAGATATGGCCCCAGCGAGCCAATCAGAGCGCCGGAGTGAGACACACAACATTGTATGCTCGAGTGCACTCCTCCCGTGGAGGGCTGTCAAATGCTTCATACCGTCACCCTAATTGGCTCAAGAGAGCTATATTTTCTGCTCTTTGCCAACTAATGATGAAAGTAGAGCATAGTTTCTTTCACATTGTGTCCTTAGATGGCCCTGGAAAATGCTTACCTGTCATGTACAAATATGGATTCTCTGACATGGTAACCCTGGAGCCGGGTGAAAAAAAGGGACGTAGGACAGACACAAAACTCCAAACACAGCTAAAATTTTATTTCACTGTCACGTCCTTAAATAGGCCTACGACCAAGTGACGCAGACACAAAAGGTTTAACAACAAAGAACCTCAGAACAAGGGAAGAAGATACAGTTGAACCTCAATTTAATGAAACCCGATTTTACGAATTTCCAGATTTAACGAACAAATTCGGATTCCCCGTGCAGCCTATGCGCGAGGTCTCCCTCCCTCGATTTTACGAGATAATTAGCGGGTCCCGGTGACTTCGTTGAATCGAGGTTCAACTGTATCACCAGGCATACCTCTAACAAAGAACCATCGGAAGAAGGGTACAAGAGATAACCAGGTACGCTTCTAGAATGAGACAAAGACCCTCTGACACCCCAACCTGTCTGACAAAAAAAAACCTTTTTGTCAGATAGGTTGGGGTGTCAGAAGAAGCACAGAGGAGCAGTCAGTGGCTTGCGTTCTTGGAGTTGTGTACGAAGTCCCCGTGAGTTGTGGCGATAGTTATGTGGATGAGATTGCGAGCTGCATTAATGATCGGCTATGTGCAGCATAAGAGAGAGCGGTTAAAAACAAGAGTGAGTTTTCAGAGTTAGCTAAGCATGTTTCCCGGTGTATTGACTTGTAGCAGTCACTGGGAGGAGACAAAAGTCCTGGATAGGGAGTAAGACTGCTATAAACATCTGGTAAAAGAGTCCTTGAGAATAGTTGGTAAGAATGGTTGCTTTAGCAATGTATCTGTTGCTTTGGGTGATCCGCTTAAAACGTTTCTAAATTCTTAATTGTTTTTTTACCTCTTTAGGAGTGTTTTGAACTTCCTGGCTGGTTTTGGGTCTTTGTCTGGTTCTAGAAGCGTACCTGGTTATCTCTTGCACCCTCCTTCCAATGGTTCTCTGTTAGAGGCATGCCTGGAGATATCATGTGTCCTCGTTCGGAGGTTCTTTGTTGTCGAACCTTTTGTGTCTGCGTCGCATGGTTGTAGGCCTATTTAAGGATCTGACAGTGAAATAAAATTTTAGCTGTGTTTGGAGTTTTGTGTCTGTCCTACGTCCCTTCTTTTCCTCGGCTCCAGGGTTACCATGTTAGTATTGAACCAGCTCGCCCGCACCCTTGCTTTAGTTACATGGACTCTGTTTTCTGAACTGCAAATTAACATTGCCTTTAGTGATGCAACTTTTTAGCAGAGTTTCAGCTTCCTGCAATGCGTAAATGATTCCTGCAGCATGAAAAGCAGGGTAAATTTGTTTTATATATACATCATACACATACTAAAATTTCGATGCTCCACACCTGGTTTACTCGTAGTCAGCACGACAAGCACCCAAAAAAAATAGGGAAAAAAAGAAGATAGAAACTTCAACATCAAGCTTTTCATGGTAGGTGCAATTGCATGAGCATACTGTCGAGACTGGGCATAACGAAGTCTGTTATAACGAACTAGCGGCTATAGAGAAGCGATCATGATTTCCCATTTTTGTTTGAACTTTTTGAATGTATTTGTGTCTGTTTTAGCAAATGAAATTGAGCGGCTCCCGCAGATATAGCGAAGAGGAATTTTGTGATAATTTAGAAAATAACCAAATTCGGAAAGTGTACCAAGGTGCAGACTGTTGCACTTTGATGCTGCGGCCAAGCAGCCACCTCTACATCGTCATGTACTCTCCACTCCTTATCTGCGAAGCAGCTTTTTCGCATCGCACACGGAGAAGTGTGCGATGCTGATAGGGGCGTTCGGAGCGCTACACACAACATACCGACGGAGACGACAAAGACTGCCTAGATTTAAGAGGAAGAGAAACTCCAACCATGAAGAGCATTTTCAATTTAATGGCGGACACCTCCTGAACAGATTGGCGCAAATGCGCCTGCATTTGGTGGCCGGCATGGTGAGGAAACCGGGCAGAGAGGCGGGCAGGTTTGCAGACGGTGAACGCTTTTGAGTTTTGACTCCTTGCAGGCTATAGTTCGTTTTGCAAGCGCGGCCCACAAACCACGTGACCCAGATCGAGCCGTTGCCCCCTCTCTTCACACCATTGAAACACAAACTTGAGTGCGAACTCAGTGCCGTGCGTGCCTCTAGGTAATATCCTTGAAATAAAAGCGTGCCATCGTGGACCAAGTGCAGATAAATGTAAATAGCTGCAGCGGCCGTCGCAGCTATTGACACGGTCCGTATGTAGCTCGAAGGATATTTTCTCGATCGGAGCTTCTTGCAGTTCGTGAGAAGCTCCGATCCGATTTTTTGCATGTTGCTTTTATGAAGTCCAGATATAATGAAGAGGCGGATATATCGCGAAGTGATTTCCGATTCTCATTGACTTCGTTATAACTGCTCTCGACAGTATATGCAATAAAATGACAAATGATCAAGGAAAGAAACTAACCGGTCTGATCACATCACACTACATGGTGTAGGCGATACTATTAAACTGAAATTTGGTGTCGTCGTAGCACAAATGTTTGGCAGCCAATTTCACTTAGTTCACAGATTAGTGACAATAATACAAGCATGTTACAAGAGAAAACAATCTCCTTTAAGTCACACACATAACAAAAGCAGTTGCACATAAAGTGCTGTTTTGTGCTTGATTAACTCTGCGTCTGTCAATCGTGAACAATGCCATATGCACTGTTATGCATGGCTCTCAGCACAAAGTTTCAGGAACAAAGCACCAGTGAATCACTCCTACTCCTAAGCTCTAGTGAACTCGGCCCATAGGGTGAGGAAAAGACATACCCTCTCCCAAAGGTTCTTGAGTGACTCTCGGCCCATCTGCCTTGCTGCGTCAGCATAGAGTTCCTCGCACTGCGAGGCCACCTTGGCGATGATAGCGTCCTTCATGTTGTCTGAGAAGAATGAGAATTGCCAGACATGCACAATTTAGATTGGGGTTCTTCAACCCCAAGGGACATGTATCTGCCTTGAATAAAAACCGAGGAACCCTCCCCCCTCTCGGCAGTTTTAAAAGAAAGCAGTGCAGTACTGTCCACAAAGCATACAAACCTTGTAGACAATTTTTTTTTAATTTGGGAATACTGTTCACTCCAAGTATGGGTATAGGAGAACATTCAAACATACAACAACAGGACTACAATACAGTACACGACTTCTACTTATAATAAAGAGGCTGAAATAGCGCGACATTCAATATATTATCTAGGACTGAACAAAATTAATTCTCAGCACTCAACATCCACTACTTAGCAAAAATATTAGAACTACCATTTATCAGTTCATCTTACACATATTCAGAAGGGTATACTGAATAGTGCTTTAAGCCGAGAAGAAATTCTCGACTTAGGAGCAGTGATAATTGAGAGTAGGGATGCCGCAAGTGTTTTTTGAGCCTGAGGTTCGAAAATTGAACCAAGAGGTTCGAAAGGTTTTGAAAAGTTTTGCACATCCAAACATATTGCATTAAAAAATTTGATGATTTTTTAACTTTCTAATTTTTTACGTTAAGAAACTCAAATGCTAAGGAATTCATAAATTTTCATACTTTCGAATTTGCAAATTTAAGAAGTTAGCCAAACTTCAAACTTCTGAATAAAAGTTGGACGAAGTTCGGACCAACTTTACCCCCAAGATATCAGGTAGGAAATATAACTACCACAACGACATGCATGTGTGAAGTGGACAGGAAACTGCACTGAAGCTTCTCTCAGCCGATCCCAAGTGCTTCCACCGACTATCCCCTTTGGGGTGGCCTCGGCACATCGGCCCCGTGCCAGAGATTTTTCCTCCGGCTTTTGCACAGAGCCTCTCCTGTGTAAAACTCTGTAGTTTGCTTTGAGGTAATGTGCGGGCCAACGAATCCTTGGCCTGCAGGTTCGAGTTTGACCAAGGCTCATCTCTGGGACGTCGTTCATAAATAACTTAAATTGTTCCGTAACGTAACTCCCTCAAGGTGTAAACAGTTGCCTCGTGTAAACGGCTGGTCGGGAAAGTTGCACGCAGAGAGCGACGCCGACGAGCGAAAATGAATGCTGGATCGGTGCTTGCCCAATTATCATTAGTTGCCTGCCTTTTAGAATGGCCAATATTTACATTAATGAAAGAAGAAAAGTGTGAGAAAGCAGCAATGTAGTGAGCCTGATGGCCGACTGTACGTGACCTCATCAGCTGTCATGCATCCTTTTGTACACTTTGTTGTTTTGTACTAGCATTGCATTTAGGTGGAGTTCGGTCAGATTGCTGAGCTTGCAAAGAGGTAGAAAAAACGCACAAGGCTTTTTGTTAAACCGTTTAACCAGTTTATCACATTTTTAATTTTTATGGGGTATTTGCAGTACAAAAATAATGTGTAACCTTTTTAGTGGAATTATAAAATTTTTCGAGATGACTCTTTGGAAACTTAATTCGATTTCTGTCGGTGATATCTGCAAGACTTCAAACTTAAATTCGAAATTTTCTAACTTTTCAAACTTGGGCCTCGAAGAAATTTGAAGTCTGAATTTTTTGACCCCAAACTTTCAGAAACCTCGACATCTTCAAACGAATCGAATTCACACCTTAAAGGGCCTCTCCAGCCTAAAAATAGCGATCGCAGGTCTTCACGCCTCACACAATTTTACGTACCTTCAATTACGCTGCCAAATCATGAAACCAAGATAACTAAGATTTCATCAGGAAATGAACTCGAGCTCAGATTTTAATACACGCATTTTCGTTGCATCGCTCGACGAAACCTGTGACATAACAGGATAGTACAGCCAACTAGTCGTGACATAAAGCCTTTTTCGCACTCGGGAGCCGCTCTCAAAAGAAACACCAGAGATGCGTTGAGCGACGCGACCGACGCCAACAGGCAGGACGACGCAAGAGGAAGCAATGTATAGAAGGTACGGAGGGTAGAGAAAGGAGTGCCCGAAGGAAATGACATCAACGTCACACTGATTCTGTTACGTCGTGTCACGTTTATAGAGTGAGTGGCACTACGGAAATTTCCAGAAATGTTTTATGTGCTTTATTCTTCGAATCGAGGGCCCAAATTTCGTGAACATTTTCACGAGGCGGTTCTGGTACCTGTCACAAAGCTTTTATATGAAACTAGCGATCCCCATTTTTAGGCTGAAGAACCCCTCCAAAGAGGTTCGAAATTTTCGCAACCTTTCGAACTTTAATCCTGAAAGGTTTGCAAAATCTGTAATTGATAGAAACTGGCTGCTTGTAGAACCCTTAATGGTACACTCGGAAGAGCCCTCGGGTTTTTAGAAACCCAGTCTGAGAAGCCATGCCTTAAATCTCCTTGTTTGAATTTTGAACTCGTGAACAAGTTAGATTTCTCTTAAAGGCCAACCAACAAGCAGAAAGGAGGAAACTCTTCTACAGTTCCTCCTTCCCATTCGAGAATGAGGGAGACCCTTCCCCTTTCTCTGGGAAGCATCTCAGAGACCCTCTTCTAAAGGAAAAAATAAGAAGAGTGCGAGAAACAACGGAGAGAAGAAAACTGGAAACCGCTTTTTTTCCTAGCAGAAGCCGATCCCCATAGAGAATACATGGAGTTTTAGAAAAATTCTCAGGCAATAACCGCTCACATTCTTTTTGAAATGTCTACTCTAAAGGCATTGGAACGTTACTGAGAAATTTAACGGGACGAATATTCAACTACATTTTTTTTATATTTATAAAAATATGATGAAGTTTGTCAAAATCGGCTGTTTTGGCACCTTTGCATCTGAAGACAATTTACAAAGACCTCTAAATTACAAGTAAAAAAGTCTCCCGTACCGTGTCTTCTAAATTTAATACGGAACCGGATGATATCGACATTATTTATTTAAGTCGATCCGTTCCCTAACTATGTCAAATTAAAAGAAAAAAAATATTAGGTTTTTTTCTTCTGTTTTCCTTAAGATGGCACTCGCTGTCCAAGAAGATGAAGTTGTAATGCAGTTCGGCAACTAGACTTCATTCTCAATGTTCCTCCGCGCTCGCATGTGCCGTTTCAGTATGCGCGCTGGACGTGTCTGTGATCTGTCATCTTGCTTTCCCGGAGGGTAGCCCTCTCCCCTAAAGCAGCACTCCCGCTGGGGGAGAGGGTATTCGGACAGCTTTTGAAACAAAATCTCGTCGCCGGAGGTGAAGGACGATACTCTATGTCTCCGGCGCCCATGGGAAACTGCCTCAGTGACTGAAGATCAGTCCCAAAATAGGAAACTTTCACTGGACCTTGCGGATTCTCAAAACTTGGGGGACCATAGGCAAAGCCTATGGTCCCCTCATCACAAACTTCTACCTTCTCTAACCCATCTGGCTCTCGTATAAGACCGCCGAGCTCATCCTAATAACCACCACAAAGTAGAAGCGTCCACTCCTTTGCGGCTGTATCGTTTCGTCTGAAATGGTCTCAATTGATTTAATAGATTTAGAAGACTTCACTACAAGTGATACGAGTTTAAACATTAAAAGACAATGTTATGAAGTTCCATGTGTCAAAACGTCAGACGAGTAAAAATGTCCAATCAAATCTCATAACTCAAAGAAATTTAATTTATTTACACACAGGACACTCCTGAAAAATATATTTTACCATTGGGCAAAGTCTTGCACAGCGCAAATGGTTCTTCAGCGAAATGACTGTGGGAACAATGATTGCTATGGTTCTTTATCTCTGACAATCTTCAAGCTAAAAAAATTGACCGCATCTCCACGTGGTGAATGATGTTGCTTGGGGCGAAGCTCTGGTGGTGCTTGTCTGCGTAGACGCCGAGCCGCAGCATGCCAAGCCTTTTCATTCATGTCAGTAGGAGAATGTGTGGTTTTCTTCTTTTTCTTTTTTTAAGCAGACAGATGGGATAGCATCTCAGAACCCCCTACTCTTTTTTTTCTTCTTTTTCTTTGAGCCTTTTCATTCATGTCAGTAGGAGAATGTGTGGTTTTCTTCTTTTTCTTTTTTCATAATTTTTTTCATCTTTTTTTTTTCCAATTTTTTTTTTGCCCTACAAGAGCACGTGAGCATGTGCTCACGTGCACGTGATCTCACGAGCAGAAGCACGAGCACCCGACGCCGGCCTACGGCGGACAACGGACGGCGGACGGACATGGCCAGCCCCTAAGGAGCTTCGCCCCTAAAAGAGCAAAATTAAAAGGGCAGCCGAAAAACCAAGTAGTAATCATAAGCAGCGAGCGAGCGGTGGTGAGCAAAGCTACGAAGCGGCAAAAGCGAAGCTGCAAACGGAAAGTCGGCGATCGCGTGGCCTGAAAACAACACGTGCGGTAGCGGAGTTGCTGCACAGAGTAAGCGACACCCCGAAAACAACAGTTTTGCGCGGCATCCGTGCAAATCTTTATATAACCGTTGGTCTGGTTATCGGTGACCTTATTTCAGGGGAGAGGGCGGACTTGCTTTTAGCTATGAAAAGAAAGCTTCGTTCTGTTATCTATTCCGTTTCCCTGCAGCTATGAACCTCCCTAGACCTTACGTTCCACGGGACTGCGAGAACACTGCTGGAGATTGAGTGCCCCATGATCTTGAAGTCCGTGGAGAACATGCTGCTTGTATGTAAACTTTTTTTTTTTTTTTTAAAGGGCAACTTCGGCCAAAACTCAATATGAAATAAATTACTGGTATCGCTGTAGTGACACAAAATACGACCCCAGCCAAAATATTACGTCCGTGGGACGCCGCATTCTCAACTAATGCCGATAATAAAAATGCGACCCGCCGCGAGCCGCTGCTTCTTAGCGGGCGGCCAGCGGGTTGCCGATCGCTAAAGCAACATTGGGCCGTGACGTCAGTATCGTTCTCTTTTTTTCCTCCGGTCCGGGCGTTGCGCGGAGTGCGCTTCTTTGAGCCGCTACCACCGCTACCACCGCTGCTTCGGCTTGTGATTGGCGTGTTTAGCCGTTGCTTTTATCTGTAGCCCGTGTAGCTTCGGTATAGCCTTTTGTTTATTTGCTTGTGAGGACTCCAAGACTCGTTTTAGCGAGCAACTCGGTGCGCCCAAGACTGCACAGCTGTTCCTCGAAAGATGCCGAGTGCAACTTGTAGCACTGTGGGCTGCTCAAAGAGCCCGCTGCGCAACACTGAGGTGCTTTTTCACAAGTTTCCAACGGACCGGAAATCGGAGAAGGTGTGGGTGAACGCTGTTCGACGAGTGGACTTTGGACTTCGGCTTTCACGCGCCCAAGAAAAAAATAACAAAAAAACAGACGTGTACAGCCCAGCACACGTGTGTTCGGGTGCCGCGGCCCGCGCCGGAGAGCCTCAAAACTTCGTGTCTGGGACTGACCCGCAGCGCGAAAGTGAGAGGGCCCCCAGTACTGTACGTCACTGGCAGCGCGGCGTAGAGCAACGCCGCTCCATCCACGGAGCCCCGATGACAATTTAAGCCGAGTACGGCACCGAACGAATTCACTCGTTTTCCAGTCGCTAGCTTTTTGGTATACAAGTGACGAGTGCGGCATAGCGCACGAACGGCGGCGGCCGCCGAGTACGGCACCGTACGAGTTCACGGGTTTTCCAGTCGCTAGCTTTGGGGTATACGCACTAACTCTTGCTAAGTATGCTGGATAACTACCACGTATACAGAATTAAAACAAAATAAGCTTACCTCCTATCTTTAGATGGCTAGCGCAACAGAGGTAGGTGCCGCTCGGCCTGCGTACTCTTTGAACGAGAACGGTCCTGACGTCACGTTCACATAGCGGCTGGTTTCCAGTGTTGCCGGGGCCTCGAGCGGCTAGTTTCGGTTTTGTTGGCCGCGCCCCAAACAAAACTTTGAGGCGTCCATATCTTTAAAACTATGCACAATAACGAGAAAAAAATTACACCTTGCAATTCAGGGACACTGACTGCACTAAAAACAGTCAAAATCGCAAAATCGAAAGTATGGACCGGAGTTGCCCTTTAAGGAATGAATTTTTTTTTTTTTTTTGAACACAACAAAGTTTTATTTTTACATCCCCATCATTATCTTTCACACAAACGTCCTTGAGCCTTGGGGTCCCGGAAATTGGGGATGAAACGTGAACGAAGTAGCTCTTCCTTTCCCTCCTTTTTTTTTTTTTTTTTGTTAGGGACGTCTTCTGATCTTTGTATTATTTGTGATCACTGCAATCGGACTCTGAAAGAATCAGGTCGCGAGCTCTGTAGTCTGGGTATTTGTAGGGGAAATCGCTTGCCATTCTTTCGGAAATTGATACAGTACTGCAAACGACGCCATTTTCGCGGGCTCAATATTCCGCGATTTAGGTCAAAGCTGAAGTTTTTGAATAATTTGTGGGTTCTAATTTTCGCGACGCGGTGGAACCTCAATATAAATTTCAATGTGTTTACGCTTTACCGGAATTGTTCTCGGGACCTATTTTTCGTGAATTGTAGGCGATTCGCGAAATTCGCAAAAATTAGCTCCTCTCGAAAATTAAGTTGTTTACAGTATTGCACAAAAAGTGGGGTAGGTAATGACTCAAGATATTGAGGTACGCCCAGAAAATATTTTTTTTCCCTGTTGATAGATGATTTGTGGAATTCAAAACTTTGAATTATCAAAATGTAAAATGTTGAATAATCGAAATGTTCAAACGTTGAACGCCGAACAATGAAGTCGCTAAATATGCCAAAGCGTCGGAAGGCAACTCTGAACTTGCAACAATATTGATTTACTTCTTTGAAACATATTTCTGTATGGAAAACTCGGAGGGGAAAGAAGGCTGAGAGGATGGAAGGGCCGGGAGGGGCAAGAGAATTGTGGAGGCTAGTCCAAGGGGAATGTTGCCAGGGCTGACCAAATCACGTCACGCTGGGGAAATGGCGGCAAAAGGTTTCGAGCTTCTTTCGAGATACACGGATGGAGGGGGTGCCTATGCTGTCTTTGCAGCGACGCATAGCAAATGTCTCAACAATCGCAAGTCCTTTCAAAGTCCGGAACACCAAGCTGCGATGTATTTGAAAGGCTGCCCTGTTTTTAGAGGAAAAGACAACTTAGGTTAGTGTAGATAGCTACCTTCATCTCTCTCTCTTTCACTCTCTCCTTTTAACACGCATTCTCGTCTCCGTGGTACGGCTACACACACTCTGACAAGCAAAGTAAAAAATTGGTTCAGTTGGCGTTATCCAAAACAAAACGGCCCTCCGCCACCAACTCTGTAAACATTCCAATCGTCGACCCCTACAAAGGCACGTACAGGTCCTTAACATACCTCTCGTGTTCACAATAGCCGATTCCTGGTACAACCCCGAAAGGTCGACAACAAGGGATGGGACATGCCATCAACGGCATAATGTGCGTACATAAAACAATACATATTCTGAACGAAGCTGTCAAGAGCAGCTAAAATAATACAAAGCACCTTCGTAGACGAATGAGTTATATGCGGAGCTCTATATAAACAGGTGGAAGGTTACAACGTTCACGTTCGCATCATCACCTGGGGCCCATCGACTCCGGGAGGGGCACGCACCGCTACGTAAAGAGGCTCGAACCCCCGAAGAAGGCAAAAACATACAAAATTACACTACTAGTGGTTGTAGCTTCCCGCCTGGTGTCGGCGTCAAGTTTGAAGTTTGGGGGAAGTGATTCAGTCTGGGTCGGAGTTGGCTTATTGATCGTGTTTATGAACTGCGGTGGTGGTTGTGGAAAGGGTGGGTGAGAGAGTGTTTGACAGCGTGACGTCATGCGCCGAGAGATGGTAGTTTGTTGTTCTTATAAGCGAGGCTGGGGGAATAAATGTTCAGCTGAGTTTGAGACCTGTGTCTGTGTTGTCCCCTTTTTTCTTCTCTGTTTTGTCCTACGTCTCGGGTCTTACAATGTTGTAGGTTAGTGTGTCTAGTCAGAGTTAGACCATCACGATGCTCATAGGATCCTTCAGCGCAGTGGTTCTCAAATGGGGGTTCGCAAAGGCATTCTAGAGGTCTGCAAAGCACTGCCTCATCAGCCAAACCCGGCAGTAAAAGTTGTATTTGTTTTTCAAATTGAGAAGAAACGTTTCAATTCTTGGGTGAGCTTTCTCGTGTGTATGTCAATGAGAGAAGTATACCGTAAAATTCAGTAAGGACGCCTTCCCCCGAGAGATCGCCCATCCCGTTTTACTGGCTAAATATCTGCAACATAAAATTCCGATACATCACACACCTCCCGATTCCCGTCGGACGTTACGCAATATCCGACAGGAATCGCACCAAAGAGCGCAATCTGCGGTACCGGTAAGTCTGACAAGCGAGTTCATATCGGGTTTCCGCGTGCATTTTTCTCAGTCTTTTTTCTTCGTCAAACGCGAATTTGACGTGTTCGCTATCTGCGGTATCGGTTCCCGCGTCACGTGCTTTCTAGGGGGTGCCTCAGTGTGTATCATTCATTTTTGATAAAGTTTTGCTGTGGCATCTAGATGGTATCCCACCTCATGTTTTTCAGCATTTACCTCTTCATTTAGGGCAGGCGTTTGTTTTTACGGTACTTCACACAGTCACTTAGTTATATCCACTTATTGAATCATTTTCGTAATTAACTTATACCTTCTCCTTCCCACTCTCCCCCTCCCCCCCGCCACCCCGAACGGGGTCCTCCATCATCTCCATCGATTCACAAGGGGTCCGCAAAACGTTAATGGTCGAGAACCACTGCATCAGCGCAAAGTTGGACCGCCGAGCTCGTCGAAATAACCAGAAGGGAGCATCTGCACTTTTGCGGCAGCATCGTTTCATATAAAAATGTTTCCTCAATAGGTTTAGAGGCATTCTCTGTAAGTTATACGAGTTTAAACCTTATATGAATATGTCACAACGTTTTAAGTGTTAAGCTCTTCAGCAAGTGAAAATGTATGATGGCATCTTTCATACATTTGGTACTTTCATGAGATCGTGGCACCTGGTATCCTGATCTTTCCTCATACTCATTTCTTTCTGTGCATTATGGCTGTTATGGTGCTGAGTCCGATTGCATTCTCGAATTTGAACGTAGGCTCAGATAGAGGAGGGACCAGTTGGAATCAGGAAAGTATAATTGACACGGTATCAAAGTGAACGCATATTGGTCAGAAATGCGACTTGGAACGTTTCATCTGAACCCATGCAGTACACAGCGCTGAAATAGCGAGTCAGCACACAAAATGCCACCATATGCAACGCTACCATAACATCTCTTGACCGTAGCAATTCTGCAAAGTACCGAGCACGGAAAGGATACAAGTTAATTATTCACATGCACGAAGCAAGTTAACTAAAGACCTCACAATCTGTGACTTCAGTCCACCTAAGGTTATCAATAGAGTTGACAATGTCATATGTTGAAGCAAACAAGTCATTGGCAAAAATAATTAGACTAAATTGAGTCTAATGCAGGTATTTTATCAACCAACGTTAGCACACCTTCAAGACAATTTCTAATTAAATTGCTACTGCACCCCCCGACACACTTTGGGAACCAAAAAGATATTTACGACGCTGCTCGAAACCTTTAATCAGTGTGTAGTATTGACCATAATAAAATTCCAAACAAACTCAATTGCTCGCGGCAAAGTATAATTCAGAAAAGGCGCTGGTGTACGTCACTGGTGGTAAAATTCAGAACCATAAAAAGAAATGTTTCAAGAAAGGGACCAACATTTTGATTTTACTGTTCAGAGAGACCATGCGACAGTTATCCAATACTCCAAAGCGGCAAGGCCTACGCCAAAAACCAGTAATGTTAACAATCGCTCATACAGATCAGATGCAATCAACCCACGTGGCCCTGTCTTGATTGGCAACATTTTACAGCTCGATAATCTTTGTACCTGATAAGCCCCTAGACATAAAGAAAAGTTGGCTCCACTTTAACACAGGCAGAGATTCACACACCCTATCTTCAAGCAGCTACGAGCGCCACTCGTTACACAGCCGCGCGTTTGCTGCTGGTGCCAGCACCAGCAGCAAATGCACTAGAGAAAGTTCCCCTGACTAACGGCGACCACAATTAGCATACCTACCAACCTGTGGACTTTAAAATTCGTAAAATTCCTGCGGAGAGGAAGAGGGAGGAGGGGAGGCTCGCACAAAATCTTGGTGTTTACGCGAAGCGATGTGCAGCTTAATGTCAGCCTTGCCACCGTGCGAAACGCTTACATCACATGTGCATGCACTACAGAATCCAAACTTCTCTCCCTTCTTGGACGGCATGAAGCATGAGAATTCTGACGTGTAGGACTTCAGGAACACCTGAAAGCATGGGCGTACCAGCCAACCGGGGGGGGCAAGGGGGCAATTTCTCACCCCTGTTCTCACAGTAGGGGGGCATGGCATGTGTCCCCCCCCCCATCCCGAAACAGCCACCACTGGGCAGGGCAAACAGTGGTTTGAAGTTCGCCATTGCGCCGCGAAGTGACCGCGACTAGGTGAATGCTACGATTACACGTGCAACAAACACACACGCCGCACTGCTCGCCACAAAACTGGTCAAAACAGCAAAGCCCAGCCACGGCTGAACACGCCAAACCAACGTGAGCCGCCAAACACACGAACAAAGGCTTTGGGCTTTGAATTGGTTTTGGATCCGGGGCCATTGGATAGATTGATAGTAAAAACCATGACGCTGCCGCGGATGGTACCTATCACCTTCTTCTGGTGGTGCAAAATACCGCGAGCAGCAATCTCTTTTTAACATTTTTTTCGTCATTTTTTTTTTCCTTTACACTTTTTTGTAAAATTTGAAGCAAGATTCGTAAAATCCTAAAATTAGTCCCAATTCATACATTTTACGAAAGATTTGGAAGAGTTAACAGGTATGGTTTAGGGAACTTATTTTCTTCACCGCCAGCCTTGTCATCCCCCCGATGCTGGCGCAATCTAGAAGTAGCATGTTAAACCTCTATTTTGTTTCACTTTTCAGAGTCCAGATGGCGTGTATGACAACCAATGACGACCTGTTCGACACGTCATCTGAATTCTGAAAAGGGAGAAAATGTGGACCTTCTATGCTCTCAAGATTAATAGCAAAAATTCCAGTCAAACAAAGAAAAAAAAAGAAATGACCCAAGAGATCATAGAAAGCTCACCTGCTGCAGCCTTGTGGTAGAAGCTTTCCTGTGCCTGGGCCATCATGAGTGCTTGCAGTGCTGAGACCGTGTCAGCTTCAAGGTCTGGCGTAAGGTCGTGATGAACAGACGGTGCGGCGTGCTTCAGCTGCTGAAAGATGCCTCCGGCTTGCTACCAGGGGCAGGAAAAGAAGACAGAGTGAATGACAAGTTAATAACTTATCAGACATCAGTCCAGGTTTGCCTCAGTTTTGATATGCAAACACGCTTTGAGGTTTGGTACCTCTCAAGCAAAAACAATCCCTTATCTTGCAGAGATTTGCAGAAAAGAGAATGAGCTGTATCATGCACCTCTATGAAACAGAGACTCCCCCATCACAAAAGACTGGATAGAAATGGATGTGTATGGAATTCATAAAATTCAGCATTAAACTATTAAATAATTTTGAAAAGGCATTGTTCTAGTGCCACACACAAATCAGTGAATACTTGAAGGATCTGCACCATGCTTTTACCACATTCCTTAGTGTATAATAAAGAAGAAATAATGCAGTTAAGCAACAAACGTTTTTTGCAAGTTTTTTTTTTTTTTTTTTTAAAGTTGCAGTTATTGAATTTGGTGTAAGGATTTGGGGAAAACATGTCTACCATTAATTTTAAATGTGCACTTAATATTGTCAAAGTTTCCTGTAAGCTTGTTAATTCTAAGGGCTACTGAGTCCTGACATGACACCGGCAAAAGGCATGCTCTACAGTGGACGGGATTTGCCTCCTCTCTACCCAACAGTCTTGAAAGTGACATTAGTCATCTAGGGAAAATTTGTTCAGCGTGAGAAACAACTTAAGTATAATGTGCACCTGTTTATCGTGTTCATAATGTGCACGCTACTAAGGCCGAGAGCTGCTTGTACACTCAGTAAACAAAATAATAAATAAATAACACACACAAGCCTACAACCGTTTCGTCTTTCATACACCAGAACAAATTAGGGCCCACCTTTTCGTGAACGGTTATAACTTAGCCAACAACAGTTACGTACTGCAATTGTAAGTTAGAGCATTTTTTGCTGAAGGAGGTGCCTCAACACAGGCAATGCCTGAACAACAGATGAAAGTTAAAAAAATAAATGAAATGAGAACAATATCGGAGGAGCTTCAGTAATCCTAAAATGAAATCACCTGAAAATATCTGGCACAAGTCTTCAGGGCCTCGTCGTCACTAATGTCAGTACATATGCCAGATGCAATCTGAGACTGCATGGCAGCAATGTTGAACAGGATGCAGGTCTTCTCATAAGACAGAGAGGTCAATGCTGAGGACAAAATGACAGAAAAGTTACATAAGAGATGAGAACACTCGCCAAAGCCTGGAAGGCGGGATATCAGAAACAGCAGAGAGATATCATGTGGATCACCTGTAATGAGCACTGCAAACACATGCTCGGGAATCTTAAGGGGTTTTACATTACAGGCATTCACGCAAGGAGTTTAGGCTCATGATCCTAACTTTATGCCTGACTGGAAGCGAAGAAATCCTATGTAATAAGATGTATTGCTGACACCATTTGTCAGAAATACTGCATTTAGCAATCATTCCAGTGAAAGAAGCAACAAATGCAAAACATGTGCCCCCCCATGTGAGGTCCCCTCTTTTTATTGTTTGTAAAATTAATCTTTGCTAGAGTACACAAGGTAAGCATAAATCTAAACTTGTATGTAACCATGCCACTCCAAAATAAAGTTGGGCTGGGTGCTAGTTTGGTGTTTTATGATGCCTTGATTAATACAAAAAAGCGGCACCTGGTGGTCTATTTCTTTTTTCTTGCGTGCCGTTTTCGACTAAGAATATATAGTCATGTTGTACCTTACTGAAACACTTCTGTATTTTACTGAAACAGTCTTGAGAAATAATTGCTCGGATAATTGGGTCAGATTACAGGTACAGAACATGTTTGTTCCCAGCCAAAGAGCCACCCAGTTTAGTACAGATGTCAACCAGGTGTAACACGACCCTCAAAAAGAAGCACGAAACCAATTTGACTCTGGAAGTTCTGTAATCTATGCAGTACAAAGCAAAACATCTGCAACCAAAGGGTAACAAATGTAGTCTATCAATTCCCAATAACCTCTTACTCAAGCTCGCAGATCCGCCAAAGAAGCTGCCCCTGTCAAAGGCATCCTTCCACTTGAATGGAATCTGAGAAACAAAGAAAGGAACTTTTTAACATGAGCCATATCTACTGAACTTTTCAACTGCAGTCAACAAACAGGGCAGGGGCATGTGCAATTAACTTTACTACCCATAAACTGTATACAATTGAAACAAGCAGGTCAACTTTTCAAGGTCTATTTATCAGCACTTCCTGTCATAAATGCCCCTCCAAGACTACTGTGACTCAGAAAGTGGCTGCAACATATATTCGAAATGCTCTCGTTCAAGTGACAATGTTCACAATCTGCACTACATGCAGACCTAGGACTTGAGGTTACAAAAAGGCAAATTCACACGTAAGCCGTTTAAGTGGACCAGTGGATATCGTGCAAAAGAGCGTTACAGAAAGAGGAAAAACGTTCTTCAAGTATTATCTGGCGGTTGCAACGGAGGGCATGCTGTGTGTAAGCGTAAGCATAAGGTTGACGACGAGTTTAATCTTGTTGAAACGCTACCTGTATGTCAGTCGGTGGACATTTGGACTCGAGAGACGTCAGCTGATCATAATACCTGCAATCAAGGAGGAGGGTTCGTACACAGTAAACGCAATCACGGTGACATAATCTATACATTAATGAGACAAAATAAATTGGACGCGTCTGTGGTTGCGGAAACGCTCGCTTAATAGCCTAGAACTAGCCAACCACCCTTTCTTTGGTAAGGATATTCAAATGAGCCTCATAATGGTAGAACACACCCTTCAGCGATTCCCGCCAGCTACGGACCGCTTGATATATTGAACATTTAGATGTAATGATGTCGGCTAACTGAGCTCAAAACGAAATAAGCTATGTAAGAAGTAACACATAAAACGATGCAATACCTGTACATGATGTCAAGGGAGCTTTCGTGCTTGTCCAAAGTTCTCCATGTAGCGTTCATGCGTAGCTTGTTGAGTTCCGCCAGCGCATCACCACAACTGCACTGGTCGTCGGCAGTCGAGTAGTAGGCGGAAATAACATGGCTAAGCGGTTTAATAAGATCGATTTCGGATGTTTTCTTGAGCGGAATTGCTATGTAAACCGCCATTTCAACAATTGCAACCGCCTTACCTGCCCCCTTCGGCAGACAGACTTCATGTGAGTCACACACCCGGAGATAAGCGAAAACGGCCGAAAGCCGAAACGGCCAAAACCGCCAAAACCTTGCATTTCTGAGAAAGCAACGAGCATCCGATTAACAAAAAACGAATTAAAGCTGCTTAAAAAATGCTTAAGAAACATAAAACTTTGAAAAAAAAAGGAAAAGAAAGCGGATATGAATCTTGCGACGTTTTTGTAACGTCTGAAAATTTGCTTTCGGTTTCAGTTCACGGCATTTAGCGTGATTAGCAAACTGTACAGAATAACATGGCAACGCTGGTTTCATCATTTTCGCGCTCAATTTTTGTTTGCGCGACAAATCGTGTATCTTTCGGCTTTTTTGTTACGATGGGAAAGCCGACGTCGCAGAGGGCTACGAAAAGGAAGCGTAATGATGACGAGGACCAAGGGAAGCAGTCGGAAGCATCAAACAAAGATGTGGAGGGCACACCGTCAACCGACAGAGGCGACGAGTCTGAGCAAGGTTCGAAGCACCCAAGGCCCGACAGCGCGCATGGCGACACAAACGATGAGGCACACGATCAGAAGCCGTGGAATTTGAAGATATGTTCGTGGAATGTGAACGGAGTCCGAGCTTGGCTGGGAAAAGAGGGCCTGTCGTTCCTCGAAAAGGAGAACCCAGACGTGTTTGCGATCCAAGAGACCAAATGTTCCGACGCGAAGTTGCCCAAAGAAGTCAGAGATGTGGAGGGGTATCATTCCTACTTTCTCGCCGGCGATCAGGAAGGGTACTCTGGGGTGGGCCTTCTGTCGAAGATCAAGCCGCTCGACGTAAAGTACGGCATCGGAAAAGAGGAGCACGACAAAGAAGGCAGGGTGATTACCGCAGAGTTCGACAAGTTTTACCTCGTCGCTACGTATGTACCGAACGCTGGTAAGAAGTTGGTGCGGCTAAACTATCGCATGGATTGGGACAAGGACTTCTGCGCCTACCTGAAGGAGCTGGAAACCAAAAAGCCGGTTGTGCTGTGCGGCGATTTGAACGTCGCGCATCAAGAAATCGACATTGCCAATCCCAAAGGCAACAAGAGAAATGCTGGCTTCACGCAGGAGGAAAGGGACGGCTTCACCACCCTGCTCAACAGTGGCTTTCTGGACTCCTTCAGGCACCTCTACCCCAAAAAGGAGAAGGCCTATACCTTCTGGACCTACATGATGAATGCTCGAGCCAAAGACGTGGGATGGAGGCTGGACTATTTTGTCCTCTCCAAGTCGCTCGAAAAGAACCTCAGCAACAGCCTCATACTAAAAGATGTCATGGGCAGCGATCACTGTCCCATCACGCTGCTGCTCAACTTGTAAAAAAAAAATAAAAAAAAATTTGGGCTTTAATAAATGTTTGTAATCCTGACTCGATTAAATTTTATAAAACTGCTACTTTTTGTAAGAAAAATGAAAGCAACACATGAAAGGGAAATGAAAATAAACATGCATGCATGGCCGCATACACCCATATTTCTGGTGGCAGTCAGTTCATCGAACAACGTTTTATAGACACTCAAATTTGCTTTCTTCTGCAATAAGGCTGGTTCACACTGCCCCATTTTCTTACGTTATGAAATATTACGTTGAAGTCACCGGGACCTCACTCGATCTGCTTCATACTGAGAGAGGCTACCAGTTCAAGGAGAAAGCATGACACGCAACATGCGAGACATTAAGGTTTCGGTGACTTATACGTAACATAAGAAAATGAGGCAGTGTGAATGAGCCTATAAGCTGCATGAGACTGTTGCCGCGAAGTGGCATGTACAGATCGGTCAGGTGGGTTACCATTTTTGTAATGAGCCACCGCAGACTGGTCGCAAAGCGGCGTGAACGCAGACGAGGGGTGGGTTAACGCGTACCCCAGTGATCCACACGTGACGAAATGTCCATACAGCGTGCAATTCGCGTAACAATTTGTCGACGAAACGTGTGTCCATGAAAAGTTGTCCACGAAACAAGTTTTGATGAAATGATAGGGACCCTATATTTCCCCCCACTTGCCTTTTACTGTAAATTTCTTTATGCCAACATACTCATGGGGCAAAAGCTCATGCTGCAGGACCCAAGTAACCTGGGCTGAGGGTTCAATCCCAACCTCTGCCTTTTTGGTCTGTACGAGCACTGTACCAGCGTGCAGTCGTGTATCAATACTGTGGTGCACATTTGGCCCCAGGCATTGGCTAAATTTCTCATCTACAGGGGAGACACCACATGCCCATTATCGCCAACTAATATCCCACTGCCTAAACCAGTCTCAAACACGCGGCCTGCAAGTGCCCCGTGAGCCACGACTGCAAGCGCCTGTTCCTACGCCTCGAGCGCTGCATGCGCCATAAATAATGACCTCTTGTGGTCCATCCATATTCATTGGAATCGTAGCTCGAGCTTCTCTTACGGCGTTTTAACATTTGGAACTAATTGATTTCTTTTAGATCGAGGATTGTTTCCTCTTACATACAGAGAAGGCACAAGTATTTTCTTATAATTCTGCTATAAATATCACCAGGAAAGCAAACATATGAAAAGATTTCTCTTTCAAATCATTAGACTCTCATAATTCCCGAGTGAATTGAGCGACAGAGTAATGACTGTGTGCATGGTTTCTAATTACATATTAAAAAATTCCAGCGAATTGGCAGGATGGTGATATTTTAAATCTTGTTATCATGCTAGTACGAAACCAAAGTACAGGGTCTCCCTGAAAAAAATTTACAGGTTTTTTTTCACCGCAAAAATAAACTATGCATCGCCGAACGCTCATCTTCCGCCCGAAGGTAGCGCCAGAGGTCCGAACCAGATGCCTAAGTTTCAGCGCAAATCAATATTTTATTCAAAAGTTAAAAATGATTTTCTGATAATGTCAATGGGAAAATGGTAGTCGACGAAGCTCTCGAGTACATGGTGGTCTATACGCCAGAAACCGCAAATGTGCGAAAATGGGCCCCATTTCCCCATTGAAATTTTCAGAAAATCACTTATAACTTTTGAATAAAATATGGGTTCGTGCAGAAACTTTGGCATCAGATTCGGACCTCTAGCACTACCTTTCGGCGGAGAATGAGCGTTTGGCCATGCATAGTTCATTTTTGCAGTGAAAAAAACCTCGTAATTTTTTTTTTTTTTTTTAGAACACCCTTGTTGTATGAAGAAATTGAAGCTATAAAGACGGCACTGGCAAAACAGCTATTTTACGAAAAGCAAATTTCTTCTTTAGGAAATCTCTGGGTGTCGCTTAAAAGACACAGTTGCTTGGCAACGTAGAAACACCATCAATATATTTTGTATTTTTTTGCCCTAAAATGTTACCCACCCGCCCGCCCACCCCTCCCTATTCTGGCCCTAGACATTTCGGGGGTAGGCTACCTGGTCTCTACACTCAGATGAGTTTGAGACCCCTGGTCTAAACCAACACAGCAGTTATTTTACAGCAACAGCCGATATGGGCTCTTCCCACCAATTGAAAGGCCGTCCATTGTTGACATAGCTGTTGTTAATAGTGTAGTTGAAGTCGTAATAGGGCGCAGGGTGTCCGTCCTCTATGCTGATAAATCCTAAAAAAATATTGCCCGCCGCCTGCGGGATTCGATCCTGGGTTCGCAGCGTGTAAAACTGGCACCTTGCCACTGACCTATGCCACAGCTTTGACTAGGTTGCCTCAATGTCGTTCTGTCAAGGGTGATGCCATTCTTTGTAGTACCCAATACCGACTGCACACACTCTCTAGAAAAATACAAAATAGGTGATAACAAATTGACGCCATAGCACTTTCAATGCCAAGAGCTTGTGACGCGATGCCGCTGCCCAACAATTTTGCCGATGTGTCACAACTATCGCCGAGACTGTACTGTGATTAATACAGGATCTCCTACAATAATGCCCTAGTAAGGGCGATGTAGGTATTTGTATAAATAGACAACTAACTTTTTTATATCACACACACGCACACAGGTCGAAATGTTTACTTGTTGCTCTGTTCACGCTATAATATTGATAAACATAAGCCAGCACCTGTCAAATTTGCCCAGACATTGGCATGCAGTGAGCCCATATGACAAAGCATTAAACAGCCCTTGCCTGTGAAAACAGAGGAGACACAATAGCAATCAGATTTTTTATTGCAACAAGAAATCACTATGATGATAAGGTTAGAGAACACACGAGAAAACAATGCTAACAAGCATTTGGTGATTTTCCTGTAGTGATTTTCCTGCAAAATAAGCACATTTTGCCAAGCAACAACATTTGGACATACTAGATTAGATGATACTGCTGCTACAAGAGAAGGTTTGCAAATAGATATGCAACTTTATTTTAAAGCAGCGTAACTGATATAAGCATTCAAACATCCACCCGGGTAATGCAGAAATAGGGAGGAAGTAATTCCAAATCAAGGCAACTGGGGGCATACAGTCCAACATGTATGTTGACTCTGGTCCTGTTATGGGTAAGACAGCACTTGAGGTAAACGGGTGTAAGTAGCAAATGTTTTTTTTACAGAAGTTTCGCAAAAAAATTTAAAAATATATACTTTTTCCTGCATACTAGTTTTGCAAGGAATAGAACACTTCAAAGTTTTTGAAAACTTAAATATTCACTTCATATAAGGCAACTGAGAAATGACACTTCCTCAAACCTAGACACCGACAAGACGGTCCACAATGAAATTACTTTCTATGTCGCATTACTTATCGGCTGGGCATCAAAAAGTGCCTCTCAGTTTGCCACAAGCCTTTAACATTTTGGTACTACACGTATGGAAATGCTGCTACACCTTGCCGTGGTTCTCATAGTTCCCTTGACGTACAGTGGGGCAGATAAGACAAGTACGCAAGTGCTCTTTTACTTACACTGTCGACATTGCGAATGCCTTGGGAACCACATCAAACGTGGACATGCTGCCACATTTGTCTATTTAAACCCCAGATAACCTGCGAGCCAAACCAAAATGCTTCTGGCTTCTTGCCCCTCACGATATGAAACTTAGTGACACGTTGCCAAGGCACGAGGAAAACACTAGTTTTGACCACACCCGTGCCCCCCCCGGCCACTGGCATGAAATAGCCAGCAGTGGCATGTACTGGCCGAGTTTAAAGACAAATGCACAAGGTGGGAAGTGGAAGTGAGGAGCTTCTTTACTTTGAAGAGCTCATTTATTTACATTCAGACTCGGCTTCCCTCGAAGCTTAGTCTCGAGATTAAATTAACTCACACCTATGAAATAATTGACGTCTGCAGAAAAGCCTAAAATAATTTCAGAGGAGGAAGTTGCATTGAAAGGATGCAAGGTATACGAGCCCTTACAGCAGAGACTAGAGACAATGCATAGAACACAACCATTGCATTTGCCTTCAGAGAGCTGTCACTGCAAACAATATTCTGGTGCAGAGACATGAGCGAGAAAGAGCTGGGCAAAGGTAAAACTCAAGTCATATCACCCCTGTTCAGTTGGAGATCATCTGCATGTTTCAAAATGCTATCTCTATGCATATATAATACATATTAAACCTCAATGAGCTACTATACACCCTAAAAACCTATAAGTATGTCTGTTAGACAAGTATATATAACAAAAAAAAAAAACAGCATTAATTAAGGAGGCTTGCTTACAATGTCTAAAAATACTTTGAATGCAAGCTGTTACATATGCTCGCTAATTTGTGCTTCAACCAAGATTTCGGCACTGAAGCAGCTGCAGTAGCCTGTGAGGTGCACAGCGACCTAAAGCGGCTTCTTCATGGCCTCTTCAATTTTCTGCGCAAGGTGCTGAAAAGAAAAAAAGGAGGTGGGATCATTTTTAGAATTATGTTATATAGTAGCAAACATTCCAAAATAATTTAAAAGACACTACCCAAAAGGGTCCACTTTTGAACCTATAGCTTAATATAAATGAAATATACAGTATATTCTGGCAGTTCTGAGGCAGAATGCAGTGCAAAGTTTGATCTGTGTACATAAATTGTGAAAGAAATTAGTCGTTTTTATTAGGAGCATACTGACATTGTTTAGAAAAACTATAATTAGAAAACTAATGTAATACCCAAAATGTTTCTTCACTAGATACGCAGCAAAATGCCTGGAGAGTGCAAATATAAAAACAATATTTCTAAAAAGTAATTTATTTTATGCTAACATCGTGCTGAAAAATCAAATAATTTTTTTTGCTTTTTAGTACGTCAATTTTAACGTCTTTAAAAAAAACATCCACAAACTAAAAAAAAAAATACCACAGTTGCATTGCCCATTAAATTCCATTTATGAAAAACTGAGTGAGATTTCCTTTTGTCACATAACCAAACAATAGCTTTCCGAAAATGAAATTTATGCCAAAAAGTGGAGTGGAGAAAAACACGTTCAAAGTGCTCGAACCTCTGCCTTTCCTTTAGCACCGGCGGACCGAAAATAATTTATAAAAAAATAACTATACTCTGTTTCATACTTAGCGTGCAACTCTGTCAAAGCTACTGGCGCGAGCGCGTGGCTTCATCTATGGTTTTGTTTGCGTGAGAACGCATGCAAATGATCAGCGAGATCAAGCCCCACGCTCGCGCCAGTAGCTTTGACAGCGTTGCACGCTAAGTATGAAACAGAGTATAGTATGCAGTGTAAACAAATTGAACTTTCTGGGAATACTCTGTAGATGTTAATGGATGTAAATATGGCATTTTTCAAAATCAACTTTTCGCAGAATTTGTTTTTCTGGGTAGCGTCCCTCTTTAATAAAAATACAAAGTCATGCATTGTAGGATTCAACACACCCATGGCCAGCATAATTAGTAAACATACACATGCACCAGTTGCTAAAAGGGG
This sequence comes from Ixodes persulcatus, assembly GCA_013358835.2. Lineage (NCBI taxonomy): Eukaryota > Metazoa > Arthropoda > Arachnida > Ixodida > Ixodidae > Ixodes > Ixodes persulcatus. The sequence continues at coordinate 224,813 of JABSTQ010010989.1, forward strand.
GCGACACAGGACAGCTTCCCCGCCAAGTTGGGTTATGTTGAACATCTCTGGTTGCCCTTCCCCGTCTAGCAGCAGTGTAGTGCTGCCTTCTTGCTTTTGGCAGAAACTGTGGTGGCCAGAGGATGCTAAGCATGTGCTCTTGCTGCCCAAGCGGGCAATGTAACGCATCTGGCAGTCGACATTAGCAAAACCGAGGTGGCAGCACTGTACTCTGTTCAACCCTAAGCTGAGACTGTGGTGGACGCTACAAGCGGGTTGGGCCAGTCGTACGTCGATTTTTCACCACATGATCACGCTCTCGCCCACATCCTAGAGCAGAGAGTAGGGTCAGGTGATGAAAGGGAGGCGGCTGATTGGTCCGGCAAGAGCGTAGCTCCCACGGCAGTCTCAGTTTAGGGATATCTGGAGTATAGCAACTGTTGGCCAATGTTACAACAAGAAAGGAAAACACGCATGCACATACTCGTGCCAAAAATTGCAGGAGTGACCACAAGAAAGCTTTCGCTTGATGAGAGTCATTTTTTTTAAAACTGTGCCACCTGCTTATCTGCAGTACTTCAGATTTTACCAATTCGTATACTAAGTGAGTTCACCATTCTCCTTAGCATGCAGCATACATTTCCAACACTAGATAGAGTAGAACACTGGTTATAGCTAAGGTGCCTCAATGCAGGCCTCGTTCAGGTGAAGGTGTCGCAATCATTTCTGCATCCGAACGATTCCGATATTTTTGCAAAGCACAAGGACTCTCGGTTCGCTTGCACTACCGTGTAGAGGTAATGCGAAGGAACATGAGAACAAAACAGTGCCAAGGTGAATTATCGCTTCAAGGTCATGCAAAGTGGCATCCTCAACTATGTCGCCGTAAATGTCGCTTCACTGCAGTGCACTTGGGCTGCATGGGAAGCGGGACACAAGTGCGCTGCAGCGAAGAAATAAAATCAATTTTGAAATATTCTAAATTTTGAATATGCAGTTCGAACTATAAACCCATTAGACAGACGTCTCGTCTCTGACTCCCAATCATAGTATCAATATTTCTTCTGAACATCAAATCGAATACTGCACTGATACTCTAGTCGGCATACAATGGTTTCAGAAATCTCTACGTCCACCAATGTCTCCCAGTCACCTTGGCTTGGGCAAGGTCCTTGATATGGATGAGCTTCCCGGTCTCCTTAGCGCCAAAGAAGGCCTTCTTCTTGGGCTCCTTGAGCAAGATCTTGATACCCTTCTCCGTCAGCGTGGGCGGCGCCTTCACTTCGTCCCACGAGTAGGTCCACTCCGTGTTCCACTGGCCAAACACGTCACCCCTCGTGATGAACATCAGTCGCCTGTTGTAAAGTAGAAAGGAAACAAGGGGCCCACTATTAGGTTAACCTCAGTGCCGGTTTCTGTACAAATCACACAAAAACAGCAATTGGTGCATGAATCAGTAACATCATAACAGTCCCACAAGACAAGTTGGTATGTGATGCAAAACCTCTGAGCCGTTCTGCACACACAGACATAACAAACAGATGACTCCCTTTCTGCCAGTCATCACTGCTGATTAATACAAAAGGTTTTCATTAGGATTGTGAGAATACTAAAATTTTCGAAAAGTAGCTTTCAATAATACACTATTCGATATTCACTTCGAGATAAACTGCAATACAGTCATGTCGCGTTAGTATGGACCCTGTTAATACGGATACCCTGGTATATGGACACCATTTTCGGGGACAAACAGGGAAAATACATGCAATCTTGTCTCGTTATTATGGACAACTCACATCATGGATGATTTTCGGGGGGAACATAGGTGTCCATATTAACGAGACTTCATTGTATTCATATTATTTTTCAAAAATCGCAGCGGTTTAGCCTTGTTGAGTGCACTTCTTACTGAGCACAGCTGCAGTGCGGAGAAGTGGGACCCAAGGAGCTCATTTCCACTCGTGTTTCTTTTCTGCAGTGCGCACCAGTGCTCGGTAAGAAGCGTGATGAACAGGGCAATCCCATTGCAGACAACATTTCCGAAAGTACAAATTTCACAGTCGCATGCTCCGGAGAAAACACACTTCCAAAGTGGGATATGCATGTGCAAACCTGGTTTATTAAAGAAGAGACAAAAATTTTGTGAATGTTGATACTACCTATATTGCAGTTAAATTTGCAAAATTAAACTGTGGCTATTATGCATGAGTATGTGTTAGGCAGAGATGACTTGACGACCTGCGTAAATCATTCATGATTGTCTTGTTTTTTTCAAATTCGAGCTTGAAGAAAATATATATGCATATAGCAAGAAGATTTATAGATCCTCTTGACAACCTACAATTATAACCAGTGATTGTCTTTTTTTTTTCTACAAATTTGCGACTGGAAAAGGGATATTTGTATACCTATAGCATGATTTATAAAGTCTCCCAATTAGGTATAACTGGTCATCTCTATAGGTTTAGCTTCGTCAAATACGTCGATTATTTGCCATCCCAATGTAGGCATTGGACTTTCTGAGGCCACAGTCCATAAGTAGGGGTATCGGTGACCAAGTGGGCTAGCGCACATCAGCTCGGAGCATGTGGAGCGAAAGCTCGCGCTGCAGAACCCAGGGATCCTGGGCTCAATCCCCACCCCTGCCCGTTTTGATCTGAATAAGCATTGTAATGGCGTGCGGTCGTGTATCACTACTGCGTGATGCATTGTTAAAGACCCCATTCTAGCGGTTGTACTGCACTGGCTAAGTTTCTCATCTACAGCTGGAAGACTCGTCGCCTGTTGAGGCAGACCGAGCTCTAGGCTGTATAAACATACACGCAACCCAACCAACCAATGTAGGCATTGGACTTTCTGAGGCCACAGTCCATAAGTACCGTATTTGCACAAATATAACGCAAGTTTTTTTTCGGAGTTTCGTGCTCCAAAACGCACCTTGCGTTATATTCGGAATAGGGTTCAGCCACGGGGCGGCGAGTCTGGAAACAGCCAGAGAAGAAAGCCATCCCTCCAGCTCAATGCAGGAGATCGGGTGGGAAAAGAAGTGGGGGTGTGTGAGGGAATTTATTAGCTATTGGGCCACGTGAAGGGGCGAATAGAAAACATAAAAAGCGTTTTTATCCCTTTTGTGTTTGTACAACGCACGCTGCGTGCGCGCCAGTCGGGAGTGCGGGCACTGGCCAATTAAAGCCAAGCCAGGCCAAGTCAAGTCAAGTCAACACAAGCCAAGCCAAGACCACCCACCGTCTTTACAGCGAGGTGTTTGTTTACGCGGAGGGACCAGGGTGTTTGTTTATGCGGAGGGATTAGAACAAGAATAAGTGTGATCGTGTATGCGGTTCAGCAGTCTTTTTTCTGCCTGCACATTTTTAGTTTGTGCTCTAGAGTGGTCTGGTGTTTGTATGTTGGTGCTTCTGCTTTGTGCTTTGCTTTGCTTGTGGGCTGCGGAGGAGCTGACTCTGAGGAGCTCACACGCTGCGGAAGAAAAAGGAACTACCAGACAAGCCGCGCCCTGCTGCTGTTTATCTGTGTAGTCACCAAGTGGATTGTAAACGGAAGGACTTGAGCAGTGAGGATGAGTGCAGTCAAAACACAAACTGATTTTTTAGGGGCGAAGCTCCTAAGGGGCTAGCCATGTCCCTCCGTCCTTCCGTCCGGTGCTCCAGTGCCATGCGGTAGCCGGTGTTTGAAACTGACGCGGCTCGTGTGCTGGTGAGCTCACGTGCTCACGAGCACGTGAGCACGCGCTCACGTAAGCAAAAAAGAAAAAAATGCAAAAAAAAAAAAAAATTTGCGCAGTCAACAGGATTCGAATCTGTGCGGGGAGACCCCAATGGATTTCTGGTGCATCGCCTTAACCACTCGGCCACGACTGCGGGACGAGTAGGGGACTCTGAGATGTGGTAGTAACTCAAGAGCTGGGGATGTCATGGATGACACGTTGCAAGTAGCCGCTCAACGTCCATACAGGAGAGGGCGCTGCGGTCAAATGCGTATATAATCGCGCTAAAATTTGCATGCATTGGCTCAATGTTTCTAGACGTGAGGGCGCTGCGGTCAAACGCTCAAATGCGTATATAACCATGTTCCATACTACACATTCTCCTTCTGACATGGATGAAAACGAACGAAAGGCTCGGCATGCTGCGGCTCAGCGTCTACACAGACAAGCACCACCAGAGCTTCGCCCCAATCAACATCATTCACCACGTGGAGATGCGGTCAATTTTCCTATTTCTATTGCCTTCTCACTTCTGCTATGCTCCCGAGTGGTGGAAATTTACGCGGCTGGCTCGCGTTATAATAGTAATAATATTTTCTTTTTTTCTTTTTGAGGACATCAAAACCTGCCCTCGTGTTATATTCATGGTCGCGTTATATTCATGCAAATACGGTAGTAGTATACCGTATTTACCCGAATAGAGGTCGACCAAGAAAATAGGTCGACCCCTATTTATTGAACCCACCGAGAATAAAAAAAAATAATTCGAATATAGGTCGACTTTTTTTTTTTTTTAGGAACAGGGGAAAGTTAGGGCAAAAGAAAGAAACAAATCTTTATTTACAGCACTCTCGGCTAAATCGCAGGGTGATGTCAAAAACTTAATCATCGTCAGAACTTCCGGACACTGTCATCGTCGTCCGAAGCTTCGTCAGCTTGGTAGACATCCTCGCAAATTCGCAACAATACACAATACCTCACTGACACCGTCCGTTGTAAAATGACACTGCGCAAGACGCAACGAAAGAAGGTGGACACGGGCGAAGCGACGAAAGACCAAAGACAAATATGCGAGCAACGCCGGAGTCGCCGTGAGCAACACGCGAGCTGCCGCAAGCTAAAGTAACCTCCGTTGTTTCTTTTTCTTTTTTTTTTTTTTTTTTGTGGGCATTTGCAAGGGAGAGGCATGGAGGGCAAAGTCCATGGCGCATCGCGTTCCTCTCCCTCCCCTTGCCCAGCGAGGGGAACGCTACAGGCGCGATTTCGAAACTTGACGCCCGAGGGATGTGCGCGAGCGGCGGCCACAAGGGACGGGAGGGATGGGGGGGGGGGGGGCTGTTGTTTGCTGTTGCGGTTGCTTTCGCGCACCAAAAGCTTTTTGAAACAAGAAGCGGCGCGGCGAGGGCATGGATAGCTCCATGCCCTCGGTAGGGTCGCAAAATTTGGTCGCGAATGTAGGTCGAAATTCTTTGGTCACGATTATAGGTCGACCCTTAATTTTTGACAACATTTCCGGAAAAAAAAGGTCGACTTATATTCGAATAAATACGGTAGTTAGATTAAAATTAAATTTTGCTCAGAAGTAGGCAAGTGAAAACTTGGGATCAACTTCGAGTTTAGATAGGTTTTTGTTTAAGCATGGTGCAGTAGTGAAAGGCTTGGAGAAACTATTTGATTAAAAATTATCTGGCCAAAGCCACCACTCACTTCAAATTCGCTTCAAACTCCAAATTCACCATTTGCACATGCCTGGTTCATGCTCTGGAGCATAAAATCCCTCAATTACAGTTACTTTTTACCCTCGACTCCGCATGTCTCGCCTCTTGGTGGCATTTCTTACACGGTCCAGGGTTACTCCCAAGACTCCAGGAGCTTTCAGGTATCTGGGACACGTGAAAAGTATATTTCAATTAGCGTATTTATTGAAATATAAGTGAACCTTTTTTTTCATTAACTGTCCCATGGAGCGAGCTGACGTCATCAGTTTGAAGCACGAAAACACCTAGTTTCCCCGATCCCAAAGGAGCGAAGTAAAGCTGATGGATTTCGCCTTCAATTCCATTGGCTGGCGCGCGTCGACGGGGCTCCCACTGGCCGCTGTGCTCGTCAGTTTCCACGACCGCTCACCCCATGGCGCTGCGTGTCTATCAGCGCGCCATTAACACGGAGCGTCCAAGGTCAGACCTACATTCGTGAGCAAATTTCGGGACCCTACCGAGTGCATGGAGCTATAGACCTTTTCACCCTCCGCCGCATGGGCGCTGCCATCTTGGAATCACGTGATGCGGCCGCCATTAGGTTGCTTCAACTCGTCGCTCCGCTCTCCCCTCCGCGCTACTCCGAGTCTTGGCGGATGCGTTGAATTCGCGTTTTTCGTCGCGTTTCACCGCGTTTCTTACCTCACTCCGGAAAGTGTCGTCCGATAGTTATATACTTACCATGTAATTGCATTACATCATTATGTTCACAATTTCTGCCGTTAATTTTGTAACAGGTTTTGATTATTTTTACTGTCGGTGTGTCGGCTACATACGTGATGAGGCTATATGGGCACGTGAATCAGTTTTAACGCTCACGCACATTGAGCACATATATGACTAACCACTCATTCACACTGGAAGCGGATCCGCGTTCGCAAAGCGGTTGCGAACGCGGTTGTATAAAGATACAGTACAATTGCACGCACACTCAATGACATCAAGTGCGCGTGCAATTGTACTGAATCTTTATACAACCGCGTTCGCAACCGCTTTGCGAACGCGGATCCGCTTTCAGTGTGAATGAGCGGTAAGGCAGCAGGAGGGTTCAAAGGTCAATAACTAATAGTGGCGGAACATTCGCAATAGGAAGCACGATGTAAATATATATATATGATCGCGCATTTAGGATCTCAAGGAAGGTGACAAAATACTCACTGCAAGTAACCACGTGTGTTTCCTGAAAGTATCGGGTTTTGTATTGATAAGATATCAAAAACAGTTGCTTTTGATTATATAGGTGAACTCGTGGACAAGATAGGCAACACACGTTTAATTTGGACTTTTTTTTATATGATGCTAGAAATAATAATACGTCAACATCAGGCAATTTGTTTGTTTACAATATCACACGTACATCTGTTTGACGTTCTTAAACGTTTTCGCTATATAACAAAGCTGGAACTCATGAAATGTACTTGGGAGCAGCCACGGGAGCAGCTGAAACAGATGTTTTGGAGCAGGCTGGGAGCAGCTAAAACTACATTCTGGAGCAGGCTAGACGCAGCTCAAATCAGTTTTCATTGCACTTTAGCTTGCGTCTTAGACGAGCACGGGAGCAATTTCAATTGTGCTTAGCAGCACAGATGCATATGAGTGGTTAGGAACCTAGGTAGATTGGATAACAGTGTAACAGATGCGAAAACTTGGCCTTAGTGAGAACCGAAAAGCAAGTACCATATGTTTCTGAAGATAGTGTCCTTGATATTTTCTGAGTGGCTTTCAGCTGCTTAAAGGGATACTGAACAAAAGAATTTAGTGTCCATAATAAGTGGCGCACATTCTTTCCACGAGCCAGTAGCCGCCGGTGTGCGCGAGCACACGCAACGAAAATGACGTCAAAGACCTCCATTCGCGCTTAAGAGGACAGTGAAATGCATGGGCTTCGGGCCAAAGGAGAATAAAGACAGGCTTTTTACCTCTACAAGTGAAAGCTACGTGCTTGTTAGACCAATTAATCGCTTACCTTTTACACCAGACACCACTGTGTAGATGAAAAACTTGCCTTTATTCCCCTTTGGCCCGAAGCCCATACATTTCACTGTTCACTGTCATCTTAACCGCGAATGGAGGTCTTTGACGTCATTTCTGTTGTGTGTGCTCGCGCACCCCGGCTGCTGCTGGCTCGTGGAAAGAATGTGCGCCACTTATTATGGACACTAAAGTCCTTGGTTCAGTATCCTTTTAAAATGCAAACCAGCACTGCTTATAGCACAACCCACACGTGCTCGACATAGTAATTATATGTGCGAACCATGTGACGTGCGTAAGCAATGGATGTGCAGTTGCGCGGAGGAACAGGGCAACAAATTTCGAGTTTATCCTATTGTACAACTCAATATCGAAGCAGTAGACTACGATTAACGAAGTTATCGTATTCAAAGCGATGAGCCGGAGCAAGATTTAAAGTATGCCGAGCAGATCTACCGCTCGCGTGAGGGCTGCTGGCTGGCAAGGTTTCGGATCGGACCGCGTTTCAGTTCAATCAAATCACGATTTATCTTGCAGGAATGCGGTTCCAACTTCTAAAGATGAAGCACTAAAAGGAATCTTTTGCTAATGTGTTTTCAACTGGCTGACTTCCGGAACCCGGGCAGAGCCTCAGGCAATCTGACGCTTAACGACTCCACCTCACCTCGGCTGACATGCTTAACCGTTTATGGTTGAAGAATAAGAATCCTGTCGCAGGTGATGTAGCACTTAGAATCCGAACCTTGAGTTTTTTCGCGCGCTTCCGACTTGGGATACACAGGGGAAATAAACGGAACAAAAAATTGCAAGACCGACCAAGCTAAATGCGCTCATTGTTGCCAATTGAGTCGATAATAACCGAAACCAAGACAAAATATATTTTTTTTGGCGCACATTGTACGATTTGAAGCACAATGGTGCGAGGTATTGGCTGTGGCGCAGTTTCCGCAAAATGGCGCAGGATGGCGCAGACAAATGCATCTGGCGCAAAAAGGCGCAAATGGCGCAGCCGTTCCACCCCTGTATATAAACATTCGCTTGATCGGTTTATTTATGAATTCCAAGAAACTGTATGCCGTGCTTAATTAGTCCCATTTCTACAGTCTTTTAACTGTTAAACAATTTTCTCAAGATAACCAGTTCAATTCAGTTAATTCATTTCAGCAGAAAGGTTTTGACTTCCCGTGTAAGAAACTGCCACAGACTGCTTGAGAGTGCCTGGGGTCCACAATTTGTGACGCCGAAAAGAAATCGTCTGCATGAAAATCGCACGAGTGCAGCGTTGTCGACGGGGAATAGAGATTTACTTTTAGTAACCATGGCGACGCCGAAATCTACAAAGGGCGTCGGTTCGAACCAGTGAACAGCTTTCTACACAGGCCCATGGTGTGGTGACTGGCGCTCTACTTCAGGCAAACTTACCGGATATCATTTTTTTTTTCGGCCTTTTATTTCATCTGGCAAATTTTACGGGAGATTAATGTCAGACTTTATTTGAGGGGCCTGTCACTTATCTCGTACCTTGAGATCGTCGTAAGCATATCTCCATATAACAAATAGTCTATTTCATAAGGTCAGTATTGTGAAATCTTGTTGACGAGTACTTTAAATAAATTTTGTAGTCGGCCTAGGTTGGTCTATTAAAATATTTCTCGAAAAATTAATTTACTTAAATAAAACAGGCCGAGGAAACAACAATTTTTTTAATATTATCTACGACATTAAAGGGGACATCTTCAGACTGCGAAGTTCACAAAAAGTTGGTCTACGAAACCCAAACAGTAAACTTGTCACTTCATTTGTTCTTTGTGATTTAGCACATCGTTAATCATTTTGTGACCTGCTTCTTCACTAAGCAGTCATGCATTAGAGTCTGTTACAATATAAGATGAGCAGTCGAATCTCCGACTTGAGCTCGAGCCCTTCCATACCACTCGGTGCACGCGCAGCCAAAGCCCGGCGGCAGGCAAGAAGCGCATGCTAGGGGCAGAGCTTCTCCTGATCTTTATTATTTTTTTTTCTAGCAACTATTGTCCGCGGGTACGGCCGTGGGCTGATGGTAATTCCTCTCTTCGCATCAGATCAGTTGTTTTACCGAGGAACCTGGCCGAAATCAACAATTGGACGTAATCAGTCGCATCTGGTGTTCGTGAAAGTGCTCGCAATTTAGGCTCGAAACCACCTCGCGGTTTTCCAAGTGTCTCAGTACCATTGTGTCATTCCTTGTGTGCCCCAAGAAAGAAATTTCTATCACAAACTTAAGCGAAAACGGAGTGAAACAACAACACAATGGCATGCGCTTTGAAACCGAAACCAACCAAATTGAAGCAACCTCATGGCGGCGAGTGCACCAGCGGCCTCTACCCGACGGTCAGTCAACTACTGAAATGAAAAGGTCTACAGAGTCACCGAGCCAACGTCGCCGTAGCACCGTATACTTCTTTCAGAAAGCTTTTGGTGCACGAAAACAACTGAAACATCAGCAGCTGGCGGCCCGGCGTGGCCACCGCTGGCACGCATCCCTCGAGCGTCAGGTTTGGCCGACACACCATGAGACATGCTGCGCACCTTGCCCCACTGCCTTGCCCCCTCTCCTCTCCCCCTCGCAGACACGCAGCAAAACAAAATACGGAGGTTATTTTTGCTTCTTGTTGCTCACGACGGCTTGCAGCGTTGCTCACGTCTTTGCATGATATCTTCCATCGCTTCGCCCATCTTCACCTTCTTTCGTTTCTTGCTGTCCTCATTTTGAAACGGTGTCGGTGAGGTTTTGTTACGAATTTGTGAGGATGTCGACAAAGCTGATGAAGTTTCCAACGACGATGACATGCCCAGAAGTTCTGACAATGATTAAGTTTTTGCCATTGCGCTGTGATTTAGCTGAGAGTGCTGTAAATTTAGGTTTGTTTCTTTCTTTTACCCAAACATTCTTCTGTTCTTTAAGGAATAAAAAATAAAAGGTCCAGCAATATTTGAATTATTTTTTTTATTCTCGGCAAGTTTCCCATAAAGGCATCGACCGATATTTGTGGTCGTATATAGTCGAGTAAATACGGTAGCCAGCTTAATCTAGAGGTGTTGCCTACAAATTAATGTGCAATTTTTCCATATTCATGTATCTGCATGGTGCAACACCGTTGGCCCGAAAACATCAGTGCTGCTTTTTCCCAATTTAGTCACAAATGGGTATCGACGAACATTAGATCTTATTTTAAGTAGGCATAGATTAAAACGACAACCTTTATAAAAAAAAAACTTTCAGCCTTTCCACTTGGGTGAAGAAGGAAGAGCAGCGGAGCTGTAGCTTCTGTTCTCGGCGGTGACTTTCCAGGCGAGCGATCTGCTCTGCTTTCGCAAGGGAGTCTGAAGCGCTCGACGCAGTGTAGCTTTAGGCGATAGTGACCTCGCGGCGGTTGCGGAACCATTCGCGCTGCTGCGCACACTGCCGCTCGTTCCGTTCCCGCTCTTCTTCCTCTGGAGAAATGTTGCCGCGATTTATGAGCGACGGCGGCAAGCAGACAACCGGCAAACACAACACTCTGGACAGCTACCGCCATCTAGGAGCGACGGCGGCAACCAGAGTGTTGTGTCGGCCACGGGTGTCGACATTTGTTTGGTAGAGGACACGATCCTGGGGAAACTGGCCCTTAACGGCTCTGCTGTAGAAAGCCAATTACCGTAGTCACTCAAATCTAACACAAACTTTACAGCGACGCTGTTTATGGCTAGGGTTCCGTGCATTTTTTGTGTGCGTCAACAAAAACTCAGGGCATGTCTATGCTCGCACCGTCCTCTCTTTGTCGTCGTTCCAAGCGCTTGCGTGCCAAGTTTCTTTTCCTTCCTCGGGGTGGCGGTCCTGTCGCACGTGTCTACTTTCCAACGGGTGGCGGTCCCATCGTGCGTGTCTAGTTTCCTCCCGCTCCTCGGGACAGCGATGGTCCTCAACACGTGTGTGCGTATTTTCCGTCATGATGACCACCGATCAAGACAATAAATGTGTCACGTATGTGTCGTGTGCTAAACAGCTTCGCTGGTCATCCACCTTCACAAAGTGTAATGGCTTATGATTTTTTTAATAAGTTTTGTTAACTGGTGTTACCCTTCGCGTTGTAATCCAGTGACTGCGAAATTGGCCTCAACTCTGTTGCCATCTTGAAATAACTGCGATTTTTAGAGTTTGAGTGGTGTTCAAACTTATTCTGGACACATATACCTATATGGCTGCTTAAAATAAAATCCATTGAATCCAGATACAAATCCATCGGGCTGCTTAAAATAAAATCCATTGAATCCAGATACAAATCCATCGAAACATTGTAAAACCTGTCATCCTTTCTTCTGGTCATTTTGGAGAATTTGTTCAACCTCGTGTTTTGCCTTTCACGCTTCCGCGACGTCCAACCTTTTGTGCTTCTGTGGCGTCGGACATGTTTGCACCAAATCAATGGCACCACGACGTGCGCAGTACGATGCCAGATTCAAGAACAAGGCAATTTTGATGGCCGAAGAGCTGGGAAACGTTGCCGCTGCTCGCCTGGCTGGACACAAACAAATCCACAATTTACAGATAGGGGTGCCAGCGGGACATGCTTTTCAAAGGTGAGCCAGACCGGAAAGTCTTCCATGGATCTCGTCATAGCCTTCACTGGGATTTGAAAAATTATTTTTCGGAGTTCGTCCCTGACAAGGATCGGGCCAAGACGCCCTCAGAAAGTCAAGCAACCGTGTGCATTGAAAATCAATGACTGGTTGTCCGCCACGTGGTACAGCCTCTCGCATGGCGTGATTGTATGTGCGTTTAAAAAGTGTTCGATATTGAATGACCTCAACGGTGGAAGAAAGACGTCATCTGGGAAGAAGACAGCAAGAACTCCACCTCCGACAGCGGCGGCGACGATGAGTGACGGCGAAATCGTTCCCCCAAAACCGGCCCGTGTTGGCCACCATCTTCTCAAGATAAAGGTACTCTTTTATTCCTCGGTTGATCTTGCATTACAATAGTGGTCTTATTTCTTTTTTCGTGGGGCATAATGAAGAGTTGCCTCTCTCGTTACAATCGTGATCGCGCTAGAATAGAGTAAATAGGGTAGTTCGGTTTTGCGTGCTCCAAACACCGGTGTGCATTTACAATGTAAATCAATGTTATGTTAAAAAAAAAAAGACTGGATGGCTCAGTTGGCAAAGCACTCAACTCGCAATCGAGGGTGTAAGTTTAAATCTTGCCGGGGGACTGAAGCCTTTTTATATGGTTCCCTATGGGCGTAACGCTCTTCGGTGTCGGTTTTTCGTTACAGTTGGCTGTTACAGTCAGTCGCTGCGGCTGGCTATTACAGCCAAACGATACAGAACTCCCTGAAAACTGGCTGATTAAACACATTCCGTGTCTAAAACAAGTGCCCACTTAGGTGCCCAGTCACTTGATGCACCGAGATGCTTGATGCTCGTCGCCAGTCGTCAATTATGACAACTGGCGACGAGAAATAAAGCACGCTGTCACGTGGTGCCTGGTGCCGCGGCGAGATAGCGCGGAGCGGGTGGGGCTGGCAAGATGCCGTCCGTTGGGAAGCTTGAAGCGTTCGACACAAGCACAACTGAATGGGCGGAGTACCAGGAGCTAGTTCTGCTGTATTCCTGGCCAACGATGTGGGCGCGGCAAAGCAGCCTGCCGTATTTCTGACAAGCTGCGGGATGACGACGTACTCCCTGCTGCGAAGTCTGCTTGCGCCAACGAAACCAGGGGAGGCGACGCTCACCGAAATCTTCGCAGTTCTTAACGCCCATTTCAAGCCAAGGGTATCAGAAGTCGTCGCAAGCTTCAAGTTCTTTTCAAGGCGAAGGCAGGAAGGCGAGTCCGTCAGCGACTACGTAGCGGCGCTGAACAAGTTGGTCGACGACTGCAACTTCGGCACTACACGTGACCGCATGATGAGGGACCAGATAGTGTCCGGCATTAACGACACGGGAATGCAGACACGGTTATTGGAATCGTCAAGCCAGAACCTGGAGTCCGCCAAGCAGCTGGTCATCGCAATGGAAGCCGCAAGGAAAGACGCTCACGCCCTGTGTCCGCAGGTTACGTCAACGAGCACAGTGGAGGCCGCAAACTTCGTCGAACCACCCAGACGGGATGCTGCCTACGCAGCTGAGCGGGGCTGTGTCCGGTGTGGAGATAAACACCAGACGTCCAGATGCCGACATTGTGCGAGCACCTGCTTCAAGTGTGGACGGCAGGGACATATCGCAAGGGCATGCAGAGCGACAGCGACTGGCCCAAAGAATCGAGCGGACTGTCGTTCCGTGCACCAAATGGACGACCTCCCGGAAACACAGCCCGGCGTCGACGAGTGCACTACGTGGTCGCTGCGAACAGCGGGACCCGGGCCCATGCAGATCGAAGCCATCGTGAACGACGTGCCGCTGGTGATGGAGCTAGACACCGGCGCCAGCGTCTCAATAATCGGTGAGCCGAAGTTCAATGCAATCTTTCCGGGAACGTCGTTGGAACTCTCTGAAGTGAGACTGAAGAGCTATTCAGGCGAACTCTCAGCGGTCCTGGGGAAGATTACCGCAGCAGTCAAGGTGGGGATGCGCGAGTCGACGCTGCCGTTGTTCGTTGTGAAAGGCACATGCCCGACGCTCCTGGGCAGAGACTGGATGGAAGCATTCAAGATTACCATTTCGAAGCCTGAGGGGGTGAATGCGGTCAGCTCTGTAACAAGCTTAGTCGAACAGTTCAGTGAAGTTTTCGCCGAAACGCTCGGAACGTTGGAGGGTGTGTCTGCAAAGATTGTTCTGAAGCAAGGGTCAAAACCCAAATTTTTTAAAGCAAGACCAGTGCCGTTTGCACTCCGAGACAGAGTCGTGGAGGAACTGCAGCGCATGCAGCGTGAAGGGATCTTACGCCCCGTCAAGACATCGCAGTGGGCCGCGCCAGTAGTTCCAGTGGTGAAACAGGATGACCGCGTGCGCCTTTGTGGCGATTTCAAGATCACCATTAATCCAGCGACGGTCAGTGAAAGCTATCCGATCCCTAGGATTGAGGAACTGTCCGCAAAACTGAGCACCGGGGTGAAGTTCACCAAGCTTGACTTAAAGGACGCCTATCAACAAGTCCAATTGGATGCACAGTCACAAGAGTTGGTCACGATCAATACACTAAAGGGCCTTTTCCAGTTTACAAGGCTCCCATTTGGCGTTGTGTCTGCCCCTGCATTGTTTCAGTGAGAAATCGATAACCTTCTGGGCGACCTGCCACGCGTGGCAGTCTATTTCTGTGACATACTCGTGACTGGTGCAAGTGACGATCATTGGGAGAATGTTTGCCGGGTTCTGGGGCGCCTTCAGGAGGCCGGTCTTCGTCTGAAGCTAGCCAAGTGCGAGTTCATGAAGGAGCGCGAAGAGTACTTGGGACATGTTATCACGAGCAAAGGACTGCATCCTAGCCCCAAGCATGTCCTCTTGGCTCCAAGGCCGCAGGACGTTAAGACCCTTCAGAGCTACCTGGGCCTTATTACCGTATTTACCCGAATATAGGTCGACCACGAAAATAGGTCGACCCCTATTTATTGAAACCACCGAGAATAAAAAAAAAAAATTCAAATATAGGTCGACTTTTTTTTTTTTTTTTTTTTTTTTTTTTAGGAACAGGGGAAAGTTAGCGCAAAGGAAAGAAATCTTTATTTACAGCACTCTCGATGCCAAAAACTTAATCATCGTCAGAACTTCCGGACATGTCATCGTCGTCCGAAGCTTCGTCAGCTTGGTAGACATCCTCGCAAATTCGCAACAATACACAATACCTAACTGACACCGTCCGTTGTAAAATGACACTGCGCAAGACGCAACGAAAGAAGGTGGAGACCGGTGAAGCGAGGAAAGAACAAACACAAATACGCGAGCAACGCCGGAGTCGCCGTGAGCAACACGCGAGCCGCCGCAAGCAAAAAGCTAAAGTAACCTCCGTTGTTTCTTTTTATTTTCTTCTTTTTTTTTTTTCTTGTGGGCATTTGCAAGGGAGAGCCATGGAGGGCAAAGTGCATGGCGCATCGCGTTCCTCTCCCTCCCCTTGCCCAGCGAGGGGAACGCTACAGGCGCGATTTCGAAACCCGACGCCCGAGGGATGTGCGCGAGCGGCGGCCAAGGGGGGGGGGGGGGTGGGGGGGGGGGGGGGGGGTTGTTTGTTGCTGTTGCGGTTGCTTCGAGCCAAAAGCTTTTTGAAACAAGAAGCGGCGCGGCTCTACGGCTACGCCGGCTCGGTGATTGATAGCTCCATGCCCTCCGTAGGGTCGCAAAATTTGGTCGCGAATGTAGGTAGAAACTCTTTGGTCACGATTATAGGTCGACCCTTAATTTTGACAACATTTCCGGAAAAAAAAAGGTCGACTTATATTCGAATAAATACGGTAATTTTTATCGCAAGTTTATTCCCAGACTGTCGGCAGTACTGCACCCGCTGAATCGTCTGCTGGTTCCGGACGTGGGGTGGACCTGGACGTCACCTGAAGAGGAGGCTTTCTGCCAAAGCAAGGCACTACTGGCATCAGCAGAAACTTTGGCTTATTTCGATCCCAAGAAGAGGACAGTCCTGGTCACAAATGCATTGCCGTATGGTCTCTGTGCGGTTCTGGCTCAGAGAGAGGAGTCCGGAGAAGAGCGGCATATCGCATTTGCATCTCGGAGCTTGGTTGTTGCCGAGCGGAATTACAGCCAGCTTGACAAAGAGGCACTGGCTCTGGTGTTTGGAGTGACACGTTTCAAGCAGTATCTCTTGGGTCGTTCATTTGAGGCTGCCACCGATCATAAACCACTGCTCGGGCTCCTGGCAGCTGACAAACCGATTCCCGAGTCATGTTCGCCACGTGTCTTACGTTGGGCATTATTCTTGTCTGGGTACGACTACACCTTGAAGTACAGGCCTGGCGGACAGATCCCTCACGCAGACGGGCTGAGTCGGCTGCCCTTACCTACAAGTGAGGTCCAGGTCGAGTGCCCTCCAGAGGTGTTCATGCTCCAAGGATGCTACCCAAGAGTGTTGTCAGCGCAGGCTGTCGCTGCAGCTACAAGCAGAGACCCGTACTTGTCACAACTGCGAGCTGCATTGTGGACGGGGCAGGGGGCACTCCGGGACCAGCCGTGGAAGCCATACGAGGCTCGGTTCATGGAGATGAGCGTTCAGAGTGACTGTATTGTGGTACCTGTCAAGAAAATCAGCGAGCACCAAGGCCGGTACCAGTCAGGCCATGGCCATTTCCGGAGAGGCCGTGGTCTCGGCTACATGTAGACTTTGCGGGACCCCTGAGGAACACCTATCTATTTATCGCGGTCGACGCATTTTCCAAATGGATTGAGGTGTTCCCAGTGAAGACACCTTCGGCGTCCGCGACAGTCTGCGGAGGATGTTCGCAATTCAAGGTCTGCCAGATGTGGTTGTATCGGACAATGGTCCGGCATTCGTCAGCGAGGAATTCAAGGCATTTTTGCGGATAAATGGTGTCAGACAGGTGCTGGTGCCCCCGTACCATCCTGCGTCCAATGGGGCAGCCGAGCGTGCGGTGCAGACTATCAAGCAGAAGTTGAAAAGGCCGGATCTGGAGACCGTCATACACAGATAGCAAGACTGTTGCTCTCATACAGGACTACGCCGCATGAAGTGACTGGTTGTAGTCCTGCTGAACTTTTGATGGGCCGGAAGCTCAAGACTGCACTGAACTTACTGCGACCAGATCTTCGAACTGCAGTGAATCTGAAGCAGCTCCAGCAGAACGTATGGAACAATGAAACACCGAGACTCGTGGATATCCAGCCCGGGATGCCAGTGTACACCCGTAATTTCCGACCAGGCCCGAATTGGGCTACTGTGGAGTCCGACCAGGGGTTTGCGTCGTCGCTGCGGCTACCGGATGGCCGAGTGTGGACAAGGCACCATAATCACATCCGTGGAGCACCACAACCCCACAGCTTGTCTGGTGGCCCGGGACCCTCACTCACCACTTGCCCAAGCACGGCCAGTGTCGAACCATCTGCTGTGGACACCAGTGAACCTGCTGCTGACGCCACAGCTGCTCCAGCTGCGTGTTCTCCAGAGGTGGGCGCCGAGTTGACTACTGTTTCTAGAGACAACAGGCACCAAGGTGCCCATTCCAGTACAAGGACTGGGGTCACTGTTCGTCCAGAGCCAGCGATACATCCGCAGACTCCAGTTCGTCGGGGCACACAAATAAGGAAGCCGGTGGTTCGATTCTCGCCTTGAAGAGTGTGATGAACAGTTACCTTGCGTTGTTCCAGCATGTTTTTAAATTTTTTTTTTACTGCTGGTTTTGTATAATGGACGACTCTTTATAAGAGGGGAAGAAGTGTTGTAACCGTTGACCCGGTAGGGGGCGCCGCCGCGCCCCTAATAAATAAACGTGCGGCAGCTGTTGCTGCGGGGATTCTGCACCGAGACTCGAGTTGGGAGACGTCAATTATGACACTGTACTCATCCCAGTCACTTGTCATACAGGAAAACCAACCTCAATGAATGCCTCATCTCGATATACATACCACACTGACACACAGCAAGATATTCAAGTGAGGTAACTTAATGGTTTGGTGGGGGTCAAGAGCTAAAAATCCGCAGCACAGTGGCACATGATGCTACTGGTTACATTTCTTTTTTAAAAGGCATACAGCAGAACATCTGCTACAAAATCAGATGGACCAAAAAAAAACAATGACATTTTCTTCAGCAGCAGTTTGACCATAATGGTAGAAGCTACTACCGTATTTACCCGAATATAGGTCGACCACGAAAATAGGTCGACCCTTATTTATTGAACCCACCGAGAATAAAAAAAAATAATTCGAATATAGGTCGACCTTTTTTTTTTTATGAACAGGGGAAAGGTAGGGAAAAAGAAAGAAACAAATCTTTATTTACAGCACTCTCGGCTAAATCGCAGGGCGATGTCAAAAACTTAATCATCGTCAGAAC
This sequence comes from Ixodes persulcatus, assembly GCA_013358835.2. Classification (NCBI taxonomy): domain Eukaryota; kingdom Metazoa; phylum Arthropoda; class Arachnida; order Ixodida; family Ixodidae; genus Ixodes; species Ixodes persulcatus. Next base: position 243,216 of record JABSTQ010010989.1, read on the forward strand.
TTCCGGACATGTCGTCGTCGTCCGAAGCTTCGTCAGCTTGGTAGACATCCTCGCAAATTCGCAACAATACACAATACCTCACTGACCCTGTCCGTTGTAAAATGACACTGCGCAAGACGCAACGAAGGAAGGTGGAGACCGGAGTCGCCATGAGCAACACGCGAGCGGCCGCAAGCAACAAGCTAAAGTAACCTCCGTTGTTTCTTTTTCTCTTTTTTTTTTGTTTTTGTGGGCATTTGCAAGGGAGAGGCATGGAGGGCAAAGTCCATGGCGCATCGCGTTCCTCTCCCTCCCCTTCCCCAGCGAGGGGAACGCTATAGGCTCGATTTCGAAACTTGAAGCCCGAGGGATGTGCGCAAGCGGCGGCCACGAGGAGGGGGGGGGGCTTTTGTTTGTTGCTGTTGCGGTTGCTCTCGTGCACCAAAAGCTTTTTGAAACGAGAAGCAGCGCGGAACGCCGGCTCGGCTCGGTGATTTGATAGCTCCATGCCCTCGGTAGGGTCGCAAAATTTGGTCGCGAATATAGGTCGAAATTCTTTGGTCACGATTATAGGTCGACCCTTAATTTTTGACAACATTTCCGGAAAAAAAAGGTCGACTTATATTCGAATAAATACGGTAATTTTTATCGCAAGTTTATTCCCAGACTGTCGGCAGTACTGCACCCGCTGAATCGTCTGCTGGTTCCGGACGTGGGGTGGACCTGGACGTCACCTGAAGAGGAGGCTTTCTGCCAAAGCAAGGCACTACTGGCATCAGCAGAAACTTTGGCTTATTTCGATCCCAAGAAGAGGACAGTCCTGGTCACAAATGCATCGCCGTATGGTCTCTGTGCGGTTCTGGCTCAGAGAGAGGAGTCCGGAGAAGAGCGGCATATCGCATTTGCATCTCGGAGCTTGGTTGTTGCCGAGCGGAATTACAGCCAGCTTGACAAAGAGGCATTGGCTCTGGTGTTTGGAGTGACACGTTTCAAGCAGTATCTCTTGGGTCGTTCATTTGAGGCTGCCACGATCATAAACCACTGCTCGGGCTCCTGGCAGCTGACAAAACGATTCCCGAGTCATGTTCGCCACGTGTCTTACGTTGGGAATTGTTCTTGTCTGGGTACGACTACACCTTGAAGTACAGGCCTGGCGGACAGATCCCTCACGCAGACGGGCTGAGTCGGCTGCCCTTACCTACAAGTGAGGTCCAGGTCGAGTGCCCTCCAGAGGTGTTCATGCTCCAAGGATGCTACCCAAGAGTGTTGTCAGCGCAGGCTGTCGCTGCAGCTACGAGCAGAGACCCGTACTTGTCACAACTGCGAGCTGCATTGTGGACGGGGCAGGGGGCACCCCGGGACCAGCCGTGGAAGCCATACGAGGCTCAGTTCATGGAGATGAGCGTTCAGAGTGACTGTATTTTGCTGGGAAGCAGAGTGGTTATCCCCCAATCGTTGCAGAAGGAGGTGCTCCAGCTGCTACATGAAAGTCACCCGGGAGTCTCGAAGATGAAGGCAGTGGCCCGGAGCCACGTTTGGTGGCCAGCTCTGAATGAGGACATCGTGCCAGCAGTGTAGGCATGTGGTACCTGTCAAGAAAATCAGCGAGCACCAAGGCCGGTACCAGTCAGGCCATGGCCATTTCCGGAGAGGCCGTGGTCTCGGCTACATGTAGACTTTGCGGGACCCCTGAGGAACACCTATCTATTTATCGCGGTCGACGCATTTTCCAAATGGATTGAGGTGTTCCCAGTGAAGACACCTTCGGCGTCCGCGACAGTCTGCGGAGGATGTTCGCAATTCAAGGTCTGCCAGATGTGGTTGTATCGGACAATGGTCCGGCATTCGTCAGCGAGGAATTCAAGGCATTTTTGCGGATAAATGGTGTCAGACAGGTGCTGGTGCCCCCGTACCATCCTGCGTCCAATGGGGCAGCCGAGCGTGCGGTGCAGACTATCAAGCAGAAGTTGAAAAGGCCGGATCTGGAGACCGTCATACACAGATAGCAAGACTGTTGCTCTCATACAGGACTACGCCGCATGAAGTGACTGGTTGTAGTCCTGCTGAACTTTTGATGGGCCGGAAGCTCAAGACTGCACTGAACTTACTGCGACCAGATCTTCGAACTGCAGTGAATCTGAAGCAGCTCCAGCAGAACGTATGGAACAATGAAACACCGAGACTCGTGGATATCCAGCCCGGGATGCCAGTGTACACCCGTAATTTCCGACCAGGCCCGAATTGGGCTACTGTGGAGTCCGACCAGGGGTTTGCGTCGTCGCTGCGGCTACCGGATGGCCGAGTGTGGACAAGGCACCATAATCACATCCGTGGAGCACCACAACCCCACAGCTTGTCTGGTGGCCCGGGACCCTCACTCACCACTTGCCCAAGCACGGCCAGTGTCGAACCATCTGCTGTGGACACCAGTGAACCTGCTGCTGACGCCACAGCTGCTCCAGCTGCGTGTTCTCCAGAGGTGGGCGCCGAGTTGACTACTGTTTCTAGAGACAACAGGCACCAAGGTGCCCATTCCAGTACAAGGACTGGGGTCACTGTTCGTCCAGAGCCAGCGATACATCCGCAGACTCCAGTTCGTCGGGGCACACAAATAAGGAAGCCGGTGGTTCGGTTCTCGCCTTGAAGAGTGTGATGAACAGTTACCTTGCGTTGTTCCAGCATGTTTTTAAATTTTTTTTTACTGCTAGTTTTGTATAATGGACGACTCTTTATAAGAGGGGAAGAAGTGTTGTAACCGTTGACCCGGTAGGGGGCGCCGCCGCGCCCCTAATAAATAAACGTGCGGCAGCTGTTGCTGCGGGGATTCTGCACCGAGACTCGAGTTGGGAGACGTCAATTATGACACTGTACTCATCCCAGTCACTTGTCATACAGGAAAACCAACCTCAATGAATGCCTCATCTCGATATACATACCACACTGACACACAGCAAGATATTCAAGTGAGGTAACTTAATGGTTTGGTGGGGGTCAAGAGCTAAAAATCTGCAGCACAGCTACTGGTTACATCTCTTTTTTAAAAGGCACACAGCAGAACATCTGCTACAAAATCAGATGGACCAAAAAAAAACAATGACATTTTCTTCAGCAGTAGTTTGACCATAATGGTAGAAGCTACTAGTTGGGTTGAATTGTAACCTGACCTGTCTCAGTTATCTACCCCAGCAGTGGAAGGTAGATAACAACATTCTAAAAACATCTTTCCTGGTGGCACAAGCTTAACAGAAGGCACAAAAGAGCAGCATAATGCAGAAAGGGGTCAGATTACTTATTGTAGACCCAATGAAAATGCCAAAAAGAGATCAAAGAATTTCTTAAATGATATCTAAGAACCAAGACAGTCTCCCAAGGAAATTTTAGGGTGATATCAACCAGTCCCTTCTGTGCATACTAAACCAGTGTAAAACAATGTGGATCTTGGCTGTGCTCAGTGCCATCAACAAAATCAAAGAAAGTGCCAAGAAAGTGAAGTTGCATAAAAATTAACCGCATCTCCACGTGGTGAATGATGTTGATTGGGGCGAAGCTCCGGTGGTGCTTGTCTGTGTAGACGCTGAGCCGCAGCATGCCGAGCCTTTCGTTCGTTTTCATCCATGTCAGAAAGAATGTGTGGTATGGAACGTGGTTATATACGCATTTGAGCATTTGACCGCAGTGCCCTCTCGTCTATAAACGTTGAGCCAATGCATGCAAAGTTTAACCCGATTATATACGCATTTGACCGCAGCGCCCTCTCCTGTATAGACGTTAAGCGGCTACATGCAACGTTTCATCCATGACATCCCCAGCTCTTGAGTTACTACCACATCTCAGAGCCCCCTATTCTTCCGCAGTCGTGGCCAAATGGTTAAGGCGATGGACTAGAAATCCATTGGGGTCTCCCCGCACAGGTTCGAATCCTGTCGACTGCGCAAACATTTTTTTTCATCAATTTTTTTTTATTTTTTTTTTCATCTTCACTTATCATCATCATCATCATCATGAGATTCACTCATCATCATCATCATCATGAGAGCACCGGACGCCGGACGGACGGATGGACATGGCCTAAGGAGCTTCGCCCCTAAAATGCAGGCCAGCTGGCAAATCAACTCCATAGTCATCAGTCAAAAGAATAAATAAATGGTAACACATATGAAGCCATGTTAGAAACTGAAGTAACCACACGTAAGATAAATGTTAAAATTGTATAAATGCTGAGGCTTGTAATTACCTGTTTGTGACAAGGACCACGTTCCTCCCTTCTTCACAGACGTTCAAGTGAGTCACATAAGTGTCTGTCTCTGTGAACTTGCCCTTGTCCACATCCTGAAAGGTTTGAAAAGCAATATGAGTATGCTGCAAAAATATTGTGCCTTCATACATATGTTTGCAGGAAATTCTGTTCGACAGCACACCGTGAAAAAGCCAAGATGTCGGACACTCTTTCTTATTACTTCAGTAATCTTGATACTGTTGTTTTGTTAAGTTAGCTCGTTCATTCAACATATTACCATAATGTTCTAGCAGCAAACAAATTGGGGGCTTTTACATGACAAATCAACGAAGAGCATCTGGCATGCCCCAGTGGAGGACTGAGGATTCATTTCGACCACCTGGGGAAATTCGAGATCTCCAATCTTGAATTTAAAAAAAACAAAACAAAAATATCCTGAATGATGAATGCAGGTTGTTAGGGCATCTCTGCCAAACATATAGTACTCTTGCGTAACAGAAACAGTTTGATTTTGAAAATTCCACAGCAGAGCAGATATCAACATTCACAAAGTTTCAGTTTCTTTTTAAATACGTCAGGCACATGCGTGCACCATCCCGCTTTGAAAGTGTGCTTTTCTTCCAAGCACGCAATTGCGATATTCATACTTTTCTAAGTGTTGATTGCAGTGGGTTACTTCGTTGAGTGCGCTTCTTACCGAGCACCGGTGCACTGCGTAGAAGCAACACCCGCAGAGCTTATTTCTGCGGGTGTTGCTTCTCCGCAGTACAGCCGTGCTCGGCAAGAAGCGCACTCAACGGGGCTAACCTGTTGCAATCCAAAAAATTTTAATATCGCAGTTCATCTCGAAGCGAATATTGAATAGTGTATTTTTCGGAACTACTATCCAAATTTCGAATATTCGCACAACACTAAATTACAGTAATGTGATTCGGATATTATTCAAGAAGAAAAGGTTTCATGTTTTCGAGTTGTATGCATGAAAGCCTTTAGCTCGCTAGTTTTCCCCCAATGGTAAAGTTGAAATTTCTCGTCGACAATACGCATGTACTTAAAAAAATTTGACCAGAAAGGGAACAATTTCAGACTCATAAAAAAAAGCACACCTGCAGGAGACTGTGACCCTGGGCCTCCATGTGGCTGTAGGGCCGGACAATGCCGTCGGGGCGTATGAAGCGGGCTGGTCGCACAGGCCTCACTTCGTCGACTACGTCCGTGGCTCTGATCGTGGGGAAAAAGCCAAAGCACACTGGTCAAGCTCTTTGCATCTTTTGGTCGTGTAACAAAAGTTTGAAAAGAGCATCCGCTACTGCACTATCATTTTGGGGAAACACTGTCAGCAGAGAAAAGCGAACAGTGTTTTTCACACATCAAAAAAGCTATGCGTCGTCGAAAATTCACACCTCCCAAGGGTAGAGGTTATAGTTGGGATAGGATGGTATAAACGTAAGGTCGCCAGAGTAAGAAGTTGGTAAGGTCCCTAAAGTAAAGCATTGAAAAAGAAATCTTTTAGCCTTTCCACTCTGGAAAGATGGAAGACCAGCGAAGCTGTACTATGGTAAGATTGAAGTATTTATAAAAACTGCCAGCCTTTTTACTTTGGTGAAGAAGGAAGACCAGCAAAGCTGTGCTATGATGGAAATGAAGTATTTATAAATGTAAGAATTAAGGTGTGATTGGGTAATTGGTTATTTGAACGATTAAAGAATCAGACATATATATAACGAACCGGGGTTGTTATTTATTTTGTAACCACAGGGACCATGGCCTTGTGATTGCTGTGGTACACCGCCATAGGGTGTACGCTGACGGCAGGCACATTCTTCGTGAAGACGACGTCTATACACGTCCGATGCCTGGTCGCGGGCACCGTAGGTTCGTTCACACACGCAAGCCCGAAGCGCTCGAGAATAAACAATATGAACAACTTTCCCTCCTGGCGTGCAATGTCAATGTTAAAGTCACCCGCCACTACGGCAGACGTGTCGTCGCCGAGCATGACCCAGCCAAAGACGTCCATCATGAGTGCTTCAATGTCTCTCTTGGGCGTCGAGGGAAGGACGTACACGACAGCGACCACCAGACCATCATGCAATTTGATGGAAAGGCTGGAAAAGTTGCCCCCATCTATGAGCGACGGCGGCAACCAGATTGGTTGTCTGGTTGATGCCGTCGCTCATAGATGGCAGTACCTGTCCAGAGTATTGAGTAGTTTTGTGTTGACATTTGTTTGGTACCATACAGAAACTGAGGAAACTAGCCCTTAACAGCTCCGCTGTAAAACTGTTCAGCCGGCGTGGTGTCCTGTCGTCGCCGAGCCTCACGCTTGCGCTTGGCTTCCGTGGCACAATAGTCATCTGTGCCATGGCCCGCTGGCGCCGGTTCCATCGCCGCTTCTGTTCTCGGCGGCGTTCCAGGCAAGCAATCTGTTCTTTCGCAAGGGATTCGGAACCACTCGACGCAGTGGAACTCGAGGCAATAGCGGCTTCGCAGCGTTTTCCCGGCCATTCGCGCTGCTGCGCACGTCGCCGCTCCTTATGCTCCCACTCTTCTTTCTCTGAACGAACGGCATGCGGATGACCCATCGTGAGTTCAAAGGGCAACTGATAAGAGCGCTAGCACAATCTTGACGTCACTGGATACAGGAAACACGATTGGTAGGTGAGACAATGTTGTTTTATTCTAGTACGGCCGCGCCAATCACTGGGCATGCTCGATGGCACGAACGCAGGTGGCCGCTGACGCGGACGCCGGGGAAGGAGGTGAAGCTGCGTGATAGCACAATGGACCGGCTAGCCTCCGTTGCCGACAGCGTTGGGGGAGAGATGGCGCAGAACACAACGGGCGACTCTCCTCGTCGTATGCGAGTGAGGGTGAGGGTGAACTGGCTCGAGTTTCATGTCGACACCCCGCTTGTTCGCGGACACTATAGTGGTGAAACTAACCTTCAACAGCTTCGCTGTAAAAAACTGAATTGGCTTACAAGAAAGCAGCGTGCGACGACACAAGGATTTGAAGTGTACCTGTTTTTACGGCGGTAGCTGTTAGTACCTTTTTCATGTAAAATTCGGAGAGATATGTAAGCAAAAACCCATGTGATTGCCCGGAGAGTGATAGCACTGCCGAGCGATCATTATATCACATCACCTTCATGCAACCATGTCATCTATTGCGACACGCAAGACACAATACACCGCTACACTAGTGCTTCCTTTCTCTCTCGCCCCTCTACGAGCCATCAAATGCCGTGTGAGAGTCACATGACCTTCGGAAGGGGTGCAGCAATGTGCAGCCATGCGATATGTTCACAAAGCTGGATTGAATAGCATACCGTATTTACTCGCACAATGAACACACTCACGTAATAAACGCACCCCCCAAGTCGACTCTCAAAATTTCGACTTTTTTTTTCACTCGCATATTAAACGCACCCCCAACTCGGATGTCAAAATTTTGACTCCCTCCCCCCACACGCGCGAAATGAACGCACTTTTCTATCCTGGTGCAGCGAGGTCGCGAATGCGTGGGCGAACAAAACGCCTTGCAAAAGGCGTTAAAAAAAATAAAAAAAGATCCAACGGAAGCAAAAGAAAAAAACATAGAGGGGAGCTTTTTTTTTTTTTTTTTTTTTTTGGCACAGCGCAGTTTGGTTTTTGGGTCGGGCGGGCGCCGCGTGCAAGGAGATAAGAAAGAAAAGCGGAGAAGCGTGGCCAAACAAAACAACTTGCGAAAGGCGGGAAAAAAAAACAAAAAACACGGAAGCGAGAAAAAAAAACATGGAGAGGAGCATTTCTTTTTTTTGCGCATCGCAGTTTGGTTTTTGAGTCGCGCGCTGCGCGCAAAGAGATAAGAAGTTACTTCGATTTTTTGGGATAAAAGATCCGTTCATCATGCGAGTAAATAGGGACGCAAAAAGTTTACTTCGTGGAACCCCCCCCCCAACTTTGCATCGATTTTTTGGAAAAAAAAGTGTGTTCATTCTGCGAGTAAATACGATAGTTTGTAGTGTCCACTGCACTCCATTGTAAGGTGAAATGGAGTATAGCAATCGCACTGCCCACGCTAAATTTCTCATTTACAGCTTGAAAGCATTGTTGCCATACCATGGAAGATCCAATCTCAGACTGTAGAATGTCTAATGTTTTTTCCACAACAACGAAAACCGGAGAAGTCACCTCTTGACAGCATCGAAGGAGCCGCTGGCAAAGTCGACGACACCTGCAGTGGGGCGTGCCACCGCCCCAATCAGCCCCTTGCCGACTCCCTTGAAGAAGCCGCTGATGCCCTCCTCCTTGGCCCCGGCCACTGGCTTGGTCACAATTCCCGTCACTCCCTCGTACACACCCTGAAACAAAAAAAACAAAAATTATAGCCGCTTTCTTGTCGTGTCCTGCAAATGAACTGAGGCGACAGCCAAGGCTCTGCACGCTTTACTCCACACATGTAATCACTTTCCACCGCCATAGAAAATTTGGCAAAGGTGGAAAGATTACATTGTCATGTAACACTATGACGTAACATGGTCATGTAACAATGTAATGTCAAGCGATGTCACAGTGTCACGTGACACTCCGGTTCCCCCCTAAATTTAGCAGGCCACGTTAGATTCGCTGCAAAACCTCGGCAGTAATGGCCGTCGCCATAAAAGTAAAGCATTAAGCTTCAAAAGGACAGGAAGAAAGCCAAATGGGTACCATGACGAGGTCTCGACCGCCCTGAGCTATGCCCTCGGCGATGTCGTTGGGGCGCCGGTTCTGGTCCAGCCTTCTCCTGCGCTGGTACTCTTTGTCCATCGTAAGGGCGGCAATCCCCTTGCCTATGGTGCCCGTGATCCTCGACACTGCTCCCGCTGCTCCTCCTGCGTGCCGGAGCCAAAGGCCAAGCTCGTGATGATGCATTTCGTCCACAATTCCTCCCCGTTGTCCAACTTCCGATATGTAGCAGTGCTATTCTAGACAATACTGGCAAAGTTCTAATCAAAACAGGTTATTCTGCCCAACGAATCAAATAAAAAAGATTAACCAATACTGTTATTAGAAACACGCATGCAACATCTCGGCCTCCCTTCATTGCTTGTGACAAGCTCCGAATTGAAGTCACTGTCACTGTGATGTTCGTGGCAACGGAGTTGCTTTCCCGCATCAGGGAAGCAAATGCAGTGCGGTGGTGTCACTTGCATGGAAAACAGTCCTTCGTGAGGGAGAAGTGCATTTGTATAGGAATAGCCTTTATACTTTTGTTCTTGTATTTAAATTAAAAAAAAAAAAAACTTTCAAAAGTCAATCATTAAAATATACTTAACAAAAAAAAATTTGGAGATTAAAATTAGGATTGACAGGTTTTTTTAATGATATTTACTGTAGAGTCCCGAACGAATGCCTCTACCAAAAGATTAACGATTCCACTTTTCTGGCTTGATATCTATAGTTTGAAGAACAAAGAAATATCACCCTCCCCACTCATTCACGTGATACTGAACAGTCACTTGCCATGCTCCCAGTTAAAATGTGCTGGGGTTCCAAACTGCCTAGATTAAAGGGAAAAACTGTGCAATGCCTTCAACAAGCAACTACAAAGGCAGGTTAGAAATAAATTCACCAACACATGCAAAACAAAATAAAAATGCTAAGCAAATTCCCGCTTCTTGTTAGACTAATCCTGATTCTGATTGGTGTCGAGACACATCAAAAATTGTTTCCTGCATTGACTATTTGTGATAAAATCAGTCAAGAGACAGCACTGAGGAATGCTAGTCAGCCATGTCCACACCCTGCTGTATCGGTTACCTCGTCATGCAAATTAGCAGATAGTGCCTGCATGTTAATTACTAATTTTTGTATAAACCCTCGCTGTTGCACCACAGAAGATCACCCAACTCATATTTAACACCATTTATCTTTTCACCATAAATGGTTGTTCATTCGGGACTTAATGGTATTTTTAATTGCATGCCTTGTGCGCATGTGTATGTGACATGTGAATTTCACAATGCATAATATTGAGGGCTATTAAAAATTTATTGCTCTTCTAATCAAACAGGTCAATCGTTCGGGATTTTATGGTATTTTTAATTGCATGCCTTGAAGGCATGTGAATTTCACAACACATAGTAATGAGGGCTATCTTATAAATTTATTGCTCTAGTCAAACAGTCCTCAGAAAGATCTATTCATGACTAAAACTGTGTGTTCAATTCCAGCTCCTCTGTTGCACTTGCTCCCCAATTCTAAAAGTCAAGTCCTTTCCACTGAATGGCATCACCTCCTCCAAACTTATGAACACTTGGCAACAGGATGCAGCATATCCATTTCCAAAGCACGCACCAACAGTGTGCCCAATGAGGCTCCTGACGCCCGTTGCCAGGCCCTCGGCAAACTCTTCGGGACCCTGAATGGCCCCCTGCAGGGGCTCGTAGAAGAAGTCTCCGACACCCGTGGTGAAGCCCGTCAGAAGGCCCACAGGGTTGCCAATCACGTCCAGGCCAAGCACCACCACATAGACCTGCTTCAGGCTCTGTAGGTGTGTACAAAAGAGGACCTTGTAAATCACAGTGCATCAAATACCCACACATACCAAAGTGGGCACGGGAGCTCTGTTACGACTACCATGTCTGACCCTGCCATGTTTTCCCTTCTACAGTTCCCGCTGGCTTACCTTTTCTTCTGCTGCTTATCTCCTTCAAGTACCCTCAACAATACCGTGGATCACTGAGCAACCATCTTATCTCCGCCAAGTCACCAACGGGTGCCGTTTCTACCACCACCAGTCCTGTCAAGTAATCTGCCATCCCGCACCATCACATCCTGAAGCGGATGAATCGTCACCAGGTTGCGCTCGGACCACTAACTACAGCTTCTGCCGCGGGGACACCAGTGGGCACGGGAGCTCTGTTAAGACTACCACGCCTGACCCTGCCACGTTTACCCTTTTACAGGTTTGTAAAGGCTATTCCTTGCATTATAAGAAATCTAACAAACTCTGTTTTATATTGCTCCCGTGCCCCAGGGTGCTTTATTGCATAATGCATAATCCAACTATGTATTGCGATTCATGCTTTGTTTGTTATTACTATCTAGTGATGTTGAGTCAAATCCAGGCCCCATTGAGGAAACTTAACTAAAGGACTTGCTAATCCTTCTACAAAAACTCGATGCTAATTCTTCCATACTTGAGCAAGGTCAGAAAGCAATCAAGTCCGAGATTAAAACTCTCCTTGATAAACAAACCCAGCAAGAAACTTCTCTGCCATGAGCCAGAGAATTGCAGTGATTGAAACTGAGCTTCAATCACTTTCCAAGACAAAGGCTGAGGTATAAAGCATCAGAAATGCGCTTGCGGAACAGGCCACGGTAACTGCCTCATTGACGTGTAGAGGTGACGATTTAGAAAACCGTTCCAGTCATTCTAATTTGTTGTTCCGTGGCATTCCTGATGTACGAGCTAAATCATGGCCATCATCGGAACAAAAAATTGTAGAGACTTTTCACTTCACGTGAAGATAGGAGACCAGTGAAGCTGTTATTTTTACGACGTCTAGGACGACCTCAAGGACGACTTCTAGGACGACCTCGAGGATGACCTCAAGGACAACACCTAAAGGACGACGTCGAGGATGACTTCATGGACGACTTCTAGAATGACCTCGAGGAGGACGCCTAGAGGACGTCTAGGACGACCTCAAGGACGACTTCTAGGACGACCTCGAGCACGACGTCTAGGACGACGTCTAGGACGACCTCGTGGACGACATCTAGGACGACTTCTAGGACAAACTTGAGGACGACTTCTAGAACGACTTCTAGACGACCTCGAAGACGACGCCTAGAGGACGACCTCGGATGACCTCAAGGACACTTTCTAGGACGACCTCGAGGACAACTTTTAGGACGACTTCGAGGATAACGTCTAGGACGACCTCAAGGATGGCACCTAGGACGACCTTAAGGACGGTGCCTAGCGATGATAACAAGGGATCAGGACCTCCCTATCTAATAATGCCAAGAAAGGCTGACTCATGCTGGTTGCCCCCTCTTTTTATTTATTCATACTTGCCACGACCAATGAGGAGTTTTCTGTCAACATCCACGGACGCATTTTTTCCCAGATCCTAACACACAACAGCTTCGCTGTAAAATTGCTTAAAATCACAAAAGAGTTTCTTGGTATCACCTTAGCAAGTTCTGATATTGAGCGAGCGCATAGAATTGGTACATTTCAAAAGGGAAGAAATCGGCCTATTGTAACTTGTTTTTCCTCTTTCAAAACTAAAAACCAGTTATTCCAGAGTAGTTTTCGCCTCAGGGGAAGTTTGTTTTCAGTATCGGACAATTTTTGGGAAAGTACCCGCATTGCACGCCACAACCTCGTCACTTTAGCCAAGCAGCAATCTTTGCCTTTTAAGCTTCGGCTGGACAAGCTTCAGATCGGCCCCAAGACATTCATGTATTATAGCCTATCAGAGGCCCTAAAAGAGCTCGTGAAATAGGGGGACGTGGGGTGTGTTCCAACTGATGAAACCGGATTGCAGAGCATGATTAGTGTCTTATATGCAAATACACATAGCGTCTTGCCCAAGCGTGACGATTTGTCGTCTTTAATCTCTTCGTGTGACGCTGATTTTGTTCTGTCGGAAACACGGCTTCATTTTGATATTGAAGATAGTGAAATAAAGCCGGATCATACACATTTTCATATGTATCGGTGTGACAGAATGGACCGCCGAGGCGGCGGTGTTCTTATCGCTGTTAACAGAAGTATTCCAAGATGGAGGGTGCTAGCTCTTAGTGCTCTTGAGATAGTTTGGGTATCGTGCATACCCGTATTTTCGCGCGTATTACCCGCCCCTGCATATAACCCACACCCCCAACTTACAACTGTTAGAAAAAAAAAAAAAAAAAAGACCTCGCGTATTACTTGCATAATGACCCACGGAAAGCAATGTCAAAGTTAGCAAAAACAGTACCATTATTGGAACATTACTCATCGCTGCAGTCACTGCAGCTATCCGTTAAAGAATCTTCATTGCCCCAGAGAGCGTCGTCATCCATGCCGTCCAGGCGATTGCTGATACAGCACTTCCTAAAATTCTTGCTAATCATCTCTGCAGGAATCGCCCTCCACACGTTGATAATCCACTTGCAAAGACTGCTATGTCAGGTTTGCGGATCCGGCCTGTCGGCGTGAGGTCGTACTGCTCCTCGGCAATCCACTCCGTGTACATGCGCTTCATGTGCGCCTTAAAAGGCTTGTTCAAGCAAATATCCATCGGCTGAAGCAGGCACGTCATCCCACCTGGGATCATGACGAGGTCCGTCTTGTCATCCGCGAGACGGGTCTTCACTTCCTCGGTGTTGTCGCCCCGGAACGCGTCCAGCACTAGCATGGACCTCCGCGCTAACATCGCGCCCGGCCTGTTCTCCCACACGGTTTTCAACCAGTCGACGACAAGATGACTGTTCATCCAGGAGTTGTCCTCCGCACGCACAACTATTCCGACAGACAAATGAGTGGGAAGCGTCTTGCACTTGAAGATCACGTATGGCCGTAGCTTCGTGCCGTCTGCTAACATGCAAACATCACTGTGCAGCGCAGTTTCGAGTCGCCGCCCGTCAAAATGCTCACAGACTTGGAGCCCTTTTTCTGAAGAGTTGTGTCCAGTGGCATTTCAAAGTACACGGGAGTTTGGTCCGCATTACCGATTTGCGAGTACAAGTACTCGTGTCGCTTTCGGAGCCCGATCACGTAGCGCTGGAAGTTCACTAACTTCTCCTCGTAGGCGTCAGGAAGTCGTTGGCATAAGGTCGTCCGTCTCCGGATGGAAAATCCTTGGCATTTCATGAATCGGTAAAACCACCCGCGGCTGGCACGAAACAGGTCGCGCGGTATGCAGTCTTCTCTTGCCAGCCTCAGAGCTTCGATTTGGGCCATCTCTGTTGATACGGCGTGGCCGCGGCCTCTCTTCTCCTCAATGAGCTCCGCCAGCTTGGCTTCGATCTGGAGGTACCGTATTTACCCGAAAATAGGTCGACCACAAGAATAGGTCGACCCCTATTTATTGAGCCCACCAAGAATAAAAAAAAAATAATTCAAATATAGGTCGACTTTTTTTTTTTTTTTTAAGGAACAGGGGAAAGTTAGGGCAAAAGAAAGAAACAAACCTTTATTTACAGCACTCTCAGCTAAATCACAGGGTGATGTCAAAAACTTAATCATCGTCAGAACTTCCGGACATGTCATCCTCATCCGAAGCTTAGTCAGCTTGGTAGACATCCTCGCAAATTCGCAACAATACCTCACTGACACCTTTGTAAAATGACAAGAAGAAACGAAAGAAGGTGGAGATGGGCGAAGCAACGAAAGAGAAAATACAAAGACGCGAGCAACGCTGCGAGTCCTGTGAGCAACACGCGAGCCGCCGAAAAAAAACAAACTAAAGTACCTCCGTTTTTCTTTTTGTGCGTGTTTGCGAGGGAGAGAGGAATGGAGGGCGAAGTGCATGGCGCATCGCGTTCCCAAGGCATTCCTCTCCCTCCCCTTCCCCAGCGAGGGGAACCAAGGGGAACGCTACAGGCGCGATGGCGAAACCAGACGCCCGAGGGATGTGCGCGAGAGCAGTGGGCGGCGGCCACGGGCTGTCGGCTGCTGCTGTTTCGGTTGTTTTTGTGCATCAAAAGCTTTCTGAAACAAGAAGCCACACGGCTCTACGGCCACGCCGGCTAGGTGATTGATAGCTCCTTGCCCTCGGTAGGGTTTCAAATTTTTGTCGCGAATGTAGGTCGAAATTCTTTGGTCACGATTATAGGTCGACCCTTGATTTTTGACAACATTTCCGAAAAAAAAAAAAAGGTTGACTTATATTTGAATAAATACGGTAGGCTCCAGTCTTGGGACTGCGGAAGGACCTGCGGTCACAGCTTGCACTTTGAAGATCCTGCTTCTTTGCTCTCCACTCGCGTATACAGGATTCGTCGACATCATACTTTTGGCCTGCCGCACGGTTCCCAATCTCTTCGGGAACGCTGATTATCTTGAGTTTCTGCTCCGCCGTAAAGGACTGCCGCCAAGCACAGCTCATGTCGAATGGAACGGGACAACCAAAATGGCAAGACTGACGTTTCTTGCTTCGTTCTCCATTCGTGGGTGCGCGGCCAGTCCAGCGTTTTGGCGCGCAGACAATTCAAAGATGGCAACTCCAAAAAAGAAGATAAACAAAGAGAGACGGGAGAAAGTACCTAGGAAACAACGGCTAAGAGGGATTCTGGGGAATTTACGTCCCTACCGACCATGCGGCTCGGCGTGTACCGCTGTGAAGCCACACTCTGGTCCAAACTCACAAATTACCCGCACCCCTACTTTGCCTTGGATTTTTTAAAAGTTTTGATGCGGGTAATATGCGAGAAAATACGGTAGCTATTTTGAATAGGTTTTGATTGGGGCGTGTTACTGTCCTCCTGGCACTTCACCTGGTTTTAATAACCTTCTTCGTGATGACTTGTCCATGCTGGCATTGCATCACACTGGTAAACCTATTTACAGCGAAGCTGTTATGTGCTAGGATCTGGGAAAAAATGTGTCCACGGATGTTGACAGAAAAATCCCCATTGGTCGTGGCAAGTATGAATAAAAATAAAAAGAGGGGGCCACACACGTGAGTCAGCCTTCCTTGGCATTATTCGTCAGTGAGGTCCTGATCCCCTTGTTATATCTACGCATCATCCTCGAGGTCGTCCTTGAGGTCGTCCTCTAGGCGTCATCCTTGAGGTCATCCTAGAAGTCATCCTTGAGGTCGTCCTAGACATCGTCCTCGAGGTCGTCCTAGAAGTCGTCCTTGAGGTCGTCCGAGAGGTCGTCCTAGGCGTCGTCCTTGAGGTCGTCCTAGGCGTCGTCCTTGAGGTCGTCCTAGAAGTTGGCCTTGAGGTCGTCCTAGACGTCATCCTCAAAATCGTCCTACAGGTTGTCCTTCAGGTCATCCTAGACATTGTCCTCGAGGTCGTCCTCTAGGCGTCATCCTAAAAGTCGTCCTAGACGGCGTCCTCTAGGCATCGTCCTAGACGTCGTAAAGATAACAGCTTCGCTGGTCCTCCATCTTCACGTGAAGTGGAAGGGCTGTACAATTTTTTTTTTTCTGTGATTTTTACTTATTAGGCATAGACTGGAAAGCATCGGCTCCCACTTGTTTGGGTGGCACAAATATTAGCAGCCACTTCGTAAACATGTTTTTCTTTCAATCTAACCCAGTTAGTTTCTTTCCCTACAAGAGTCACCGACGTTACCTCTAATGTTCTTGATTTAGTACTTACTACTAAATCATCTTTAATTAATTCTCTCTTTCCTCTAGATGGCGTAAGCAACCACAAAGCACTTCATTGCTTTATTGATATTAAGCCACCAAAACCAGTGCCCATTAACAAAAAAATGTGGTTGTTTCATAAGGGAGATTATGACATGATAAATTCTCAGCTCTCAGACTAGTTTGTTACTTTCAATGAGGACATCAATTACCATAATGTTAATGAAAATTGGCAACTGTTTAAAGACAAACTATCTGGGTTTGTTGAACGTTACATCCCATGCACAACTATTCGAGCTATTAGTACCTCTAAACCATGGTTTGACCATTCACTCCGTCGCCTCTCAAACAAAAAGAAAAGATTGTTTAGAAACGCTAAAAGGGTAAATACAATGGAGGCCTGGTTAAAGCATACTACATGCTCCTCTTAAAGGGTAACTGCAAAGAAAAAAAAGCATATTTTTAAACAGCCTAATTGGGACAAGCATGTCACAAAACAATTTTTCCGCCAAAAACAAAATTTTTTACAGCAATATTTATTGCGCTAGACCGATTTTAGTCTGCGGCTATTTCGTCCGTTTTAAATCGCGCGCCACAAAGTTGGTATTATACGTCACGTAGTGGCTGCTATACGTCACGGAGTGACGTATGACAGCCACTCCGCGCGCGTCGAAAGAGCGGGAGTTTCAAATGTGGAGAAGTGGTGACTCCGACTAAATTACGTCCTGTGGCGTAAATATTGCTAGAAAAAATGTGTTTTTTCGCGGAACATTTGTTTTGTGACATGCTTGTCCCAATTAGGCTGTTTAAAAAAACACTTTTTTTTCTTTGCAGTTACCCTTTAATACAAAGGTATGCTGGAAGAGCATAAGCAGATATTCTTTCAGCTCACTTTACCAAAAATGTTAATAAGCAACCCTCGTCAATTTTGGAATGTTACTAATCAAAAACCCTCTTCAGACATAAAACTTATTGATAGTTGTGGTGAACCTATACTGATTGATGAGTGTGCCAATGTTTTTAACAGTGTATTTTCTAATGTCTTCAAAGTATCCACACCAATAACTGACTTCTTTCAAAACTTGCGATGTTTTTTCAATGGATCCTATTGTTATAGACTTCAATGGCATAATCAACATTCTAAAATCACTCAAAATTTCATTATCGTGTGGAATAGATAATATTAATAGCAAACTGTTAGTCAACACCAAATTTTCATTTCGACTTTTCCTAACTAAACTTTTTCAGCAGTCCCTTGAAACAGGAGTGGTAACCTCCGATTGGAAAATTGGCAAGGTTATTTTAGTCCACAAGTCCTGCAGTAAATTGTCTCCACTTAATTACCGCCTGATATCACCTACCTGCATTTCCAGCAAAATCATTGAGCATATCATTTAAGTCAAACCCAACTATATCGAACCCGTTTACATCGAATTATCCCTTATATCAAACAATTTTTGTGCACAGTAATGTTACAGTGATAATATATTGCAAAAACTATGCTTACATCGAACAAAAATAGCAGCCGCTACGGATATATCAAACTGCCAAGAGCGCCGTTTTGCTCTGCAAGCTAACTTTCCCCCAACGAGAGCGGCCGCATTGGGGGAAAGCCAGCTTGCAGAGCACACTGGCTTTTTTTTTTTTTTTCCGGGCGGCCGCATCGACTGTTTTGAAGAAAAAAAAAAAATCTCTTTTGCGGAGGGAGCAGGGAGAGGGTGCTCCGTGCTCCCTCTCCCCGCTCCGTCCGCAAAAGAGAATATGATTTTTTCTTCCGGGCGGTTGACGCGGCTGTCCGCAAGAAAAAAAAAAGAAAAAAAAAAGCCAGCTTGCTCTGTTAGCTGGGTTTCCCCCAACGCAGCCGCCTGCCTTAGGGGAAGCCAACTTGCAGGGAAAAACAGCGCTCTGCAGGAGGAGGTGCTCCTGCTTGGACGTGCACCATGCTCTCGGCATAGTTCGGCGCTAATGCGCGAATATAGAAGGCATATAGAAAGGAATATAAAGAAAGGGAATATAGAAAGGGAACATAGAGAAAGGGAATATAGAAAGTAGATTTTTGAGAGTCAAATTCATTAAAACTTTTATATCAAATTACCCGCTATATCGAACTGGTAGACGTTTTTTTGCGAGTTCGATATAAACGAATTTGACTGAAGCACCTTATTAACTTCCTGGACTCCTGCGAATTCTTCACCAACGCTCAGCATGGCTTACGCAAAAACCTTTAATGTGAGACTCAACCCTTTCCTTACTAACGACCCATTTAAAAATCTTGACTCTGGCTTTTCTACTGATGGCGTTTTCCTTGACTTTCCTAAAGCATTCGACGAAGTACCACATAATCGCCTATTGTGCAAACTTTCTTCACTAAAAATAGATCCCCAAGTTTTAAAATGGATTGAATCTTTCCTTAGCCATCACTCTCAATCTGTTTTAGCTAACAACACTGCTTTCTCCTTAGCTCCTGTTTCTTCCGGTGTTCCGCAAAAAAATTTTCTTAGGCCCTTTGCTTTTTTTTTAAATTTATATTAACTACGGTATTCCCCTTTTCAACTCTTGACGTCGATTCACATTTTTGCTGATGATTGTGTTATTTACCGGCTAATAAAAACTCCCAAACGACCATCTTAATCTTCAGAATGATATTAACAAAATTACTGACTGATGCTGTACCCGGCAAATGTCTGTGAATGTTAACAAGTGCATGCGTCTATCCTTAGCGTGCACCTCTTCTTTGCACATAACTACATTAGCACTTAACGGCATTGCGCTTCAGACTGCAACCCTTTAAAAATATCTGAGTGTGTATTTAACCCCTAACCTACCCTGGAATATTCATGTTGATAAAAAAATTTCCTCATAAAATCATTCACTTGGCAAGGTTATTCCTTGCCGTTGTAATTCTAAATCTATTCCGTCTCACCTAAAACAACTTCTTTATATCACTCTTGTTCATCCTAAACTAGAATATGCTTCATCTATATGGCACCCTCACCAATCTGGCCTAACTAATGCAATCGAAGCGGTTCAAAATCGTGCTGCTCGCTTTATTCTTTCCGACTACTCACGTCTTTCAAGTGTTACTGCAATGAAATTGCAACTAACCCTTCCCGATCTCTCCTCGCATCGTAAAATTTCCGGGCTTTGGCTTTTTCATAAAGTTGATCATTCTACACCTTTAAAAGAGTCCCTTCTTAGCCCTCCTAGTTATATTTCAGCAAGACTCGTCCACTCATGCAAGATTTGCAGGCCCAAGACTACCTCTACAGCATCCCAACATTCTCTCCTACCCGCTACCATTGTGGACTGGAATGGCCTTCCCGATAGCATTGTCACCATCACTGATAACAGCAAGTTTCGCCTCGCACTAACCCCCCACTCTCCTCTGTAATGCCCCCCAAGGCCCCGAGGGTATTTGTAAATAAAAAAATAAATATACAAGTGCACACCACTACAGTCAGCATATAAAACCATGCGCGGCTTCGACGTAAAGCCGCTGTGGTGGCACTGCTGTTGGCTGGATGCATGCACAGACGCTTCACCTCATGAAAATCTAGTTTTCGTGCACGTGCAGTGCCCACACCTACTGTGGGCAGACGCGGGCTTGTTTGTAAACAGCATATTCGCGTGTAACCACATAAATGGCATATGATTACGATTAAGTCTACAGCTGTTCATGAAAGGTCGAAGTTGGGGAGCAACAGTATTTCTCCAGGTTTAGGTTGAGTTACCTAAACTGCAAATTGAGGCATGCGACACTGGACGTGAGGATCATTCATACCTGGCGGAAATAGTGTGCGTAAGCCTCGTTCATCAGCTGGTGCGTGGTCAGGTAGGCATTGCTCTTCTCGAAGTAGTCCAGTCTGAGGAACAGAACAAAGGGCATATATTCACAACATCATAAACACAACATAGCATATTTAGAGGAAGAATTTTAGCACTGTATAAAAATTAGGCTTGCAAGTGTTAGCTTTTTACAGAGCTTGTGTATAGCCAGTCATTGTTAGAGAATAACATAGTGAATGACTAGGTAGAAATAATGTTAGGGCAAAAGTGCTTTCAGCACTGCAACAATAATTATTAGTGTTGTGTGAATATTCAAATTTTCTAATAGTAGCTTTGAATAGAGCTGAACTGCGATATTCATAGTTGTCGAAGTATTGATCATGGTCGGTTAGCCAAGTTGAGTGCGCTTCTCACCGAGCACCTGTGCACTGTGGGGAAGCAACACTTGTGGAGCTTGTGGGCTCCGTGGGTACTGCTTCCTTGCAGTGTACAGGTGCTCGGTGAGAAGAGCACTCAATGGGGCACACGCTTGAATTATGCAAGAGCATATTTTAGGCAGCGATGTGTTGACAGCCCACGTTAATCATTTGTGCTTGTTTTTTTTTGTGTTATATTTGGAATAGAAGAAAGAATATTTGCATATAGCAAGCAGATTTATAAATTCCCTCGGTTAGGATGGCAGCGACAAATCTGTTGCTTACGTGCCACAGTTCATGTAATTATGTTAAAATTACTGAGCTTAGAAGTGGTCAAAGGAAAGGTTGGGAACAATCTTCACGGGTTCAGCTGAATATTCATTTAAGCATGATGCACGGTAGTGAAAGACTTTGAGAAAATATTCACTATTCAATAAGAAAATACTCAACCAAAATCACTCTTCGCTTCAAACTCAAAATCTACTTTTCGCACATGACTACTAATTATGTTTCCTATCACATCATTGGGAACAAGCACCCTCAGAGCTTCTGACCTATGCTAGGCACTTATATTCTAATGATTGACTCCATGCATGGTCTGTCGAAAACTAGGACATGCCGGTCTTGTTTATAAAACAGTTTCAATATGATTTGAGAAAATAAAGCAAATGTCTAAACTGCCCAGCAAAACAGCCCTTCAACTTCAGACTAATAACAGCTCTTTAACTCAAACTAATTCATGTATGCAAGTAATGCGAGAACAAGTACTGCCATAAAGTTCCGAAAGAACACCCCTCCAAAATGAAGAGATAAATGATGAATGGGCTATCTTTGGGGATGCCACAGCAAAACTTTATAAAAAAATTAATGATAAACACCTGGCACCGGCTACAACGTGACGCGGGAACTGATATTGCAGATTCCGGACACCGCAAATTCGCTTTTCATGATGTGAAAAACACGCGTTAATTGGTGCAAACTCTTGCATCACAGGAAAGAATACCGCCGGTCGCGAACGCAGCAGAATCGTATTTTACAATGCAATACACACGCGGGATCAACTCGCGTGGAATCAAGATCGCAGACAAAAACGCGGGAATCCACTTCAAACTTTATGTCACGGGAACGGATACCGCAGATCGCGGAGGCAGCAGATTCGCATTTCACGGTGCAACACGTGTTACGGGATCCGATATCGCGCGCGCAGGTCACAAACAAAAACGTGGGAACCCGCTATGAACTCGCCTGTCAGACGTGCTGGTACAGCAAATTGCGTAATTGATGCGATTCCCGTCAGACATCGCGTGATGTCCGACAGGAATCAAGTGGTGGGCGATGTTTCGGAATTTTTATGTTACAGATATTTAGCCAGAAAAACAGGATTGGCGATCTCTCGGAACTTTATGGTATACATCTTTTTGGCATGTGCAAATAGTGGATTTTGAGTTCGAAGTGAATAGTGGTTTTGACCAAATATTTTCAAATCAAATATCGAATAGCCTCTTTAAGCCTTTCACTACTGCACCATGCTTAACCCCTTAACCGTTTTCATCTCGAGCCGTCCCCAAACCGTTTAGGACGAGCGTAGCTCGTCTGTCCTGCATCGTTCGTCCCTTCGCCGTTTTAGACGACCCAGGCTCGTTCATAACGCAGTTTGAGATGCTGCCGACAGATGGCAGCACAAGAACGGCAATTTTGCGTCTGTTTTGTTTGTGTTTTGTTTTTTTCTTCGTTTGAAGACGAGATTGAAAAATGGCGTCTGGTGGTGGTGACACGTGTGGCCCGGGCCCATCCAAAGGAAAAAGAAATGCTTCTTTTGAGGAAGACTTCGATAGCGACATGGACACCGACGTCTACTTGTGTTCTTCAAGTGAAGAAGACAGTGATTACGATGTCGAACTCAGCAGCTCCTCGGACGAAGCGGAGGACGACGACGATCCAGATCGCGCTATTGCCGATGCTCGGCAGTGGTCGAAAATTGACATGAACTGTGTTCCACCAGCGCCCCCTCGGTTCCCTTTTCTCGGCAGCTCGGGTAAGACATTTTCGGTCGAATCAACCACTGACGTGCTTGAGTACTTTGAAGCTTTTCTGGACAACGGCTTGGTCTCGCTGATAGTTAGGGAAACCAACCAATACGCTGAGCAAAAACTCAACGCCAGCCAACTCAGCGAGCATTCTCGCCTCAAGAAATGGGTACCAACAACAACGGAGGAGATGCGGGTATTTTTGTCGCTCCTGCTGTTGCAAGGGATTGTGCGAAAACCGGAGCAAGAGTGGTACTGGTCGAAGAACAAGCTTCTGCACACTCCCATCTTTGGAGAAGTGATGAGCGGTAACCGGTACCAGCTCATCATGAGGATGCTTCACTTCGTGGACAACGAGAGCTCGACCGATCTTGGCGCTCATCCACAGCCCAAGCTCTACAAGATATGGCCATTTCTGTCGCGTTTGGTTGAGAGGTACCGCACGGCCTACATACCAGAGAGAGACGTCTCTATCGACGAAAGCCTCATGCTATTCAAAGGGAGGTTGGGTTGGGTGCAGTACCTCCCACTGAAGAGGGCCCGTTTTGGGATAAAATTCTTCATGTTGTGCGAGGCAACATCAGGCTATGTATGGAACAGCTTGATCTACACTGGAAAGGGTACAGATCTCAGCACTCTTATTCCAGTTCCTCCTGAATCTGCAATGGGGACAAGGGTGGTGCTGAAGTTGCTGGAGCCACTCCTTAGCAAGGGGTACTGCGTGACCATCGACAATTTCTACACATCGCCAGAGCTTGTTGATGCCCTCATCAAGAACTGCACAGATGTGTATGGAACTGTGCGAGCCAACAGGAAGGAGATGCCACCAGAGTTTCGCGCACCTAAGCTGAAGAAGGGTGACGCGCACGCCTACCAGCGCGGAAAGTGTGTCGCTCTCCAGTGGCGAGACAAGAAAGTTGTCACCGTAATGAGCACAGTGCACAGTGCAGAAATCGAAGAGTTCTCAGACACAAGAAGACGAGACGTAGCCAAGCCTAGCATCGTGCGGGACTACAACCACACCAGTCGATAAGTGCGACCAAATGCTGGCAAACTACCCGGTGTCAAGGAAACGACAAAATATATATTACAAAAAGATATTTCGTCAGCTTGTAGACGAAGCCACATACAACTCCTTCATTGTGTACCAAAAAGACAGAGGGAAGATGCTCCACATTGAGTACCGTCTTGCTCTTGTTAAGAGCATCCTGAACAAGTACCACGAACCCTCAAGAAAGCCAAAGCGCGGTCGTCCCTCCAGCCCGCTCGATGTTCAACGGCTCACCGGCCGCCACTTCCCCGCCTACATCCCACCAACTGAAAAGAAAACCGAGCCAACCCGAAAGTGCGTCCTCTGTTGCAAGAAGAAGGACCAAAATGGAAAGAAGCTGAGGAAGGAGACAAGGTTTTGGTGCAGCAAGTGCGAGAAGGCTCTATGTGTAATTCCGTGTTTTGAGCTGTATCACACGCTCGCGAAATTGCCTTAGGGGCCCAGACAACCTTCCTTTCCATTCCGGGATTTTTTTTTCTTTTTTTTTTAGTACGAGTTGGTTGAACTTGTCCCAAAACAAAGCAATTACAATCGACTTCAATAAAATGTTTCTGCTTGCTCTGTCGTTCAATCCTAATAGGGCTTTATGCGTGGAGTAACTGAAATCATCAGATAAGAAGATAAAAAAAAAGAAGCGGTTTAGGGTTAAAAATTGCCAAAAATGAAAAACGGTTAAGGGGTTAAATGAAAACCCAGCTGAACTTATGAAGGTTGTTCCCAGGCTTCCACTTATCCATTCCTAAGCAAGATTACTTTTAATCTAACTATACTTATCAACTGTGACCTCAGAAAGTCCAATGCCTACATTGGTATGGCAAGTTTAAAATGCATTTGACATAAAATTAAACCTAAAGAAGTGCCCCGCTATACCTAATTGAGAGGATTTACAAATATTCTTGCTATATGCCAGGGGTGGCCAAGCTGCGGCTCTTCGCGTGTTAAAGTGCGGCTCGCGCTACCTCGGGCTCGCGGCTCCCTCCCCCTCCCTCCCACTTTCCCGCCTCCCTCCCGGTCACACAAGCACTTCCCCAAAAAGAGAAATGGAGCGCGTTTTAAATTGAAAGACAGGTTGCGGTTTACTACTGTTATGCTACTGCTACCTTACATACAGTTGGACTGCTTTTGACTTGGAGAGATTGAAAGTAGTTCGAGTTTCGTTTACTGCTCTAAACGAAAGTTTGCCCCCCCCCCCCCCCCCCCCGTGGCTCTTGGAAGTTTTGCGGTTTTGCTTGCGGCTCTTAGACCCGGTCAGCCTGGCCACCCCTGCCATATGCAAATATCTTTTCTTCAGTCGCGAATGAATAACGCAGGTTCTCAGGAAATTTCTGCATAACATATACTCATGCATAATATCCAGTTTAATTTCAAAAATTTTGATTTTCAAAATGTATACTTTAACAAAATTCCCATTTATTTTTAAATACACCAGGCGTGTGTGTGCACCATCCCGCTTTGATATAATGCTTTCCTCTTAAGCACACGGCTGCAATAGTTGTACAAAGTGCTGATCACGGCGTTTTAGCCCTGCCAAGTGCGCTTCTCACCAAGCACTGGTGCACTGCGGAGAAGCAACACCCGCGAAAGCGAGCTCCGCAGGTGTTGCTTCTCCACAGTGCACCGGTGCTCAGTGCAATGAGGAAGCGCGCTCAACGGGTTAACCTAGTTGGCGAAAAATTCGGCAACTAAGATTGGCCGGCGCTGCACTTGACCTTGGCACCGGCCAATCATGGCAGTTGAATTCCTCACCAACTTTTTCGCTCAGTGTTTAGACTAGAGCCCCAGCCACGATCAACACTTAGAAATATATGAATATCAGATTTCACCTTGAAGCGAATATCGAATAGCATATTATTCTAAACCACTATTCGAAAACTCAAATATTTGAAACAATCCTAACATCTTCCACTTGAACCCGCAAAATGCAGCCATCATTGCATCTCATATACAGCCCAGATGAGCACTGTCTGCAAACCATCAAGACAGAGGTTTGCTGAATAGATACCCTGGTTCCTTTCTTTAAACTGAGAAGACTGCAATGTAATCTCTCACTTGAGCACAGCATCCTGAATCTCGGTGAAGGTTACCCCAAAGCTCTGCAGCAGCAGGTTGAACAAACTGCCACCTTTGCTCTTGCTGTCCGCTGACAAGGAGAAGCTCAAGTGCACCTGCGATACAAACACCACTCCAGATTTCTCTGCAGTCCATGTCAGGATTAGACAGAGCATAATGCCCCAAGGCAAAGAAAGGTCCAGGCAACAGTCACTGACCATTCCCAACATTTACATGTTCCTGTGAAAGGGGCCCTGCAATCATATTTAAGAGTCTGCCTTTTTTGCGGTTTCCACGTCTCTTGGGGTTCGAGGAAAGCCAGCGGGCATGGAGAGAGTAACCAAATATCAGTGCGTCATATTTTAGCCGCACGACGCGGAAACCTCCTCCGCCTACGAGGGCGACCCACGCTGCCGAAAGCGCGCGAAATGTGAAGTCTTTGGTCCTGGGCTTACTACTGGTCAGAGCCGCTAAAAGCTTTTTTTAGTCGAGATACAAATTATAAGTGTCGCGAACCGTTTCAATTATGTATGAAAGTAGTTTTTGTTCAGTATTTTAGATCAGAAAAGAAACAAATGCAGTTTGTAAAGTACGGAAACAAGAAATGACCCGTCGACATACCCGCCACCAAGCGGCGGAAAAAAGGGCGCATACTAGAAAGGGCTAGTGGGATGAGCCCCCACGAACGGCCAGCGTAGAAAAATCCCGGATGTACGCGGCGGCGCTGCGATCGTATACCGGCTCGAGCATCCGACCGCTTCCGAGCGTTCAGAGGCCTTCGGCGCGGGCTTGGTTGGCGATTTGGCCATTTGGCGGTATGGCAGCGCGAAGTGGCTCCCGTTCTGAACTGTTCTTTACCCCGTGTTTGCTGTCGTTTGTGGCCAATGAAGTGTTATGCCGAATTAGTCTTTAATCGCGCAGCAAATGCAATGCGAGCCGCCCTGGCCGCCCGCTTCATACAGCCTATCCAACACATGCTTTAGTTCGCGCCCTCTGGAGCCGTCGACACGGAGTGCGGCAGCCGTGAACGCTCGATGAGCCCACTACCCTTCCTCTAGTTCACGGCCACTCAAGCCAGGACCTACAACGTCATGAAGGAGGTTATTTTTTGCTTGTTTTTGTAATTCTAATTTGCCTACAACTTTTAAAATAAAGCGAAATTTGAGAAAAGAAAAGTTTCATTAAGTTACTACGTTCAATGCGCTCAGGTTCGGTGCAAATTAAAAACCAGTAAAAAAGTCATTGCAGGGCCCCTTTAAGTACTCTATGTGCACCTATTACAGTAAACTTTCGTTAATTCGACCTCGACGGGACCTTGAAATTTGGTCGAATTATCTGAATGGTCGAATTATAGAAAGGACAGAAAAACTGTTTAAATTGAACTTTCTTTTATTGTCCAAAGTAATCACGGATGGTCTGCTGCCGTCTGCGCTTAAAACGCGTGACCGAAAGCATGCTCCGGAGTGCAAAGTAACTAAACATCACGTCCCCAAAAAATCGCGCACTACAAAAAAACAAACAAAAAACCGAAAGCTTTACGAGCAGACTTTGGCGCCAGGCAGCCAGAACGTCGGCGACAGAGAAAAAAAAAAAAAAAAAGGAAAAGAGAATTTGCGCTTCCGGCGCGCAAGATGGACCGCACACGATGCTACAGAAAAGCGCTATCACTTTGAGAGCTCGCGCTGAGAAAGAGCAGACTTTGGCGCCGGGCAACCAAACCGTCAGCAACAAAAAAAAAAAAAAAAAAAAAAAAAAGAAGGAAAAGAGAATTTGCGCTTTTCTGCGCCGCGCAGGATGGACCGCACACGATGCTACAGAAAAGTGCTGCGAGAGTGCGGTGCGTGCTGTCTCCGCGCCACGTGCTATGTTCTCCGCGCTACTCCACGGCAGATTGGTTGAGCTGGCTCGTGTCATTCGCTACGGTCCATCTCAACGGCGTAGAGGAGCAGGCGCATATTTGCGCACGTTTGGCTTTGCAGCAAAGGGCCCGTGTTACGCCGTACGTTGGCAGTTTTTCTGCCGTAGAGCTGTGCAATGTGAGCCCGAGCGCATTTGCTAGGGACGAATTATCCGATGCGGAGTTTTCCCGAGTTCGAACTATCAAACTTTTCCTCCAATAGAAATGTATGGGCGCTCGCCGGGATCTTTGAACACGATCGAATTCAACGAAAAGTCGAATTAACCGAGGTCGAACTAACGAAAGTTTACTGTAAAAGTAACTGATAAAGCAAGTACTAATTCTTGAAAAATATTGTTTCTTAAAATGATCAAACTTTCACAAAAGCCTTAGTGTTACATGATCACACTGTCTCTAGCAGTTGGCTTGGCCAACAAGATAGAAAGTTTTATCGTAACAATGTAAGCATAGGTAATGGATCATGGGTTGTTTTTCGTTGTCTTTTCTTGGTCTCTAAAAAGAAAACACCCTAGTCAACATGCACAGATGAACGAATCATACTGATCAAATGAGAATGAAAGTTAGAAAACTGCCTAAAGACAAAATTTGGAGGAGCTGTGATTTATTCATGAATTAGAATCGGAACTCGTAGCACAACTCCCAAAAATTATAACTAGAAAAGCACCTTATCCTGTTTCTTTGCATGAAGTATGAGTTACCGCTCTATACTTTAATAATACTGTGCTTGGAACTTCAAAGGCATGATACTAAAAAGGATGTGAGGAAACCTTGTTAAGGGTATCTGCTTACCTTAATGGGTGAAAAATGAAGCATGTCAAAGAAGTCCTTGATACCCTGTTCTGAAAACTGTGCAGCAAATTCCTTCAGGCCCCCTTTGGTCATAGACTTGTCCTTCTCAATCAGCTCCTCCTGTGCACAAAAGTTAGAGAAATAAAGTAATAATTCCCACAGCCCTTCCTCAATGAAAATTAAAAAAGCTTTCAGCCTTTCCACTCTGGTGAAGAAGGAAGACCAGCGAAGCTGTACGCTCGTGACGTGTGTTTCTCCTTCGCCCTCGTCTGTTTTTTGTGCTGTTTCCTACAATGAATTCCCACCAATGCGCCCAAGTATCCATTCTTCTATGATAGCTGGAAAGGTTGCCGCCAACTATGAGCGACGGCGGCAACCAGACTGGTTGTGTGCTTGCCACAGTCGCTCATAGATGGCGGTAGCTGTCCAGAGTTTTGTGTAGTTTTGTGTTGACATTTGTTTGGTACCGGGCACGAAACTGGGGAAACTAGCCCTTAAAGGGATACTGAACCATAGAATTTAGTGTCCATAATAAGTGGCGCACATTCTTTTCACGAGCCAGCAGCCGCCGGTGTGCGCGAGCACTCGCAACGAAAATGACGTCAAAGACCTCCATTCGCGCTTGAGGACAGTGAAATGCATGGGCTTCGGGCCAAAGGAGAATAAAGACAGGCTTTTCATCTCTACAAGTGAAAGCTACATGCTTGTTAGACCAATTAATCGCTTACCTTTTACACCAGACACCACTGTATAGATGAAAAACGTGTCTTTATTCTCCTTTCGCCCGAAGCCCCTGCATTTCACTGCCATCTTAACCGCGAATGGAGATCTTTGACGTCATTTTTGTTGCGTGTGCTCGCGCACACCGGCGGCTGCTGGCTCGTGGAAAGAACGTGCGCCACTTATTATGGAAACTAAATTCTATGGTTCAGTATCCCTTTAACAGCTCCGCTGTAAAAAAGAACAACAACAACATACATGATCCTCTTCTTTTGTGCTGAGAGTCAGGAACTCTGAAATGGCATTGATGAAGCACTGGTCTATCCTGGCATGGAATTCCTGGAGCAAAATCTTGAAGTACCTAAGGGGCAAAACAAGACACTTCTAACGGCTGCAAAACTTGGTGTTTACGCACACATTGAGAGGAACTATGCTCCTACATATTTAATGCTAGCTTACAGCACAGTGAACATTGTGTGCACGAGAATAATGTCCCGGGAGGCATTAGTCCTGCATGGTAGCCTGTGTGGTGGAAGCAGCCTTCAAGGCAAAGAGATAGTGCATTTTGCCTTTCCTGCGCTATACAATCTCAATAGTATTGCTAAGATCAGTGGTTCTCAAACTTTTGGCCGTAATGACTGCCTGACCCACTCCGAGGTCAATCGGGGAGCCCAAATGAATTCTGCATCAGAGGTCTTGTGCGATGGCATAGGAGGGCTTTTTTTTTAGAATGGTTTTTTGACATGGTAAAGACCCTCATGAACGCTCTCGGTGGCCTCTGGGGGTCCGCAGACCACAGTTTGAGAACTGCTGACTTGCATGGTCTTTGCCTGATGTGCACGTTCTAGAGAATCACTATATGGCCTAGACAAGTCAGTGGGTAACCTAATTAATGTGCAGACAAAACTGAATCTGGCATCCTAGGACAATAGATGCAATAGAAAGAAGAAAAGCCAGCAGGTGTTAGTATGATCTGACATCCCAAAACTAGATGTGTAATTATAAGGAACACAGGAGTGCCATGGTCTAGAGCAGGGGTCTCCAAACCCTGGCCTGCTGGTTAGATCCTGCCCACGGCTGGCCACAGTCCTTCCAGTGATACCCTGCCCGCAGCCCGCTTCCAGCAAGCTTGCTGCTACTGATACAAAAACAAGCGCTAGTAAAAAAACAATGCAACAACATGCACCAAACGCGCACATAAAAAGAGCAGAAAAGACGAGAACTATTTACTTAGTTTTTTCTACTTAATATTTCTATATTTATATTCTGGCCCTAGTGACTGCGACCATCCCCCTATCTTGCCCCTTAGCCAAAAAGCTGGGAGACCCCAGGTTAAGAGGAACGTGGTAGTCTCTTCTCAGGGGTGGAACTCATGAAATGTACTTAGGGAGCAGCCACGGGAGCAGCTGAAACTGCTGTTTTGGAGCAGGCTGGGAGCAGCTAAAACTACATACTGGAGCAGGCTAGGAGCAGCTCAAATCAGTTTTCAGTGCACTTCAGCTTCTGTCTTAGATGAGCACGGCAGCAATTTCAATTGTGCCTAGCAGCACAGATGAGCATGAGTGGTTAGGAACCTATGTAGATGGGATAACAGTGTAACAGGTGCAAAAACTTGGCCTTGGTGAGAACCAAAAAGCAAGTGCCATATGTTTCTCAAGATAGTGTCCTTGATATTTTCTGAGTGTCTTTCAGCTGCTCAAAATGCAAACGCGGCACTGTTTATAGCACGACGCACACATGCTCGACATAGTAATTATATGTGCGAACGACGTGACGTCCGTAAGCAATGGGCGTGCAGCTCCGCGGAGGAACAGGGCCACAAATTTTGAGTTTATCCTTCTGTACAACTCAATATCGAAGCATCAGACTGCGATTGACGGAGTTATCATATTCGAAGCGATGAGCCAGAGCAAGATTAAAGTACGCCGAGCAGATCTACCCCTCGCGTGAGAGCTGCTGGCCGGCAAGGATTCGGATCGCACAGCGTTTCAGTTCAATGAAATCACGATTTATCTTGCAGGAATGCGGTTCTAACTTCTAACGATGAAGCACTAAAAGGAATATTTCGCAAATGTGCTTTCAACTGGCTGACGTCCGGAACCCGGGCCGCAGACCCTCAGGCTGACCTCACCTCGGCCGACTTGCTTAACCACTTATGGTTGAACAATAACAATGCATTCGCAGGTGATCTAGCGCAACCCGACCCCCGAATTTTTACGCGTGCTTCCGACTCGGGATACACAGGAAAAATAAACGGAACAAAAAATTGCGAAGCCGACCAAGCTAAACGCGCTCATTGTTGCCAATCGAGTCGATAAAAACCGAAACCAAGACAAAAAAAAAAAATATTTTGGCGCACAGTGTGCGATTTGGAGCACTATGGCGCGAAGTCTTGGCTGTGGCGCAGTTTCCGCAAAATGGCGCAGGATGGCGCAGACAAATGCGTCTGGCGCAAAATGGCGCAAATGGCGCAGCCGTTCCACCCCTGCTTCTGGAAGCTCGGATAAAGACGTGAACAGCGTGATCGACAAGTGAGTTTTAGCTAGGGTGACTGAGCATGCTGTGAAATTAATGTCTATGAATCTCCTTCCTTTTCACTTCTTTGAAAGTCAGGTTCAACCAAATTAGAATATCTTTTCCTACTATTATCAACCAGTTCTCTAGCATAGGGGTTGACCTTCATTCGAGTAAATATGTTAATTGTAAGCTGTATTAATTTATTCTGTTGTAACCCCAATTACCCATTATGAGCCCTTCTCTCCCCCTTGCCATGGCCTATCCCTACCGTTGGTCCACAAGGCATCCTCGAAACATCAATGGTTGGGAACCACTAGACATACTCACTACTGAATCAAACTTACTTGAACTGGCGGACTTGAGAGTAGTCAAACTGTCGCACAATGATGCTCGTCTCTAGGAAGGGCTTTGAAACTGCCAAGAGATTGATAGAACAAATGTATGAAAGAAATGTAGAGAGAGTTGGGGTAATTATGCCCAATTTTAGATTGTAAAAGTCACAATAGAAACTATGGAAGCTTCTCAAGGGTATTTCTAGCTTTTATCTAATATGATCATTGTCGATGACAGGTTAAAAATGCAGTAAGAAGCAAAGGTGTGAGCAGCTTTGGAGCAGCTCATGAGCTACAAAAGCAGTTTTGTAGCAGTACAAGTAAATATTGAAGCTGGTCACCCAGGTCAAACATGTGATTATAAGCAAAGACATGTTTTTCTAAATACAAAAAATAGCACAAGAAAGCATCTCCATATGACATTCCAGAACCATTTCCAAACATACCTTTTCCTTAAATACATCCAGTGCATAGGATCAAAAGCAAGCGGCTTGATTGTAATATTTATATGAATGGCATCTATTGAGAACTGTCCCGGTAGTGGTTGGTTCCACATATAGATTTACAATGGAAGGCATAGTCAGCAAAAGAAGTCGAACTTAAACTATGAAAACAAAACATTGTGCTTACTTAACAACCCAGATTGCAAGTTCCATAAGTCTACAGAAAACAAAACCATTCGAAGATGCAATACCCGTAAAGTTCCAAAAGAACGCCCACACAAAATGAAGGAATAAATGATGAAATAAATGAAAGACGTTTACAACACCCTGTAACGCCGAATTGGAGCGCAGCTCTTGAGGAGGAGGAGGAGGGAAGGGTACTGAGGGGAGGGTATACGCCTCCTCCCTCGTCCTCTCCTCCTCCTCCCTGCTACTCCTCCTTCTCTCCTCTTGGTCCTCCTCCTTAACCTTCTCCTCCCTTCTCCCTCTCCCTCCCCTTCTCCTCCTCCCTTTGGGAGAGAGGTCACGTGTTCTTGGCGGGGGGTCACGTGACCTCGGGGGGGGGTCACACGACCCTGGTGGGGGGGGGGGGGGAGATCACGTGACCTCGGGGAGAGAGGTCACGTGACCTCGGGGGGAGGGGAAAACTTTCGGCTAGATTTAGCAGGGAATTTTTTCCGCTAAATTTAGCGGGGAAAATTTTCTGCTAGATTTTGCGGGGAAAATTTTCCGCTAGATTTAGTGGGAAAAATTTTCCGCTAAACTTAGCGGGGAAATTTTTTCGCTAAATTTAGCGGAGAAATTTGTCCGCTAAATTTAGCGGGGAAATTTTTCTACGAAATTTAGCGGGGAAATTTTTCCGCTAAGTTTAGCGGGGAAATTTTTCCGCTACATTTAGCGGGGAAAATTTTCCGCTAAATTTAGCGGGGAGAATTTTCCGCTAAATTTAGCGGGGAGAATTTTCCGCTAAATTTAGCGGGGAAATTTACCATCATGCACAGCGCGGTTACGCGGACGGCGACGCCGCTCAAGCCGGAAACGGGCGCCTAAGAGCTGCGCTCTAAAAAAAAAAAATGGGGTGGGCTATCTTTGGGGATGCCACAACAAAACTATCAAAAATTAATGATAAACACTGGGCACCAGCTACAAACCATGTATTGTGGGAACTGATACTCCAGATTGCGGACACGCAAATTTGCGTTTCTCAATGCAATAAATACATGGGAATTCGCTACGAACTCCTGTGTCACGGGAAAGGATACTGCAGGTTAAAGACACTGCGGATTCACGTTTTGCCGTGAGAAGGACCCGCTGAAATCCGCCGAGAACTCGCATCTCACGGGAATGAATACCACAAATCGTGGATGCAGCAGATTCAAGTT
Organism: Ixodes persulcatus; assembly: GCA_013358835.2. Lineage (NCBI taxonomy): Eukaryota > Metazoa > Arthropoda > Arachnida > Ixodida > Ixodidae > Ixodes > Ixodes persulcatus. Next base: position 277,151 of record JABSTQ010010989.1, read on the forward strand.
TTATGGTGCAATAAACATGCAGAAACATGCTACAAACTTGCCTGTCATGGGAATCGATATCGCACATGCAGATCGCGGAAAAGAACACGGGAATCTGTTACAAACTTGTATGTCACGGGAACGAATACTGCAGATCGCGGACACAGCAGAGTAGTATTTCACGATGCAATATACACGCAAGAACAACTCGCGTGTTACAGGAGCCGATATCACGCACGGAGATAGCGGACAAAAATGCAAGAATCCGCTATGAACTCACTTATCAGACGTATCGGTACAGCAGATTGCGCAGCAGAAGCAATTCCCGTCGGACATTGCGTAACGTCCGACGGAAATCGAGGGGTGGACGACGTTTCGGAATTTTCATATTACAGATATTTGTCAAGAAAAACGGGATGGGCGATCTCTCGGGGGCGGGCATTCTCTCGGAACTTTACGAAGTATGGCTTAAAATAAAGGCCCATCCTTACTGACAACATTTCATCGAAGAAAATACAAATGTTCCGAGTCTCTGTTTAGCCAACATAAATGAATTCAAATACTCAAGTTAACAGAGTAAGATTCTATTCTATATATGATAAAACTACAAATGCAAAATATTGAAAACTCTATAATATCATCTCTGCCCATACATACGCTGCTTAAGCTCATACTATACTCCGTGTCACTAGTTGTGAGCAATACATACAGGCGAAGGCAACGCCAGGTGAGGGGAGAGAGGTCAAGCACTAGGAAGGTTGGGGAGGAGGAGAGAAACCTCGTCTCGTCTTTAACGTTCATTGTGCTCTCTTTTCTCCCCTCGCCCTCCATTGCCCTCCTCTCCTTGCCTTGCCTTGCCTAGCACTTGCCTAAAATAAAAAAAAGCTTGCTTAGGGGTTTGAAAAAAAAAAGATTGAGGTACACCTAAGCACTTCTTACGAGTTGTGAATGCGAAAGCATGTACATCAATCTTGCTCTATGCATGTTGGCGCGCTGACTGGCGCTGACTAGAGTTCCTGTATAGAGAGTTGCGCGTTCATCCCCGTAGTGCCGTCTTTCCTGCACGGCATGTTGATCCAGCTCCTTGCATGACTGAATTCGGCGAATAACGGCGCTGTGCGTTCAAGGTGCGCTCAAAAGCAGGGGAACGTACGGCGGGGCGCGCGCAACGTCTGCTTTCCTGCACGGCACTCGATCCGGCTCCTCACGTGATCGGATCTCGGCGAATAGCGGCGCGGCGGCACGTGGAAAACAGACGTGCAACTCTGGCTCCCGTAGGGAGCCTATACAGGAACTCTAACGCTGACGGACACGCAGCGCCATAAAGTGGCCAGTGGCCAGGTGAAGTGACCGGCCACTTCATGGTGCTGCATGTCCGGCGAATGGAAGCCTGGTCGACGCGCGCTAGCCAATGGGATCGCAGCAGTGTAAAAGGTGCCGTTGGCTGTGGACGCGCGCTAGCCAACGGGATCAAAGCGGTGTAAAAGAGCCGTTTGACGTGGTTTCAAAGCTGATGACGTCGGCTCGCTCCATGAGACAGTTAATGCTTTCGCATTAAAAATCATGAGCCATTCCACTCTGTGAAGTTGGATGACCGGCAAAGCTGTTTAGCACACGACACAGACCTGCCCGGCCGAGGAGCCGGAGGAAACTAGACACGCGCGACAGGACTGCCACCTGGAGGAAAGTAGATACGCGCAACGGGATCATCACCCCGGGAGAGCGGAACGAAAGAAAACTAGGCACGCAAGTACTTGGAATGACGACAAAGAGAGGGCGGTGCGAGTGTAGACATGGCCGACGCAGGTCGCACAGCGGCAAATCTTTGAGAAACCTTTATTATTTACCTCGAGAGTCTACTAATCTTGAAAATGGTGCCTATTGATAACTAATCTACCGAATAGACCTATTGCTAAATTACACAAGCATCAATGAGAATGCAGGGAATGGTGTTCCACGCGCTGCACGTGCCGGCGTCTGCAGCAGTAACTGTTCTAAACCAAAAGCCTAAAACAAATGGCATCTTGCACGCTCGTTCGTCGACGCTTTAGTTTGGTTATTTACTCCAAATCTTATATACGGGGAAGCCGTGCGCGTGCGGTGGTGCGAGCATAAAGTTTTTAGTCACTGCACATGAAAAATTTACGGAACCCTAGCCATAAACAGCTTTGCTATAAAAATGTGACTGACAAAACTAGCAAGCAAGACCGCAAAATGGAAGGTTTTCCTCAAGACAATGGCTTGGATGCGTTCTAGCACAATAGTTTAGAGTTTGCGTCGCTCAGCAGGACATTCCCACTGTTCACCTTGTCCTCCCACTGGCTTGCTGTTTGATGGCCAGAGCGTGTATTTGACTCATACGTCATTTACAAGAAAGTTTACAGATGAGACAACCAATTATCGCTTTTACTGTTACGTCTATGACAAGAATAAGGAGCGTGGCAGCGGTCTCAGCAAAGGCAACACCCTGAACATGCAAAAAAAGCAGCAATTTGTTTAACCTTGTGGAGTAGTTATCACTTTCCTGAGATATTAGACGATAGGTGATTGCACGCTTTTAGGTATGTTTATATACCGTAAAATACCAGGAGAGCGCCCACCCCACTTTCACTGAAAACTGGGTTAATCTAGACATGTGCGCTTGCCCGGTCAAATCGGGCGCTTAACGTATATTTTGCAGAATTTTAAAGTTAGAAAAATGTTAATAGTGGGCACTTGAACGAAGTGGGCGCTTCCGCGGTATTTTACGGTACATGCGATTAAATTAATGCGTGACATATTTTGAATACACGCGAGAACGTTTAGCTCCACTCTGCCAAAAAACATATAATTAGTAAACGATAAACTGATGCCCAAGTATTTCTGACAGTCACCTATGCATGTCCCATTTTGGGAAATTGGACACCTACACATCACTGTTGGCTGAGCTGTGGCGTGTGCCCAAACAAGTGCTTTAAAGTCACTGGTACGGACAAAGAAAGTAAACACACTTCTATTGTGTGTTGCTCACATATTCGTCCAAATACGGTATATTTCTGAACAATAATATCATTTACTTTTCCCCCCATGCTGCTGGCGCTTGACGGTTCATTAACACAAGACCATGAAACGAAACGGAACGTTGTGTCTATGTATTTACCTCGTCCAAAATAAATCATGGTCATTCTTCTTAGAAGAAAATAGGCGCCATGGCCTCTGTTTTCAACAGACGAGAGTTACCTGCTTTGATGCCGACACAATCACATCGGTACGGTGCCTCCACAACATCGGTTCAGAATTATCTAAGCGAACACAAATCGGTAAACCACTGTGGCCAGTAAAAAACGGTACTACTCCAACAAATTTAGAAAAAAAAAAAAAAAAAAAACATTTTCTGCCAGTTTTGGTGCAGCATTTGCACTTGGGAGCAGGATGGCAGAGCGAAAATGGATTGGTGCACAATGGAGCAATCGGCGCAGTGCTTCCACCCGTGAGCTAGGTCTATTCCAAGTCTTGCTGAAAGAGTTTTCCATGGAAAGTAATTTAAGCCCACCAAAGACAGCTCACTTTTGTGGGAGTGCAGTTACTATGCACAGTAATGACAGTACTACGTACATGATCACGAAACATTGTAAGAGCACTGAATTCCTCAGAAGCAGACTCACTCATTCCGTCTCCCAAGGACTTCCTGAGAGTGACCGGAGTGAGAATCACAGGAAAGGTACAGTCTGCGATCTGGTTGTCAATCTGAGAAAAGAGGAAACCTTGCGTGATTTACTTGGAAGGAGTTGATGCGGAAGGTGTTCCAACCTGAAGCATGTGGAGCTTGGCATGGATCATGCTCTGATGCAAGGACCTCTTGTACGATGCCCAGATGCCAGGCCTGGCCAGTCTGCGGATGTCTTTCTTAGGATTGGTCATCATCTTCATTTGTTTGAAGTCCACCTAGAGAAGCATCAACACATTCTTCAATATGCTGGTGCAGCAATTGTTAATTACCACATGCTAAAGTCCTCAAAGTGTTTACCTAGAGTCATTATGTAAGAAAAGCACAGGTCATGAACAAAGTACCACTGAAACACAGAGCTTGGTCAAGCGTTGCTAGAGATTCAGGAGGCAAGATCAGGACAGGCTCAGGTGCAAATCTGCTCTTGTGGGAAATGACAGTATGCTGATAAGTCCAACACCAGAACATTGTTCACTCTTTTCTTTGCACAACTTATCTGCTTCTAGGGTTTACAGTGAATTGGGAGACTAGAGTAGAAGTTTCTCTGATAGAATAAAATATATTTATCTATACTTTATCAAGTAATATAAATAAAATGAGGCCCCAAAGACTGTATTCTTGGGATTTTAGGGTATGTCTCCACGGTACGTCTCCACAATCGGGGAGCTGCTGCCCACCTCATAGCCATTGACCATGTGCACAGAAGATGGGTCACGGTCAAGTCTTCGGAGATTGCTGTATCTTTGATACTGTGTTTCCAGCAGGTTGGACTCCTTGGCACCGATGCTCTTGTAGTAAGCCTTGGTCTCTTTCTTGGATTCCCACTTGACTCCGGATCTGAGGCGCAAAGCTTTGTGTCACTGACAAACTAGGGCAAAGGAAAGCTGGTAACAATCCTACTTCATGTAGACTAGCCCTTTGAGAGCATAGGCTGTAATCACAAAGCACTGCCCACAAGGCAGTGAATAACACTGTGTCTGTCCTCAATGCTAGTGCCTGGCATTTTTGTCTAATGTTAGTGAGGGCTCTCTATCGGAGCTAAGCAATTTCAACCTATATTAACCAAGAGCGTGATAATAGTGGTAGAAGTGCAAGATCTTTGTTTTCACATATCTAGTCTCAAGGAATATGACAAAAGGTGAAGGTATGATAGTGTCAGTGTGGCCAAGCAGTTTACCTTCATGTACAAAATAAAATATTTGGAACTGTCAATCACAAATCCCTTCTCACTAATCTCAATGATCAGGGTTTTGCAAACTTTATAGGAAACTGTATGGAGACTTTTACAATAGTACTGACTCTCTGCAAGTTTCCTTTCCCTGTTAGAATTTATATACAACAAAACCAGTAATACAAACTTAAAAAAGAGTAATGCAGGAAACACCTATGCCTGTAAATGGAGTTAAACTTACCCTTGTATTGACATGTAGACAATCTCTCTTCTAGGGTTAGGAGCAACAAGAGAAATCCCCACAGCTTGGACATTGAGAACTATGTCATAGAGGTTTCGCTCCAGCATTCCGGACTAGAAATGAAAGCAACATATAAAGAAGAAAGTCATACAAACAAGCAAATAAGTGTGTAAATTATAGCAGACATGAGAAAGGTTAAATCCTCTCTCTCTCTCTCAAAATATTTTTTTAGGAGCAAACAGTTCTAACCAACCTCCTGTATCCTGATCACCAGCTGGAAATCCTCAGTAAACAAGACTGTCCTCTGCTTGCCATTCAGGAAAGCTATCCAGTACAGTTTTTTGTCATCTTTCAGTTGCACCTGGTCGCAGTCATCCTATGGAGAGCCAAACATTTTCTCAGTTAAACTGGAGACAAGCATTGACACACAGATTTTAAAGCATACAATTTTGCTGTACGGTTCAGCATAAACTGTCCAAGGTCTCTTTGTAAGAGAGATCTGGTGGGTGGGCCCTTATTGGGACCTCAATGCTTGCTCCGTATTTTACGGCAATGCATTACGTGTTAAAAATATGAAAAAACTGAACCGCAAGGTTCTGCACAGCGAGTGTCCTGTCCAGGGGTACCAGAAATTCTGCTACAGTTGAGCCCGGTAATATCACACTCGGGTATTTCGAATTATTGTTTATATCAAACAGTCCAAACATCCCCTTGAAAATCACATGTAATACTATAGGAGCGTTGTCTTTTTGTATCAAACCCCATAGCGAGGACACTCGACATAGCGAACGAAGCCCGGCCGCCCGTTGCTTTTCCGATTGCGCAGGTGGTGAGGACATCGTTTGCTTTGCAGGGCTGGCAGACCGCCAAGCCAGCATACACGTGTTAAGATACGCAACAAAAAAAACAGTTGTAAAAAAAAAAAAAAAAAAATGGAGGATGGCAAAAGCAAGGGGAAGGGCAAGCACGCAGATGTAGGGAGAGCAGAAAGTGCCCGCTGTTGGAACGGTAGCCTGCGCCCTTTCCCCGAACACTGCTGATGCTGTGCGACTCCCTAGCCCAAAAAATAAAATAAGCAAAAAAAAAAAAAAGAAAAGTCTTCCAAGTTGAGTGTGTGGACAACAATGGTTGTGCAATCGCACTCTGAACGCCTTAGCTTTGTTTACCTTGTTCTTTTGCCTTTCTTTTTTTGCTGCCTGAATTTAGTGAGCTTTCTTTTTTGTTGCTTGCTTAACTCTTTTTTATTTTTTTATGCATCTTGCTTTTCCGTTTTTCTTTCATCTTTTTTAATTATTATTTTCGCGTGTGTTTTGTTGTTTATGCTGTGTGGAGGTTGGCCAGGCACATGTGCAAGCATAACGGTGTTTGCGGTCTCTGCCAACTACGCTCTACTGTATTTACCGGCTCTTGTCGCGACCTTCGGTATTAGCAGAGATGGCAGGAAATTTCAACTCAAGCTTAACTTAACATATTTTTGTATATCAAATTATTGATATATTGAACTATTTTACGATCCCCTTTGGATACAATATATCTGGGTTCGACTGTATACAGACCCTCCAGTTCCCTCTTCTTTCTTATCATGGAGAGACATTTGTCTCACACACATTAAAGAAAGGTAAAGAAAACACTTGAGCAAGCTGGGGAGGAGCTAAACTCTTGAACAAAGCACGCATATATCTGCTCTTTTTTTGGTTTATGAACAATATATGCATAAGGCCTAGAGAAAGGAAAGTGCAATGTTTCAGGGGTGCGCAATGAGTCAGGACACTATTACGGTGCAGTCTTCTTTGAACATGGGATCCTCCATTTGCTACTACAAGAAGCCAGAGGATGCACCCAATACGCACGTCTGAAAATCGGGGTATCAATTTGGCGTTCCCTTCAGTCCTACCCTCGACCCCCGATTTCAAGGACAATCAAAGCAAGTCGAGGCCCTTGAGCGTACCATGACCAGATCAAGTCTGTTGAGGTTGGAGTTCTCCTCCGTGCCCCAGAGAAGGCATCGCTTGGCCATTGGGTTGTCCCAGGTGTAGTGCACCGTGTACTTGGGTGGCAGCGTGTAAGTGCATGTGTCCTTGAAGATTCTGTAGGGAAAGTACCACTTTTATTTGCGCATCGAGGGCAGGAATTGTACAAATCACTAGCAAAGTAAGATAATAATCCAGAAAGGAAGCTCCAGAATTTGTATAAAGAAACATGGGTCAGGAATCAGGTGTTCTAAATGTGTTTCAATAAAGGTGTAGCAAGGGTATAGCCGTTTTTATGATAAAACCTTTCTTTCATCAGGCGTTCTAAAAAGGTAAATAGAAAGAATATTTTAGAGAAAACATAGGAAAACATTTTTGCAGAGAGAATGATTTGTTAGCGGTAAAGGTCTTTTTAAGATACCAACTACCATGAGGCTCCCTAAAGCAATGTAGTCAATAAATGCTTTTCCTTTCTTTTGTCATTTCCTCTAGGTATACTACCAGGTAAACATGCGAGATGTTCTGAGTTTGTACACAAATTAGGCAGTGGAAGTGAGAACGAAAATTCAAAGGGTGCGAGAAAGAGCTGGCAAAGGTTGCATGCCTTGAATGCAGAAGGAACAAACCTGGACGTTATGCACTGTCCCCCTTTTTGAGTCTGTTTTGCATGCAACTCACAGTATGTCAGAATATTTTTGAAAAAATGTTTTCCACTGGAGTGCAACAATAGGCTCATTCGATTTACCTGCACCTTTTGCATCTGTGCAGTAAAGTGTAGGGCGGTGTACTTCCGGTCGTATCTCAATACACATACCAGAAGTACACTGCCCTACACTTTTCTGCACTGGTGCAGGACCTGCAGGTAAATCGAACGAGCCTATTATTTACGGAAATATGCTAAACTTACGCCTGGCAGTAGGTCAGTGTCATGCTGCTGTGGTTCACCATAAGGACCGGAGACAGGCCTTCTTCGTAGTCGCTGAAGCCTACCACGGCGGCGCTTTCCCCAACCTGGCAGTTCATGTACATCCCACCCTTCTGCAAAACATATTTGCAACGCATTATGTCACAGTCAGCGGGGACAATGAGAAAACATAATAAGAACAGCAAACAAACTTGGTACTGAAAATACGGAAAATAGAAGACCTGGGGCATGTTTACCTTGTTTGGGATCTTAAGCAGGACAAAGTTTGTCTCTTTGCAGGAGAAGGGAACGGAGCACTCTTCTGTTTTGGCATACTTTGCAAACAGTTCCAGCTTCTGCACCTCTTTTGGCCACAGGGCCACACACTGCACAAACACCAGGCAAGAGAAGAACTCTGTATACATCAGAAACACATTAGGTTTCGCAGATGAGCACAACACTGAACAAAACTTTTCTTACCGCACCAGCTTCCACCTGAATCCACTCGGTGTTTTCAGAGTACTCCTTGACCTCAATGGCAGTCTAAACAAAGTTTGAAAAATAGTCAGCTCGATCTCGTACACCGAGGTCCAACCAAATGCTTTTCACTGGACGTGCCCATTCCAACCATACATGGACAGTTGATGCGTACCTTACAGTTGTTGAGGATGAAATAGTAGGGTGTGAAGGTCACTATCCTCGTCAGACCAGTTGCACTCAAAGTGATCCCAACACTCAGCTGGAATGAAAAAAAAAAAAGCAGCATTTGAACCATGAGGGATCGCAAACATAAAGGAGAGACCAGAAGACAGTTCTTCCGTACCAAGTAAGAGCGTCCGTCCTTTGACTTTGCCACTATGGTGCCAGAGCTCCCGACAGCATCCAATGAGAACCTCTCGGACCAGTCAGAGTTGAAGATCTTAATAGCAGCCTTAAAGAAAAAAAAGTCGGCATAAGCGAACTCTAATACCATGGCAAATCGCCGAAACCAGTCGCCACCATTCCCTTAGCCCTTGCTTGAAGAGAAACCTCAAGAACACCTAAATATAGCAGCTACCGCTTTGATAAGAGGCATATTTTTTTAGAGCTACTAAGATTCTCAAGAAGCTCATAGTCACTGACCGGATGAAAAAGACAGGAAGGTCCTTCATTTGTCCTGCCTATGGTGAGAGCTTCCTACCTTCAATAACGTTTCGGCATCTCGCGAGCCCGGAGTGTGCATGCACAGTTAAAGTACAGTGGAGGGCAACGAGCGACTTTTAGAGGCCGGGCATTCAAGAAGATGCCCCGCCGTTTTCAACCTGTCAGTGACTATAGTGTCTTGCCGAAATGTGGGGTGTCGTTCTGAGGCTTCCAAGTTCTGTCTCAAGTTCTTCCTACAACCTTTGATAACCTCCATGTTCTGCTTGAACTCACTTTCTTCTTGGTGAACAAAGTCTTGGAGCGGTATGAAAACAGCACCGGTTCTTCAGAAGTGGCAGGGTGTGGGATGCCCACAGAGTCTTCAGTCTGGCAACAACACAAATGTTGCATAAGGACGGATTTTTCAACAACAAGGTACAACACTAAAACAACCGTGCCTTACTTTGTGCTCTCCGGAAAGTGCTTTGTGCGTTGCAAAACAAGTAGAAAATTCGTGCAGCTCAGACAAGAATGGGTGCCAACAGAAAAAAAGGGAACTCTCATAAACGCAAGTGTGCACATAGTGCTATCCCCACTCTAAAAAAAGTAAGAACTATGTGAAGTTGTCTCCGGTAGCTGTCCAGTCCTAGATACATGCTGAGGTCCCATCTGAAATTCTGAACTTTTTACACATAATAAATACCCCAACTTCAATGTGGCGGTCGAAAACTTTCAGAAGATACCTGCTTTGACAAAGTGTTTATGAGGGCTGGTCCTTTTTATCTTATACGTACAAGTAGTACTAAAACTATTAGGATTGTGCATATATATATTTTGGAATAGTAGTTTCGAATAATACACTACTCATATATTCAAAAGGTTGATTGTGGCAGGTTAGGCTCATTGGGCATGCTTCTTACTGAGCACCGACGCACTGCGGAGAAACTAAACTTTCGGAGCTTACTTCCGCATGTGTTGCTTTTCTGCGTTGCACCGATGCTCGGTAAGAAGCACACTCAATGGGGCTAACTCACCACGATCAACGCTTCGAAGAATAAGAATATTGCAGTTGTGCGCTTAGAGCAAAAGCACACTATTAAAGTGGGATGGTGCACGTGCATTCACTTTGTGAATGTTGCTATCTAGATTTCTGTAAAATTTTCAAAATTAAACTTCGGCTATTACGCAAGAATATGTGTTCAACAGGGATCCCCTGACAACCTGCAATCATTATCAATGATTGTCTTTTCTTTCGCCGGATTTGAGACTGAAGAAGGGATATTAACATAAAGCAAGAAGATTTATAAATGCTCCCAATTAGGTATAACGGGTCATCTGTATAAATTTAGCTTTATGTCAAATTTGTTATTTAATTACCATCCCAGTGTAGGCATTGAACTTTCTAAGGCCACAGTTCATAAATGTAGTTAGATTAAATTGATTTAGCTTAGAAATGAACAAGTGGATGTTTGGAAACAGACTACACAAATTCAGCTGGGTTTTTGTTTAAGCATAGTGCAGTAGTGAAAGGCTTGGAGAAAAGTCAATGTTTGGCCAAAATATTCAGCCAAAACCACTATTTGCTTCGAACTCAAATTTTACCATACTCACATGTCTAAACACAACCATTGCCAAGCCTAAATTTCAGACAGTTTTGCTTGCAGCCACGTATTAACTTGTTTGGACTTGTAACAATTGAGATTATACTGCAGCTGCATTGAGTAGGTATGTGTTTTGTTTTTGAATGTAGGTGAAAGAAACTACTCAACTATTGCCCTGATAACATTGTTATATCAAGGGGCATATACAACAAGATTTGTGTTCACAGAAAGATGAAAATTAATTAATGAGATGGTCAGCAACTTTCCCAATGCAAAACAGTAGAACATCTCATATAGTGAAGCACGGTTGGTGTATGTTTGTGATATACTAATACAGGAATTTAAAATACTGATATCAACTTAGAAACAAAAAAACTAACCTTACTAAAAAAAATTATGAGCCATTCCACTCTGTGAAGGTGGATGACCAGCGAAGCTGTTTAGCGCACGACACAGACCCGCTCCGAGGAGCCGGAGGAAACTACAGATGTACGACGGGACCACCACCCCAGGAGAGAGGAAGGAAAAAACCTCTTGGAACGGCAACAAAGAGAGGGTGGTGCGAGCGTAGACATGGCCAATGCGGGTCGCACAGTGGCAAATCTTTGAAAAACCTTTATTATCTACCTGAGAGTCTACTGATCTTGAAAATGATGCCTATTGATAGCTAATCTACTCAATAGATATATTGCTAAATTGCCCAAGCATCAAGGAGAATGCCGGGAATGGTGTTCCAAGCACCGCACATGCCGGCATCTGCCGCAGTAACTGCTCTAAAGCAAAAGCCTAAAACAAATGGCATCTCGCATGTGCGTTCATCAACGCTTTATCTTGTTTATTTTCTTTTAATCTTTTATACGGGGAAGGTGTGCGCGTGCAGTGGTGCAAGCGTAGAGTTTTTAGTAACTGCACATAAAAAATCCATGAAACCCTAGCCATGAACAGCTTCTCTGTAAAAGAAATTTTAACAGTAGTTTTAACAGTTTTTGTGAACAGAAAGTCTGGGCATAAATGAGCTGGTAATATTAGACGCAACACAATCCCAAGACAATCTTAAGCAAAAGACGACACACATACACAAGGTCTCTAAAAGGTTTTCTAATATAGAAATGAACAGATGATCTCACCTCTTCCTCCTGAAATACACAAGATAACGACACATCACAGTATAGAATTATTGACTTTAAATATGTACTACTAGAATAAGCAGTTTAAACAGTTTTTCCCAAAGTTAATAAAAAAGGAAGAGAGAAAGAGGTTTCACATGGGTTGGATTTTCTCATTATATATTTTAAGAGAAAAGGCTACCTACTATCAACAGTTAATTTTTACTTTAAATTGAAATTTCAGTATTTACAATAAACAAACCTCATTTTACAGCAGTCATAAAACATAAACAACTGGCAGATAAAAATCGGGGGTGGCCACGAGACCACATCCAAAACCAATAGATGAAATCAACACCGACAATAAACCAGCCTCACAATCATCAGCTAGCATCGCAAGCAAACATGCCTGTCAGACGTGAGCAACGATGACATGCAAGCATGCGCAGATGTGCTGACAAATTTCCAAAAGGAACGGGCATACGGGTGAGGTGAGCGGTATGTCCTAAATTTCATGCGGACATCTCTGCGGCTTTTTTGACTCACGTCGATTTCAAAGGAGGAGTGCGACATGAGAGATGCACTCCTTGCCTTCCCCGGCTAGCAACAGTGGGAAGGGGAGGGAAACGGAGCCACTGCAGGTTAGTCATCCCATTTCAATGCACAGAGTAATAGAAACGTGTATGTATCCTTCATGAAATGAAACCCAAATTGTTAGGGATGTGGGGAAAGCACAATGGTGCTAAGGTCTATACTCCAGCCCAAGAATTCCATGTAGATTTGAGAGATATATGTTGTGCAAGCCTGTGGCCATAGAAGTTGCTGTTCTTATACGAGTGCTCATGCACGCCGAGCAGTCTGCAGAGCTCTTGTGCCTGTACCTTTAATAGCGCTGCCCACAACTTGTGAAATGGAACATACCAGCTACAGTGCTGTCAGATGAGGCAGAGATGAGAGACTGTCAAGTACGTAGCACGAACAATCTCTACTGCTGTGAGGGGAACTAAAACATTTCGACAACAGAACAAGAAAATGAGCAATTTATGCATTACAAATCTGCTGTCTCCCCGTACAGGAGGTTTATAAAGTATGTAGGTAGTGCATACAATACCATGCAAAGGTTTGAAATGCCTGAGGTTGTAAGTGAAATCAAGCAGATGTACTTCAAAACTACTACTACATTTAGGTGTCTTTCATATCTCTAAGCAAGGCCAACTATAATGGAAAAGTATGAAGCAATCTTGAGGTTCCTGCAGACAGCATAGATTTTGCAAACCGCAAAATATACACTGTATACTAGTCCCAAATGTTTTAGAGCGCAAATCTTAGGTGCCCGTTTCTGTGTTTTGCGGCATCGGCGCAACCGCACTAAGTTTAGCGGGAAAATTGACGTCGCGTGACCTTAACAGCAATTCAATTCCCCGCTAAATTTAGTGGAGAACTGAATTGCTGTTGAGGTCACATGAAGTCAATTTGCCCGCTAAATCTAGAGTAGAAACTGAATTTCTTCTTAGGTGACGTAACACCAAGTCATGCGACCTCATTTTCCCCGCTAACTTTAGTGGGGAAACTGAATTGGTGTTGAGGTCACGTGGCATCAATTTTTCAGCTAAATTCAGTGGGGAAACTGGGTAGAGGGGAAGGTATGGAGGAGGAGGATATGTAGGAGGAGGAGAGGAAGGTACGGAGGAGGAAAGGAGGAGGAAGAGGGGAGAGGAGAAGGAGCAGAGGGTGTGGAGGGGGAGGAGGGGCACACCCTCCCCTCCATACCCCCTCCTCCTCCTCCTCAAGAAGCTGCACTTTACATTAGAGATTTGTAAACGTCTCATTTTTTCTGGCTTTTACCAACAATCTCACCTTTAAACTTTTAACCTTAATAGATTCTTTTAGTCTTAATGCAGATTAAAAAGCAGTCTTAACTTCCAATCAATTTTTCTAATATTACTACTACCTTCAGATGTTCTGATCTTTATGACAATGTTAAAGTTAGGCCTAGCCTGCACAACTTGGGCCTAACCTAACCTGACCAAGAAACCCACACATGATAACGCATAGTGTTGACCCAAACGTAAATGCCCGTCTCGCAAATTATATTTGATGTAAACTTTCCTGGGTACAAGTTTAGAAATCCTTTACTGAAGAGGTCATTACTATAGCTGTATTTGAAATAAAAAGTAATAAAAGCACTGGTTTGAAGTGTGTAACTTATTTTCTTATTCAAGGTAAGACTTAGGTGTCATGCCACATAAAACATTCTGAGGCAACTATGCAACTAGAATCCATTACATGTTAATCGGTATATATTTACTGAACTTGCTTTATAATCAATGTGTTACATTAAAGGATAAAACCAACATGATTACGGGACCTTTGAATGCGTCCATTTGGCAAGGCCGTCAAATTTGGAATTGTGGATAACATCAGCAGCCTCCCATATTCACTGGCGGTAATTGCAGTGTGCTTTGCGGGAAAGTGGGGGCTGACAGTGAGCATTGACCAGATTCCTTTCACACCATCAAAACAGTTGTTCATGGCAGCCGATAAGTTGCTTAACCACAGTTTCTGATGGTGATGACATTTGAATACTTCCTATTCCCTGTTTAACCTTAAAGGTGGTGTTGGGTAAAGTACACCTAATAGAAACTACAAGGGTGATTATCTATGAATGCGATAGCATTTATCGTTGCACACCAGAAAATTTAGTGGGGAAACTGAACTGGTGCATAGGTCGTGACGTCAATTTTTCCTCTATATCTAGTGGGGAAACTCCGCACTAAATTTAGCATCGTCCTCTAGGATGACACAAAATCCTTGTTTGCCTTGAGATCAACCTAGAGGTCGTCCTAGACATCAGTCTTAATGTCGTACTCTAGGACATCATCCTAGACGACATCTAGAACGACCTCTAGGGCAACCTCAAGGACAATGTCGAGGACAACATCAAGTACAACCTCTAGGACAACCTCTAGCACAACCTCTTGGGTGACCTCAAGAAAGGCCTCTAGGGTGACCTCAAGAAAGACCTTTAGGATGACCTAAAGAACAATGTCTTGGTCGACGTCGAAGACGACCTCTAGGGCAACATGTAGGACATCAAAGTCGTCAGGTCCTTCGAAGAGGGCGCGAATGCGAAGAAGTGCATACTGCCACTCCGCATATGCGCGGCGCAATGGGGTGCAAGCACAGTGAGCTGAAATGGTCTACTGCGTGTAAATACTGCACATTAGGAGGCCAGAATATACATAGCTGGAAACCTTGAGTAGTAGCTTAATAATGCAATTGCTTTAAAAAGTACTTTAAGTACATTACAAAGTGTGAGAGGTTATGTACTTCAAGTAGTGAGTACGCCTGGGCGCAATGTACCGTATTTACTCGCATAATAAACACACTCGCATAATAAACGCACTCGCATAATAAACACACCCCCCCCAATGGGCATCAATATTTTGACTTTTTTTTTCCCTCCCGTAATCACCTCCAATTTTCGGATCCGCGAGTCTCGAATTGCGTACAATTTAGCGAGCCACCAAGCCAGATTTCTTTTGCGGTCAAGCGGTCAGGCCAAGTCAACCCAAGCCAGGCTGCTCTCGTAATGGCCACAAGTGCGTAGTTGCGGTAGTTACGGAAGTGATCAACCGTGAAACCGAGTGTCGCGCACACTTGACGAAGCTTGGGTCAAGGAATTGCTGAGCCGCGGACATTCTTCGCCTATCGAATGCGTTGATGTCAACAAACAAGCCGTCGTCTGTGGTCCGCTTTCGGACAGTGAAATCGTGAAAGTGGTTAGGCCTAATTTCACATAGTCCGGGTAAATGCGTTTCTTTAATCCGCAACAGAGAAAATATTTCGTTCATTCTGCGAGTAAATACGGTACTTGAAGTAAAGTACTATGAATATAATAAACTTTCAAAGTAAGTACAAGTACTTCTTCACAGAATCTTTCATGACACCCCTTCATTCTCCTATACCAGGGGTCTCAAACGCGGCCCGAAACTCTCTGGGATGTGGCCTACAAGTATCCCGCAGCTGTAAGCACCCGTTTCCATGCCTCGAGCGCCACATGCACTATTTATAGTGGTTTTATATCGTCTATTCATTTCCGCTCGAAAGGGAGCTCTGCTCTGTTCAGGAATTTTGCACTATTCTGTTGTTTTTGTTTTTTTGGACAAAGTATTGCTTTGTTTAAATATTTTCTTCTTAGCCACTTCTCATGTAAATCAAATGGAATGGAACTACAACTACTATAGTAAGATACAACCTAAGAAAGACAGTGCGAGGGGTAAAAGGCCGGGAACTAGAAAAGCTGAGGTGGAGAGCAGCGACCTCCTTTCCACAATGGCTTTTCTCGTACACGCGCTTTGCCCCCTCACACTGTCTTTCTTAGGTTGTATCTGACTATGGGGTATACAAGTGCGAGCTCTTTGCTCAAGGAGGCACCTCGGCTGCAAGAACCAGGAGCTACGGCCAAAGATAGAGCTATGAGCTGGGGCTTCTAGCCGACAGTCAATACCTTTAAAATGAAAGCATTTTCTTATAAAGCTGCTATAAAAATCACCAGGAAAAGAAAAACTGCTGTATGAATAGATATTTTTTGCTATGCCTGTTGAGCCTAGTGAACTGTGCGACAGGGCAATGATGATGTGCTTTCTCTCATTCGATTGAAAACTGCCAGTAATTGTTGTATGGTGGTGTTTTACAATTTTTTTATCGCATCAGGTGTGGGCCCAAAGTAGTCATATACTGTAAACGACTTCATTTTTGCAAGAACCAAATTTTCGCGAATATCGCGAATCGCCTACAAGTTGCGAAAAATAGGTCCCGCGAACAATTCCAGTAAAATGTACTGTCGAGACCAGTTATAACGAAGTCTGTTACAACAAAATAGCGGCTACAGCGAAGCGATCACGATTTCCCATTCCACTATGCATTTCGCTAACCGAACCCGGTTATAACAAAATACGTACCGGATATATCGAAGGGATTTCCGATTCCTGTTGACTTCGTTATAACCGGGCTCGACAGTAAACAGATTGGAATCTATATTGAGATCCCACTGCATCGTGAAAATTAGAACCAGCGAATCATTCCAAAACTTCAGCTCAGACCTAAATCGCAAAATATTGAGCCCGCAAAAAATATGTCGTTTACAGTATGCAAATAAGAACTAAAGAGGGCAGAACGATGCACAAAAGCTTTCAGCCTTTCCACTCTGGTGAAGAAGGAAGAGCAGCAGAGCTGTACTATGTGCTGCAATCTATGAGCAACAACGGCAACCAGACAAACGGCAAGCCGGTTGTCTGGTTGCCGCCGTCGCTCATAGATGGCGGTAGCTGGCAAGAGGGTTGTGTCGAGATTTATTTGTCCGCATACACAAAACTGGGGAAACTAGCCCTTAACAGCTCCGCTGTAAAAGCAGAAAGCACAAGGTTCCTTGTCTAAAAAATCTGGGGTGTTGCTGGGACAGTCAGCTGCTTTGCAATCTAAAACACCAGTTTGTTCCTTTTTTTGCCCCAATATAGTTAATCATTGCCCCTCCCCTCTCCCTCTCCCCCCCCGCCTGTTTCCTATTGGCCCTCGTCCTTTCGGAAGTGGGCTATCTGCCTTGCCCCCCCCCCTCCCCCTCCCCCTCCCCCTCCCCCCCCCCCCCCCCCAACTTGGATGAGTTTCAGACCCTGTTTTTTTTTAACTGGTATGCATTGCTCCAGGGGTAATCGGGGGTGCATGTGTTTCCGGAAATGGCAGCGAATATTGGAAAAAGTTAAGTGACTCCCGAGTTGACAAAGCATCATTTTGTGACAAAAATTTAACAAGACCAAATTTGGGGATGTGCTTTTAGGTCAAGTGTTGTACTTTCCTTGGAAAGTACCTGAAAAAAAAAAAAATACTTTAAGTACATGTACATACTCGGAGAATGTACTTTAAGTGAAGTGCAAGTATTATAAACCTCCTTGAAGTAGTTGAACAGTACTTTAAGAACAACATACTTAAAGTACTGTTGGGAAGTACTTTAAGTACAATGTACTCTTCCCAACACTGCTTAAAGGGAAACTGAAGCGGTTCTGTATTTGAGGAAGAACATTTACATTGTCTTCATTAGGCCTCCAGGATCACGACTATCGAGATTATTTTTCAATTTGATGCACAAAGGCTGCAGATAATCATATTTAAAGTACAGCTAAAGCCCCTCCTTCCCGGAGCGCGACATCATATCAGGAGTTTTTTTGAATCTCCACTCTTGCGCATCTTCAGCGCCTATCAAAGCTATGCACGTGCACTCTTGCCATTTTCAAAAAGGTAAAAAAAAAGGCATCACGACTGGTGTCAGTGCGGATGAATATACCTAACAAGTTTGCAATGTCTGCACTGCCCACACGAGCAACACGCGCTTGGCGGCCGAAAGATCCTAGTATGATGCAACGACTGGTTGGAGGTTTTTCGCATTTTCTCACGTTTAGTTACATCTTCAGGGAAAACGATTGTGATATTCAGATTCACGGGATAAAAATACTCTAGAATTAACCTCTAACTCATTCTTTTCAAGAATTTCTTCAGCTTTCCTTTAAGGTGCACTACGGCAAAGGTGAGAAGCATGAGCTCAGAGCTCTGGCAGTTGGCCTTGCTGCACGACGGTTTGTGCAGTCCAGGTGCATTAAGGTGAAACGGAGTATGGCGGCAGAGTTGCATGGTCAGCAGACACAAATTATGATTAAAATTTATTTTTAGAATTATTAAGGCTCTAAAACTTATAAAACATGGGATGTCTATGAAGACATCCTACCAAGAGTAATCTAACTTATTTAATTTGCAGGTCATTACCTCTTTTAAAGGGGTACGGAAACAAAAATTGAAATGTTCAAATTTCGTTCGGAAATGAATCAAGCATGACGGATAATAACCGTAAATGATAATCGCACGTTTGTATTTTGAACGATTGGCTATATTTTTCGTTCCAAACGGTGCACTCGAGCAAGTGCTCGAAAAGAAGCGAGTGGAGAGCCCGATGCGTCATGGGATGTCAGGCGCAAACAAAAACAGAAAGAAAAGATTTCCCGCGCTCGTGGAGTAGCAAGGCAGGTGTGCTTATGAGCTTTGCCCTTGGTGGCGTTGTCAGCGTCGTGGTGGTGTCAATAGCGTCAGCGCGTTACAACCGAGCCGTTCGAAGTACCCGTGGGGTGACGAGCGTGTGGCTGGCCCAAGGAGCACGTAGCTTCCACAACACTGTCAGCTTAGGGCTGAACGGCGTGGGGAAAGCAACTTTTGTTCGAGTTTTGAGGGACGGGCTAATCTTCTAGGGGGAGAATGGTTGTTTCCGGTTGCACGAACGAGGGTCCGAGAAAGAGGGGAGTCCTTCCTTTCCGTCTTCTTGGACCGTTTGGTACAATGCGCGATTTGTGAGTTGAGCTAGGAGGAAAGCTAAAAAAGGAAAATGTTGAAATTCCAAAAGGCGGCGCTGCTCCGAAGGAATCTGCTACATCACGACTACGTAGCAGATTCCACAACGTTGCTAGACTACCTCCCATATAGGCTCCGCATGCATCCACCAGGTGCACATTGAAAGATTGTTTATTTAGCTTTAAAATTAGTTTTCTTGTGCTTTTCAACGGAAGACTGGTGTTTTTGAGGTTAGGGTGCAACATGCAACACATTAAAGCTAAAAAATGAGCGCTGAAATTTCGTTTCCCTACCCCTTTAAAATTGAGAATTACGAGGCTGACAATGTAACAAATACTTTCCTCTCTAGGCATTTCAAACAGAAAAAAAAAAAAAAATTTAATACAGCTGTTTTTTAACATTTTTTTACAAAAAAAAAAGTTTAACCAGGTACAGAAGCTGAATTTTTTATTTAAAAAATGAAAAGAAATCACTGTTCAAATTTAAGGAATGTATTTCAAATAATTTAGAAGTTGAGGTTAATGGGAACATTTAACGAGCTCAATGGTTTGCAGTGTCTGACCAAGCTTATCTGGCAAATACTTACGAGCCTCTTAAGGACTTTAGTTGGGACAAAGCTCCCCTTTATGTAGGGGCTGTCATATTTATTTAATTGATGATGAGCACCCTTTCTTTCTTGGATGACCGGGAGTTCAATCATTATTCTCTGATCAGATGCGAGACAAATGGTAAACTATTTCAGGCTACTAGACCATGTTGCATCGATACTTCACCAAATATGCGACGTTAAACCACCAAAGCCTCCGAACTAATATAGAACTGCGAGTTACAAATAAAGAACAGAACATTTAGATACCAGTATTCCAATTTAGGTAATGTCCCCCCACCAAATGGCAGATAGTCTGTAAAAAAAAAGTACTCTATGTATGAAAAAAAACACCTAATATAAGGGGGGTAAAGACTCACTTCTCATTATTAAAAAGGCCATGAGCATGTCAACCAGGTCTCCCTTCAACAGTAAACTGTTACTTAAAAAACTGCCTCAAAACTAAATGTAGCGTAAAGAGAAATTCTCGAGGGCACACAGAATCTAGGAATAGATGAAAGCACTGAGCAAATGCTTGTGGACATCCCACATGTTCAGTCTCTGTTTCGCAACGGGTGCTGGCCTCGGTATGCCGCCACAGGGCACAGGTGTCTGTGTAAACAGAGTACTATCAGGTTCGCTTTGGAACAGAGAACGGATGTGCCCACACCAAGACCGATCACTCATGTCAAACCTGCTCCTGTGCAACTAAACCAAATAAATAGTTTTTATGTATCGGACATTTTTCACTACATGCTGAACCCAGTGCAGGTCAAGGCTGTCTGCTTTCTCTCACTAAGAGGAGAAGGGAGAAGAATATGTTAACACTACAGAAGCTCAGAGAAATTGGGTAAGTATTGAGTGCTCTCGAATGAGGCAGTTATAGGTGGGTGGCAGGGAAAAGCTCACCGCAAAACCGGCAGATACAGAGAAAAGCTCACCGGCCTTTGAGCGAATGCGAAGGAAAGCTCATAGATTTTTTTTATTTTTTCTTAGCTTAGCAGATTGTGCGTCGCAGGTGGCAATTTAACACAATTAGAATTTGTCACTTCATTAAAAATAACTGTCTTTTTAGTAATATTCCTGAAGTTCATTGGGCATATTTACTAATTCCTCAGAAATTAGTATTCACCCATTTTGTATAGTAATGACGCCGCAAGCATAAAATCAGAACATCAGACACCCGTAGACATCCAGCGATAGCTCTGTCAATTTTTTTTTCTTTTTGTTGGCATGTCAATATGAATAGCGGTGAGTGAACTGTTTCAGCTCCGAAGATTGTGTGGTGCCCGATAGATTAGTAGGTGTTTGTTGATGCAATAAATGTCGGCTACGCTGTTCTTTTAGGGGCGAAGCTCCTTAGGGGCTAGCCATGTCTGTCCGCCGTCCGCCGTAGGCCGGCGTCGGGTGCTCGTGCTTCTGCTCACATGCTCGTGTAGGGGGGGGGGGGGGGGAGGAGGGGGGGAGGGAGGGAGGGAGGGGGGAAGGGGGGGAGGGAGGGGAGGGGGGAACGAGGGGGAGGAGGGAGGGAGGGGGGAAGGGAGGGGGAGGGGGGAACGGGGGGGGGGGGGGGGGAGAGGGGGAAGGGGGGGGAAAGAAAAAAAAAGAAAAAAAAGATGAAAAAGAAGAAAACCACACATTCTCCTACTGACATGAATGAAAAGGCTCGGCATGCTGCGGCTCGGCGTCTACGCAGACAAGCACCACCAGAGCTTCGCCCCAAGCAACATCATTCACCACGTGGAGATGCGGTCAATTTTTTTTTTTTTCCTTTTTTTTTACCAACAAAAACATCAGATGCGAGAACAGCTTTGTCCTGTCGTGTTTGTTGTCTTCCCTCCATCTTCGTCGTTTCAGCTGTTTTCATAATGTATAACGTTTGCCAACTCGCTACCTTACAGAAAACTAGTTCTTATATAGGTCACGAGTAATAACAGTGACAGTGTGCAGCTCTGAAGGCCATGGGTGGCTTGCCATAGAAGGGCACTATCACACAAAGGCAACGTGTGGAAACACCAGCACAAACGGCTAGAAAACATGCATATACTGTGGAAGAAAGAAACCTCAATATTCTACTGACCATTCTATCCTGTTTTCAAAGGTTAACAAAAGCTTCAAAGAAAATTTCAGGCACTGTGTTGTTGCGCATGCAATTTCGGATTTTCAGCATTTACAGTTTTGCTTTTTAGTTTTTAAGCAGACATCATTCAGTTTTCAAATTTTTTCCTGTTCTTCAAGTTCATAAAGTTTTCAGTTAGGCTTTTGTTGCCTAAAGAGTAAACCAAAGAAAACACTCGCCCAAAATTGTTCATTTGGGAGCAATATACCCATAAGCTTAACAAATTTTACAAAAAAGGACATTTCCTTTTTTACAAAGCTGATGAATTTTAATGATAATAAATTTATATATGTTACACATGATCCAAGAGCCTCCATATGAAAAGAAGAAAAAAAGATTGGTGAGCTTTACTCCACACACGCTTAATGGCCGGTGAGCCTTTCTCCGCATCTGCCGGTTTTGCGGTGAGCTTTTTTCCGGTGAGCTTTTCTCTGGGATTCGTTATAGTATATCTGTTCTGTGTTTGGTTATAAACTTTTGAGAACTCACTCTCATTTCCTAGATAATAACTATAACATGAGCATGCGACTTTTGGTGGTAATAGAGGTTTAATAGGGTTATTTTGGATTGCTATAAAATATTCGCAAAATCCAGCATACACAAACACAACAAACAAAGCACTTCGACATTGGACCCTGACCTTGTAGTGGATGTCCACGGTGGTTTTGTTGACCATCCAGAAAGGACAGTACAACCCAAGAATTAAGCAGCTGTTCTTTGTTTCTACATGCATGCCCAAATCCTGAAATGAAACCGAGAAGGAAGACAATTTTACTACATCCAGGGGCCCAGCTCGTAGAACTGACTTCCCTGGTAAGCAAAAGAGCAGCAGCAAGTGTCTACTTCCATGATGCTCAACCTTCCAAGGGCAATGTGACAAAACTAAGTTCAAGCTTATGTCAAACTATGTATTTGTGTACCTTATGCTTATTTACCCAACACATGTAAGCCCAAGCTCATGTGAGACCAATATCCTGATCCCGTTGACCTGTCCTGCAAAGCTTACCGTGCATTACCAAACAAGCGCCACCGCAAAAAGGTTAGTGATAATCATAAAAAATTTAGCAGTCCCGCGTTATTCCACAGCACAGTCACAGCGATACCTGCGACACATCACGGCAAAGTCGTCGTGCATTGCCGTCGCGTTCACGCACTGTAGGGTGCGTGAACAAAAATGTTCGGAACAAAACAGACATTTGACCATTTTGTTCCGAACGCTTTTGCTTTTTTTGATCAGGAGCACATGAACGCACGTTTCCGGCACAAGCTCTTAGCATTGACAGTGCTACGACGGCATATTGTTACCAGTTATTTCTTTTCCCAGAAAGCGCGTGCGCTTCGCGCACAGTGGACCCAGGTTTGATTCCTGCAGGCGGCGGACAATCTTTTTCTAGGATTTGGCAACATCGACGACGGACGCCATACATCGCCAACTACAACATCAACCACATCCGCAACTACAACTACTACAACAACTACAACTACAACATCAACAATGGACGTCATTTTCAGTGGTGGGAAGAACCCGTAACAGCTAGCGCTGTAAAAATGGGGGTTGGGCACTCGTTAGGCTCGAGACCAGGTAAACAGAAGGGGTACTTGGAAGGACAGGCCCTAGTTTGATTCGATGGAACAATATAGAAGCAGTACAGGTTTTTTTCAATTTAATTTTGATTTCAACTTATAGTTTCTAAAGCAGCCGCGCCGCTCTCGCCAAGCCCGTTTTAAGCCGGTGCTCTTGTGTCAAGCTTTACCGCTTTGCACCAGCTTCTTGGAGTGAGCAGTTGATGCAAAAGAGCACCTCGCTTAGCATGGCAGGCTCGGACGTTTGCTGGGGTGGGCGCTTGGTATGTCATTTGCCTATTTTCCAAATGCTTCAAAAGTGGGTGGCGGACACTTATTGCAACCATATTATACTATACAGGATGTTTTGTTTTAAAGGCTCCAAATTTTTCTAAAAAAAAAAGAAAGTCATAAAAGCTACACTACCGTAGAATACCGCGCATCCGCCCAGTCCACATTAAGCACCCATTACCAAATTTGTAAGATCTGAGGAAATACGTGCAGTACATTTATATGGAAAATTGATGACCGGACAAGCGCCCATCCCCCATTCTCTCGCGACTATTTCTAAATTTTGAGTGGGCGCTTGCCCGGTATTTTACGGTAGTGTTGTTTCTGTAGGAGAGTTTATGACCTGGGGGACATAATAGGGATAATCATCACGATACGTAACAACATTAACTAGAATTTGTTAGTTAACTTTTTAATTAATGAAAGTAAACATATGGTACCAGTTAGAAACTTGCTCAGCATCATTGGAAAGCACTAAATCAGTATATTTTAGAAATATCTGAAGTACATGGGAAGCACAGGGGTGCGCTAAAGTTGCTACTTATGGAGCAGGTGAAAGGCTGGCGATGCAAGAATGCAGATGATAAGATTATCATCCATATTTTCGCATTACCAGCCTTCCGCCTGCTCCATCAGTGGCAACTTTAGCGCACCCCTGTGCTTCCCATGTACTTAAGGTCTTTTTAAAATTTGCTGATTTAGTGGTTTTCGAAATACACTCAGCAAGTCTCTAACTGGAGCCATATGTTTATTTTTACTACTTAAAAAGTTGATGAACAAATTCCGTGCCATTATCCGACGTATTGTGACAATTATCCCCCTATATTATGTCCCCTTGGCTCTATAACTTACCTTCACAGACCAGATTGGTGTAGCTTTCATGGCTTTTTCTAGAAAAATCTGGACCATGTAAAAAACACCCTGTATATCGTAAGATACTGTACCGTAAATATACCCCTAAATACCACAGATGCTCTGTATTTTCTGGTGTATTTACAACATAATGCCTTGCAAGGTGCCACATTCCACTTCCTTCACAACAAGCTTACCATTTGGGCACCATCACTCGTTTCAAAAATCAACACAGGAAGTTCCTCCAAGTCAGATGTCAAATCCATGGAGCAGTTCCACTCAAGGTTCCTATATTCCAGCAACTGCAAAAAATAAACCTAAATTTAGCCTGCTTTCCTTCTTTCTACAGAAATAATTATTGGCCTATCTACACTTTTAGCCTCGAAGCCAACTGTGGTGCCCTTGGTAACACCATAGGAAGGACGACCATTGGAGTCGACGTTCCAAGCCAGAACACCTTTTTGTAGCGTTAGCTACACTGGCCGAGGTTGAGCAGTTTCGCGTGGCCCTCATAATGAGCCGTGCTCATTATGCGGAGCGCGTGGCGGCGGCGGCGGCGGAGCTCTTCATAATGAGCATGGCGCACGGCACCGCGCGCTCCGCATAATGAGCACGGCTCATTATGAGAGCCACGTGAAGCCGCCACCGCGCGCTCCGCCACCACCGTGCCCGCCTCGCCCACCTCGCCAGTCTGCGCATTCCAGAGGAGTGACGTCATAGCCGCGGCAGACGCACTGGCGCCGCCGCATGCCCAGCTGTGCGCCTCCGTTGCGCAGTAGCCAAGTCTGACGCTGCACCGGAGCCGCTTGATAGCGCCTCTCATTTTGTGCGCATAAGCTCACGCTATGTATATCCTGGCATAGCCGAGCTAAGCCACCGCATTTTATCTCAAAACAACAAACAAAATTAAACATATGCAATTGTAAACTGATTGTAGCTCACAGCAGTGTAAAGGAAGAGTTACCTTGAGCTGCAGGACAGAGTTCCCAACTTCTGCATTCCAAAGCTCCACACTCTGGCCAGCTTCCAAACAGAACAACTTGCTTGTGTTCTTGCAAAACAAAACAAAAGTACAACTTTGTTTGATTCAATGACTGGCAATGCAATTGAGCTGCAGACACCAATTTTTAGTGTTAGCGAGTGCATCACTAACACCAGCTAAAATTCCCCTTTCACAATAACCTACCACAAATGAAAATGAGGGATAGTTCACAATGTCATAAGAGGACATACGGGAATTGCTATACACACGAAGGATGCATGCTTACAGGAGTCCATTACTACTGCACAATTCTAGATTAGGATAGGTGAGAAACATTATCCATCCCAATGAAAACTTTAGAGGTAACCAGGATACCCAGTTGGGAAAGTTGCTGCATTTACCCAAACCTAGAAGAACCTTATAGTATCTAAGATGACACTCAGGTATCAAGAAACAAGATATTGAAAATAAGTATTTTTTTATTGATATAACAGTCATACGAAAGGCTTAAAAGCTTTGTTACATGGAGGCTTTGATTATCCAGAAGTACAATATCAATTCTAGGGCCACTTGGTTTTGTAGACCATATGTACAGTTTACAAATAAACAGCATGGGCCTAAGCACTAGGCTCACATGGTAGCTTTGCTATTTTTTAAACAAAAGCACACATCTATTGTTTTTGAAGAGTTCTGGTTTCAGAAACAATATCCCTCACAGCTTCCCCAGCTAGGGTTCAACCCACTAGGTACACGAATCTAATGTCACACGGTTATAGCAATTCCTTCCTACAAAAAAGGGACTGTTGAATGCAGTGATGTAGCCAGGTGTTTTTTTTTTTTGCTTCTTGCTTTTTTGAGGGGGGGGAGGGAGGGGTTCAGGTGGCTTCTGGGTGTGGGGGGGGGGGGTTGCATGTGCGTATGTTACACGGTCGGCTGGAATGATTTTAAGGGGGGGGGGGGGGGGGGTTTAAGATTCATAATTGGTTCAACCATTCAATCTGGCTATGCCACTGGTTGAATGGCACATCAATCTCTTGTAGCTTGGAGGTTTGGATCCAATTCTTATTAGTATGAATAGTTTTTAATGATACCATCCAAAGCAGAGGCCAAAGAAAAAAAGGAGACCCACCTCCATTTTGAGGTAAAGCCTGCACGGCAGCAGGTTTCGCACAAGTACGGTTGGGTGGAGCTGAATGCTGTGGAGCATCATGGTCGAGCCTTTGCCTGAGCTTTCGTCATACTTCACTGGTTCCTTTTCACCTGCCACCTGCAACAAGTAAAAGCAATGCCAGGCACCTACTTAACCATACTGCAATAAACTATTACACATATTCATATATCATGCCAAAAGCATACAGTGCAATCCACTTATAACAATGAGAAAACCCAAAAATTCAAACATTACAACCGATTATCATGGTATCTGGACTAGAAACTGATTGTTTCTGGTCTAGAAACTGTAGAAACTCATTATGTGTGGTGTCGTTATAAGTGGACCACACCGCATTACTTTAAAAAAAATGCTATTGGAAAAAAAAAAATGTTAGCCACTGAAATTACATTTGCAGTGTAGAGAAGCTAAAAGTATCCAAATGTGGCATTATTATTTGCTTTATATTGACCATGCAGCCCTGAGAAAATTTTGAGAAAACTTTAGATGCTGGTAAAAGCAAGAATTAGCATTGATGTTATATAAATTTGCGCTCAGAAGATATATAAAACAACTGTGTTGACCAATATTGTGGCATAAGGCAACTTTCTCCCAGAAGATTCACGCTGCTCTACAATAAATGCAATCAGCTCTGCACCATTACTCGAAGCTGGCTTGGCCTTCTTAAGCATGATCTTGGGGGGACAAAAAAAAAGAAAAAGGAGCTTGTATCGAAATAATCTTGTTGCTTCTCAACGACACTTTGAATTGCCAGCGTCATCAGTTGCCGAACAAAGCAATTATGAAGTCGATGTCCCTTGGAGTGGCTTTTGAGACAGCTGACGTAATCCATGTGTATTCACCTTTGACAAGCATGGCCTTTTTTCATGGTTTGGCAGAATCGAAGCACACATTCTACAAAAAATATGTCTTTGATGCGCGAAGGTCGATTGCAAGTCGACGGTGTTATTGGATTGCAAGGACATTTTGCCACTAGGCATCTGCTCAGCTTTTACGGTGTCTACACGCACCGGTTGGAGGTTATACATTGGTTCCTCACTCTACCGCATTTCCACAGTAAAGGGACATGCAAAAGAGCACCTCCTATTATGCGAGATGAGCGTGCAAGTCGGCATTTTAATAAACACAAATGTAGCTTTATTGTACCAGATATGCACTGATAATTAAACAATAGGACATCAGCATATGACATTGAACAAGTCAATGCTACATGCAGTGCACCCATGACACAACATATAATAAAATACAGTTGAACCTCGATTTTACGAAACCCGATTTTACGATTTTTCCGATTTAACGAACAAATTCGGATTCCCCGCGCAGCCTATGCGCAAGGTATCACTTCCTCGATTTTACGAAGTTTCCGATTTAACGAAATAATTAGCGGGTCCCGGTGACTTCGTTAAATCGAGGTTCAACTGTACATCTAAAATATTTTTGTGAAGTCTAGATACTAATGACAAATTACTGATTCACAAAAAATATATCAATTGATGTTGACCTGATTATAATGGGGCTCAACAGTGCAAGGGACGATATTATCAACTACTTTCTTATAACATCTTCATCAAAAGTTGAATTAGTCTCAGAATGTTATTAATTAGATTGGCTGCGGGACAGCTCAAATTTTAGAATTCGCAGGATTGAAAAACAAAGAATGATGGCAGAATACCGTATTTGCTCGCATAATGAACGCACCCCCCCCCCAACGGCCATTAATATTTGGACTTTTGTTTTCTTGCATAATGAATGCACTTTTAATTTTTGGCTCCGCGAGTCTTGAACTGTGTCCAACTTAGTTAGCTGGCTAGCCACACAGCCTGCCAATTTTCTTTTGCCACCAAGCGGCCAGGCCAAGTCAAGCCAAGCCAAGCCGCTCTCATAATGGCTGCAATTGCATGGTTGTGGAAGTGATCAACCGCGAAACCGAGCGGCGCGCACGCCTAGCAAAGCTGGGGTCGAGGAATTGCCCAGCCCCGGACGTGCTTCGTCCATCGGGTGCGTTGATGCATGGCCTCCGAGATCCTGAAGCGCGCGCGCGAAGGCTTCTCCGGCCGTCCCATTCGTCCCACTCCCCAGCAGAAGAGTGTAAATGCGCTAACTCCGTCGCTCGCCGCGAGGCGGCTCTGTCTGCCCAGTCATAACAGAGGGCGAGCCGTCAGCGTCGCAGGTAGAGATCTATACTGGTACGGGCCAGACCGAGGGGCCACGGGCCGGCCCGGCACTCGGGCCGGGCTCGGGCTTCACGTCAACATTCATGAAGGGCCCGGGCCGGGAACGGGCCTTGCATTCACGTCTACAAGGGGGGGCCAAAGCAAGCCAAACCGGCCATTACTTTTTTTTTTTAACGGCTTGTTTTTTGGAATTGTGTTCGGGGGTTGGGAGAGGAACCACAGTGGGGGATAAACAGATGCTGAAGCATGTGTGTGTGGGTATACGTTTTTGTATGGTTCGGGGTGTGCAGCTAATGCTCTTCCAGAAGACTAGTGGCGCGGCGTTCCTTTTCGTCCCCGGCGGCGCCGTCGCCATCATACAATCGCTTCCCACCATAAACACGCACACCCTCGCCGGCGTAAACCATCTGTACGCACGAGTGCTTGCATCCCCAAAAGGGGTGAAGAGGTTCCCCTGAGGAGTAGTTTTCCTTAACTATTTTTCGCAGACCATGCACCGCAAAAGATGACGACATTGCTGGTTTTTCTTTTTCTTTTCTTTTTATACGGTTGTGCCCAGCGAAAGTGGCTAATTTAGAACTTTGCCCGTTTTTTGTACAAACCCGTGGCGATCTGTCCCTTCCTTTCCAACTGTGACACGTGGTTTTGTTTACTTCTGCTTGTCATTTTTGTTTTTCCGTCCTTTCTGTGCATGTTTGGTCGCAGAAAAGGAAGATCGGATGATTTTTCTTAAAAGCTGCCTAGGCCTGCAGATTGGTCCAACTAATAATAGCAGCAAAAAACAAATGCTTAGAGTATTTACTATTGGGTATCGTAATCAACTTATGTGTAGCCGTTGCAAGCGAGCTGCCATGCCGCGCAATTTGTGGGCTATTCATACTGGGCTAAAATAAAGCGCAGCTGGCCCGTGAAAATTAGCCTCGGGTCGGGCCGGGCCGGCTGTAAGATATGGATAGCGGATAAACCAGAGTTCTTTTAGGGGCGAAGCTCCTTAGGGGCTAGCCATGTCCGTCCGCCGTCCGCCGTAGGCCCGGCGTCGGGTGCTCGTGCTTCTGCTCGTGAGATCACGTGCTCGTGTAGGGCAAAAAAGAAATTGGAAAAAAAAAGATGAAAAAAATTATGAAAAAAGAAAAAGAAGAAAAAAAAGAGTAGGGGGTTCTGAGATACCATCCCATCTGTCTGCTTAAAAAAGAAAAAGAAGAAGACCACACATTCTCCTACTGACATGAATGAAAAGGCTCAAAGAAAAAGAATAAAAAAAAGAGTAGGGGGTTCTGAGATACCATCCCATCTGTCTGCTTAAAAAAAAAAAAAGAAGAAAACCACACGTTCTCCTACTGACATGAATGAAAAGGCTCGGCATGCTGCGGCTCGGCGTCTACGCAGACAAGCACCACCAGAGCTTCGCCCCAAGCAACATCATTCACCACGTGGAGATGCGGTCAATTTTTCTTGAGATCCCATTGTTTGTTTGCATATCAATTAAGTAGCATCACAAAGTGCATTACGGGATACGGTGGTCTGTGCTACATGTGCCAAAAACTAGACGTTTACAAGGTAACGCCCCACCTTTTGAATGAGTACCTACAATTATCACGAAGTTTATAAAAAAAATGGCGAAATCATTGCGAGGTGGTTGTACCTCACCGCCAAAGGTTTTTCCCCAAAGCCGGGGTCACGCTGCTTGTACATCATACAAAATACAGTCTGCAGACAGATTCAAACTCGAGTCACCACGAGATCTGCAGCTTCGAATGCCGCAAGGCAAGTTCAAGGGGACACTTGGCACGCGGCATTTGAACCACGGATATCGTGGTGACTGATATCTGCAGACTGTCTTGTGTATAATGTATAAGCAGTGTGACCCCGGCTTAAAGGTACTTCTAGTAGAAGCAAACACCGCAATATGACCCGCAAAAATTGCGTAATAAATATTAAAATATTAAAAGAAGGACAACACGGACTTCACTATATACTAGTATCAAACCTCGTGAGGCTCAAAAAGCTACGCCAAACAACGTGCGAAGGTAAAAAAAAAAAAAAAATATTGCAGCATGAATATTTTTATTTAGGGAAATACTATTTTTTTATATACGGAGCTTTTTTTTTTTAGTTTTATACGTGCTACAGATTGCAATCAAATATATCAAAAGGCGCGCTTGTAGTGCTAGCCGCAACATGTCCAGATGAATATCTCAAAGTAAATAATTAAATAAGCATCACAAATTTTCTATCTACGTCCCCAGAGCAGCTGTTCACCGTTCTACCACAATACACAAAAATTTCTAAGCATAAGTTGCAGTAACTCGACGTAACAAGACTTTTTCTTGAACTCTTCAGCCATGCGCCATGCTGTCGATGACTGGGTTGGGAGCGCCTCCCCGCAGAGACACGCCGCCTCCTTCTCTTTTTTCGACTACGCCCTCTCTGCACGAATGGGACGGCCGGAAAAGCGGTTGCGCGCTTCGGGATCTCGGAGGCCATGGTTGATGTCAACAAACACGCCGCCGTCTGTGATCCGCTTTCGAACAGTGATATCATAAAAGTGGTTAGGCCTAAGAACGGTCACGTCATTCCCCGTGCTGAGTGAGCTTCGTAAGGCGCTTTTTCTTCGGCAAAATGGCACGCCGAAAGCGCCCTAAAAAAGGTTTGCAATTTATAGAGCATGATTACTGTGGCGTGCCCACGACCAGCCATGGGCGCGCCTCCGTCAATGGAGACGTGCCACAGTACCCTGCCATGTCATATTGGCACCTAAAAGGACATTTGCGCAAGGTGTATAAATGCAAAAATTTTACCCCACATAAACCCCCCTCCCCCCCCCCCAAATTTGGGTCAATTTTTCGGAAAAAAAAGCGTGTTCATTATGCGAGTAAATACGGTACAGCAGAAAGTATTGTTGGAATATGCTTGTTGAGGCAAAAATCTATAAACCGTAAAGTTCCGAAAGAACGCCCCCCCAAAATGAAGAGATAAATGGTGAAAAACATGGGGAGGGCTATCTTTGGGGATGCTACAGCAGAACTCTATCAAAAACCAGCTACAAACCACGTGACGCGGCAACTGATACCACAGACCGCGGACACCACAAATTCGCGTTTCGCGATGCGATAAACACGCAGGAATTCGCTACGAACTCCTGTGTCACGGGAAGGGATACCGCAGCTTGCGGACGCAGCAGATTCGCGTTTAACGGTGCGAAGGACCCGAGAAAATCCACCGAAAACACCCATCTTACGGGAACGAATGCCGCAAATCGCGGACGCAGCAGACGCAAGTTTTATGGTGCAATACTAAACACGCGGGAACCCGCTACAAACTTGCCTGTCACGGGAACCGATATCGCGCGCGCAGATCGTGGTCAAAAAGGCAGGAATCCGCTACAAACTCGTATGTTACGGGAACAAATACCGCAGATTGCGAACGCAGCAGAATCGTATTTAACGATGCAATATACAAGCGGGACCAACTCGCGTGGAATGGAGATCGCACACGCAGATCGCAAACAAAAACGTGGGAATCCGCTAAAACTTTATGTCACAGGAACGGATACCACAGATTGCGGACGCAGCAGATTCGCATCTCACAGTGCAAGATACACGTGGGAACAACTCGCACGTTACGGGAGCCGATATCGCGTGCACAGATGGCAGACAAAAATGCGGGAACCTGCTATAAACTTGCTGGTCAGACATGCCGGCACAGCAAATTGCACGGTTGATGCGATTTCTGTCGGACATTGCGTGACGTCCGACGGAAAAGGGGGGGTGGGCAATGTTTCGGAATTTTACAGCGGTGCTGTTAAGGGCTAGGTTCCCCAGGATCGTGTCCGGTACCAAATAAATGTTGACACAAAACTCTGGACATCTACCGCCATCTATGAGCGCCGGCGGCAACCAGACAACCGGTTTGCCGGCCTTGATCATAGATAGCGGCAACCTTTCCAGCCTTTCCACTTTGGTTCTCACCAGAGTGGAAAGGTTGAATTCCTCCAGGCGTCGTCCTAGATGTCGTCCTCAAGGTCGTTCTAGAAGTCGTCCTTGAGGTTGTCCGAGAGGTTGTCCTCGAGGTCGTCCTAGAAGTCATCCTTGAGGTTGTCCTAGAGGTCGTACTAGAAGTTGTCCTCTAGGTCGTCCTGGACGTTGTCCTAGGAGTCGTCCTTGAGGTCGTCCCAGACGTCTTCCCTGAGGTCATTTTAGGCGTCGTCCTTGAGGTTGTCCTAAGTGTCGTCCCTGACGTCGTCCTCGAGGTCGTCCTAGAAGTCGTTCTGAGGTCGTCCTAGAAGTCGTTCTGAGGTCGTCCTAGATGTCGTCTTAAACGTCGTCCTCTAGGCGTCGTCCTCGAGGTCGTCTAAGAAGTCGTCCTTTAGGTCGTCCCACCGTAGTAAAGCTTCGCTGGACTTCCTTCTTCACCAGAGTGGAAAGGCTGAAAGCTTTTTTTTATGTTGCAGATATTCAGCCAGAAAAACGGGATGGGCGATCTCTTGGAGGCGGGCGTTCTCTCGGAACTTTACAGTAATTAGAATATTAAAAACTTTCAGCCTTTCCACTCTGGTGAAGAAGGAAGACCAGCGAAGCTGTACTATGATGGGACCACCTCAAGCACGACTTCTTGGACAACCTCAAGGATGCCGCCTAGAAGACGACGTCTAGGACGACCTCAGGAACGACTTCAAAAACGACGCCTAGGACGACCTCAGGCAGGAAGTCTAGGATGACCTCAAGGAGGACCTCAAGGAGGACTTCTAGGATGAACTCGAGGACAACGTCTACAATGACCTCAAGGACGACTTTTAGGACGACCTCAAGGACAACCTCTCAGGACAACCTCAAGGACGACGTCTAGGACGACTTCTATGACGACTTCTAGGACGACCTTGAGGACGACATCTAGGACGACGCCTAGAGAAATGCAGCCTTTCCATTCTGGTGAAAACCAGAGTGGAAAGGCTGAAAAGGTTGCCGCCATCTATGAGCGAGGCCGGCAAGCCGGTTGTCTGGTTGCCGCTGTCGCTCATAGGTGGAGGTAGCTGTCCAGAGTTTTGTGTCAACGTTTCTTTGCGGGAGACACGATCCTCGGGAAACTAGCCCTTAACAGCACCGCTGTAAAAAATAAAACTTTCTGACCTTTGCTTAGAACCAGGGGAAATGTCAGGGTACAAATTACAAGAAATGTACAAGGCAAGCAACCGGTTCGACAAAATTTGAGAGAGTGACAAAACAAAGTCTTACATTGATGTAGAAAAACCTGTTTGCCTCCGTCTTAGAGGGGCAGTGAAGCACACTGTTCTGTATAGCCTCTGAAGGAGATTTCCACACGAATGGTTCCATGGACACCATGTACCTGGAAAAGGAAAGGTGCAGATCACATAGTGTTGCTGAATTAGAGTAATATTTACTTGAATATAGGCAATCTATCCATCATGTAACAAAGCCTATACATCTACCTACTTGTAGAGTACACAGATATCCAATACATAGCAACTCACAGAAGGGCAGCTAATGACATGGTCGCAATAAGCTCAGGGCGGAAAAATTGGATTTGCACTAGGACTCTCGACATGTGACCATCATGCTCAGCATCTCAGTGAAGGTGTTTCCGTAGTTAGAAACATTATCAGAAAGGATAGACATACATTTGGGCAAATATGGTACTATTATACTAATAACAAAGAATCATACTACAAAAAAGACTACCGTATTTACCCGAAAATAAGTCGACCACGAAAATAGGTCAACCCCTATATATTGAACCCACCGAGAATTTAAAAAAAATAATTCAAATATAGGTCAACCTTTTTTTTTTCTTTTTAGGAACAGGGGAAAGTTAGGGCAAAAGAAAGAAACAAACCTTTATTTAGAGCACTCTCGACTAAATCGCAGGGCGATGCCAAAAACTTAATCATTGTCAGAACTTCCGGACATGTCATCGTCGTCCGAAGCTTCGTCAGCTTGGTAGACATCCTCGCAAATTCGCAACATTACCTCACTGACACCGTTGTAAAATGACGACAAGAAGAGAGAAGGTGGAGACTGGCGAAGCGACGAAAGACCAAATTCAAAGATGCGAGCAACACCGCGAGGCGGCGAGTCGCCGGGAGCAACACGTGAGCTGCCGCAAGCAACAAGCTGAAATAACGTCCGGGTTTTTGTTTTGGTTTTTTTCTTGTGTGTGTTTGCGAGGGAGAGGAAGGAAGGGCAAGGTGCATCGCGTTCCTCTCCCTTCTCTTCCCCTTTGCCTAGCGAGGGGAACGCTACAGGCGCGATGGATGGCAAAACCCGTACCCGAAAGATGTGCAAGAGCGGCGGCCACGGCGGGGGGGGGGGGGGGCTGTCGGTTGTTTTCGTGCACCAAAAGCTTTTTGAAACAAGAAGCGGCGCGGCTGTACGGCAACGCCGGCTCGGTGATTCGATAGCTCTATGCCCCTGGTAGGGTCGCAAAATTTGGTCGCGAATGTAGGTTGAAATTCTTTGGTCACGATTATAGGTCGACCCTTAATTTTTCACAACATTTCCGAAAAAAAAAAAAAAGGTCGACTTATATTTGAATAAATACGGTAGGTCTCAGATGCTACTATATCAGTAACGTTGCACCAACATTATAAGCCTAATGCCACTTTTTACTAGAGATGTGCAAATACTTTAATGTGAATTGAGTATTTTGAACCACCACTTCATAGTCGACTCAAAAACTTCTTATTCGGCACCTTGTGAATATTCAGCTGCCGTCGAATATTCAACAAGGTAACGAATATTCAAGTAAAGAGCAAATAATTGCCACACTGGATGTGCCGCAAAGATAAAATATTCTAGAAAAAAACTTGTTTAATATGCCACACTTTACGTATCCGTCAACTTCAAGCAAAATGCCCGCAAACAAGCACCTAGACTTAGAAGCAACTTAGAAGACTTAGAAGCAACTTAGAAGACTTAGAAGCAACTTAGAAGCAAGCGCCTGTAGGCGCTTGCTTCTAAGAAAACCCCACGGGTGCCGCAGCTCGCACAAAGGCCAAGATGAGCCGGGAACCAATTCTCGCAGAGCAATTAATTTTCTCGCAATTTTATGGCTGTGGAGAACCGCCCACCTTCATTATCAATAACCTTTTTTCATAACTGTTCCTCAAAATCGGGGCCATTCTATACCATGAACAAATAATGTCAACCTCCAAGATTGCACAAAATGTCAGAGCGCAGTGAGCTAACGCAGGTACTCCCCTGCATTAGCCGCCGCTCTCAGAACGCTGGAGCAAAATGAGAGAGCTCGACGTGCATGTCTGGCGCAAGATAACCAATTTGAAACACCACACGAAATGAAACTACATAGCAGAAACAAGGGAACCGAACACAAGAAAAGCAAGCATGCTGCCCGTACAAGCAAGAATGACAATAAGCACAGTGTAAAGAGTAAAAAGAAAAAGAATGGGTTGTGCATAGGTTTACTATGCCGCATAAATATTCATAGAACTGCAAACTGGAATATTTGTGGGCTGCAGCTAAAAGAGCGTTTACGGGCTCCTGCCACATGACGATGTTGGGTGGGCAAGAAGCGAATGCCCATGGCTCGGAGTCCGGTAGAGGCTAATGTGTAGCCAGCCCCTCGCGCCGCCATCTCCGTGGCACATATGCGGAATCGCGTGCGACTGTTTTTAACGCTTTGCCGAGTCGCGCGACAGAGTCATGTGAACTGCCAGTGCCGCAGAGCACGCAAGCTGGGCCGCTTGGCCATAGAGTAATATATTTACACGTAAAGAGTGG
Source organism: Ixodes persulcatus (assembly GCA_013358835.2). Taxonomy (NCBI): domain Eukaryota; kingdom Metazoa; phylum Arthropoda; class Arachnida; order Ixodida; family Ixodidae; genus Ixodes; species Ixodes persulcatus. Next base: position 313,835 of record JABSTQ010010989.1, read on the forward strand.
ACACTCTCAAGGGCCCAGCGGCCGATTTGGCCACCAATGAGCGCTCCCAGTGGCCATTGTAGACCCAAATAAATTAATAGAGGCACGGAAGTAGACTGATTAAATGGATGGATAGCCCATTTTAGAGGCATTGAGTGTATTGGGCCGTAGCCTGTGCCATCGATTGCAACATTTCACTTATGCTAGTATTTTAATTTCAGCTAGAGTTACTGTACACTTATATGTAAATACACTATGCAAATAATACTCCAGACAAAGATCATGCAACAGAATATTTTCAGTTAAAACTGGCTTTACAAACTGGGAAACTCATTTGTAGGCATGTGTTAACTGTCTCAAGTACAACACCAGGTAGTAAACACAACTTATTTTCATAACAAACGAAACCATATAAAATCTGATGGGCAGCTACAGTGAAACCCGTTTAGAACGAACCCATGCATAGCGAATTATTGTCGATATCGAACTCACAAAAAATTTAAATAAAAATGCATGTAAAAAGTACTTTTCATAACGAACAACATATTGGCTATATCAAACTTATTCCCCCCGGGAAGGCTTCCAAAGACGCGCAGACAATCGTCTTCTAGCCTGTCCCTTAACTTCAAAAAAGAAGTAGGAAAGAAAGAAAACTCCAAAAGCTCAAGTTGCGAACAAATTTCAGCGAAGAGAAGCGATTCAGAAAGGGGGGGGGGGGGGGGGAAAGCTAAAAGAACAAACTCTGCACGCATGCAAAACAAAAAAGAAAAAGAAAAAGAACTTTTCAGCGCGTTGCTACAAGGCGGAAATGAAGAGATGAGAAAGAAAGGGAAGCTCTCGCCTTACGACGAACTCATCGTGGAAGTTCGTTGTAAATGTTTTTTTGCTACATCGAACTACTTGCTATGTCGAAATGATCGTAGCGTTTCCTGCTGTTCGTTATAAACGGGTTTGGCTGTATGCCTCGATAATTATTCAAAGATAATTACAAAAACAAGGAAAGACAAGCAACATGTATTAGGGATTCACAAACAGTAGGTCCTATAAAAAAACAACTTCAGCATATTACAGCATATACAAACACCGACAACGTGGTGCCATTCCTTGCATGTCACACCTGTCCTTTAAAGCCGGGGTCACACTGTTTATACATCATGCAAAAAACAACCTGTAAACAGATTTGAACGCAAGTCACCACAAGATCCGTGCTTCGAATGCTGCATGGCAACGAGTTCAAGGAGAAACTTGGCACGCGGCATTTGAACCACGGATATTGCAGTGACTGATGTTTGCAGACTATCTTTTGCATGATGTATGAGCAGTGTGATCCCAGCTTAACTCTGCCTTCTAAAACAACTCGGAGAGTAGCAAAGACCATTGTTTAGGCATACAACACAATGGGACTGTAGAAGAAATGACGAAACGTCGATTCGCCGAATCAACCGCCGTCTGCCTAGTTGGCCGAGTCGACAGCCCCAAAGCCATTCGCTTAGCCGCAGCCAAAGCCGTAGCTGTTCTAATTGTTTTTAAAAGTAATCAGAGCTACTATTAATTTTTAAGTAGCAGGTTGTACAGTATGACTATTTATTAAAGATGTAAATATGAAAAATTAAAAAATATATTATGGCCCCACATAACGGCCATCATAGTCTCTACCAGCTGGGCTATGAAGCCGCTGGAGTGGCCACTCTTTACGTGTAACCATATTGCTCTATGGCACGGCCGTTGTCAAGAGATTTGAGCGAAGATTGTGAAACCACGGCTGCTGAAGCCTGGCCGGAGTGGCGTCTATCGCTGTTACAATCAGACAGGAGCGCGTCGGTTGCGTTGAAGTAAGCAAACGAGCAAGCCTGCAGATAAGAAAGGATGCGCATGCGCACTATGCGGTTCTTGGCAGCAGGTGGCGCGCCGTCAGGGGGCACGGCGATGAAATTCGGTCGATGCTCCGGTGTTATCTATGCGACGTCACTTCCGTAAACAAGTTTTCGTGACATCCACCTCCCAACTTTGCACCCCTGCCAAGCTTGGAGGAAGACATAGTTCTAAGTAAAGAAAAAAAGCCAAGCAAAGAAAAAAAAGAAAAGGGGGCAGCCACGTCGGGTTGTTGCTTTTGGACACAAGAAAAAAAGACAAGCGCAACAAACGAGAACTTGAAACACATATTCCTATGAAAGTTCAACAGTATCGGCAGTTGTAAAGATTAAAAGCCGGGAAACAAAAACCGGCAATGCATCAATACCTCATCGATGCATTGCCAATTTTTGTTTCCCGGCTTGTAATCTTTACGACTGCTGATCCCATTGAAAAGACTGAGTGGGCGCTTGCTACAGCCCCAAATTTTTGTACCCACAAGCAATTGGCAGCACATTATGCATGGCCATCTGGTGCCCTCATTGATGATATATGTGTTCTTTATTCAGCTTTCGTGCAATGAAAGCTTTTACCCAACAAATAAAATTATTTAAATCATGATTGAAATACAATGTATTTTGTTAAAACCTTATAAATAGGGTCTCATGTTTTTGGTATTTATCAATAAACCCCGAAAATTACCCCTGAATTGGTTTTATCAAAGTCGGAGTAAACCAAAAATCCTCGAATTGGAAATGTCTTTGAATGAGATAAAACCCGGGCTCCAGAGGAAGTCTTCAAAAGAAAGATGCAGCTAGAAAAATAGCAATATTTTTGGAAAACAATTTGACTTTGGGTGTTTTGTTTTATTACCACTGAATCTTCATACTTTATGTATAAAAATCATAAGGACCGGTTATGATTACAAAATTAGTCCAATACACTATTGAAGAACTTCTGGCGACCCAGAAAGGCATACAGAGCCAGACTCTCATTAATTCAAACTCCAGGAAGCCACAAATTTTGTTTGTATTGTCAGAAGTTTGAATTATCAGAAATTCATCTAGTAAATATGATACCAATGGCTACACATACGAAACAGATATCTGATAATTTCCTCTACATAGGCCTACTGATCATAAGCAGGTATGCCACACATGAAACATTTGTGAAATGTATGACAAAAGTTTCTCTCTCAAAAATGTTGTTTATTGTGGACTGTTTAGCTAGCACATGACAACTTCGTTAAATCGAGGTTGAACTGTGTAACCTTAACGTATGGAACACTCTCGTTGTGCCACTCGTTCATGGTGCTTGTTACGATGCTCGTTCACGACCTTTTTATCATAGAAAACGAACGATAAAGCACATTTTGTCTTAAAAACTGGTGACGTACGAACAGCGAAGCAATGAAAAGCCGAGGCAGTGAGTTACTCACTTGTCTCCTGCAGGCTTGAAGAACAGCTCATTGGTCCTCGTGTAGAGTGCACGCACGGGTAGGTGCAGAACTTGGTGTGGCTCGATCACCCCGCAATGACGGACCTCCGTGCAGCCCTCGGATTCGGTCAGGTAGTACACTTCCATGGGCACGGAAAAGTTGTTCACAACCTGCAAAATGTTTGCAGAAAAGGATGGGTCCACTAAATCATGAAGAGCAAAGAAAAAAGTCCATGACCCAAAAGGGACATTCTGCTAAGTTTCAGATCATCTCTTTTCAAACTTCTTTATGATGCCTTCAATTACGTACAAATTGCTAAGGTCGAGGCAATCTGTTTGCAAATTTTCCTCAACATACAGGTTACTCCAAGTTTCATGCTCTCAACGACCGTGAAACGGAAGCTGTTAATCAGAAGAGAATGACCCTTCTCTCCATCGTACAATTATTTCATCAGGATGACACCAGGTATCCGACTTGACACTTTGAGGTCGTGAAGCGCCTACAGTTGGGCCTCGACTTAACGAAGTCACCAGGACCCGCTAATTATTTCGTTAAATCGGGAACTTCGTAAAATCGAGGAAGGGAGACCTCAAGCATAGGCTGTGCGGGGAATCCACATTTGTTCGTTAAATCGGGAAATTCATAGAATCGGGTTTCGTTAAATCGAGGTTCAACTGTATTAGGTGCAAAGCTTTTGCTCTTTTTCCAATTTCACTACTTCCGATGCTTACAGCCCCTTTGTGCGAGTCACCTGTCGTCAAGAAACATCCCTTTATGTTTGTTTCATTAAAGAGAAGCGGTCAAGTCATGAAAAAATTTGGTAGTCGAGATGGAACCGGAAAGCGAGCTTCACAATTGCACTTTTTGGAAAAAACCAACACATCTAAACAAAAACAGATGCCTGTTCAAAGTTCAAAGTAATAAGAATCATTTTGTGATGAAAGTACAGTCAACTTTGTGTGAGCCCTTCCAAAATCAGCTTGTGTATTCCAGAAAAATATAGTTTTTCCTGAGTACTGGTTTCAAATAGTAACATGCCCCCTGTGAGGCAGTTTTATTTGCCATATTTGTTTCCTCAAAAAAGCACCTATAAAGTAAGCTTCCACAAGTTACATCCACAATCTAAACTTTATATAAAAATTTACTCAAGAGCAAAGTCCTTTTAACCTCGAGTGAGTTTTAGGACTTCAAAGTCCTAAACCTTAATCGAGGCTAACATTGTTTACCCAGAGGCAGCACCTAACCTGTTAAGATCTATAGTAAACTAAACAGCAATGTTCCAACTTGACATTCAGTCAAAAAATGTGTTCCAGATCCTTAACTATAGTACACCTTTTTCTAGATAGACAAAAAAAAATGTAAAACAAATTACAGGACGCTTTCTTTTTCTTTAAAGGGCCCCTGAAAAGAAAAAAAAGTTTTTTTAAACAGTCTGGTTGGGACACGCACAAAAAAAATAATATTACGCGAAAAAAAAAAGGTTTTTAGAGCAATATTTATGGTGCAAGATTTATTTTAAATTTTGTGCATAAAGTCCATGACATTACGGAATGGTCATAGTACTCTTTCCAGCTCAACGAGATGGTCATACGCTCTCTCCACCTCAACGTGATGGCCAAGCCGATCCACCTCTCCTCCACGCGCCCGAAATACCGAGAGAAAACAAGTGGAAAGGAGGCGACTACCGACTAAATCGCGTCGTCAATATTGCTATAAATTTTTTTTTTTTTTGCACGTAAATTAATTTTCTGACGTGCGTGTCCCAACCATTATTTAAAAAAACCTTTTTTAATGCGAAAGCATTAACTGTCTCATGGAGCGAGCCGACGTCATCAGCTTTGAAACCATGCAAAACGGCACCTTAATGAAACCACACACAAAGCTAGCCAATGGCACCTTTTACACTTCGGTCCCATTGGCAGGCATGTGTCGACGAGGCTCCCATTGGCCGCTGTGTGCCAGTTTCTGTGGTGTCATCATGACTGTGTTATCACACTGTTGTGCCATTAGTGATCACCACATTCGCTGGCCTCTTATCAGTTGTACGGCGCATGGCAATATATATGGCGCATGGAATAGACTAAGGGGTTCGTTCTGCTGGGAACTACATAGCTGTCTGTTCCTTCCTCGCGCCGCAAGGCACACGACAGTTTGAACGATCGCCCACCTGATGGCGCTGCGAGTCCACGAGGCAGCGGCTCCACCATTCCACACCCAAGGTCAGCGAGTTGTGCACCGCAGATTAAAGAAGGGAGCGAAGAGCGGCGCGCGTGCTTGCGCATTCACAACTCATAAGTGCTTAGGTGTACCTTGAGCCTTTTTTTAAGGGGGGCCCTTTAAATCAAATTAATTACTTTATAAAGTGAAATCAAGACATGCGGCAACCTTTAATTCGAATTACATGTCACGTTTTAATCACTTTCATTCCACGCATGACGTCACGTTTCACCTGAGGGTTATGGGTTGTCTGAAGGGTACGCACTCGGGCTAGTTGGCGATTCATAGTTCCGAGGGTAAAAGCACTAAAAAACAACGAACCAGTGAAAGAGACGAAAGAAACAAACAACACAGAGCGCACTGTGTTGTTAGTCTCTTTCACTTGTCCGTTGTATTTTAGCGCTTATACTCTCGGAACTAGGAGGTTGTTTAAAACTCTCGTGCGAGGTCATGTGGCTGTGATGTCATGACCCTATCGACCAATCCTGGAATTTCCCGTCCCACTGACAGACTCCGGCCTTTCTGCGACACAAGCTCCTTAAAGGGCAACTCTGCTTCATTTCTGGTTTTGAAAAAACAATGCAGTCGTCTTCAGTATCACCTAGGAAGACCACACGTAAAATATTACTACACAGTTCTGTCTAAATGTTTCTTAAACGGTCCGGCAAACTTTGCTACTCGCCAAGTTGCCGAAACCGGCTGACTCGAGTGGGCGAATTCAGGCGCAACCAACAGCACAGTCAAGGCTACGGCAGGGGCGTAGCGAACATTGAGCTAAACGTCATAACCATTGCCCTCCTTTGCTTGTTTTTACTTCTCCGGGTGAGTGTAGCGCATGACGTCAGCAACGTTACCTCTCGGCGCTCAGCAGTGTCCACATGGTTGGCGTAACGCGCCTGCGCAGCGCGCTTCTTGGGAGTCGTCCGGCCGCGCCCGCCGTTACCGCCGTCTTTCATGTCACAACCACCGTCGTCGTCTCACCGTTTGTGATTATTGCCTCTCGGAGTTTCGTCCACACTATGGACACCACGTGCGCAGACTTGTGCCGCAGTTGTTCAGACGTCGCCGAATGTCGTAGACACCAAAATGTGGCGAGGAGTGCGGTGCAGACGACATTTGCACCTGGCACACGCCAGCCCCACTCCCGTCCGTCGTTGGGCCGAGGATCACGTGACATCTCGTACCACGTGATGGCCATGTTCTTGGCCGCCCAAAGCCAATGTTGCCGGATGGAGCCGAAGTTTCGGTTTCGATTTCCGCTCGTGTTTAAAATTAGATTTAAAAATATATATCCCATTTTTCACCAAGCAAACGACGTAGTGTCTTTTACTAGGGCTTTTTAATTTGAAATCGCTCATTATCCCGAAATCTTTGGAATTGAGCGGAGTTGCCCTTTAAAAGCTGTCGCTTCGAAAAAAAAAGGTTTTAAAAAGGACAGAAGTAGTTAGCAGGTTGCGTACTTGAATATTAAAATGGTGTAGGGAAAGTATACATGAGCAGCCACATCGATGAACACAGTGATACCAAACTACATTTACATATCACTTTTGCTATTCTCACTCATTTAAGCACCAATTTTTCTGAAATCTCGCAGCGCACTTGCGTTCTGCAAAACAAACCGAACCAACAGGATGGGTTTTGCAATGGCAATCCCTGGAAGTAATATACAGTAATCCCTCGGCACAACAAAGTCAACGGGATGGCAAAATTTTTTTTTTATATAAGTGGTAATTTTGATTAAATATAAGTGGTAATTTTGATTAAAGCAATAGAGTAAAAAAAAACGTTGCCAGCAGCTTTAGAGGTGGATGGGAACACTGAGGAACACTCTGACCGTATATTTAATCAAACAAACCTTGGTTATGAACAACAAGCGGCAGCTTCACTGAGTAAAAGAATAATTAAGTGGAGTTTGTCGAGAATTTCATCCGGGCATCAGTTCTCCTCGAACTACTCCAGGCATCACAAGAACACTGTCACCGCCGCTGCACTTTATTGTTTTGAAGTAGCCGTAGGATGTTTCATGTCTCCGCAGTCGTTGGAGTTTCCCGAAGTGCCTTTCCGACGTCACTTCATGTTTACCCTGGTCGCACGCTAGGTCTACAATCGCAGCACCCATGGCAGGAGCAACAACGGGAACGTCCGCATCGACAAGCGCGAAAGAATGAGTTATCCTTGGTGGCTTCGCTGACATGTTTTCACACACTCCTATAGAGACCGTTGCAGCTGTGGGGATCGTGCGCCGGCTTGGCAGGCATGCTTGTGCAAGAAAATCCGACGTGCACAAAGCAATTGGTGATCTTTCATCTTCGGGTTGCGAGCGCACTTTCTCTTGCATGAGAAACTTCTTGAACCCGTCCAGTACGTCTTGCTTGTTCAGTAAAACGGTGGACAGTGTTGAACAGCCGATGCCAGAATGTAGAATTCATTAGCGATTTCAGACTTGGGCTGGCCACTTTTCTCAACCTCACAGATCTAAGTGACTTTCAATAAACACTCCCACTCCCATACGACACATGTGTGCGTTGTTCGAGGCGGGGCTTAGGCCGCACGTCCGGGAGCTTCCTGGCTCGTGACGACGACCATTCCCCGAGGTGAAGAACCCAGGGGTCCAGTGGAGGTGGGAGAATTGGTAACGTAACGAACGGTTTAATTACATGGTAGCGATACAGTCGTCAAATCCGAGAGAACAAATGGAGCCCTCACGCCCCGCCTTATATAGGGGTCCGTTTTCTCCCTCTCTCTCCGCCAGGGCAGCAGGTGCGACAGCCACGTGCTTTGCAGCTGGGTCCGTCGCGACGTAGTCAGAAATGAGTCATAGCCAAGGTTCTCCGCAGTTAGGCCAGGCCTCTCTCCCCTTCCGGAGCGCACGAACCCACACGCACACACACACACGTCCCGTTGACGTCACGGACGCGTTGAGACAGGTTTTGGGCAGCCTTCGACAGGTGGGCGTCAGTCCTGAACACGTCGGGACTCGTTTCGGGACTCGTTTCCGTAGCGTTGAAACTCGGAAGAAGGTTGCCGAAGGTTCCATTCTTAACAGCCCCTCCGGGGCCAGGGAAACCTCGAATGGCCGGTGGTACAATCGCTGGCCTGAAGAGGTGGGCTTGGAGTAGGCCTTGAGAAGACGCTGCAAGCACCAAACAAACTCCCAAACCTCTCACAACGGAGGCATCAGCGGAAACGTCCCCCACAACACCACGCCACACCGCAGTCAAACGCTCGGAATTCGCCAAAGACCCGCCAGACTGGATTACGGATTACCAAAATTTGGTACAATTCCGGGTATCGAGACCCCCTGTCGCCAAAAAAAACTCATTTTTCCAACGAGGTCACTAAGAACAAAAGACAAAAGACAAAAACTTTTCGCAATTTGTGAGGTCATTTTGGGGTTTCAACGAAGTGCCCCCACTTAGATCCTCATTCCCGTGGATGACGAAGACCTCCGAGATCATCCCTACTATTTTTCGTGATGTCAGAAAAATCTGCTCAACCCATCGGCATTGCCGTTAAATTTGCCTTTTCTTTTTCTTACGCTGAAGTCATAGTGATCGATTTTCACGTGATTTCTAGACGTGAAAATGCGGTCCTTATAGCGCCGATAAAACAATCCGCCTCTTTCGTTCCCCGTCACATTGGTCCTAGCAATCTCCTGAGCTGTACAGCGAAACCCTGACACACTAGGGTCGCTCTTCTGCTCGACTGTCAAAGACACTCTGTCTACTCGTAGCAGAGGACCAAAGTTACGTGACGCCGGAGCTACGAGAGGTCTTTCACTGATCCCGTCTTCCTCCGCCCTTTTCGCCGGCGCATTGGGACGGCGTACGCTTTCTAGTGCTACGAGGTCAGGCTGTTCTACAACCTGGTCCCTCTCATCCCGGTTTTCTGCCTCCAACTCTGGGAGTGCTTGCTCCCCATCAGCTGCCTCTGGCTCTGGATCCCTCGTCAACAAAGGGGCGACCTGACGCGATTTGGACCTCGTACACGACTGAACTAGCCCTTTTCCCAGTTGTTGACCCCTTTCGCGCAGCAGGAAATCTGACCGGTTAGAAAACAAATAAGGATACTCCAACGGGACTGTTTGCGAGACAGCCGCCTCTGTCACTAGCTCTCCGAACGGGCCAGTTATCCTTACTGTCGCCATAGGCAGACAGACACTGTGCTTTTCAAGCAGCTGCTTGATCCAAACTACCTTTCCAGTAAAATCGGATGGCGTTACATACGACGGATGAACAACGTCCATCGTCGCTGCACTGTCACGAAGCACCCTGCACGGCTTTCCGTTTACCTGGAGCTCGTGAAGATAGGGACGAAGGAGCTTCAGGTCCTCGTCACTACCGTTCACGTACGAGAACACCACCCGCGGTTTCTTACATCTGGCCGCTGTGTGTCCCGGCTCCTGACAGTTGTAGCACAGGAACGGCTTCCTTGCCTCGAACTGCCCTGTTGGGCTTTTCCGCGCCTCGTCTCCGTTCGAGTGTTCTACGCTCTTTTCTGGGACCTTTTGTCCTGCTTCGGGCTTCTCGGGCCCGTTTTCTCGCGAGTCATTTCCCTGTCGGAAGGTCTTGCGCTGATCGCTTCGGCCGGATTCGCTTTCCTCTCCGCTCAGCTTTCTACGCGTTGCGTACTCTTCGGCTAGCTCAGCGGCCCTTTCGACAGAGTCGACTCCCACCCTGTCCTGCACCCAGAGCTTGACTGACTGCGGAATGCTACGAAAGAACTGTTCGAGGCACACACACTCGACTACCTTGTCTCGGCTTTCGTACACTTCCTCGCTCTTCAACCATTCTATCAGGTTGGTTTTAAGCCCGTACGCGAATTCCGAGTAGCCCTCGCTGCTCTTTTTGGATGCGTTTCTAAACCTTTGACGGAACGCCTCGGCAGAAAGGCGGTACCGCTTCAAAAGGCTGGACTTCACCTTGTCGTAGTCGTCCGCGTCTCCAGCACTAAGGCGCGCGACAACCTCTGCTGCCTCACAGGGCAACAAAGTCAAAAGCCGTTGCGGCCACGTTTCTGGGGCGAAGCTCAACTTCTCACATGTCCTCTCAAAGTTAACTAAGAATAGGCCCACGTCTTCCCCAACTTTAAACGGCTGCATGAGCTTCTTCATTTGATACGACTCGGTCTCACTTGCTCGTACCGGAGCCCCAACTCTACTGTTCTGCGAGTTTAATCGCTGTTGTTCAATTTCGAGCTCTAGCCTTTTCAGCGCTCGCTCCTCTGTCGCTGCAGTCTGTGCTCGTTCCTCTCTCGCTGCAGTCTGCGCTCGTTCCTCTTTCGCTGCAGCCTGTTCCCGCTCTCGTTCCTCTTTCGCTGCAGCCTGTTCTCGCTCCTCTCTTGCTGCAGCTTCACTCTTAGCGTTCTGAAGCAGTTCCCACGCAATTTTAATTTCCTCTGCTTCCGCGCTCTCTGAAATCGCTTTACTGATCTCAGATTTCTTCATCTTTTGCTCCACCTCCACACCCAATTCTTCACATAAACAGAGTAAATCTGTTCTCAGTAACCTCATCAGATCCATGATCGCTGCTTTTTAGCTTTGGCTTTGTTCTAAAACTTGTCGCGAGGTTATACCAAAACCTAGCGCACGAGTCAAACACTAAGGATTCCCAGCAGTTCAAAATTAATTACCCATAATCTGAAGCCTGGCGAATCTCAAAGCAAAGTCCAAACGCTCACCCGCAGATGTAGCACGATGTCGCATGGTCCGATCCCAACCGCTGCCAACCAGTTGTTCGAGGCGGGGCTTAGGCCGCACGTCCGGGAGCTTCCTGGCTCGTGACGACGACCATTCCCCGAAGTGAAGAACCCAGGGGTCCAGTGGAGGTGGGAGAATTGGTAACGTAACGAACGGTTTAATTACATGGTAGCGATACAGTCGTCAAATCCGAGAGAACAAATGGAGCCCTCACGCCCCGCCTTATATAGGGGTCCGTTTTCTCCCTCTCTCTCCGCCAGGGCAGCAGGTGCGACAGCCACGTGCTTTGCAGCTGGGTCCGTCGCGACGTAGTCAGAAATGAGTCATAGCCAAGGTTCTCCGCAGTTAGGCCAGGCCTCTCTCCCCTTCCGGAGCGCACGAACCCACACGCACACACACACACGTCCCGTTGACGTCACGGACGCGTTGAGACACGTTTTGGGCAGCCTTCGACAGGTGGGCGTCAGTCCTGAACACGTCGGGACTCGTTTCGGGACTCGTTTCCGTAGCGTTGAAACTCGGAAGAAGGTTGCCGAAGGTTCCATTCTTAACAGCGTGTAGCATGTGGTACGCTGCAGGCGCGCCTGTGCAAGCGCGCGTGGGGGGATCCTGAAGAGATGATCTTCTCCAGGCTCCACCGCTATCTTGACCCGATTCCGACAGGAGTCGATCAGCGTTGGCTGCGGGCGCCGTGAGTAGCGTCGGAATGTAGACGCTGATCCCACTGCTACCTGCCCGTGTCGGCGCATCGGCATTGGAAGTGGCGCTCTGCCCTACGTCACCCGTTTGTTCTAGTTACTTGTTTGCTGTTTTCCCAGTTTGCCGTTTGCCTCAGTGGAGAAGGGGGAGGGAACGCAAGGGGTCTCCGTGTTCCTCCGTGTAGGCTTCCATGCTTTTCCCACCTCAGCCTTCGTAATAAGAGTGGTCGGCCGCCGATACACTTCGAATAATCCGATTCAAAATGCCTGCATTTCGGTCGGGACCACATTGAACTTCGATAAAATAATTTTAAAAAAGCTATTTCGTTATAACGAGGGATTACTGTATAAATATACCAAATGCACCATATCCCCAAATGAAAATGGCAGGGCTCCGACCTTGCACACAGAGTAGATCATGACCAGCTTCGAGCCATAGTGAGACGTGGTGTCCACAATGAAAGCCCAGTCGTCCCCAGGGTAGCTCTTGATGGGCAGCTTGAAGTACCGCTTATCCGCGTAGGTGACACACAGCTTCCTCACGGCCGACACTCCACCTTCCTTCACCTGCACAAGGAAGGCCCCACCAAAGTGGTGTCATCCTACACTGACTTCTCAATAGGAATTTCTTAAAATATCTCTCGAGCAAAGAGCACATTAGAACCTTTTCATTAAGAGCCTAAATATAGTATACATAAGACAGAATCCCCATGGGCACCAAGACAGCTGCTCAATGGAGGAAGCGTGTGCAGACGAGAATGCCCCGGGGTGCGAGCTGCCCGCCATACGTCGCATACATTTGCCGTAAACTTCTCGTAGGTTCTGTCAATGCCATACTACACCCCTGCATGACCCTGAAGTAACGTGCCTGCCTCAGCTGGCAGGCTCACGCTGGCAAGTTTTGTGGCAGTGTGAACCTCAAGAGCAAGATTCTGGTCATTAAAAATTCCTTCACATAGACATCTCTCGTGCTCTTTTCTGTTCCGAGATGAAAACACCCCCCAGTGTTTCGAATAGAGATTAAAAGTATTGTGAACCTGGATGGCGAAGGTGGCGTCTGCGACATTTTGGCGGCTCAGCTCCATCAGCGTGCCAGTAAACCTCTCCTCTCCCTCCTCTCCGGTGTCCCGGAAGTTGAGCTGCACCAATGCCTCGGGTTCCATAATTACCTCGTCAATGTCTTCGTCCACATTGGGTGCCGCCACCTGCAGCGTCCGTCATTTAAAAAAAAAAACTGAAAGCATTAGGTTCTTGCGTCATCCATAACACATTCCCCGTCACATGTGAGCTGTGTCAACTCCAAAAGGCTAGATCGGTTAGCTAATTACCACAACTAGAGAAAGAACTGTCATATTCCTACCCTGAATGGTGTGCCCTTAAGGATGATGTGAACCACGATGCCCAAGTAGTTCCTGACAACGTAGGGAGTATCTGGGCGTCTGTGGTCATAAGTGGCATGCACCAGGGCTTCACTGAAGGCCTAGGAAAGAAAATTGTAAACACAAATGCACCACCCATCCATAACTACTTTTCTAATCTTTTTATTAAGCGACATCTTACCTCTGCAAGGTGCTTCATTACTTGCAGCGACGTCTGTGTCACAGTTACTTCCAGGGTGTCCTCAACCAGCAACTCGACGGAGTAGACAGCGGGCAAGTCGAGGGAATTTGCTTCTTCTGCATCAACCACCCGCTTGTCGATCTTGGAAGAGCACCACACGATAATTTACTTCCATAATCGCGCATGCATCACCCATTTTCACGGGTATGTGTCCGACTTAAATGACACAAAATGCCTCGCTGGTATTCGTGTGGCTTTAGCCTGCAAATGCCTGGGCTATCACTTATTCTACCGTCGTTAGTAAGGTCCACATTACAACCAAAATTACTCGAACAATGGGAGAAACCAAAATGGCATAAAGCACGGATGTAGGAGTCATAAATACTAACCCTGAGAGCAATCTCCCAAATCTTGCGGCCACCAGGAACCTCTATGGGTTCCACCAGTGGCTCCCACACGGCCAGCTTCTCGTTGTAGCAGAACACGACAGATCCGAGGAACGCCCTCACGGCCATCTGCGTCCGACAGAGAGAGGACGCAGAGAGGTCACGCCCTGCCGAGATTCTGATGAATGTCGGGATGCCTGCATGCGAGAGTGGGGGGGCACACCTGTGAAGACCAGTCCAGGACTTCAGCCTCCAGGGATGCCCTCCACAAGAGCATGGGCACGGTGCGGTTCTCAGAGCCCTGCTCCACGGTGATCACGATGGACTTGGCGTTGAGGAGGGCCTACACAAAAACACGAGCCGGTAAGCCTCAATGTGTACGAGACAGAGAGAAACAACTGCTCAGAAGAAATGTCAACTGAAAACAAGACAAAGCTTCTAAGACCTTTGAAAAAATTGACCGCATCTCCACGTGGTGAATGGTGTTGCTTGGGGCGAAGCTCTGGTGGTGCTTGTCTGCATAGACGCCGAGCCGCAGCATACCGAGCCTTTTCATTCAGATCAGTAGGAGAATGTGTGGTTTTCTTCTTTTTCTTTTTTTAAGAAGACATGGGATGGCATCTCAGAACCCCCTACTCTTTTTAGGGGCGAAGCTCCTTAGGGGCTAGCCATGTCCGTATGTCCGTCCGCCGTAGGCCGGCGTCGTGCTTCTGCTCGTGAGATCACGTGCTCGTGTGGGGCAAAAAAAAAAATTGAAAAAAGAAAAGATGAAAAAAATTATGAAAAAAGAAAAAGAAGAAGAAAAAAAGAGTAGGGGGTTCTGAGATGCCATCCCATGTCTTCTTAAAAAAAGAAAAAGAAGAAAACCACAAAAAAGAAAAAGAAGAAAACCACACATTCTCCTACTGATATGAATGAATATGATATGAAAAAAGAAAAAGAAGAAAAAAAAGAGTAGGGGGTTCTGAAATGCCATCCCACGTCTTCTTAAAAAAAGAAAAAGAAGAAAACCACACATTCTCCTACTGATATGAATGAAAAGGCTCGGCATGCTGCGGCTCGGCGTCTACGCAGACAAGCACCACCAGAGCTTCGCCCCAAGCAACATCATTCATCACGTGGAGATGCGGTCAATTTTTTTCTTCTTTTTCTTTTTTCATAATTTTTTTCATCTTTTTTTTCCAATTTTTTTTTTTTGCCCTACACGAGCACGTGAGCATGTGCTCACGTGCTCGTGAGCACGTGATCTCACGAGCAGAAGCACGAGCACCAGACTCCGGCCTACGGCGGGCGGCAGACGGACATACGGACATGGCTAGCCCCTAAGGAGCTTCGCCCCTAAAAAGGGCTCTCTGGCCGCCGCCATTTCGCGACTCAAGCGACCCCCATCAGCCAGAAATTTCTGCCACCCGCCTGAGCTGTGGAAACTGTCAGAGCGACTCCCCACCTGCATTGTGCACTCAAAGTTCACCTGAGCAGTCAAATAGTTTTTACTAGGCATGGGCGAATAGAGGATTTTGAGTCCGAATCGAATTCGAAGCGAATAGTGATTTTGGTCGAATAATTTTGAATCGAATAGTTAGAATAGTACAAGCAAAAAATACCACAAGATATGTTTAAACTATAGTTTTATATTTGCCCTTATTTGGTATTAGATATACAGTCGCCGACCGATATTTCGGACTCGACGGGGATCGCGCAAACGTCCGAATAATCACGCAGTCCGAAAAAGTGAAATCTGCCAAAAAAATGCCTTCATTGGCACCTTACATACCAAGTGGCTCGAGAAACCGGTTGATGGTTTGCTGGACGGTGTTTCGCCTTCGGGCGATCAGATCGTTTTGCATTTCAGCGAGAGTCTTTTTGTCACTGAATACAGACGAAAGTACCATAAGCGCTTGGGTGAGTTCCGCGTTGGACGGCTGTACGATGGCCGGCGCGTCGTCCTCGGAGTCAGATTCGCTGTCTGGCTCGAGGACCTGGCGAACAATCTCTTCGTCCGTCAAGTCAGCACACACGTCGAGCGCACTGTCCATGTCCGTGAACTTGTCAAATGTCACGGCAGGGGGAACTGCATGACCGCCATCGCGCAGATCGGCAATCAAGTTCTCTGTGCTGATAGACTGTGCATCCGGCACGGGGTCTTCGGTTTCGACGGCCGACTCACTATCAAGAGTGAATCCCGCGTGGCGGAAAGAGTTGCGAAGGGTGACGGGCGTTACCGCCTTCCATGCATCTGACAGCATACCGATAGCTGTCAGTAAATCCACCGAGTATGTCTTGCCACTGTCCAGGCACAGCACCATACGTCCGAGCAGGCGTGCCCTGTAGTGGACCTTTAGATTTCGGATTACACCTTGGTCCATCGGCTGAAGGATGCTCGTTGTGTTTGCTGGTAGAAACTCCAACTGAATGGACTTCAGGTTGGAGATGTGCCCGGCGCAGCGCAGTTATCTACAAAGAGCAAAACTTTGCGCTTTTGCAATTCAAACTTGCGGTCCAGCTTGCGTACGTAGCCTTCGAAGAGCTGTTGGGTGACCCAAGCTTTCTTGTTCGCTTCATACAAAACTGGCAAGGATCTTATCCCCTTGAAGCAACTCGGGTTTTTAGATTTTCCAATCACCAGAATCGGAAGCTTCTCGGTGCCCAACATGTTGCTGCCCACCATAACAGTCACTCGCTCCTTGTTGACGAACACGACACCATGACCCAATGACCCGACCGTGACTGCGACCGACTTCAATGCGCAGCATGAAACAAAAGTGCGAAACGAAACTGCGCGGGCGGCGCCTCGGCGGCGCCCGCGCACTTTCTCTCGGTTCACGGTGAGAGAGAGAGTTTCCCGCGCACTTTCCCACTTCCCTCGGTTCACGGTGAGAGTGGCTACAAAGGGAAGTGTAAAGTGCAAGTGGTGGCGGTTTGGCGGTCGCAAATCAGTCCAGAAAATCGAAGGACGAGTTGTAGGTTGTCCGGAATTTCAGTCACTTTTATACATTAACTCTATGGGGCGAGTGGCGGTTCCGTGAAAATGGTCAGAATAATCGGGCATGTCCGAAATTTCGGCGTCCGAAAAATAGGTCGGCGACTGTACTGTAATTGTTAATTTCAAGTGTACTGAGCTCGGTAGCACGAAATGGTCGAAACAGTCGGAAGCTTGCGCCACCTGGCCGTAAATCCAAGCCAAAATAAGTGAAACCCGTTTATACCGAACTCGCAAAAAAACATCTACCAGTTGGATATAGCGGATAATTCAATATAAAAGTTTTAATAAATTTGACCCTCAAAAATCCCCTTTCTGCTGAAATATTACAGAATGAAGTAGTCTTGCATCATCTGCTGCTTTTTCTTCATTGCATCCGCGATAACGATATTTTTCTATGCTATCGACGGACTCCAAAATGCTGAGGCCACTGCCTTCTATATTCGCGCATTAGCGCCGAACTATGCCGAGAGCACGGAGCACGTCGAACGGGAGCACCTTCTCCTGCAGAGCGCCGTTTTGCTCTTCAAGTTGGCTTTCCCCTAAAACAGGTGGCTGCGTTGGGGGAAGCCAACTACCAAAGCAAGATTGCTTTTTTTTTTTTTTTTTCTCTGGGCGGCCGCATCAATTTGGAAGAAAAAAATAATATTCTCTTTTGCAGACGGAGCGGGGAGAGGGAGCACGGAGCACCCTCTCTCTGCTCTCTCCGCAAAAGATATATTTTATTTTCTTCTGAGCAATCAACGCGGCCGCCCGGAAAAAAAAAAAAAAAAAAAGCCAGCGTGCTCTGCAAGCTGGTTTTCCCCCAATGCGGCCGCTCGCGTTAAGGGAAAGTCAGCTTGCAAAGCAAAACGGCGCTCTTGGCAGTTAGATATATCCGTAGCGGCTGCTATTTTTGATTGATGCAACCATAGTTTTTGCTATATATTATCACTGTAACACTACTGTGCACAAAACTTGTTCACAAAAATTGTTCGATATAAGGAATAATTCGATGTAAACGGGTTCGATATAGTCGGGTTTGACTGTATTTAGAAAGGTCGAATAATTCTATATTGTTGAATAATTCAATATTGTCGAATACTTCAATTCGATTCGAAGCGAATGCCGAATAGAACAGAGTTCGATTGGCTATTCGTAATAACCAAATATTCGCCCATCCCTAGTTTTTACTTTATTTGCCTGTTCAGGATGCTTACCCTTTTTGCGTTATCTTCCACTGCGAGAATCGGGGAATATTAAAGCTCGTAGCCAGCTTGGCCTTTGCAAAAAACAAACGAAGAGAGTGAACATCAGGTAGACCGCGACGCGGGCCATTCGACGTTCTTCGGGGATTATTTCAGTAGAGATAAACTCCGCAAAGCCTTCCCGGCTATGTTCCCGGTCTTCATGAAAAATAGCTGATAGGGTTGGGTCCGGGGTATGGGGACGGAATAGACACGTTTGTTCATTTGCTTTGGTGTTGTGAAAAAAAGCAGCTCTCTTCAAAACGTGCCCCAAAACGAGCCAGATTCTGTTCGATCGTCGTGAAGCGACTGTCGTCGACACAGTATAATGGATATGTTGTGTTATTTGAGACCTTTCTCAGATCCTGTTCGGATAATGCGGCACTGTGAGGTATGTACAATATATGTTGCTTGATTGATGAAACTTGTTGAATTTCCAGTTGTGAGGGGGGAATACCCATACAGTTCGGCTATCCTGTGTGGTCAAATATTTTTGACAGTTAAGACCCTTGTAAATTGACACAGGTGAGTGTATGGTGTCATAAAAAATATTAACATAAAATGAAACAAACATTTCAGTTGCATCTGTTGTGTCAGGCACGGACTCACCAAAAATAGCTTTCAATTGTTTGTTTTTGTTCCTAAAAATAGTACAATACTTTCTTAAAAATCCAGACAAATTATATATGCCATAGCACACAAAAGCAAAAAATAAAACATGGCAATTTAGCCACCACTAGCATCCGGAATTGCGCCTGCGCAGGCTGCCACAGTCGACTGACGAGAAAACTTACAGCCCAGCGCAGTCAGGCAACACTGACATACACTCTCAAAACCGGGGACGCGCACTATAAATCATTTCGTTTAAGACTGCCGCTGGAAAGGTCTACAGTCACAGTCAAGTGAAGAACAGCAGGAAAGAGCTTCAGCTGTCCCACCTCCGGCACAAGCTTCCCATCTTCGGCAAAGCTGAAGTGTCTCGGGCACCTTGAGCGTATTGCAAGAGCATGATAATAATGAAAGTGAATACAGTGCCTAAACGTTGGAAAAATAAAATGCACCAGAAAGCAATGAAGAGGAGTGGCAGCATGTAAAGTTTCTCCAAGTCCGAAAGTGGAGTGGCCACACTACCTGTTCATCCTTATGAGCTGCCACTGCATCCTGTGCGGCCACCACATCTGTCTCCATAGCTTCTGTGGCGATGTGCACAGCCCGCTCTTCCAGGAACCAAAGTTTGGCTTTTCCAATAGGTTGTGCATTCCAGATGTGTTTGTTGTCAGGCTCTGCCACCAGGTCTGTTTTCTGCTCCTGCTGCGCAAAGCCAAGAGGCAAAGCGACTGTGCATCATATGCCGACAGCAGCAGATAATGTGCATAGCCAGTACATAGCATTACACAATCTTTCTAGACATGTAACTGTAGAAAAAAAAAAAAGTACCATCAGACCAAGCCAGAACTGCCTCCATGACTGAGCACCCTTCTTAAACTACCTAACCCTAATGCCAAAATTTTCATCCTTTTCATTTTCAAAAACCAGCACAATTCCCACAAAAAGTGTGCGGTCCTTTTGTTTGCATGACAAATCCAAAAGGACACCTTACATTACCAAAGCCCCTTCTCATCCAACTAATTTCTAGCACTTCCATTTTTTGCCAGAAAAAGTTTGCATTCATGGTACACTAGAATCTACCATATTTAAACGAATGTAGGTTGTCTCATTTTTCAAAATTCTGAAGTGGGGGGGTCCACTTACAATTGAACCAAAGCATTCCCCTGCTGACAAAAACAAACAACTGCGATATCAAGAACACCTCGGCTTGTTACAAGTTCAGCCGGCTGTACCTGTAGCATTGCACTATTCTGTGTACTCATTTTACAAGTTTTTTTTTTTTTTTTTTAATTGCGCGAACGAGTATGGCTGTTAGCAATTCGCAAATTAGCTCAAATGTACGGCGCGCCCGATGCCCGGGGGTGGCGGCACTTCTTGTAAGAGCCACTCCGGAGGCCGCTGGAACAGCCTCACGCCTCACTCCCCGCAACTCCTTTTTGCAGTTTTTCACATGATTCACGGACGCAAGTCGTTTGATCAAGTGTCGAGATCATGCCGGAGCACCAACTATGTTTTCTTGTATAGACAAGCGTGATCCGGGCAGTTTAGGTTTTCGGTGCTTGTTTATGGCCATTCTTCATCCACAAGGAACCAACAATTGCGCTGCTGGATGCAAGTTCCACCGGTTGGAGCGGGTGGTACTCCAGTGAAGTCTGCAATGGCACAGGATCTTGAATGTGATGGCAAACGAAGAGGCTCCTGCTGGCCAAATTCTGGATAGGTGGGGATGCCTTCCAGATTTGGAGGTCAGGCTTGCAACATACACCGCAAAAGTGTGCAATCAGTCCTTACCCATGACGTGCAACTGCGATCACCGAGCAAGCGCGGAAGATGCTGTTAATGCTGTCATTTGCGAAGTGCGAGATTTCGTTGGACGACGCGGACGATGTGCTTTGAGAACGTAGCAGTGATGACGACGGGACTGACATCACCAGTGCAGACCAATTAGCCTCTAGTAGCGGACAAAGTGAGGACGACAGGGAGCAGCTTCAGCTGTCCAACGTGAGCTTCCTAGTTTCGATAATGCCTGGGCATCTCATGCGCCCCGCGCGTGCATGCGCAGCCAAAACACGCCAGAAGGCATAGATCGCGTGCTGGAGGCTGGGCTTTTGAAAGAGATACCCTGCTTTTCTCACGTGTTCGCTGTAAAATGCGCCTCTAAAGATTCTTTTTTTTTTTCTTTTTGCTGATGTGCAATGTGAGGAGGGTCGACTTACAGTCGTGTAAATATGGTATACAAGGGCAAAAAAAGAGGATGAAGAACAGCAGTAAAAAGGGGACAATCTCGTAAAGCTTTTTAAAATACACAGAAATCTCAAATGTTAAAATAAAAAAGACTATTAATAGCTATTTCTTATTTTTTTTAGTTACATAAGAAGCTGTGGTTTATGCCATACACCTGAGTCGCCCTGGTGTATACATTAACAAAAACTTACACTTGGGCCGCCGAGAGAGCTCAAACTCTTAGAGAGGATCTCCACAGCTCCGGCAGTCACGTGAATTTCAATCGGACTAAAGCTGATCTCCATGTGCTGTCCATTCTCAACGGTGAAGGTGCTGTTCACACTGATCTCAGTTGGCTTCAGGATCTGAGGAAAGAGAGAAAACAGTCTCGTATCATATTTTAAAAATCAAGGAGTTGAAAGTCTGAAGTCCAACCATCGCACTGAAGTGGAGCCAGTGGCAGAAAATATGTTAAGCTCCTAAAAATGCAGCTGGACACACCTGTTATTGCTAACAAATGACCCATGCGATTGCAATTTCATTCCTTTGTAAAAGTGGGTGCTAAGAAAAACATATCCTGTGGGGCTGCTAAAATTCCAAAATTTTAAGTGCTAGTATATAAGAACTAGGCATGTGCAAATAGTGGATTAGGAATTCGAAGTGAATAGTGGTTTTGGCCCAATATATTTTAATGAAATATTGAATAGTTCCTCTAAACCTTTCACTTAAATGAAAACCCAGCTGAACCTGTGAGGGTTGTTCCCAAACTTCCACTTGTCCATTTCTAAGGTGAGTTAATTTTAATTTATTTATCGACTGTGGCCTCAGAAAGTACATTGCCTAATAAGGGATGGAAAGTAGAGGTGTGCGAATATCAAAATCTACTGAAGCGAATTGAATATTACAAGGTTACGAGTCGAATCAAATCAAATATTTTCGAATATGAAGAGTAGTTTCAAATAAGAACATTTCTGAAAACAAAGATTTTCTCTTTGATGTGAATTAAACAAGAATTCTCAATCAAAACACAACTGGATTTTTTTTTTTTTTCAACAAACATTTATGAAAAGTTTAATTTTATTGCAACAAGAAAAATGTCGCACATGTGACTGATAAAAAACAGATGAAATAAAAGATCAATCAGTAAAACACCATTCAAGGAGTGAAGTTACAGAACGTAAATGAAAGTATGCAAGTGGAGGTGGGTCGGCCAACCACAACGTAGTTATAGTTTCGTGTCGCGGACAAACGCCACCACGTGAACGTAAACGAAAGTACACTAGCGGTGGCCGGTCGGCAAGCCACAATACAAAGTCAAAGATTGCGTTGCGCAGCTGCACCGATTTCGTGCAAAATCTTTTTACGCGGGTGAACGCAACCATGTGAACATAAATGGAAGTACACAAGCAGAGGGAAGCCGGCAGGCCACAGCAGAGTTGGAGATTGTGTGATTGCACCGCGCAGCCGCACTGACTTTGCGCCATCTCTCTCCGTGTGCAATAGTTCTGCCGATAGAGGGCGCCACAAAGCAATAAGAAGCAAACGGCCTTTATGCTTCAGAAGAACACTGCGGCGCAGAGATGCGAGGTGCATGCTGAGGCGCTTCCCGCATGCTTTTCAATGGGTGGAACGCAAACAAAAAGAGTTTGAAATAAGGAAGTTAATGCAAAAGGCTGGTTTTCTCTGGCGCCTCATAATTCGACGAGCCTTACACATTTTTTTGACCATCTCGTGCCCTGTTATTTTTATCCGTAACACGGGTCTAAAGTATCAAACTGCCCCCAATGCTTCGTCCACGAGAGAAAATGCAAAAAGGGAAGAAACTACCTTTCTTTCTCTCCATCACAGGTTGTAAGAAGAATGCTATGTCCAAGCACCAGATCACAGCAGCACTCTCTCTTTCCTGCACTGTACCTTGCAGTTCCAGGGTGTACTGCAGTTTCACTAGTACCGCGACATTGCAAACTATTACACTGCATGCTGCGCCAGGATGGCCCAAGTGGGAGAAAGATGCCACATATTCCTGAGTGCCAACAATGCCATATAAAAAAAATTGAGAGCCCTTCCACCCCGTGAAGAGGCAAGTCCAGCAAAACTGGCACTCTGGTGGGATTCGCTATGTCGGGCTGGGAGCGGCGGCAACGGCGGTTTTACGTTAGCGAAGTGCCCATTCTCGCTTCCAGGCACGCCGACGCTCCTCAGTACTCCCGCTGCTCCTCTTCAGAACAAACAACACGGGTGTGACCCATGTGAAGCCTAAAGTCCAACTGATAAGGACAGTGGCGCGATCTTCGGCAGGTGGCCGCTGAAGGGCGCGCGGCATTGCACAATGTCAGGGGAAGAAAAGCCGCGCGTAAGGAAGGTGCGCGCGTGCGTTGCCGGCGTCTGCAGCATCAACTGTTTTAAGGCAAACTCCTAAAAGAAATGGCATCTTGCACGTGCGTTTGTCAACGCTTTATTTTGGTTTTTTACTTCGAATCTTTTATACAAGGAAGGCGCGCGCGTGCAGCGCCGGCGTCTGCAGCATTAATTGAACAATATTGTTGGTCTACGCTCAGCCTGACCCCGGAGACGATCTGCCAGAACCTAGCCATAGACAGCTTCGCTGAAAAAAGGAGCCCTCTCACCTCTGAACGGACGTGCTCTTCTTGGAACTTGTCGACACAGGATGTGAACATCCTCAATTCCTCCATGACTGCCATCATGGTCTGGGTGGTAGATACCTGCCGCAGCTTGAAATGAATTGAGCTCTGCAAACAGAAACCAGATCAGCAAAAGTGGGTCTCCATTTTGTTTTGCTGATAGTCTCGGAGTATGCATGCTAAGATAACTGAGCGATGAGAGATACCAGTGGTCCCACCGTAAGACAACAAATTGTACGAGACAGATGAATCACTTCATTTTTCAGTCCTGCAAAGTGCTTGAAAAGCTATCATCATCAAGGCAAAACATCGCTCCCAGCTTGTTGCTCCGGACAAAGCGCGGCTAATAATATTTTATTTTAAATAAATATGATAATTCATGTTCTGACGTCTAATAAAAATAAGTTGTTTTAAAGTTACAAATAAACTTAGCAATTTTCATTGATAATTACCCTTACCAAATTTTTTTCTTTCTCTCTTTTTCTTACTCTGACTCACTGCGACGCCGTCTTGCCAGCACAAAAAGGCTCGAGGTACACCTAAGCACTTCGTACGAGTTGTGAATGCAAGAGCATGAATGTCATTTTTGCACACACTCTCGTGAAGTGGCTGCGTCATGCTGACATTGGCCATGCAGCCACTCCAGAGTCTGCCCGAGAGGGCTCTGAGAGGCCTTGCTGGCTCTGGTGCCAGCCACTTCCTCTTAGCGGTGCGCTGCGGCGTGCGCCAGCAGCGCCATGAAGTGGCGCTTCTTGAAACTGACGCGCGCCTGCCAACGAGAACCTCGTTCCTTGAAACTATGACGTGCGCCAGCCAATGGGAGCCTATCCATCAGAATTCGGGTTCACTTCGCTCCTTTTGGAAAGGTGAATTCAGCTGCCGTTTTCGTGGCTTTTTGCGGCGCGGCTTCAAGGCTGGGAGCTTTCAGATCGTGGCTTCCCTTTGCTCCATTGGGAGAGGGGAGTTTAGCTGCCATTTGACGCGGCTTCAAAGGCTGATGACGTCTGCTCGCTCCATGGGACAGTTAATGCTTTCGCATTTTAAAAACAGCTAAAAAAAAAAAAAAATGAGAGTGTATCTGGGTGCACGCAGGCGGGTTTGGTAGATCTGCTTGCTGCGGAGGAAGCGCTTCGTGCTCGGCCTGTTTCTTGGGTGTTTGGTCTCCATATGAAACTCAATCTGTTAAAAAAGCTCTTTAAATATGAATACTTGTCGTTGCCACTCCGTCTACTGTGCCAAGTTCTGCGGTAATTCGTCAAAGTGCGCAGTCAGGTTGTTTCGGATACCAACGACCGAAAGGTAAGCCTCAGTTCTCCGATTTTCCATTCTCAATTGAAAATTATTGAAAATATGGGATAACAGTGGCGATAATTGTCTCAGGCTAGCAAAACTAGCCGACTTCTCTGAACGAGATCTTTTATTTATTTACTTACAAAATGCTGCAAGCCAATATTTCGGTTCTAACAGGAGTGGATTTAATGTTTATACATAATGTAAATAGCAAAGGTTGTTCAATGCAACACAAGAGGGGAGCAGGATCTTTTGTGACCACAACGACGTGAAAGACAGCTCCACATCGTCGTAGTCGCATTCGGATTGCTTCACGTCAAAACTTGTCACGATGATGGTACATTGCAATATTTATTTTTATTAAAGCAACACTGAACCGAAATATGGATTTTGCAAAATAAGGTTGCAGAAGCAGTTAATGAAGGGACGCTACGCACTCCAAGACCTCGCTCGTACATCGATGGCCGCATTTCTGGAAAAGAAGGGCGTTGCGGGCAAAGCAACCTCACCCTTCGCACTAATATGTATATATATTCTACATTGTGCCCCAGTTTAACCCCTCTGCCTTCTTATTCTTTTTGTAGTCCTCCATTTTGTCTTCTTTCATCAGTGAGATAAACTCCTGTTCGCTATCTAAACACCTTCATTCCCCAGTATTATCGGTTGGCAACAAAGGGGGGGGGGGGGGGGGGGGGGTCCTTGGGACTTTTTAAAGGGGCACTGAAGTCATCTTTGAAAAAGGTTGTTTTTGATCTTATAAGCTTTACAATGTGTTAGTTCCCACATATACCAAGTCCTATACAACAAAACTGCCTATTCATCTCAGGGCAATAGAAAAACATGTGGACTCTTTTTTCTCGCGGACTACATTGTGTGGACCAATCAAAGCCCTACAATACGCGCAGATTACGAATGATTTTATTATAACTCGTTTTGAAGAAAGTCTGAGAAGTACACATTCGGATAAGACTCCTCTTTTTCTCCGCAAGCGAAGCCATCGCTTGCAACTCGCCGACAAGCGCCCTTCATCGACCACTTCACACGGAAGAAAATTCTTCCCAAAAAGGGCGTGTCGCTATCTTTGGACACGTTTTGTAGCGTTAGCTACACTGGCCGAGGTTGAGCAGTTTCGCGTGGCCCTCATAATGAGCCGTGCTCATTATGCGAGCCGTGCTCATTATGCGGAGCGCGCGGCGGCGGCGGCGGAGCTCCGCATAACGAGCACGGCTCATTATGAGAGCCACGCGAAGCCGCCGCCGCGACTGCCTCGCCCGCCTCGCCGGTCTGCGCATTCCAGAGGAGTGACGTCATAGCCGCGGCAGACGCACTGGCGCCGCCGCGTGCCCAGCTGTGCGCCTCCGTTGCGCAGTAGCCAAGTCTGACGCTGCAACAGAGCCGCTTGATAGCGCCTCTCATTTTGTGCGCATAAGCTCACGCTACGTATATCCTGGCATAGCCGAGCTAAGCCACCGAAATTTTTTAACGAGAAAATAAGCTACGCACGATTGTAATTTCGGGTTTGTTGGGATGCTTAAAGGGACAATGAAGACGATTTTATTTAATATTTTTAAATGGTGTTTTTAGGCTTCTTGGGAACCTGGCATACTGCCCAATTTTTTATAGACATTTGTGACGCGTATTTCTGTACCTACGAAAGAATTGAGGAAACCGAAACTGAACTATCTGCATTCTCATTTTGGGCCTCCAAAAACGGAGGTGACGTAGGAGTGACGTCACATGTGAATAGTCGGTACCGGTAGCATTTAGGGCATCGAGACTCTGGTTACCGCGGTGGGTTATAGCAGCGCGTTGCAACGGAAGGAATAGCGTCCTTCCTCAACCGGGGTCGCTTCACACCTACGCCCAGACTCCGGCTAACCTGAAGGTTCTGTTCAAAGTCTCCTGACCGAAAATGTAGCGAACAAATTCTGACGCCATCGCCGAGAACTCTGCGCAAGACAACGCTGTTCAACCAGACACTTCGCAATGCTTCATCGCTTGGGAGGAGGTGAAAACTAGCGTCGCCCGAACGGCTCTTCAGTCGACCGTTTGAACATTCCTTCAACAGCGCACAAATTTGGCATGACTACCGCTTTGCAGAATCCCTCGAGTGCCGTGTTCCAAAAGTAAACACGGCACCGACATCTGAAACCAGAACCGAAAGTCTCGCGCGTGTTCCGCGCTGTGTTCTTTATTTTATATATTTTGTTTGCCCATAGTTGCTCGTTGCCCGTTTCGCGTGCAGTGTAGCAAAGAGAAAAATAATTATGGTGTTTTATTTACGGTTTAGTTATCATTTTCGGTTCGATTTATAGTTTTCATGGTTATTCAAGTGGAATTAGAACAGTGTTCATAAAAACCACGAACCAAAGCGTGACCGATGGCACGTTTCTCGTTTCGACCAATCGCTGACGCGTCTCTTCTGACGTCATGCTTCCAGGCCCCGCAGGGTCACGTGACCTCCGCTTCTGCTGGTTTCTCTCGCAACGCTCGGGGCGTCGCCTCGATCGATCCCGGTACGATTATTACCGCGACTGTTTAATTGATTTGCGCGGCACACAAGCGCCGGTTTCGGCTGAAATTTGGGCAACGTGGCCTGAGACGTGCCGGGAACCCAGTTCAATCGCCAAAAAAATATCCGAAATTGCCTTCATTGTCCCTTTAAAGCATCTAGATTGAGTTGTCACCACAAAAGAACGATCTTAGAATCGACTTCAGTGCCCTTTCAAGGCTTGCTGGGGTTCTCTGGGAAGAAAAAGTTTGAGAACCCCTGGCATATATTATTGTGTGTGTCATTCATGCGTGCAAAGAAACAAAAAGCAAAACTGCAGGAGTCTGGAAAACTTAAGGCCACTGTGTATGGCAGCAACCCATCAACGAGCGAAACCGATGAAGTGGGACCCATTCAATACGGTGGCGCCCTACGTACCGAGCCTGCTGCAGGCTCAAACAAGATGGTGCTGCCTATGGCTTCGGTGTGCCACCATTTTGATTTAAGTACCGCCACTGAGTGTCAGAAGATTCAATTGGCAGTGCGAATGCACATTTTGCGTCCTTGGGGTGGTATTGGAAGATTCACGTTTCTGGTTGTACTAGCGGGAAAAAAAACATGCAAACTGAAAGTCGCACCACTGTGACTCAGCGTGTTCCTTTTGCATGTTCTCGAATGCACACCAATGCACCTTGCCTCTATGTTTTTCGCCCCCCCCTTCTCAGTACAATTTCAAACTTTTCGGCATCGGCAAAAAACATTCTTTACATATCGGACTAAGTCAAAAAGCACTGGTGCTGCACCTTCGTCCGCATGCTCTTTCTCCCAACATTTCAACTTCTCATCTTAACATGGGGCCACTACTAGTATTTTTCGGTCGTCGTTTGGTCCTTTCAGCTTGTATTGTCCAAGACTAACTTCAGTAGCAGTCTTTAGTCAAGCAGTGTTTTGTGAACAGTCACAATGACTTTTCATGGGCATCTTTACCACAAACAACTCAATAATTTGAAGCTTTCTGGCATACAGAGCAAGTTGTTTTGCTTTATAACTTACTATAAAAAGTGACCCCTACACCAGTTACTGCCCGATAGCCCATTATAAAACAGTGAGAAAACTACCTCTTGCCACATAACCTGTTACCAAAACAATAAGGAAACCAGTGCGGTGTTAACTGGCCATAAACAAAATGTCTTAGAAGGGCAAAATATTCTCCCGAATTACACACGAATAACAAAAAGCTCACAATTGTTGACACCAATAAGACAAATGCTAACATTACTTAATAAAACTTCATTCATGTAGGCTTCAATTAAAAAAACAATCCATGACCTGTTAAACACCAAAGTTAACAGCTCTCGGTATCCACCGCTCCCATTACTAAAGCAATGCCACTCTTAACAAGAAGGGTTTTACTCTCAGACATGGAGCACTTTAAGATTTCGAGAATTGCCATTAATCAGTTTAGCTGCACTCTCATAAAGCTGCAAGGCACACTCATTGATTATACAAGTATTAAATATATTTGAGAAAATAGGTTTGTTGTATTATTTCTGTAGAATTGCTGGGTGCCACATAAATGAAATTGACAACGAAAACAAGCTTAGACTAAATGCTACCTTGAGAATGATGCAAGCAGACTGTGGATCATCAATGTTGGCCACAAGAAGAATGTCCGGCTTGTCCATCTCAAGCTGCACCGTGAAGTTCCTGACTGGGTATGGAGGCATGGGTGGAGATGTTGTGTCTGTGACTGAATAAAAGCAGCAGCTTAAGAACAATTGCACCAACATAATAGATCGGTCACTACGGACACCAGACAAAGAAAACTTCTGAAAACTCTACTGAACTTCTGCCAATACAGTCGCCGACCGATTTTTCATACGCTGATAATTCGGACTTTTTCTATACTTCAGACCTAGAGGAGGAACCGTGACCTGCGCGATAGAAATAGTGCATATTCATGACCGATGTTTCCGAGAGCTTGAAGTCCGAAAGTTTGATTTTTTTTACAACATTGTTGCAAGCGATCAGCGGGAAAGACCACCGAGAAGCCACCATTTTAGATTCTATGACGGCTGCATATGGATTGGCTTGGTTTGTTAGCGCTACTTGAGTACTGCTAAGCCCTACCGGTCTGGGCATCATTATCATCATCATCATTGTAAGCATTTTGTTTTGCTTATCCGCCATTCTGCAGTCGTGGACTTGCGCCTCTCATAACGTATTAATGAATTATGTTTCCTGAACTATGCTGGCTTGGACGTCACGGCCCCCATCTGTTCTTCCACCGCCGCAAATTGCCGCTAAGAAGCGTGGAAAGTACTCGAACATAACGCTAAAAAAGAAGGCAGCGATTCTCAAGCTAATAGAAAGTGGCTGAACGCAAGTGAAGGCATAACCTAAACCAAGGTGCGCAGGCGTAACCTGAAGCAACAAACTATTGACGTCTTTTAGAGCGCAGCTCTTAGGCGCCTGTTTCCGGCTTGAGCGGCGTCGGCGTAACCGCGCGGTGCATTATGGGACGCGTGATGTCACTGATGACGTCATCGGCATCCGCATCGTCATCGTCACTGATGACATCATCAGTGACGTCACTTACCACGTCATCGGCATCCGTATCGTCACCGTCATCTTCACGTGACCCCCCCCCCCCCCGATTTCACTTGACCCACCCCCCCAGTACCCTTCCCTCCTCCTCCTCCTCAAGAGCTGCGCTCTAATTCAGCGTTACAGGGAGTTGTAAACGGCTTTCACTTTTTATAGTCTTTACAATTGAATGTGAATATTCGACAGAAATCTTTCAGGTTGGGGCGAAAGAGGGTTAAACGAATGTGTTTAATCATTTGCCTTAATTAGGTACCCATCATTTCAAGGCCTACATGGCCTTGTCCTCGGGGGAGACTGGCTGTGGCAGTAAAGGAGCAGTTTTTATTAAGCTCGCTTAGACATAATAAAGGCAGGTTTTTTAATCTGCCGATTTTTGAACTGCTCTATTATTTAGACGTTTTTTTGGTCCCTGCAAAGTCCGAAAAGTTGGTCGGCAACTGTACATGACTTGCATGTGACGTCATTGCACCATGCACGTGGTCATTCTTCCATGTTCTTGCCGAAAAATACAAACTTGGTGGTGTAAAGTATGCGCTGCAGAAGGTATGTGCTCAGCAGCAAGACCATAACATGGCTGCTGATGTGACATCAGTGGAAGCCATGTTTACTAGAAACTCGCACCTTGTGCGAGCAAACAGATTTCAGTGCCCCTGGTGAGCTCAGGGTTACCGCTAGCAGATGTTTTCCCCACAAAAACATTTCGCTTCGCCTGATCGCCGTGCGAGGCAGCCAAAGTAAAAAAGAAAAGTTGCCACGACCATTTTGGGCTTTGGAGCATGAAAAAAGATTGCGATATAGCAGTGAAGCAGATTTTTTTATCTGGGAGGCCTGTTCTATTGGGGTTTATAAAGCATGATTTTGCTTTCCTACCACAGGAAATAATCTGAAATCATGGTATGTGGGAAAGGGCGAGCACTATATTATGCCACAGCACTTTATTCTTAGAAGCAACAACCTACCGTAAAATTCAGTAATGCCCACCCAAAATGAACAGATAAATGGTGAAAAACATGGCACCCCCTACAAACCACGTGACACAAGAAACTGATACAGTCAAACCCGATTATATCGAAACCCGGTCATATCGAATTATCCTGGCATCGAACTATTTCTGAACAGACTAATAGCTGCAATGAAAATGCATAGCGAAAAATGCAGTTACATCGAACGAAAATTGCAGCGTCTTCCGAGTCCCAATAGATCGAACTGCCAAGAGTGCCGTTTTGCTCTGCAAGGCAAGCTGACTTTTTTTTCTTTCCAGCTGCCACGTCCGACAAGCCCAGAAGAAAAAAAAGTTCTCTTTTGTGGAGGGAGCGGGGAGAGGGTGAGCCGGTGAGACCTTGAAAAACGAAGAAGCAGCCACTGAATGGCCACGTGGTGCGTCCCTCATGATGTACAGACGCTCCTTTGGGAGTAAATGACTTTTTTTATATATGGCGTGTTTGTTTGTTGTCAAATTCATTAAAACTTTTATATTGAATTACCCGCTATATCAAACTGGTAGACGTTTTTTTGGGAGTTCGATATAAACGGGTTTGACTGTAGTGCAGATTGCGGACACGAAAAATTCGCGTTAAACGATTCGAAAAACATGCAGGAATTCGCTACGAACTCCTGTGTCACGGGAAAGGATACTGTAGGTTGCGTTTCACGGTGCGAGGGACCTGCGGAAACCCACCGAGAACTCGCATCTCATGGGAACGGATACCGCAGATCGCGGATGCAGTAGTGTCAAATTTCATGGTGCAATAAACATGCAGGAACCCGCTACAAACTTGCCTGTCACGGGAACCGATATCACGCGCGCAGATCGCGGATAAAAATGCAGGAATCCGCTACGAACTCGCATGTCTGGGGAACGAATAATGCAGATTGCCAGATGCAGCAGGTTCGCATTTCACGATGCGATATACACGCGGGAACAACTCTCATGTTACGGAAGCCGATATCACGGGCACAGATCGTAGACAAAAACGCAAGAACCCGCTTATAAACTCACTTGTTAGTAATCGTACTGGTACCGCAGATTGCACAGATAATGCGAATCCTGTCGGACATCACGTGACGTCCGACGGAAATGGGGGATGGGCAATCTTTTGGAATTTTATGTTACGGTTGTTTAGCCAGAAACTTTCAGCCTTTCCACTCTGGTGAAGAAGGAAGAGCAGCAGAGCTGTTGCTGCATACGTCGCCGCTCCTTCCACACTTGGTCTTCTTTTCCCGAAGAAAGGCCACGCGGCCGACCCATTGTGAGTCCAAATGGCAACTGATAAGAACGTAGAAAACGGCGCGCAAAACAGACGAGGACAAAGAAGAAACACACGTGACGAGCGCTGCGCTCGTCACGTGTGTTTCTTCTTCGTTTTCTTCCATTTTTCGCGCTGTTTCCTACGATGAATTTCCACCAACTCGCCCAACTGTCCATTCTTCTATGAGAGCTGGAAAGGTTGCCGCCATCTATGACCAGACTGGTTGTCTGGTTGCCGCCGTCGCTTATAGATGGCGGTAGCTGTTTAGAGGTTTGTGTAGGTTTGTGTCGACATTTGTTTGGTACCGGACACGATTCCGGGGAACCTAGCGCTTAACAGCTCCGCTGTAAAAAACTGGATGGGCAATCTCTCGGGCTTGTTCGTTAGAGAATTATTTCATGACGAAAACTTAATTACAGTCGAGCCTGGTTAAATCACACTCGGGCATTTTGAATTATTGCTTATATTGAACAGTCCAAATAATCCCCTTGAAAATCACATGTAATATTATAGGAGCCTTGTCTTTTTGTATCCAACCCCCATGGCGGGGACACTCGATGTAGCGAACAAAGCCCAGCCGCCCGTTGCTTTTCCCGCGATTCAATTGCACCAGTGGCGAACACATCGCTTGCAGTGAACTAAGCCCGGCCGCCCGCTGCTTTTTCCGCAATCCGATTGCGCCAGTGGCAAGCACATCGCTTGCGTTGCATGACTGGCAGACCACGCGCAGGAAGATACTACCCAGCAAAAGAGCAGTTGTAAAAAAAACAAAAAACATTGAACTGTAAAAAAAAAAAAAAAAAAGCGCCCCTTCCTCGAACATTGCTGATGCTGCGCGACTCCCTAGCCTCAAAATAAAATAAGCAAAAAAGTCTTCAGCAAGTCGAGTGTGTCGACAATGGTTGTGCAATCGCACTTTGAACGCCTCACCTTTGTTTATCATTTTCTTCTGCCGTTATTGCATTGCCTGTCTCTTTTTTTATTTTGCCTTTCCTTTTTTTGTTGCTTGAATTTAGTGAGCTTTTTTGTTGCTTAAATTTAGTGAGCTTACTTTTTTTTGTTGCTTGCTTAACTTTTTTTTATAGATGAAGAGACTTTTTTTATGAGTCTCGGTTTTCCGTTTTCCTTTCTTTTTTTTATTATAATTATTTTGCGTTTTGCTGCATATGCAGTGTGGAGGTCCTGGCCAGGCACGCGTGTAAGCGCGGCGATGTTTGCGGTCTCCGCCAACTACACTCTACTGTATTTAGCGACTCTTGGATTCTCTATTTGGTAAGCTCCCGTTTGTCGCGACCTTCGGTATTAGCAGAGACGTCAGGAAATTTCAACTCGAGCTTAATTTAACATATTTTACAGCGAAGCTGTTAAGGGCTAGTATCTCCAGGATCGTGTCCACCAGCAAAGAAATGATGACACCGAACTCTGGACCGCTACCGCCATCTATGAGCGACGGCGGCAACCAGAAAAACCGCCTGGTTGCCGCCGTCGCTCATAGATGGCGGTAGCTGTCAAGAGTTCGGTGTCATCATCTAGGAGGGACGGCAATGTGCGCAGCAGCGCGAATGGTTCCGCAGCTGCCGCGAGGCCGCTATCGCCTCAAGTTCCACTTCGTCGAGCGTTTCAGATTCCCTTGCGAAAGAAGAGCAGATCGCTCGCCTGGAAAACCACCGCCGAGAACAGAAGCTACAGCTCCGCTGCTCTTCCTTCTTCACCAGAGTGGAAAGGCTGAAAGCTTTTTGTGTATCAAATTATTGATACATAAAAATATTTTATGATCCCCTTTGAATTCAATATATCCGGGTCGACTGTATAGTAACTGAAGTTAATACCATGAAACTTTGAAGAATGGGCTGGAACTTTAGTTCACTTTGTAAACAGGAACTTCTACTTAGAAGATGCATTTGTTATAAAAGTTAAGAAACCAAAGCATAGCCCAAGAAAACCTGGCACTCGACACTAACATGCAGAAGTAAAATGCAAGCAAGTTGTGCCCTATTCTGCAACCGAGCAAACTGAAACAATGTACTGGGAACCTACCGGTGCTCGCCACAGGCTTATCTGCCAGCTTTTGCCGCTTGTCGTCGGCCTGCTTGTACATGTTGTCCAGGTAGTAAAACGTCATGAAGCTGTTGAAGAACTCCACGCAGTAGACAAAGGTGATCTTGGAGAGGTTCATCTGGACAAAGAAGTCGCCCGACTGGTCCACCTTGTACAAGATGTCCAAGAGCTTATCCTTGCTCTTGCTCGACTTGGTCAGAAACCTGGTCAAATTAAACAATCACGACCAAGGGCCTCTGTCACTGCCAAGAGCCTCCTATAGCTTTCCGTGGTATAATATCTTTATACTCCTTTGGTCCAAAAAAATAACAGGATAGATAACTCTCTAGGAGAAAGCCTCTTTCAGTTTGGTCAAATGAACTAATCCCAAGAATTTGAAGCGGAGGACTTCGAAAGAATCCAGCCTCGTTTGAAGTATTATTGACCACACCGAACTGCTTTTGTTACAATGTTGAAGAGTGCATGTTTCCGATTTATGAGAATTCTCATAAAGAGGGTGACCGTAGCCTAATACATTCTTCACTGCAAACTTGTCGTGACTCGCAGACGTTCGATAAGAGGACAGTCACAACACAGTTGAACCAGATCATATCGAACCTGGCCATCTCAAAATATGGTTTTTTTCGAACAGTCAAAACATCCCCTGGAAAATCTCATGCAAAAATATAGGCGCTTTGTGCGTCTGCATCAAACTCCACCTCCCGGGACATTAAACACATCGAACTGCGTGCCGTGCACCTGGTAGGAAGGCTATCCCCCAAAAGCCCAGTCGTTGTGCGGTTTGCATATACCAAGGATAAACGACTCTGGCCTCAGGCAGCGACCGCGCAAAGAGGCAGAGGAAAAAATTGACCACATCTCCACGTGGTGAATGAAGTTGCTTGGGGCGAAGCTCTGGTGGTGCTTGTCTGCGTAGACGCCGAGCCGCAGCATGCCAAGCCTTTTCATTCATATCAGTAGGAGAATGTGTGGTTTTCTTCTTTTTCTTTTTTTAAGAAGACATGGGATGGCATCTCAGAACCCCCTACTCTTTTTTTTCTTCTTTTTCTTTTTTCATAATTTTTTTCATCTTATTTTTTTTCCCCTACATGAGCACGTGAGCATGTCACGAGCACGTGATCTCACGAGCAGAATCACGAGCACCCGACGCCGGGCCTACGGCGGACGGACATACGGACATGGCTAGCCCCTAAGGAGCTTCGCCCCTAAAAAGAACACCACCTTAAAGGGGCCCTCCGGAGCTTTCCGAGATCGTCTGTTTATGTTGTTATATTGCGTAGTAGGTGCAAGTTAATATGTATATAAAGTTTTAGATTACAAAACCGCTTATTAAGCAGATGGCAGAAGAAATATATCGGGACTATTTTCTCTTGGAAGACAATCCCCCATTCCCTGCCCATCACTAAAACTTGACCAATGGAAATGCTGAATCTCGCGGTGAATGCGAACGTTACTATTGCAACACTCTTTAACCTTGTTGTAAACTAGAGTTTGAGAAAAACGTAAACTGGTTGTGGTGCGGGAAACATAGTTCGCAATTACCGTTCCAAAACCAGCGAACTATGTTTTCTCCCCGCAAGCTTGTTGCTAGGGGGTGATGCATCGGCGCGTCGGCTCGTGTGCTTCCCAGGGCGTGTGCAGGCATGCGTTTGCGGGACACGTGTTCCTTCTTCCCGTGGATCCCGACTCCGAAGCCATCCACGTGCGATCCATCCACGTCAACGAGTAAAACTTTTCCTTGTCATCTGTGGAATGCGACTGCGTATTGCAGTAGCAGCGCGACGGTGCGGTGCGACGAACGACGACTGCCGAGCACAAAGTTCGGGCTCCTTGACGACGGTCTGAGTGTGTTCGAGAGATTACTCCGCGGGTCGGCGGTCGGCCGTGTTGGTGACGCGCAGTGACGCCGGAATCCTTCGCTTGCTATTGGCTGACGCGTAAAGAGATGCCCCTCCCGTTTTCCGGGGTCATCTCAGAAAGGGGGGCGTGCCGGGGACTTTGATAGCAATTTTAATAGGGAAATCCGCCGCGCATTACTGTAATTTTTTTATTTTTAGGATCCTTACGGCTCGTAGATTGAGTTACCGCCATAAATAGACCATCGCAGAACGCTCCGGAGGGCCCCCTTTAACTCCTTCCACCTAATAAATAAAAAAAAAAGCCACTTTTTTGCTGTACTAGCCTGGCAAAGGCAGTAATAACACAGAATGTGATGTGTTAGTGTGCAATAACTGTGGAGACTGGATGGCACGAAGCGACCTTGCGTTGTGTGAAATAGGCATGGGGATGTCTTATTTGGGGGTGCCATCCTCTGCGGTTGCGATGTAAATGCAACTTCCTCGGAGCCTGCTAGAGTGCGAGATGCAGGAGACGGAGCATGCGGAAAACAAAAGAACTAGAATGCCGCAGCGCCAAGCAGAGCCGTGGCACCAGCTCGCGGCAACAGAGAACCAAACACTCGAAACTACCTCAACCTGTTGTGGCAAAGGAGCCTGCTTTTGTGTTTCTTTGCTTTACGGATGCTTCCTTTTGCGCTCTTTCTCTCGGGAAGCCCGGAGTGTGTTCGTTTTATAGAGTAGAGCGCCACTTAATGTTGACTTCGGTTGCTGACACCTCAGAATATGTTTTATCAGCAGATTTTCATGAAGTTCTGTGACAATTGGCTGTAACAAAAGACCGACATCGAAAAGCGTTACGCCCATATGGAACCATATAAAAGGGCTTCAGCACAAGGCAGGATTTGAACTCAACACCTTGTGAGCCAAGTGCTTCACTGACCGAGCTATCCAGGGTCGGTGGCTGCTAGCAAGCAAAAAAAACCCATTGCGGTGGCGTGCAAAAGCATGGTCGCAAGCTTTGTAGCCTTTTCTGTTATGCCGTGCCATCTCACGGTATGTATCAGAAATAGGAGCGAATCTTTGGTAGGTGGTGCCATTCAGACGCCCTTCTCTTCCCTGGAGGGCCTATCACAGATTTTGTGCTTACCAGGCTTTGTCAGCACGACCAAGCTTGTATAATTTTGCGCTAAAAAAAGTCTTCGGCTAGTTGAATGTGTCGACAATGTTTGTGTCATCGAGCGTTAAACACCTTGTTTATCTTTGTCTACCTTTTTCTTTTTTTTTTCACATTTTTTGTTTTGCTGTCTTTTAAATTTTAAGCTAGGTTTTTTTGGTGCTTGTTTGACTTTCCTCTATAAATATAAAGTCTCTTTTTTTAATGCATCTCTTTCAGCTTTTACTTTTTTTATTATTGTGTTTCGTTGCCAGTGTTGTTGAGGTCGTGGCCATGCCTGCAAGGCACATTGACGCGGAGAAGTGCGCATGCGAGCGGCGCCGCTTGCGTTTCTCGCCAACTACATTTTAATAATCTTCTGTAGCATTTAGCGGTTCTTAAATGCTCAGTTTGGTAAGCTCCTGTTTGTCACAATCTTCGGTACTGGCAGAGATGTGTAAAGTTTCAATTGGAGTTCAAGTCAACATCCTTCTTTATATCAGAATATCTATACTGTGTCGAACTATTTTGCAATCCCCTTTGAATTCTATATATATCCAGGTTTGATTGCAGTTAGGTAAGAAACTAGTATTTAACTAACACTCGTCAATTGACAATTAATTGTTTGCATTAGGGCAGTGCTTCCAAAACTCTGCTACCCTGCGACCCACTACAATATTTAATATTGTGTCACTATAGGAAGCTTCAGCGCGCGCCAGATTGAGCGCCATAGCGACCTTCTCAGATTGCGGACTCAAATGCGGGAATCCACTGCAAACCCGCATGTCACGGAACAAATCAAGCAGATCACGGCCGCAGCAGAATCGCATTTCACGATGCAATAATACACGCGGAACAACTCGCGCGTGTTACAGCTAGGAATCGATATCGCGGGCAAAAATACGGGAATCCGCTAAAAACTCGGGAACGGATAGCGCAGATCGCAAACGCAGCAGATTTGCATTTCACGCATTTCATGCGCGCGGATCGTAGACAAAAACGCGGGACCGCAGATCGCGCCGTTGACGCGCGATTCCCGTCGGACATTGCGTGACGTCCGGCGGGAATCGCGGGGAGGGCGATGTATCGGAATACCGTTCCCAACAGATGTTGGACAAAAAGGGGGGGTGGGCGATCCTTCAAACGTGGGCGTTCGCTCGGAATTTTACGGTAGTTTGTATTTTGGTCGGTCGCAGGGAGGTAGGCACTACCTGGTGAGGCCACTCTTGCGGGACACTCGAGTGTCGTCCAGTATCAGGTTGAGCATCACGGTGTCCACCCAGTACGAGCCATCGTGGAACATGTGGCCTTTTATAGAGAACACCTGAATCTCCAGTCGTCCCAGACCTTCTTTCACCTAAAAACAAAGAAACAATGTTCCAAATCACAGCTTCTCGAAACACTACTTTATTTCACCTAGTAAGTGGTCAGAAAACTTAGACATGGGGCACTTGTGCAGAACACAAAACCACCCGTTAAGCACCCCTCTCCCATCCCTTTTTTTTTTTTTGAACAATCAATAAACTTGCTATTTGAGATAGCTTTGCATTGTTTGTGTACTTAAAAAGGCAACTAAAGCATACTGTTTGTTTTCTTTCCACTTCTTGTTTCCTCACACTTTTAGTATTATTTAGGTAATCACTGTTTTTTTCTTACTACAGTATTTACCCGAAAATAGGTCGACCACGAAAATAGGTCGACCCCATTTATTGAACCCACCGAGAATAAAAAAAAAATAATTCAAATATAGGTCAACCCTTTTTTTTTTTTTTTTTAGGAACAGGGTAAAGTTAGGGCAAAAGAAAGAAACAAACCTTTATTTACAGCACTGTCGGCTAAATCTCAGGGCGATGCCAAAAACTTAATCATCGTCAGAACTTCCGGACATGTCATCGTCGTCCGAAGCTTCGTCAGCTTGGTAGACATCCTCGCAAATTCGCAACGATACCTCACTGACACCGTTGCAAAATGACAACAACAAACGAAAGAAGGTGGAGACGGGTGAAGCGACGAAAGACCAAATACGCAAGCAACGCGGCGACTCGCCATGAGCAACACGTGAGCCGCCGCAAGCAACAAGCTAAAGTAACCTCTAATTGTTGGAGTTTTTTTTTTTTTTTTGTGCGCGTTTGCAAGGGAGAGGAATGGAGGGCAAGGTGCATCGCGTTCCTCTCCCTCCCCTTCCCCCTTGCCCAGCGAGGGGAACGCTACAGGCAATTACAGGCGCGATGACGAAACCCGACGCCCGAGAGATCAGCGAGGGATGTGCGCGAGCGGGGGCCAGGACGGGACGGCTGTCGGTTGCTGCTGTTTCGGTTGTTTTCGTGCACCGAAAGCTTTTTGAAACAAGAAGCGGCGCGGCTCTACGGTAACGCCTGCTCGGTGATTCCATAGCTCCATGCCCGCAGTAGGGTCGCAAAATTTGGTCGCGAATGTAGGTCGAAATTCTTTGGTCACGATTATAGGTCGACCCTTAATTTTTAACAACATTTCCGAAAAAAAAAAAAAAAAAAAGTTGACTTATATTCAAATAAATACGGCAGTTTTGTAGGAGGAATAGTAAAAAAAATCATGAGCCATTCCACTCTGTGAAGGTGGATGACCAGCGAAGCTGTTTAGCACACGACACAAGCCCACCCCGAGGAGCCGGCGGAAAGTAGACATGCGCGACGGCACCGCCACCCCAAGAGAGCAAAAGGAAAGGAAACCAGGCACGCAAGCACCTGGAACGACGACCAAGAGAGGGCGGTGCGAGCGTAGACATAGCCGACGCTGGTCGCACAGCGGCAAATCTTCGAGAAACTTAATTATCTACCTGAGAGTCTACTGATCTTGAAAATGGTGCCTATTGATAGCAAATCTACCGAATAGACCTAATGCTATATTACCCAAGCATCAAGGAGAATGCAGGGAATGGTGTTCTACGTGCCGCACGTGCCGGCATCTGCAGCAGTAACTGTTCTAAAGCAAAAGCCTAAAACAAATGGCATCTTGCATGAGCAGTGTCAAAGCATTATTTTAAATCTTTTTTACGAGAAATGCGTGTGCGTGCAATAGTGCGAGCGTTGAGTCTTTAGTAACTGCACATAAAAAATCCACTAAACCCTAGCCATAAACAGCTTCGCTGTAAAAAACAAGTTTAAATGAAATTTCTTTGTGCAGAATCTTTCTAATTACTAGACAAGTAACCAAATAAAGTGGCATTAAGATTAAATTCCTATGTGCCGTGGTTCAACAAATGCCAAATAAATCTTGAGGCAGTGAGCCTTCTCAAATTTAGACAACTTTCCTGTAGAGCCATGCAAAAAAAGAAAGGACTAGCAATGGATGAGGAGTTGTAAACTTAGCACTGGATGAAGAGTTCTGAGCTTGGCACCGGATGAAGAGTTGTGAACTCAGCACTGGATGGAGAGTTGTAAACTTAAAAGAAATCACCCACCTCCTTGTTTCTCTTCAAATAGAGGTCTAAGATGAGGGAGTCAATCTGAAAGGCAATGTCTATCCTGACAGCCCTCTTGATGTTTCTTTCTACAAAAGAACAGAGAAAATACCATTCAAAGCAGTGGTTCTCGACCACTCGTGTTTTGAGACCCTTTATGGATCCACAGATAAGATGAGGGACCCCATCCATCAGGGGAAAGGGGGGTATTGGACAATTATAGTGACAAAGGGGTAAATGCAGAAAACTAAATGCGTGAAAACCAACTTTTAAGCTCTAAAACAAACAATAATGAACCCCACTCACTTGGCACACCTGGTTTGGTTTATTTAGCTTTATGGAGAAAGATTTATTGCTCGGCTAATCCGATGGTTGAGGGCTTCGGGGATACCGAGAAGGCCTTAAGGGACCCCAAAGTGTCCGCGGAACTCCCGTTTGAGAATCACAGATTTAAAGAATGCCCCGAGATAAGGTTAAACAAATGCATTGACTGCTGTACTTACGAAGGTCGATATACTCTAAAGGTTCGGGAACAGAGAGACAAAGCAGGTTTCTCGAGACATCCACAATAAACAACATTTTAGAGAGAAATTAACTTCCCCACACATTTTACAAGTTTCATCTGTAGCATACCTGCTTATGATCAGTAGGCCTATGTAGAGGAAATTATCAAATATCTGCTTTGTATGTGTAGCCATTCATATGGCAAATCATAATTTTATCTAGCATCATATTTAGATAAATTTCTGATCATTCAAACAAGATGTGCGGCTTGTTGGAGCTTGAATTAACGAGAGTCTACTGTATAATATTTTTGTAATGAGCTCCTGAATTTGGAAAAATTGTTCCATTTGAAGCTAAAAGTACTTTATTAAATCTGAAATTATTTGAACGGGCCGACAATTCTATGCATGTTTTATGCAGCCACAACTTGCACGTTACAGCTAACGAAGTTTTGTAATGGTACATGCTATGTAGGATACCGAGATGTAGCATGCACAAGTGGAAGGGTAATATCCCTTGCACAAATCCCAAAGGCCCTCGAACTCGAGCCTGAGCACAAATTATTACAGTGAAGCAAGTGGGGGCCTTACCGGTTGTGATTACTGGGTCTGAATGATCGTGGGAGGACTTCTCCGTCAACTGAGAAGGGGGCTGAATCACCACGGGCGGTTGCAAAGTGGCCCTATCCACGGGGTGCGTTCCCGGAGGGAGCTCGTTCAGGTTTTCGTCCAGGATACGCATGATGGCGCAGTAGTCCT
Organism: Ixodes persulcatus; assembly: GCA_013358835.2. Taxonomy (NCBI): domain Eukaryota; kingdom Metazoa; phylum Arthropoda; class Arachnida; order Ixodida; family Ixodidae; genus Ixodes; species Ixodes persulcatus. The sequence continues at coordinate 355,729 of JABSTQ010010989.1, forward strand.
CTTCACTCAGAATGAACTGGGCAGGGTGAGGAGCATGAAAAGGAATGGGACACTTAATCAATAGCCTAGTGTACAAGATGGGAAAAGCAAGGTGTGTGCAGCATGCTGTAGATTGTTTTTCGTCTTTGTGTTGCTCAGTGACTTGTGAGAAGATAATGAAGAAGAAGACTGTAACATAGCGGAGTGCGAGGACACTGTTGAACCTTCCCTGCAGAGCGCCCAAGTATACGAGAGACCCATTCGCCAAGGCTGTTTATGCAGTGGTGTTAAGCAGATTTTGGCCAGAAGCACTTTATTTTCAGAGACAGAATAGTAGAACAAAGGTTTGTGTATTTTGTCACCCTAAAGAATATGGGCTTAGCCGAATTGAATCCTGCACACTCACCTGAAACTGCTTCATTGAACAAGTCTTTCACATTGTTGAAGATTGTACATAAACATAAATATCCTGCAGCTGTATCAAGTAGCAACGTTTCGTTGGGTTACCGGGTCGAGGATGATTAATTCTGCAATTGCTGCAACGTACGCTATGCGCACATAAAAGTGGAAAAAAAATTTACCAACCTCAAACTTTGGGAGCATACCAGCCACTTTCATCTCGGGAACTTCAGGATGTGCATCGAAGTTCATGTTTCTGACAATGTGCATCTTGAAGGTCACCGGCAACAGAAGCGGGTAGTCGAAGTCGTCATTGCAGTTCGGGACCTTCCTCTTGAATCTAGCGGACAATAACACGCCACACACAGTTCTAAGGTAGAAGCCTCATTGAGATAGCTCGCATGGTGCAATGATATCAGCAAAAGTGTTGCACAGCATTCTCTTTATTATGACAATACTGACACTGTCACGAGTATAGGCCAGGAGTTCTTAAACTTTTGGATCTCGAGGAACCCCCATCTGGCTTGACCGAAAGCCGAGAAACGCTTCTTGGCCTTGGCATTGATGAAATAAAGCAGTGCAGAAGTTCACAAACCTTTAAAAGAATAATGCACAAGCTAGAGAGAGTTTGGTTCATAGTTAGTAAGGTTGTGCAAATATTCGAAACTTTCAAATATAAAAGCAAAAAATGCCATATTCGATTCGAAGTTTGAATTAAAGTTTGAAATGCTGCGAAACATACTACCTTAATTCAGGCTAAACAAAAAATATGCATGAAAACAGTATGCAGTACAGACTTGAAATGAGTTCACCAACCAAGGCTGGAACACAAGTAGCAATTAAAATAGAAGCAACAAATCTACTGTCTTGAATCTACTATGGATTGCCTTTCTAATAGCTAAACACCAAGGTGCCTGCACAAACGAGTCACAGCATTTTCTTCCCTAAATAAACCGTGTTTTTTATGGCCACGTTTCTTGTTCATTATTTGTGATCTTGACCTTGATTCACTATTATGGATGATTCACATTATGAACAATTTTTCTGAGCAACAGAAGTGTCCACATTAATGAGACATGTTTGTATTGAAATAAGAGTAATTGTGCAGGCGAGCTGGTGATTGGTTACAGTAGAGAACCCTTCAAACCTTGTCGTGCTTGTCCTTTTTTGTTTTGTTCTCTAGTCTCAAAAGTTCTCTACCATGACTGTATTGACGGCCGCAAACTATTCGTTTGTCTTAGAAATTATCAGATTCGATTCAAAATTAATTGTACAAAAGAACTACTATTCACTTCATATTTGCTTTGAACTGAAAAATCGCTATTCGCACCTCCATTACAGGTAGTTATGCATCAGTGTATAGTTCAGATCTACTGGAATAGTACTTGAACTGGAAAAACACTAAGCTTATTTAGGGGCAGGGACAGTCAAGAAAAGTTGGGAGCTTGGTGAACACATGAGGCTGCTCTGGGGAACTCCAGGGTGCATAGTAAGTCAGTTTGAGAATCTGTAGCTTAGACAAAAGGACAATAAATTTGTGCAAGGTATGAACTGGCATAAATGCCCTACAGTGGTCTTTCACCAGTGCACATCCACTCACCGCGAGAGCTTGAGGTTGTCAAACTCCACCACCATGTCTTCAAGGAGGCACGGAGCGACAGCGGTGCTCCGGGGATCAAGGCTGAAGCTGTTGCGCACACTGCAGCACTCCAAAATCCATCTCCACAATGTTGCGTGACTTGCAGTTCTGGGGCACATGAAAGATGGGGGCCATGATGCGGATGTCAATGGCCATTTTGTAAGCCTTTTGGTAGGCAATCTCCACCCCTGCACGAGCTGCTTCTGCCACGCTGGCCGTTGCCTCCGCAATCCGGTTCTTGGCGGCTTGGAACTTGTCCACAAAGTTCTGAAATGCACATGCAGTCGAACCCGGTTATAACAAAGCCAGAGAGACTTGAAAATATGTTTTATATAGCCTTATTTGATTATATCTGAATTCTGCAAACACACTGCAATTTATGAAGCATGCTGTGCATCATGGTCAAGCAGGTTATGGCATTGGCTCGTATTATAGCCGCTGTCCTATTTCTTATTAGCTTTCAGCGCAAAATGACCCCGAAAGTACTGTGGACACCTTGTGAGATGAAGTATAGCATATTTTGAACAATCTACAGGCTTGTGAGGAAAGAACCTAAAATTAAAAATTAATGGTAGCCGCCCGAGAAAGGAATCTCCAAGGAAGCCCCAGAATGGCAACCAACGCTTCGCTCAGGGACATACTAGTCGCAAGAAGCAACATTTTAATGTTCCCCAAGAAATACTTTTTAGTGCTTCTCTCACCAGCTTCAACTTTCATACTTTAAGTCTAGAATGCAAAATATTAACCATCTATCTAAAATTATAAGATAGTGCTGATAAAACAGGTAAATCCACAGGATGTCTCGCAGGATCTAATTTTATGTCAGCCCTCCTCAATAACAACTACTTCATAACCTGGTCACACAAAAGAAAGTTGGACACAGTAAAACCTTGTTAATTCAAACCCCGCTAATTCAGAAATTCGGATAAATTTGAACTGCCGATACGGTCCCGTCAAACGTGTGTATTACCTAGTCAATGGCACCAAACACTCATTAATTCGGAGGCAGTTGGGAACGCTATGGTTAATACGGATGAATTCGGCAAGTGGTGCAAGCTACCATACGTTCCGAAAGGTTTGACCGCTATCTGTCATAGGTGCACAGGTGGTTCTTCCGGTTTTTCCGATCTCTTCCGGTTCTCCCTGCTTCGCGCCAATTCTGGCCTGGAATGCCACGCGTTTGGCACACTGGTTCGCATGCTCCTGGCATGTCATCATCACGTGCAGCAACTGCAGCAACCTCCATGGCGGCACCGCCAGCGAAGTTGCAGAAGTACCAGGACAGGGATTTAGCGACGAAAGTGGAAATACTAAGGCCCTTGAAAGATGCGTTGTCTCTCGACAACAACTGATGGAAAGGTACGACGTCAAGAGAAGCACTATGGCCGCGTACGTAAAAAATGAGGCCGAGATCCTACAGGCTTTCGAAAGCGAGAAGATCAATGCAAAAAGAGAGCGGCTGCGGAAGGCGGCACATCCCAAACTAGGAGAGGCCTGGCTGCGGTGGGTCGTCCGTGCACAGGAAGTGCAGCTGCCGTTGAGTGGTCCTCTGATCTGCGCGGAAGCAGAGAAGTATGCACTGAAGATGAAGATTGTTTCGTTCAAGCGGTCGGAGCGCTGGTTTGCTCGCTTCAAAGACAGACACGGATTGGTCTTCAGAAATGTGTGTGGAGAGAAAGGTGCCGTAAGTGACGATGTAATCTATGACTGGAAGAACATCGAAGCACTGCGAGAACCTCGCTGCGTATGAGCAGAATGACATCTTTAGTGCAGACGAGACAGCATTGCTTTGCAAAGACCTACCAGACACAACCAACACACTGAAAGCAGTCCCCTGCACAGGCGGCAAAAGAAGTAAAGAAAGGGTCACAGTTCTCGTTGGTGCAAACATGACTGGTATGGAGCGCTTGCCACTTCTTGCGATTGGAAAGGCAAAGAAGCCGAGATGTTTCGAAAACCTCAAACTACTTCCTGTGGACTATCAAGCGAATCGAAAGGCCTGGATGATGTCTCAAATTTTTTCAAACTTGGCTGCACCAGCTAGACCGACGCTTACGCGTCTATACTCTATTTCACCTTATGATGTACTGCAGGAAAGGCTACAAGCGCGAGCTCCTTGCTCTGGGGTGCATCTCGGTGGCACAAGCTCTCGTGCATTAAGGGCAACTGCCAACGCTATGAGCTCGCGCTTCTAGCCTTCGCTGCGGTACAACATAAGGTGAAACGGAGTATAGAAGCGCAAGGTGTTCATGTTTGTCGATAATTGCAGCGCCCACTCTAACGTGTCGGGACTGGAGAGCATTCAGGTCCTGTTTTTGCCTCCGAACACTACTGCTACCTTTCAACCCATGATCAAGGGTAATTCAGTATGTGAAAAGCAGATACAGGAAGCATGTATTGGAGCAAATGTGGCTGTGCATCGAGGCTGCGAAGGAATACAAACTTTCGCTCCTCAGTGCATTCAACATTTTGTTGTACATGTGGAACAACACGCCCACAGGCGATTATCACGAGTTGTTTTAACACAGCGGCTTTGCCTGGTCCAAAACTTGCCAGGCGGTGGAGACCCACACATCGCTGAAGACGACGACGGCCGTTTCACAGGTGTCCTCCCTGCCAAAGTGAAACTTGCCGACTACCTTGAGATTGATGACGGTGTTGTTGTGGTCGGTCAGCTGAATGTGATGAGATCATCAAGGATGCTCTATCCTGTGTGACGACGGGCATGCTTTGAACGAAAATGAAGACTGTCCGTTTGAGGAGCCGCCACCGCGTCGCATTGTGCGAGGCCGCGCAGGCTCTTGTTGTGCTCAGAGAATTTTGCTACAACACCTTTAACAGTGAGAGTGCGGTGAAGCATCTGACTGCGCTAAAAAAAGTTGTCATCCCCGCCCAAATGTAGTCCAGAAAGCAGGCGGCAGTAACAGATTTCTTCTCAAAAATAAAGGTATGTCACAGGAAAACCTTCTCACGCAATTTTCTTTGCCCATTCAATATTTCAACTTTCGGATAATTCTGACATTTTTGCCGGCCTCATGAGATCCAAATTAATGTTTTACTGTAATACGTTGTTCACATCATCTTTCTGAAGAGGAGACGTACCATGACATCGAGATAGAACCTGTAGAGAAAGGTAAAGTGCATTCGGCCAAAAGTGCCCTTGATGTCAATGTCCACCCTGTCCATGTGCACGTAGCCCTCGGCACCAGATTCTTCGTAGGTGGCGATATCCAAGTTGAGCACCTCGTCTCCAGCTATCGAGAGAATCTGCAAAAAGATCAAAGTACAATTATGGCCGAGGCTAACACTTTTAGGCAGGTCAAGTTACATAACATGCAGCACATTAGGAATTTAGCTTCACTGATCCCCTTGGGCTATCAATTTTGAGCTTCACACAAATTCATCACACAGACTGCATTCCCAAGCATAGTTTGGTCAGAAATAATAACGTCCCAGAGCCTACTTTGCAACAACTGAAAGCTCATCTGCAAGCTTGAAGGCAAAGTTATTTTTCTTTTTGTGTCAATAAAAAAAAGATATGTTGGTGCTCCTGAACCAAAATGAACAGTATACTAAAACTAAACATGGAAAAGACAAAAACTTTTTTTCTTGATCAGACCAAAGCCTAATAGTCTTGCGAGCAGCACTCACGTCTTTGTGAACCGTTCCCGGTGTTGGGTCATGTATGCCGACAGTCTTCAGATTCATCTTCAAGATGGTTTTCGTCGGGTATGTTGTCATTCCAGCTTCCACACCTGAAAGAATGTGGCTACACTAAGGCTTTGCTAATCAAATACAGTAGAACCTCGTTGACAAGTTCTCTGTTGATACGTTTTCCCGGCTGTTACGTTCAAAAACGCCGGTCCGGTTTTACTTCCATAGAGATACACGTATTAGTTTCCTGCCTGTTACGTTTGCTTTCCGGGTTGTTACGTCCAAAAGTGTCAGCATCGCGGCGCCTCGGCGCATTGGGCACCAGGCTGCCACGCTGGCTTTGAAGCAAAGCTAGCGGAGCAAAGCCAAACCATGCAATGCGGGTCGCACGGCACACGTGGGCACGCAGACGCCAGTCTTCCCTTTACTCCTTTCCCCCTCTTTCCTGTGTCTCTGTCTCCTCGTTGGGCTTTGCTGAGCTCTGTCACAGCTTCCCATCTTGCCCGGGTGGGACCTTGGAGCACTGCTCGGACGGTGAGCGAGGCTGGCGAAGCGGTAAACGCTCGTTCTCTCTTGCTCTCTTTTATGTGTCCTTCTCTTTCTCTGGCACGAGGTGTGCCCACATGCACGCTGCGCTTCTAGTTTCTGTTCCGCTCGATTGCGTGAACCGTGGTATTTTGGAGTATATGCGCTATGTGCCCATTGACGACGGTCATGGCATCGCGAAAAAGGAAGGCACTCTCTTTCAAAGAGAAGTTTGAAATACTTTAGACGGTGGATCGCAATCCCAGCTGGAAGAGATCTCATATTGCAAGAGACCTCGGACTCGCACCGTCAACTTTGAACAGCATCGTCGCCAAACGAAAGGAGATTGAGGCAAAAACTCAAAGCGGCAGGCGGATATTATGCGCTTTTAAAAACATGTCCGAGTCCTTAACAGTTTTGTAAAAACACATAAAATAAACCATTGTATAAGAGCTGCTTTCTATCTCATATAGAGCCCCCCTAAGTGCATTATCGGTTGTTACGTTTTCCCGGATGATATTTTGTTTTCCGCGGTCTTCTGAAAAACGTATCAATGAGGTTCTACTGTATATTCCCATTGCATCCCGAGCTACACAACAAGGTTATCGTAAGCGAAAACCGACTACTACTGTCACAGCTACTAATTTCACTGAATATATAATTGTTTGCAAACATCTCAAAAAAGAAACCACACATGCAAGGTTAATTAAAACTAGCCGTGGAAGTTTAAAGAAATTCTCGTAAAAGTAGTGCCCATCACCTCGCACAAGAATGTTGCAGATGGTCCTGCTCTGGTTGCAGATTGCCAGAGTGAATCCAGAGAGCATTGCAAACACATCCATGTTGACCACCACTGAGGAGGTGCCCCTCCGTCCAGCTGCAAGCAAAGTATCGGGTGACACTGTAAGAGTGAACTTTTGTTTGCATGAATCATTTTGTGCAATGGTAGCTTGCTAGCTAGAATGATGGCTTGGACACAGTGGCAGATGACTTTTTTGTTGATTCCCAAGTCGGCATTTAAAATATCAAACAATAGCAGATACACAAGTACTGCACCGCTCACATTCTACAGGATGCAGGAAGTACATGTACATAAAAGCCATAAAGTCAACACAAGCTCCAGAAACAATGCGGTGGATTTCCTCAGGTTTCCAGATGAGCTTTGTTGTGGGACCTTACGCCAAAAATACTACACTTCAATCTCTCAAACACTCTACTATACTTCGTTTCAGCTTCCGTCCGAGCGCAGCCAAAGCTACGTGTGGCCGGAGCCAATCACACGCCGGCAATAGGTCGCGCGATCTCGCCTGCACTTCTGTATCACTCCGCTGCGCCGCTGGTCGTCCGCGCCGCCCGCGCTCACCGAGTATTTCGTCTGCTACAGGTGTATCAACGGTATCGTCTGCTACAGGCTTAAAAAGTTTCCTTTCACGCTCTGAAGTTTAGTCACGAGGGATGTCAGTACGTAGGCTGGCCGCTGGCGTCTGTGTCCGAGTTTTCCACCTGTTCGGCATAGTTTCGAGATGAAAGTACACATTGCAAGTTGCCCGATGACCCGGCCGTGATTAAGATGCAATTAATGCACAGGTGCAATGTTTTTTTGTATTGTCTGGATATACCAGGGCTTGAGGCGCGGTCCTTTCAACCAGCTTCTCGGCGTTCAATGTGATCGGCAGGTAAAGGGGTGCCCTGATTTTGCTGCGTATCAGTGAATTATAGTGGCCTGGACGCTTTTCGTGTTTACAACGCATTCGCGGTACGACGCGGCCAGAGTCTTGCCGAATTTGAAAGTAGACATTCATCACGACCTCTCGCGCCTGACGCCCAACGTGCCTTTGCGAAAGGACGTTTTGAAGCGACTCGGTGAGGAAACCAGCGAAGCATGTGATTCGGCCATTACGGGAACGAAATCACACAGAAAAAACGAGCGCAGCAGCCGTGTTGCCAGCGGAGGTACGTGTTTTCACCAAACCACATGCATTTACATACTGTATATTACAGTAAAACCTCGTTAATTCAACCCCCGCTAATTCGGAAATTCGGATAATTTGAACTGCCGATCCGGTCCCGTCAAACGTATGTATTAGTGAATGGCAGCAAACGCTCATTAATTCGGAGGGAACCCGGCGCGCTATGGTTAATTCGGACGAATTCGGCAGGTGGCGCTAGCTAACACCCGTTCCAAAGGGTATGACCGCTATCCATCCGAGGCGCACACGTGGATTTTCCGGTTTTCCCATGGTTCTCCGCTCTTCCGTTTCTCCGTGTTTCGCACCAGTTTTGCTTTCGATTGCCGTGCTTCAGCGCGCTACCCACTACTCTCCTGGCATGGAAGCGGCAGAAGCATAGCTGCAACGGAAAATGGTAGCACAGGTGACTGGTAATCGGAATGGCGAAATCGCGACACGCGGAGCTATTGTTCCCGAGCGCGCCGATAGCGAGAGTGACAGTCACGTTTCATGCCTCAACGCGGGGATCCTAAAGCCCGCTATTTTAACCGGCCACCCCCACGTTGTAAAATGCAACGTGACTGGCACTCTCGCTGTCCGCGCGCTCGGGAAAAATAGTGCCGGGTGTCGCGATTTTGCCGCTCCGATTATTGGTCAGTTGCGCTACTCGTTTTCCGTTGCAGCTGTACGAGGCTAAGAATTGAGCGACGAAAGTGGAAATACTAAGGACCTTGAAGGACGGCGTCTCTCGACAAGTGATTGAAAGTTACGACGTCAAGAGAAGCAGTTTGGCCACGTACGTGAAAATTGAGGCCGATATCCTACGGGCTTTCGAGAGCGAGAAGTTCAACGCGAAAAGAAAGCGGCCGTGGAAGTTGGTGCACCCGAAACTAGAAGAGGCCTTGCTGTGCTAAATCGTCAGCGCACGGGATGCGTAGCTCCGACAGTGCGAGTGCGGTGGAGCACTCGACCGCGCTAACGAAAGTTGCCGTCTCCGCCCAAGTGTCGTCCAGAAAGCAGGCGGTAATAACAGATTTCTTCTCAGAATAAAGGTATGTCACAGGGAAACGTTTTCGCGCAGTTTTCTTTGTCCTTTCGATATTTCGACTTTCGGATAATTCGGACATTTTTGCCGGTCCCATGAGATCCGAATTAACGAGGTTTTACTGTAATAAAAACATGAACTTCAAATATTTAATTCCTTTACTTGCAAATCGTTCTTAGCAGTACACATCTGGAATGTTGCGCAATGTTTACGCACAAAACAGTTATTTTAGAAAGATTACTCTTGCGGACTACTTTGTGGTGCGCAGGAATGCCCTTCTCGAAGTTGCGAACCGTCCCTCAGCCTTTGGCTGCGCTCGGACGGAAGCTGAAACGAAGTATAGCATACTTAGAAGGGCCGTTTGCCGTGTAGTGCAGCTGACCTGGCGAAGGCTTGCTGCCCAGTGGCTTGGCAGCAGTCGCCTGCACCAGCTCCTGGCTGGACGTCTGCTCTACCTGAGCCCCGATGCTGCCCAGCTGCTCGCTCATGTGGTTGCTCAAGGTGAGCAGGGAGGACATGGATTCTTCGTGCAAGACAAGCACCAGCTCGGAGACGTCCAGGGTCACCTTCTGCAGCACCGAGCCCCGCACCGTATCAAACTCGGGGTGCTTCTTGTTTGTCTGCAAGAGGCGTACAGCAGGAACAGTTGGATCAATGGCAAAGCTTACAATGATAAGGCACTAAAAGACCCATAAGATAAAGAAAAAGTAAAGGTGTTGTCTTTACTGTGTCCTTGTCTTTTGGCACTTCTAATGCATAGTGACCAACTAGCACAACTCACCATTTTCTTACAATGTATTTGGTAGAAATGAGATAAGAAATGAGAAACAGGTTCAGCAGGAAGAGAACGTATGCAGACAAGCTGGCTAGGAAACATCATAATCTAAACCATGACACAAATTTTGATGTGGGGACCAAGGAGAAAGAAAACAACAGACAACATGACATGAAATCTCAGGTCCCAATATACTAATGATCTTCACCCGGACTCGCCGGCTAGGGGTGCCGGGGCCACGATGACTCGTGTCGTGTAATCCGTTATTTTATTTTTTGTCCCAAAATTTGATTCCTGCTGATCTCAGGGTTTGGATTATGAGATTAAGGGCACAGGGTAAGGCAAAATTGAAAAAAAAAAATGATTTTAGTTTTTTTTTTGCAATTTAGCAAGTTTAGTTCTTTCCGCACATTTTTCATTGTCACGGTGTTCTTAGGAAGTTATATTTCGGGCTGAAAATCACTTCTTCCGAAAGCAAGTAGCAGGTGACCACGCCTGCTTTTGGGATACGCTTCCTGTTTATCAATAAATTTTCCCACAAAACAAATTCAACACCAGACATAAAAGCTTGTCCAGTAACAGATAATCTTAAAAAAAATTATCTGACAACTATTGCATAGCTTTTTTTCAACCAAGACAATCCCGAGACGCTGTGCACGTTTTTTCCAGGTGTGTACCATGTGTACTTTCAAGTGTTTGTGTTTTGTAACGACAAAATGGCGGCATTGAATGCTGTTCTTTCATTCAATAGTGGTAGCATTGCACAAGCCAATGTTTTGAAGTCCTGTGGATGGAACCCTGTGTGGAACACCATCAAGTGGCTGAGGGAAGTTGACGTCACCCGAATATACTTTATGGACCAAGCGACACGGCAGGTAACAAAAGAGGCCCGGCGAAGACATGCGGAGCCAAAAGCGAAGACATGACTTTAGCAATGCCTTCCAAGCTGGCGGCTATCGAAAAAATGACTCTAAGGCTGTTGGTGTCAATAAAAATTTGTTATTCACCAGTTTTCTTACTTTAAACTCAATTATCTCAAAACAGTGTTTTTTAGTACATAGGTACCATTTTTTCCTTAACCTGACAATATAGAGCGTTGATTTTTTATTCCTACCACCTACCTGGGTGTTTAAAAATACTGAACTAGAATTAAGAATATGCACTGAGCAGTTTTTGAGTTATAAGTTTTTTAATACATGAAAAAAACTAAAATTTTAGTACTAGAATAAAAAAAATTGAGAAAAATCTTATTTTAGATTGGTTCAAATAATTCTAGTTCAGTAGATAAAACACAAAACTTCGAACAAAATGATATATACATGACAGGAATACTCCTAATAGTCACCGAGAAAAATGTTCCTCAACATGGCCTCAAATGCATGGGGAGCATCGGACTTACCCTGTGCCCTTAAGCATGCAGAAGTAGAAAACAAAAGTTAGAAACAAAAGTAACAAAGTTACAGCAATCTGTCCTTGTGAAACTGGCAGGGGTGGAACTCGTCAAATGTACTTGGGAGCAGCCACGGGAGCAGCTGAACAGCCGTTTTGGAGAAGGTTGGGAGCAGCTATAACTACATTCTGGAGCAGGCTAGGAGCAGCTCAGATCAGTTTTCATTGCACTCAAGCTGGTGTCTTAGACAAGCACAGGAGCAATTTCAATTGTGCTTAGCAGCATAGATGAACTTTGAGTGGTTAGGGACCTGGGTAGATGGAATAACAGTGTAACAGGTGCGAAAACTTGAAATTTTGTGAGCCTTAACCTGTAAGTAATGCCATGAAAACATGGCATTACCACAGTAAGTTTTCCAGTCTTCTTTGTTGATCGGTCGACTCCTTGGAGATATTTTCACATACTGCCACCAGTAATGTGTTAGGATATCCAGCATAAAGTAATCTAGGGATTTGCATGTCAAAGCTTTTTTGAATCGGATGTTCGCATGATATGTTTGCATGATATATCGGGGACCCAGAGGGGTCCCCGACATATCCATGCTTGAGAGCCACTACACTAGGGCATGAATGTAGGTGAAATATAGCACATATACTTTAAACTACTGACATGCTATCTCAAAACTCGAAAGAATTTTTAACCTGTACACTTACCTGGCATAGAATCAACCCTTCCTACTTTTCAATATGCTCCTGCAACTTTATCACCCGCATTTACAATATTCAAAAAGCACAACCTTCAACCGTGAACAGGGTCAGTTTGGGTTTGCCTTACGCACCCTCATTCAATGACAAGAAGGCTCAAAATTACATGCCGAGTAGCACAGTTCAGTGCTGTACCCACCTGAACGTAAAGAAGGCAGATTGTGTTCCCAGTGCCAGGGTTTTCGTTAGAGTCGATAATTTTCAGAGGGCCAGTTTGCCCGGGAGCTGCAAAGTTCAAAGGAAGCTAATTTCATTACAACTGATTAGATGACTATTGCAGGCTCCTCGAATAACGTGAGTGAGAAAGACCAAATACCTGAGAAGAGCACATGCTGCAAGAGAGCCTTCTTCAAGCAAAGCTGGACACTCATGTCCAGTGGACGCAGTTCAATCTTCAGACCCAGGTTGATGGCTTGGAAGAACAGGATGGGGCTCAACTTTCCCTCTGTCAACTGGGAGATCTCAAGCACCACCTAAAAATAGTAAAAAAAAAAAAAAACAGCTTGTGTTGTGCAAACGGATGGAAGGTAAGAATGTTTGACACAGCATGAACAAAAACAAATGCCATATTTTTTTCTACAAATGAAAGGCTACAAGTGCAGTGGACTACACTCATTTGAAACACCAACTTGAACACTAAACCTTGGCGTTTGTTATGACTGAACAGTAAGAAAAGGATGTCATGTTTGTGCCATGCCATGTAGTGTACACTTGATAAATACCGTATTTACTCGCACAATGAACGCACTCGCCTAATGAACGCACTCCCCAAGTCGGACCTCGAAATTTCGACTTTTTTTTTTTCACTCGCGTATTAGACGCACCCCCAACTCGGACATCAAAATTTTGACCCCCTCCCCACACGCGCCGCACGAAATGAAGGCACTTTTCTATCCTGGTGCATCGAGGTCGCGAATGCATGGGCAGCGTGGGCAAACAAAACGCCTTGCAAAAGGCGTTAAAAAATAAAAAAAAAAGATCCAACCGAAGCAAGAAAAAAAAACATGGAGAGGAGCTTTTCTTTTTCTTATTGCGCAGCTCAGTCTGGACTTTGGGTCGCGCGCCTCGCGCAAGGAGATAAGAAAGAGAAGCGGAGAAGCCCTCGCCTAAGCAAAGCGAAACAAAACAACTTGCGAAAGGCGGCAAAAAAAAAAATCAATGCACAGAACCAGGAGAAAAGAAAAAACATAAAGAGGAGCTTTTTCTTTTCTTTTTTGCACAGCCCAGTTTGGTCCCGGGGTTGCGCGTCGCGCGCAAGGAGATAAGAAAGAAAAACGGAGAAGCCCTCGCCTAAGCAAAGCGAAACAAAACTTGCGAAAGGCGGCAAAAAAAAAAAAAAAAATCCACAGAACCAGGAGAAAAGAAAAAACATAAAGAGGAGCTTTTTCTTTTCTTTTTTGCACAGCCCAGTTTGGTCCCGGGGTTGCGCGTCGCGCGCAAGGAGATAAGAAAGAAAAAAGGAGAAGCCCTCGCCTAAGCAAAGCGAAACAAAACTTGCGAAAGGCGGCAAAAAAAAAAAAAAATCCACAGAACCAGGAGAAAAGAAAAAACATAAAGAGGAGCTTTTTCTTTTCTTTTTTTGTACAGCGCAGTTTGGTCCCGGGGTTGCGCGTCGCGCGCAAGGAGATAAGAAAAACGGAGAAACCCTCGCCTCAGCAAAGCGCACATAATGAAGGCATCCTGCCCTCTCCTCCTTTTCGCACTTTGGAAAGAGAAGCAAGAAGCCCTCGAAATGAATGCACTTTTCTATCCTGGTACAGCGAGGTCGCGAATGCATGGGCAGCGTGGGCAAACAAAACAACTTGCGAAAGACGGGGAAAAAAACAAAAAAAAAAAACACTGAAGCATGAAAAAAAACAAAAACATGAAGAGGAGCTATTAGTGAAAAGACGGTGAGTGTGCAGGCGAGCTGGTGGTAGCTAATCATGTTGTATTACACCTGAGACTGCGGTGGATGAAATCGGAAGAACTTTCAGTAGAAGGAACAGACACAGAGAACGTCTCAAAAAGACATTCTCTGTGTCTGTTCCTTCTACTGAAAGTTCTTCCGATTTCATCCACCGCAGTCTCAGGTGTAATACAACATGATGAAGAGGAGCGTTTTTTTTTTTTTTTTTTTTGTGCATCGCAGTTTGGTTTTGGAGTCGCGCGCCGCACGCAAAGAGGTAAGAAGTTAAGTCGATTTTTCGGGATAAAAGGTCCGTTCATTGTGCGAGTAAATACGGACGCAAAAATTTTAATTTTTGCGTCCGTATCTCTTTCTCCAAAATTAAAAATTTTGGAGAAAGAGACTCGCCCGGTAGCCGCAACAGGGATCCAACATGTCATCGGTGACCTCTCCGATGCTTCCCCGATCTTGGCTCTCCAGGATCCCGTGCCTGGTAGGTAAGGACTCTTCCTTACCTTGCCGGCAAGGGGGGGCATTTTGGATGGAAACATAGTAGTACCTAATATTCAGAGTCACCACCCGCCCCCGAGTCATCGCCCACTCACTTTATGGGCGAACAGAATACACATTTGGAAGTACGGTCTCTAGGTGCTGCCATCTTGCTGCTGGGGCACCAAGCTAATCCGATTATGACGCCTTAGCAAGGCGTCACAATCAGATCATGGCCGTGCCCAAGCGCACCCCAAATGAGCAAGATGGCGGCACCTGGAGGCCATACCTGCAAACGTGTATCAATTTCCAGAAAAGCACCGAGTGATCGCCCACCCAAAATACCCCTACGCGGACTCCACAATCTGCGAACATTCATCCTACCCAAATTACGCGACCTTACACTTAGAGGACGCCTGTGACAAAGTAAAACAAAGGGGGGAAAGACACTTCTCCTTGTTTACGCAATTCCTCCCCGATTTACGCGACCCCGAAGTCACAGGACATGAGAGCGAGAGGAAAACGATGGAGATAACAAAATGAAACTTTCTTTTGTTTACAAAAAAGTTCGTTCGGACAAAAAGAAACAAAGTCGGAAAGATAACACAAGCAGTAACCCATTCAGGGATCCTGAGGTCAGCAAATGCCCCATGTCCTGGGAATGTAACCGCGGAGTGTAAAATCAAAGTCTGTCTTTACCGAAGTAAGCTCACCACGAACCCGCTTTTTCTCCCAAAACGCCGCAACTACGGTTGGTAAGCTTGTAAAATGAAGCAAACGGGTAAATAAAGATTTGCTGGAACGCTGCACAAAGACGTTTGTACAGTGTCCCATTTCGAGCTCTGTGTTCGTGGTGCTGTCCACGCCATGCAGCAATGCTACCTCAACCCACGTTGTTAGCATGCTGCGAACGGATGTGTGCATGTGTGCACCAAACAAGAAAGTGATGCAAGAGCCTCGTCCTTGCGATTGAGAAGGCACCCGACTTGGCCTGACGCCAAAGTATTTGCCGACGCGATCGCCGGCTTTCCCGCTCCCCCAGCCTCACTCTTCGTCGCCTCTTTCGTCTGCTCGCTCGCTCGTTGCGCCCGATTGGTTTTTCTATTTTCTCGTCAACTTTTTTTCCTTTCATTTTAGCGAAGAGAACATATTGGTGTTAGAAACATGCTTTCGCGAAACAAACGTTCGTGCTATATGCTGATCGCCGGTGTTCATCGCACATATGCAAGCAACGGACTTTGCAATAGTAAAACATTCTTTCATGAGCATTTCTTCCATAAAACAACTAAGCTTATTTGAGTTTAATGTATCTCTTGAGCAGCCGCACTACATACATACAGAAAAATGGGCGTTTATTTAGCTTTTTCTAAACTTTTTGTGCTTACCCACCGAGACATGGCCCACCCCACTTGTTTTATAAATTTCAGGAGGCAGGGGGGTGGGCGATGACTCGGAATATTACGGTAGTTCTCTTAAAAAGTGTTTATTAAACGCTCATGAACTCTGTCCTTACTCTGGTACACGAGTCTTTCTCCACTATATTTGAGAGAGGGGGACAAGGCAGTGACCATTGGCACCGACAGAGGTATTTACCGAACCGACCTGCGGTAATGTAGCCTAAACATCACCAACATTGCTGCAGAGATGTGGGACCGCGCCACTGAGCTTAACGTCTCTTTAGAGATCACCGCCGCTGTTGAAATAACCCCTTGGTTACTCGATCGGTACTTTTGTTGAGGGATATAAACTGCACATGTGTCAAGCAAAACAAATTATACATGTACACGGTACAATTAAGTGCTTTTGTATAACAAATTCTGTGGGACCGACAGGAAAGGTTTGTTGCACAAGTCACTTTGTTTTATGAATTTCATGCAAAATACTGAAAATAAAAAAACTGAAACTGACCTAGCATATGCACCAAAAAAAACTGAGGGAGAAGAGGACAAGAAAGCACACTGCAAACTCTGCTTGGAATGATTAGTGCGTAGATGCAAATATGTTCCAAAAGCCAGGGGTAGTCATAATGAAATAAGTTTACTCTGGCTTAACATAACAACAATAACAACAACACAGACTGGACTGGTTTTGAATCTCCCCACCACCGGGCCATTGCATACTGATGATGCCGCCTGGATAGGTGGCGAAACGTATGTGTTGTTGTTGTTATGTTAAGCCAGAGTAAACTTATTTAATTTGTGCGTAGACGTAAAGATCGCTGCCTTCGTCTCTACTCACTCTTCGAACATATTCGAACACTAACATGGAACACTGGGTGCAGGCATTTGGCAATAGAATGTGTTCAAAGCGTGAGTATAGGCTAAGGCAGCTAGCTTTGCATCTACCCACTATTCATTCCAGCCAGAGCTCGGAGTTTCGACGTCCTCCCGTGATCTTGTCTCCTCCTCTCCCTCAGTTTCTGCCTGCACAGTCAGGCAGATGAATCACAAATGCACGTCTCAGGAAGCAAATAGCCCCAAAGCTAGCAAAGCAATCTCTCGCTACCTCGTAACTGGACATCTTGCAACATCAGTTAACCAATATTTTGTCTCATTCAAAATTAATTCCATAGGCACAACATATTTGTGCACAGTTGATTTTTAACCGAGTTTACAGTGAATTTATCTATATATACAGTAATCCCTCGTTATGACAAAATCACTTTTTTTTCTAATTATCGCTTTTATAGACCGAAATGCACACATTTTTAACCTCAAAGTGTATTGGCAGTCAATCATGCTTATTACAAAGGTTGCAGTGCCCAAAGCATGCAAGCCTAGACGGGGGCGCACGGAGACCCTTGCGTTCTCTCCTCCTTCTCCACCAAGGCAAACAGCAAACTGGGAAAACGGCAAACAAGAAAATGGAGTAAACGGGTGACGGAGGGCAGAGTGCGCAGAGCACCGCTTCCGATGCCGATGCACCGACGCGGGCAGGAAGCAGCGGTGCAGCAGGAGCAGCTGTCAGCAGTGTCCACATTCTGATGCTACTCATGGCGCCCGCAGGCGACGCTGCCCGGCTCCTGTCGGAATCGAGTCAAGGGAGCGATGGAGCCCGGAGGAGATCATCCCTTTGCGAGCCCCCGACGCGCGTGCCTGCGGCGTACTACAGGCACACGTGCATCGTATGGGAGATTGGGAGTGTTTACCAAAAGTCGCTCAGATCTGGGAGGTTGAGAAAAGTGGCTGATTCAAGTCCAAAATTGCCAAAGAATTCGAGATTCGGGCATCGGTCCAAGCAAGAGAAAGCATGCCCGCGACCCGAAGATGAAAGATTGCCAACTGCTTTGCGACCGTCAAATTTTCTCTCGCGAGCATGCTTGCCAAGCTAGCGCACAATTCCAAGAGGTGCAGCGATCTCTACAAGAGTTTGGTGAAAACATGTTGGCAAAGCCACCGAGGATAACTGATTCGTTCACGCTTGTCAATACGGACATTCCCATTGTTGCTCCTGCCATGGATGCTGCAATCGTAGACCTTGCGTGCCGCCAGGGTAAATACCAAGTGATGTCGCACTTCGCAGTTGTCGAGAAACACCGACAACTGCGGAGACACGAAACATCCTACGGCTGCTTCGAAACAAAGTGGAGTGCAACAGCGGTGACTATGTTCTTGCAATATCTGGAGCAGTTCGAAGAGAACTGATGTCCAGATGAAATTATCAGCAAACTCCACTTAATTATCTTTCTACTCGGTAAAGCTGCTGCGAGATGTTCATAACCAAGCTTCGCTTGATTAAATATATGATCAGAGTGTATTGTACTGTCCCCATCCACCTTCAAGGCTGCCGGCACTGTTTTCAGGGGCAAAGCTCCTTAGGGTCTAGCCTTGTCCGTCCGTCCGGCGTCCGTGCTCACAAAAAAAGAAAAAATGTTCGCGCAGTCGACAGGATTCGAACCTGTGCGGGGAGACCCCAATGGATTTCTAGTCCATCGCCTTAACCACTCGGCCACGACTGCGGGACGAGTAGGAGCTCTGAGATGTGGTAGTAACTCAAGAGCTGGGGATGTCATGGATCAAACGTTGCATGTAGCCGCTCAACGTCTATACAGGAGAGGGCACAGCGGTCAAATGCGTATATAATCGCGTTAAACTTTGCATGCATGGCTCTGCATTTCACCGACCATAAAGCAGTAATAATGAAGTCGAAACACAACCCGGAACTCAGCACTACCTATGAGCAATAAAAAAAATCAGCACCATCAGCACTACCTATGAACAATAAAATCGGTATCATCAGCACCACCAGAGCTTCGCCCCAATCAACATCATTCACCACGTGGAGATGCTGCCATTTCTTTTTTGGCTTTATTGCTTTTATCAAATTACCGCTTATATCAAAGTTTTTTGCCGTCCCGTTGACTTTGTTATAACGAGGGATTTTATTTTCACTAATTAAAAATCAAAATAACGAGTTTTAGTTAATTGTTCGATTTATTGTGACAATTAGCCCCCTATATTACGTACCCCTGGCCTTATAATTCTCCAGCACAAACCGCATTACTGCAGCTTTTACCTCAGCTGCAGCTTTTACCTTTTACATAAACCTGTAAAGCATAAGAAAAACACTCCATACTTTGTCAGTTCGTCATAACTATTCCTACCTCAGTGATCTCGAAGTTGAGGTCCACATCAGTTGACTCGTAGTCATTGCAGCTCCCTGACTCCCCAGTGGAGCTGGATTGCTCAGACTTTGGCACAACGTTGAGTGCTGTTTCGGTGCCAATCTTGGTTGGAAGTTCAGATTCCTATGAGAGAAAAAGGCAAATCAAGTAGCAACCTAAGAAGTGCAGGACTGCAACTACTATGTATTATGAAGGTGTATGAGAAACTCCACTGCCATCGAACACCACAAATGTGAGAAGTTGCGATGAGTGTTTGGAAGGTCTAGATATAGAATTCAGGATGCAACAATGAGATTGTTATCATCCCCGATTTTTATGACAAACTTTTAATTTGCACAATAAACAGATCATAAACAAAAATGAAAGACATTTACAACACCCTGTAACGCCGAATTAGAGCACAGCTCTTGAGGAGGAGGAGGGAAGGGTACTGAAGGGAGGGTATACCCCTCCTCCCTCCTCCTTATCCTCCCTGCTACTCCTCCTCCTTTCCTTCCTCTTCCTTATCCCCATTCTCCCCTCCTCTTCCTTTGTCCTCCTTCTCCCCTCCTCTTCCTCCTCCTTGTCCTCCCCTCCTCGTCCTCCTTTATGTCCTCCTCCCCTCATCCTTCAAGCTCCTACCTTCCTCTCCTCCTCATCCCTCCCCCTCCTCTCTTCCCTTCTCCTCCTTCCCTCCCTCCTCCTCCTCCTCCTCCTCGTGCAGTGCATTATGGGAAATTTTCCATAATGCACAGCGCAATTACGCTGACGGCGACGGAGACACCGCTCATGCTGGAAACGGGCGTTTAAGACGGGGTGTCTAGCAAATTATTATTTTGAAATTCCCTGACTTTTCCAGGTTTTCCCCGACAATTTCAGGTGAAATTTCCTGACCACTGCGGAGGCGGTTAAATATATAAGACCATTACAACACAAGGCATTGAGCACTGTGAGGATAATTTTGCACGGGCTTAATCCAACTTGCATATTCCGATTTGGGTTTGTCCAGTCCGGATTAAACGAGCACTTTCTTGCCACTGACATCGTCAGTGAAGAGGCCACTTCCGGAAACACGATGAGAACACGACGCTCAACCACACACAACAATAACCGAACGGCAGCATGGCCGCATGGCCGCCAGATGCACACTTTCGAATACTTTTGGGTTAAGGCTTGGATTGGATTGGGGTCTGCGGCTTTCCGATTTGTTACTGAGGTGAGGTGAGGACAACGTTTATTTAAACTAAACCAAGGAAAAATGCCAGTCCCCAAACCAGGCCCACGCCGGTCAGACACCACACAAAAGACAGCCCCCGGACATATTTGAGCGCGAGCCCCCGCGAAATCCGTTCCACGAATGGCACGGGGCAACAAGTTCAAAGAGAAACTCGGCACGCGCCACCCGAAGCAGGAACACCGCGGCGACTCGTGTCCGCAGGCCGTCCCCGCACGATGCATGAGCGGCGCGACCCCGGCCCAAGGGACCGATGCGGCGCGGTCGCTCTCAAGCATGGCGTCTACGTCCTTGGCGGCGTGAAATGATGATGTGTTTCGTTATAACGAGGGCCCAAGTCCGATTTGTTACTAAATCTCTAACTGGATCTAGCCTAGTGTCACGCCCTCAATCCAATCCAAGGTTTGGACTGGATTTGTCGGCTGTTCCGTTTGCATTGTGTAGCACACTACATCGATCGGGTGAGCAGAGCCTACGTTCCGCTCTAAGCAGAATTTATTGCCCATTTTTCTGCCCCCAAGTCCTCAAGTCTTTGCTCAGGGCCCTCGATGGCGTTTCCAGCTCATTTTCCCTGACAGGGCTCGCTTTTTGACAATATCCCTGACAATTCCCCGATTTCTCCCCGTAATTAAAATTTGTCTGACAATTCCCGGTTTTCCCGGTCGCTAGACACCCTGCAAAAGCTGCACTCTAAAATGTCATTAGAATTAGGGGTGCAATGTGTTTGATCATGTGACTTCCATACTTAGGAAAAGCATTCTCAATTTTGACTGTAGTACCTTCCACTTGGGAAAAATATCTGCAATCCAAAAGTTGATTTTATTTTGCAGCACTGCCTCTACGCCTTGCAGCCTTGCCTCTGCCACCAGCACGCACTTGCTGCATGTTGTGTTCACCTAGTTTTGATTTTCACTTCTTCTTGAGAGTGTTGTAAATATTTCAATGCCATCATCAGACTTCTCTTCTTCATCTTTCTTTCCTTCGATTGGCTCTATCTAATAAAAAGGGACAGTCTATCAGAACGCTCGGACCAGACTGGTCACTCGCTGAACAGTGTCCCCGTAGCCCGGGACAGAACATACATTTCAGGCGACGAGGAGTTCCTGGACTCGATTGACTTCACTGGCAAGACATTGGCTGCGCCCATGTTTCGTCGGCTGGTCCTCGGTGAATTATTTTGTTCGTCCAGCCACATCCTTCGGTCGTCCCCAGCCACATTCAAGATGGCTGCACTATAGAACAGCCTCCCTCTCAAGCAGAAGGTCATCTTCCCACGATGACAACCTCCGGCGGCAGACTTCCCCCGGAGTTCTTGGCGAAAGCGGGTAGTCCGCCCATCCCATGGAAACGATGGATATGGATTTTTGAGCGATATCTGCTGGCCACTGGTGCTCGAGATTACGATGCCGAACGTCGGCAGGCCATGCTGCTCACCTGTCTCGGCGAAGCAGGCCAACAGATATTCGACACGTTACCAACGCCCAAGAGTGCTGTTGCAACGGCGCCAGTAACATTGGCAGCAGCAAAGTGGTGGACAAGCTCGCCGTCCACCGGCGAGAGACATCTACAAAGAAACGGTGAAACTCCTCGAAGCAGAGTTCACTCAACTCGTCAACGTGACTCTGCAACAGTTGCAATTTCACCTTCGGAAGCAACAAGAGTCCCTCAAGGACTTTCTGGCGAGTCCCTCAAGGACTTTCTGTCGGCGCTGCAAGCCTTAGCGATTACGGCAAGTTTTGGAGACCAAACACAAGAACAGGTCTGGAAACAATTCATGATCGGTGTCGCGTCGTCTGAAATACAAGCGCGAATGGTTCTTGATGCCGCTCTTCCATTCAACGCAGTCCTTGAGACGCTTTTAAACATTGAACTTGCACTACATTAAGTTCGGGAATGGACAATGGCATCAACACCTTCCCCAAGCTCTCTTTCGACTTGTAGCGTTTCTATCGGAAGTGCGGGCTTCAAAGCAGGATTGTCAACAGAAAGGAACTTGAGAGGGAATCATACAACACCACCGTCTCTAAGAAACTCAGCACCTCGAGAGTGTTCGCCCTGGTACAGTTCTCGCTCTCCTGCAAGGAGTGAATGTGCTGAGAGCCAAAGATCGACATCTCAAAGCACGCGCGACGCACATGCAACAGCTATTGAGCCCTGAGTTGCCTGTGGCAGTACTGGCCGAAAAGAATCGTGTGGAGGTGGACCACGACGGTCTGGACGGCCATGTCGCAGGTCGGTCCAATTCACATCTTCGCCTAGTTCGTGGCATGACCAACCCCAAGACTTAACGATCAGAGAATTTATGGACGAACGTGTGCGCATTGAGGACACGGGTTGGAACGCTGCCAGAGTTACGAAACGTGCAGAGCCCGGAATCTTTACTGTTACAAGTGTGGTCGTCGTTGTCACTTCAGCGGTGTCTGCAGAAGCATGCACAAAAGCTAATCACAACGATTGCAGCGCAAGAAAGTCTAACAGATTCTGTCAGATGACGATGACAACGACGCAAGGCTCGTGAATCACATCACGGGAATGTGCAAATCACAAATCTTTAATACGGTAAAAGTCTTCAGGACGCCACTACCGTTCTTACTTGATACAGGATAGCCTGTTTCGATAATGGACAAGTCCACATTTACACAGCTGTTCGCAAGTGACGCCAAAGTTGTGCCACCCCGTCACGTTGCTGAATTTTTCCCGCGAGCCCACCAACGTGTTGGGAGCCTTCACGGCTGCTGTCACATTCAAGGCGAGACAGGCACAAGTGCTGTTTTATATAGCGGACAACGGTACGTTGCTACTTGGAATGGACACTGTGGTAGCATTGGACATTCAAATGAGTGGAGCAAGCAAAACATGCTTCTATACCGATGCTGACGAGCCTGGTGAAGCGTCACGACTGCCAGACCCACCTCTGCTATCTGAGCAGACTACTGACAACACCGAGGCCAGCAACAAACACCTTCCACACCTACAACTGACGTAACCTGCCAGACCGATGACATATCTGCGGCACTGGACGAAGAGAGGGCGGCGCGTGCCATGCCACAAAAACAAGCGGCAGTAATTCCACCTACCGCATCCGCACCGGCAATGCAAAGTCCAACACTTCCAGCATGACTCGCACGTTTTAATCACCTCTTCACTCCTGGCCTGGGTCGAGTGAAAGGAATTCAGTGCAACGTAAAGATTCGAGAGTCAGTTCCACCTGTTCAACATCGCATGAAGCAAATCCCTCAAGCGGCTCGGCAAGCCGTCTCGGAAGAAGTCAAGCGCCTAGAACAAGGCGGCGTGATTGAGCGCATTGATGCCTCAGAATGGGTCTTGCCCATTGTGGTAGTTCAGAAGACGGCACCATTCGGATGTGCGTTGATCTTTGTAGCGCAAACAAAGCGGCTGTAATTGATAGTTACCCGCTTCGTCACATCGAAGAGCTGTTGAATGCTCTACACGATGCCCGTCACTTCTCAAAACTAGACCTAGCGACTGCTTACCATCAAATACCATTGCATCCAGACAGTCGCGACGTAACAGCATTCATCACACATGAAGGGCTGTTCCGTTACAAAAGAGTGTGTTTTGGACTAACCTCTGCACCTGCAACGTTTCAGCAGATGATGTCCAAAATCCTGCATGGCTGCCAAGGCGTACTATTCTACCTTGACGACGCTGTCGTCTTTGGCAAGACTCAACAAGAACATCTGGAACGTCTGCGAGAGGTTCTTCAACGCATCTCTGACGCAGGGCTCAAGCTTAAAGGGCAACTCCAGTCCATACTTCCGATTTTGGGATTATGACTGTTTTTAGTGCAGTCAGCGTCCCTGAATTGCAGGGTGTAATTTTTTTCTCGTTATTGTGCATAGTCTTAAAGATATAGACGCCTCAAAGTTTTGTTTGGGGCGCGGCCAACAAAATCGAAGCCTGCCGCCCGAGGCCCCGGCAACTGGAAATCAGTTGCTATGTGAACGTGACGTCAGGATCGTTCTCGTTCAACGAGTATGCAGGCCGAGCGGCACCTACCTCTGTTGCGCTAGCCGTCTAAAGATAGGAGGTAAGCTGATTTAATTTTAATTCTGTATACATGGTAGTTATCCAGCATATGTAGCAAGAGCTAGTGCGTATACCCAAAAGCTAGCGACTGGAAAACTCGTGAACTCGTACGGTGCCGTACTCGGCGGCCGCCGCGGTGCGTGCGCTATGCTGTACTCGTCGCTTGTATACCCAAAAGCTAGCGACTGGAAAACGAGTGAACTCGTTCGGTGCCGTACTCAGCGGCTGTCGCCGTGTGTGCGGTCTTCCGTACTTGTCGCTAGGCCTAAATTGTCATCGGGGCTCTGTGGATGGAGCGGCGTTGCTCTACGCCGCGCTACCCTTGACGTACAGTATGGGGGTCCTCTCGCTTTCGCGCTGGGGGTCAGTCCCACACACGAAGCTTTGAGGCTCTCCGGCACGGGCCGCGGCGCCCGAACACACGTATGCTGGGCTGTACACGTCTGTTTTTTCGTTCTTTTTTCCTCGGGCACGTAAAAGCCGAAGTCCTAAGTCCACTCGTCGAACAGCGTTTACCCACACCTTCTCCAATTTCTGGTCCGTTGGAAACTTGTCAAAAAGCACCTCCATGTTGCGCAGCGGGTTGTTTGAGCAGCCCACAGCACTACAAGTTGCACTCGGCATCTTTCGAGAAACAGCTGGGTAGTATTGGGCGCATTGAGTTGCTCGCTAAAACGAGTCTTGGAGTCCTCACAAGCAAATAAATAAAAGGCTATACCGAAGCTACATGGGCTACAGATAAAAGAAACGGCTAAACACGCCAATCACAAACCGAAGTAGCGGTGGTAGCGGCTCAAAGAAGCGCACTCCGCGCGACGCCGGACCGGAGGAAAAAAAAATAACAATACTGACGTCACGGCCCAATGTTGCTTTAGCGATCGGCAACCTGCTGGCCACCCGCTAAGGAGCAGCGGCTCGCGGCGGATCGCATTTTTATTATCGGCATTAGTTGAGAATGCGGCGTCCCACGGACGTAATATTTTGGCTGGGGTCGTATTTTATGTCACTACAGCGATACCAGTAATTTATTTCATTTTGAGTTTTGGCCGGGGTTGCCCTTTAACAATAAGTGTGTCTTCGGCGTCACAGAACCCTCTTTTCTGGAACATAAAGTCAGCGGCACCGGAATTGCTCCTTTGCAACAAAAAGTGGATGCTCTTCGAGCTGTTCCCATTCCAACAGACCTGACGCAGCTAAGGTCCTTCCTGGGAATGGTCGAGTATTATGTATGATTCCTTCCCCCTTTGTGTCTGAAGTAGTACCTTTGCGTAGGTACCTCCGGAAGGGCATGCCGTTTATTTGGGACCAAGCCGCGGAAAAGAGCTTCACTCGAGCGAAGAAGTTGCTTTCGTCTTCAAAAACTGTCAGGATGTTCGATCCAGACCTACCCATAATTGTGACTACCGATGCTTCGGCATACGGGCTTGGAGCACTGCTTCAGCAACTCCACGGCACGGAAGTCCAGACGGTCGCCTTCGCATCACATACGCTGACTACGGCAGAGCACAAGTACTCGGCGGAAGAAAGAGAAGCCCTTGCATGTTTGTGGGCGTGTGAGAGATGGCACACATACCTGTGGGGTCGTCGCTTCAAGTTGCGGACAGACCATCAGGCACTCGCTGCACTGTTAAACACCCGAGGAAATGGACTTCGCCCACTCAGAATTACTCGGTGGTCGACGCGTTTCCTGAAGTACAACTTCCAAGTCGAGTATCAGCGGGGCAGTGAAAATCAGGTTGCAGATGTGCTTTCCAGGCTTCCGGTACGAGATGTTGAAGGCGGAACACAATTCAACGAAGAGATTGTGTCTTTTGTCTTCCTGGACAGTGAATGCATAACGAAAAGGTGGAACGATACAACCGAACCCTCAAGTCCTACATACAGTGTGCTGCACTCGAGAACTGCGTACTGCACGCCACAGTCATGGACTACCTTTTCGTCTACTGCTTTACACTGCACGCCATCACCGGGTTGTCTCCTGCTTTTCTGCTCCACGGTCGCAAGCCAAGACACAGGCTGCACATTTTGGGTCTTTCCTACAAAGAGTTCCACAAGAATCCGTTTGATGAGGTGCAGCGACTGCGTGAGCGTGTACAGCAGAGACAAGATCACTGCAAAAGATATAACGACGGAAGAGGGGCGTCTGGGATACTGCAGTTCAAAGTGGGAGACCTCATCAGTGTGAAAAAGCCTGGATAAAGTGCACGAGAGAAGCCCAGCTTTCAGTCCTCCGATGCGCATAACCCAGCAGGTCGAAAGGTGGACCTACCGACTTGAGGACGGCAAGGTATGGAATGCCTCCAAGCTATCAACCGTTCCAGAGCCGGAGCTGTGTCTGTGCCTAAAAATCTCCTCTAAAACAAAACCAACAACAAAGAAAGGGCGATGTGCAGTCATCATGACTGGCAGCCAACAGCTGTCGCTCCGACACCTCGGTTGAGATGAGGGACAGCAGAGCAAAATGCAACAGCAGCACCGCCCCAAGCATCAGGACTGCGACGGTCTCGGCGCATCCTGTAACCACCTGAGCACAATTCAGAAGAACTTTGAATATAAAATGGAACTGTCATAGTTTATCTCATGAAACTTGCATGTGTGAGTGGGTGAAAATGAGTACATGCAGTAGGTGTTAACGTGTATAGTCCTGGCCAGAAATAACTAAACTTGTAGGATTGGAAGGAATGTGCTGTACATAAGTCCAAAAATGGATCGTGTTACCTTGAGCGATGATTTCGAAATTGTTGTTTGTTTCCACGTAATGAACTTAGCATTGCACATAAAAATATTGTCAGTTGTATATATCTGTAATTGTTGTTGTTCACATGCGTTTTGTACTGTATAGTGATCCGGTTTAGTTTGCAATTTCCTTGAAATGTTCTTCTCTTCTCCGTTCACTTCTATTAACTATACTCAATGTTTCATTCTTATTTTCCTAATTCAAGGGGAGGGGGGAGAAATGTTGTGTTCACCCCCTAGTTTCGATTTTCACTTCATCTTCACAGTGCTGTAAACATTTCAATGCTATCATCATTCTTCTCTTATTCATCTTTCTTTTCTTCAATTGGCTCTATCTAATAAAAAAAAGGACAATCTATCAGAACGCTCGGACCAGACTGGTCGCTCGCTGAACAGTGTCCCCGTAGCGGGACACAACACTGCCTCTCACCGAACATCAGCTGCCACACACTGAATTATTAGCCTGTCACTGACTATACCGTAGTTAGAAATTACATATTTTGTAAAGGAGTCATTCCACGCCAAACAATCTAGGCTTAAATTTGACCCTTACAGATTCAGTCTGAAAACTATGTGTTATTGGCAGAGGTTGGCATTTTAGGTTGCCTTCACTCAGCCTCACAGCCACACCCATCTAAGCCCCTCACTCACCCTCACAGCTACACTCACCTTCAGCCCCTCACTCACCCTCATCCTCACACTCACCTTCAGCACTTCACTCACCCTCACTGAGCCTGACGGTCCTCACGCCCCTCACGCACTCATGGCCCTCGTACCCCTCCAGCACTCATGGCCCTCACGCCCCTCACGGCCCTCAAATCCCTCACACCCCCCCCGCACTCATGGCCCTCACGTCACTCACGCATTCATGGCCCTCACGCCCCTCACATACTCATTGCCCTCACAGCCCTCACACCCCTATGGACCTCACGCACTCACCGCCCTCACACCTCTCATGCCCCTCACGCACGCTTCAGACGGGGCAATTTCGCCCAGAAACTTGAGTTCGTAACACCAGCAACACGGGCCGCCCGCGTTCACATGCAGCAACCAATTGCTACAATTTGCCATCGTCATCATGAAATTTTATTTAAGAGCGCAGCCCTTAGGTGCCCGTTTCCGGCTTGAGCGGCGTCGGCGTAACTGCGAGGTGCATTATGGGAAATGTCCCCTAATGCACCACGCGGGGAGGAGGAGGAGGGGGAGGAGGACGAGGGAGGAGGGGTATACCCTCCCCTCAGTACCCTTCCCTCCTTCTCAAAAGCTGCGCTCCAATTCGGCAATACAAGGTGTTGTAAACGTTGTTCATTTTTTCTTGCACTATTTTGACACACAATTACGCGCTATAAATATGTTTTCATGCATTTAAAGCTCGTTGAGAATACTAATGCCTCTTTCTGAAACGGTTCATTTCCAAAAACGATCAATTTCAAACCAGAACCAAGTTTTTTGTTGTCATCATAACCGGCACGAGGTATCACGTGAAACTATCGCGTCCCTGATTGGATGTAGCCGCTTCAAACGTCTTCGAATTGCTCTGAGTTGCTTGCTTGTTTCGAGCCGGACCAAATCTCAGCAATTCGTGTCGATCTAGGGAAAGCTAGAGAAGAACCCGCCAGCAACACCAGAATTGCTGAGGAAGTTGCTCTGTCTGAAGGGGGCCTCACGCGTTCACTGCCCGCACGCCCCTCATGCAATCATGGCCCTCACACCTCTCACCACCTTCACGGCCCTCACACTCATGGCCTTCATGCCACTCACGCACTCATGGCCCTCACGCCACTCACGCACTTACCGCCCTCACACACCCACGGTCCTCACAGCCCTCACGGCCCTCACTCACCCTCACACTCATGAATTTTCCTGGTTCAGAAACTCGCTCACTCTCACCTCAGCTGCGAAGATGAGGGTGAGTGACGGCCCTCATGAGTGAGGTTTGCCGAGGCATGGTTATTGGTGATGTAAAGGTAACTTTTTCAAGATATTTTTGCTATAACTAATTTTGTTAACGACCATTTGAATTTTGCGGAAAACAGGCTTTGAGGGGTAAAAACACTTTTCAAAAAGGTTTGAAATGAGACTGCAAAATAAAACACCACTTATAGTAGGTAAATATAATCTTCTAAATTATACAATACGTTTGCCGCATACTGTCGCGACCGTTTATAACGAAGTCGGTTATAACGAAACAGCGGCTAAGGTGAAGCGATCACAATTTCCCATTCCCATTTGTACTTTTTCAGTGTACAGTCTAAGCTCGTTATAACAGACCTTGATTTTGACCAAGATTTCGGTCTGTTGTAAAAGGAGTATATTGTATGCAGATATGAAGTTGAGTCAGTGGTGCATAGAGGAAACCAACCGAACTTCACAAATCGGTATGTTATATCCAAATGTCTGTTGTAACCAGGTCTGTTATAATGAGCTTAGACTGCACCTATTTGTGTCGTTTTTTAGCGAAGGAAATTGAGCGGCTCCCGCGGATGAAGCGAAGAGCAATGTTCTGACAAGTAAAAAAATCATCGAATTCGGAAAGTTTACCAAGTCGTAAACCGCCGCGTTTTGCTGCCACGGTCGAGCAGCCACCCAGAATGTGCCGCAGACATACCCTGCAAAGGCCAGCAGCGGCAGCCTCTATATCGTCGTCTGCTCCACGCTCCTTATCTCGGAAACGGCTTTTCCACATCGCACGCGGCGAAGGCGGCGTAGCGTGCCGATAGGGGCGTCCAAAGTGCGACAACGCAACGATGAGTACCGACCAACGTGGTACCAACGGAGAGGACGGAGAGAGCCTAAATGTAAGAGAGGGAGCAACTCTAACCATGGAGAGCTTGTGCAATTTAATGGCAGACGCCTCCTGGGCAGATTGACGTAAGTGCACCTGCATTTGTTGTCTCGTGGACAGCGTGGAGAAGAAACCGGGCAGAGGGGTGGACACTTTTGCAGACGGTGAATGCGTTTGACTCCTTGCAGGCTGCAACTCGTTTTGCAAACGCGGCCCATAAACCACGTGAACCTGATCGAGCAGTTACTTCATGTTCCGTGTCGGCGTCGCTAGTCGGTGTGGTCGCTCTCTGCGCAAAGTGTAGCTTCGCTCAAGCACCGATTCGGCAACTCGTCGCCACTCAACGATGGCGAATTCTGGCTCCGGCCACACCAGGACGGGGAAGACGAAGGCAATCTCCTTGAAACAAAAGCGTGCCGCTATCCTCAACGAAGTGCGCATAAACATAAAGAATGCAGTTCACCGCCGACATCCTACGCGGCGGTCGTCGCAGGTGTCAACATGGTTCGTAGAAAGCTCCCAGGATCCTCTTTCGATCGGAGCTTCTCGGGTACAAGCGGCTCCAATTTAGCAGGGAGCATATGCAGGAAAGCCTCGACCGTTTTTTGCAGGCCGCAATGAACATGTGCCCGTGATGGCGGCAACCAGACAACCGGCAAGCCGGTTGTCTGGTTGCTGCCTGTCGCTTATACATGGTTGTAGCTGTCTGGAGTTTTGTGTCGACACGCCGCTTGTCCGCGGACACAATACTAGAGAAAGTAGCCCATAACAGCTCCGCTGTAACAGATAACAGAAGGGAGAGGCCTTACTGCAGACAGCAGGGCAGGTGCATCTTGCACTACGACTGGGGCTGTGGTGCTGCTCTCCATGCCTGGGATGCTGTACAGCACCTTGAGCACCTGCACCAGCTTGAAGTCCGTGACCGACACACGCAGCAGGGGCAGCCTGCCCGTCACCTTCACCCTAGAGACAGGCAGTGAAAAGCACATTTTGGTTAGCCTCAAGGTAATCAAAGGAATAAAGCCATTTTTGTATTGTAGTATTTGCATTGTATACAGTGGACTCCTGTTAAGCCAAATTCACTGAATGCAAATTCCTGCATGTGCTGAACAAATTGTAATGTTTGGTTGGTTTTCCATAGATGCAATGCAAGAAACATACACTGAGCATTATCGACTTTGTGCATGTGCTTCGGTCAATTCATACTTCTGCAGCATCCCAGTGTCTTTTGAAGCAGAACATGGTATAAGCTGAACAAAGTTTTAAGGTCCCTTCTTGTTCATATTACCAAAGTCCACTGTATGTGGTCTTTTTATAATATTTGTGTTGTACTGGTACCATACTGCCATACTCCATTTCACGATAACTTGACGAACTGTGGAGGCTACAGCCCCTGCGACCCAATAAGAGCGTTGGAGCGAGGCACGTGACAACACGTCACAGGAGTGTGTGTGTCACTGCGCCAAGGAACCGGCTGTCGTCTGCTGGCCAATAGTTGACTACTGCAAAACCCACCAACTTCAGATGAACGTCCACTGCCGCAACACTGTTGTCCGCTATAGTAGGGAGCTCTTTGGGAACAGCCCACGAGACAACCATACACTCAATTTACTAATCTGAGGTGGGTGCTAACGCCAGGGCCATGTTTTGAGCGGAAAAGGTAGATTACATGGCTAAGACCGCCAACGACCATGACACTACAAGAGAAAACAAATCAGGAGAGGATATAATGTTGCATCATATTTTTTAAAAATATAATTGGAAGTATAGCGCACCGTGCATTCACGAGGGCGCCCATCAAACCACTCTGCCACCTTGGCCGCAAGGTAGCTATGCAGCTGCCTCGCCTCAGACACGATCACATGGTCGTGTCGCCGCGGGGTCGATCGGGATCACGAATACCGCTCCCGACGTGCCGCTTTCTCTCCTAGCCACGGGATGGCGCTGCAGGCGCCCCATGGCGGACAAGGAGAAACCTCCTCGCCCATCTATCGGATATACTCAGTGTACCAGGAGGCGAAGGGCCTCTTAGGATTCGAGACGGCACCGAAACCAGCAGGCAAGTGCGTGCGACCGGATCTAGGGTAATCATGGGACATGAGGCCTGAGGGCCCTCTTTGTGCAAGAGGATATCAACTGATGCTACAGTAAACTTTCATTAGTTCGACCTTGGTTAATTCGACTTTACGTTTAATTCGATCGTGTTCAAAAGTCCCGGCGAGCACCCATACATTTCAATGGGAGGAAAAGTTTGATAGTTCGAACTCGGGAAGACTCCACATCAAATAATTCATCCCGAGCGGATGCGCGCGGGCTCATGCTGCACGGCACCACGGCAGAAAAACCACCAACGTACGGCGAAACACGGGCCTTTTGCTGCGAAGCCGAATGTGTGCAAACATGTGCCTGCTCCTCTACGCCGTTGAGATGGACCGTAGCGAATGACACGAGCCAGCACAACCAATCTGGCGTGGAGTAGCGCGGAGAACATAGCACGGGGTCGGGCACGGAGACAGCACACTCTCTCAAAGCGCTTTTCAGTAGCATCGTGTGCAATCCATCTTGCGCGCCGGAATGCGCAAATTCTCTTTTTCTTTTTTTTGTTATTTTGTCGTCGACGGTTTGGTTGCCCGGCGCCAAAGTCGGCTCGTAAAGCTTTCTCAGCGCGCGCCCTCAAAGCGCTTTTCTGTAGCATTGTGTTTGCGTTTTTCGGCGCGCAAGATGGTCCATCTTGCGCGCCAGAAAACGCAAATTCTTTTTTCCTTTTTTTTGACGGTCGGCACCAAAGTTGGCTCGTAAAACTTTGTTTTTTTTTTAGTACGTGATTTTTGGGGGACGTTTAGTTACGTTGCTTTCTGGAGCATGCTTTTGGACAAGCGTTTTAAGCACTGAAGGCAGCAGACCATCCGTGAGTACTTTGGACAATAAAAGGAAGTTTAATTTTAACCGTTTTTCTGTACTTTTTTTTAATTCGATCATTCGGATAATTCCACCAAATTTCAAGGTCCATATTGAGGTTGAATTAACGAAAGTTTACTGTATAACGACTTCTGTGCTGCGTTAAATCAGCTGGCAGTTGGTTCGGTTTTTAGCAGCAGGTAGAAATACTATGCACTGCACCCTTAGTTTAACGGGTGTTGCAGAAAAGCCAATTAAAACCAGACACTCATATTCAAAAAATATTGCAGAAAAAATTTCTCAGATATCGAAGGGTGAGCCCCGTTTGCCACAGAAACAGTTTTTCCCACCCATGGCGAGATATTACGTTGTAATCTCCCCACCAAACAACTCGATATATGACACCTTTAGTAGGTAAAACTGCACAAAAGTATAGAACAAGTCCAACTCTTTGTCATTAAACTTCAGCAATAACAAATTTATCGTACAGAGCTTTACATATTTTAGAATTCTGCTCGAAAGTTTGGTTCTCCGGCACTGTGAACCCCACCACTATGAACTCGACCCTCAAATCAGCCAACGCCACCTAGACAGCAAGGCCTGTGTGCTGGTATAGGTCGACTCCAAATGTAAATCAACCCCCCAAATCCTGACCAATAAAAAAAAAAAAGTTAATTGTTAAGGAAAAATTTTTTTTTAAATGCTCTTTTTTGAGATATTTTTTTTCTGAAGAGGTCAACTTATACGTGGCAATATACAGTACTTCAATCGAGCACGGAGCCCAGATTGAACCCAGAAGCTATGTCAGTGTTCAGATAGGACTTGTGTCCAATCAGTAAAGCACTGACTGAACACGAGTTCCTACCAAACACTGATGCAGCACTAGAATGCAATCTGCCCTGTGCTTGATCGAGGTATATGATGTAGAAAACCAGTGCACAGGCCTTGCTATCTAGGTAGTGTTGAATCAGCCCACTGTTTACCTGAACAAGAGGGGCCTGTACCCCTCCCCCCTTTGCATCCATCAAGCTTTTGACCCCGTTAAAAGTTTGGGCATAAATATATTTCTATGGCAGCTGAAACTCCTGGAAAATATTTCACTGTTAGTCCTCACTTGGGCAAGCGGACATTGTCAGCAACAATGCACTTCTGAATGTCGATGATGATGTCCGTGGGCTGCAAAACATGGAGGTCAGACTTCCCACTCTTTAGAGCAGGCCTCCAGTCCTTGCCTGCAGAAAACCACATTTGTGAAAAAAAGGGTGCTTCAAAAATAACAAAAAGCCAACACTTGAAGTTCAGAAAGCTGAGGTAATGCTTAAAGGCCCACAATGCAAGCCGAAAATTTTTAAGGGTTTACATATTTAATCAACTAAGTAACATGTAGTATGCCCCAGCAAAGGAATGAGGATTAATTTAAACCAAGTGGGGCTGTTTAACAGGGGTTGTTAACACTTGAGTCGCACAACACCTTCACAACAGTTTGATGACTAGCAAATTTCCTGAACTACCAACTGTAGTATAACAGTCCTGTAGCTCCCTTTTCAAAGACCAAATCTATATTTAATTCACCTTTACAGTCACACTATAGATTTTTGTTAGAATTTTGCATATATCTGCATAGTAGCTTCGAATACAATGCTATTTGATATTTGCTTCGAGATGAACTGCAATATTCACATTTTTCGAAGTGTTCATTGCGGCAAAATAGCCTCGTTGAGTGTGCTTCTTACCCAGCACCGGTACACTGCGAAGAAGCAACACCCGCAGAAGTGAGCTCTGCGAGTGCTGCTTCTCCAGAGTGCACCCGTGCCTGCCGCGATCAACACTTCGGCAAGTACTAATATTGCAGCAATGCTCTTAGGAGAAAAAGCACACTTTCAAAGCAGGATTGTGTATGCGTGCACCTGGTATATTTAAGAAGAAACAAAAACTTTGTGAATGTTAATATCTACATGTCAGTAAAATTTTTCATATCAAACTGTGGCTGTTATGCAGAAAACCACATGGTTAATAACTGTCTTATTTTTTTCAAATTCGAGATTGAAGAAAGGATATTTACATTACAGTATAATGTCATGCAGCAAGTCACATGATGAATATCAAGCAAAATACTGAGCCAGCCTAGAGCCACATATTATTTGCCACATGGGCTAATGGCTGCCCATTGTTGAACTCTTCAAACAAAGGAAAATTGTGATTGTTCTGGCCTTTTTTGTGTTGCACCCATTCATGACACCCTGAGACACCTTTACTTTTATTTCATGTCTAAGAAGTAGAAGCTGGCATCAAAACAAAGCATTTCCTTTTGCTGCTCTTACCTGGGGGGCAGATGATTGCCTCAGCAGCTGTCAGTTTCACGGTGTACTTCTCGTAGGCCTGTGCAATCATCACCTGCAAGACTTCGTCCTGAAGAGGAACAATAAGTTGGAACGATGAGCGACAAAAAATTGTAGAATTGAAATGAGGTCAGCAAATAGAAGTGTGAGCTACCTCTGTGCTTCCAGACCTAACCAGGTCTTGGACAGTGGGGGCCTTGCGACTCCTTGGAAAGCCGTGGACATAGAGCTGACCGAAGCTGACCACCATGAAGAGTTTTCCCCTGAAGCCCAAAAGTATGGAAATCAATTATGCATAAAGTGGTTTCATCTAAACTCGGGCACAATCTTGACCCTTTCCCCTTATAATAATTGGGGTTGTGTGGATATTTATATGGCGTGTAGTTGGTCAGCCTTTCCCCTTCACTCCTTATCTCACTGCAATATGACTTTCTTGTGACACTATCAGGATGGACTTTATAACACTGTGATATTTGATTTGTGATATTTTGCAAAACATTACCATGTTCCTATGACAATATTTGACAAAGTTGTGCAAGCAGGTCTGTGTAACCTATTCAAACTTTAATAATCTTGATACCTTTGGAAAGCTCAGAATGGCTCTTTCCATGGGTTATAAATTCAACATTGTACATTAAAGATAGAAAATTTCTACATACATTTAAAAATGGAATATCTAGAAAGTCTAAACACTTTAAAAAATTCTACTGACAGTTTTTTTATTTCTTGTCTGGCTGGGTATTGTTAGGATTGGTCGGGTACTATAGGCAGAAAATGTTATACTATTTTGTTTGTATGGCTAGTATTAAAGCTTGAATCTTGTCAAACATGCGAGTTAGTATGCCATACAGGTGGCCCGCAGAAATTAACCAATCTGAAATTAATGTTTATTATTTTTATATGGTACTGCTCCAGTCATTTGCACAGCAATAGTGTAGGTAACAAGCCATATCCAGGACATACAATCGTGAAGAGTATGAGCGAGAAGATCGGAGCACGTGGCCTTCGATACACGCTGCGTTACCTCGAGGCTGATTAAAGAGTGAGAGTGAAGAGGAGAGGAAGGCTGCGAGGGTGTGCATATAGGAGTAAGCGCACACTCTCGCAGCCCCTTTTCCACTGCACAATTTTATCAGCCTCAAAGGTAGCGTAGCCTCAAAGGTAGCGTAGCATCAAAGGCCACGTGCTCCGGCATTTCCGCTCACACTGTACGTGATATTACTAGGTAATCAGCAGGGCACCCATGTGACGACATACAAACAAATGCACATATCTACCAATAATCAAGCTTCAACAGGCGCCATGAAAATAAAATGTCATATTTTATGCTAAAAGTTTTCGACAGGTATAGCAAAAGCTGACTAACTGAAGTTTTTTGATAATTCAAATTAACTGCCTAAGTGCGACCATGCTGCACAGAGGTTCACGTATAAATATTAGATGCTGCAGGTCAGTATGAAATTTTCATTCCAGAATGAAAAGATTTTGATGAAGTTCTTTGCAAACAAAGGATGGTGTTAGATAGCACGTGGTTTAGGCTTTACTCACTCCCTCTTCCTACCCTCCTCAAAAACTATGAGGTACGAGGGCTTGAGATCCACGAGGAGCTCGAGTGCCTTCTTTTGCTCAATGGCATGCTGGAGTCCAGTTGCCGACATAGACTTGATGTCGTTCAGCTTCGAAACTGCCTGTGCCTGCAACCTAAAAAAAAGCCACGAAGAGAGTCATTAATGGCATCCAAACTGTTAGGCCTTAGCATTTACAAACTGTACACTATCAGAACCTAGACATGCATTAAAAAATGGCAACTATACACCACTATTTTTATTTTGACAGTAAGAAGTTAAGATGCACTTTCAAGTGAAAGAACTGACAAGTTTCAATAGCAATAAGTATATATTAAAGGCTAGCTCTATATCTTCTAAGGTACATTACATGCATTTCTCAATAAGTGCCCTGTAATTTACAAAATAAAATTTTAATGGTAGCAACATTGCTCAGAGGGATTACTAACACCAATCCTGTTCACATGTTGTACATGTATAAAACAAGCACAATTTGTGCGTTCTAGATTAACATACTACCAAGTGTCTCAAATAGCAGCCAGGCTCTTTAAATCGACCGCAAGGATCTGTTTCTTAACCTATCGTGCTACGATTCTGTGCAGCGTTGCCCACAGGTGGTGCATTTTTACAGCGGAACTGTTAAGGGGTAGTTTCCCCAGTATCGTGTCCGTCAGCAAACAAATGACGACAGGAAACTTTGGACAGCACCAGTCATTTATGAGCAACGGCGGCAACCAGACAACCGGCTTGCTGGTTGTCTGGTTGCCGCCATCGCTCACAGATGGCGGAAACCTTCCGAGCTTTTCCACTCTGGCTTGCCGAGTTGCGGCCGGCCATTACTTCATTCCCACCATAGTACACCTTCGCTGGTCTTCCTTCTTCACCAGAGTGGAAAGGCTGAAAGTTTTTCTATAAAATTAGCAGAGCAAACTTACCTAAAGGAAAAATGTAAGAAAAGAAAAAGGCTTAACTCCTATGGAAACGCAGCGAAGCCACCGGTCTTCAAACAATAAGGCGCCCTATTGTTTGAAGACCAGTGGCTTCGCTGCGTATCCATCAGAGTTAAGCCTTTTTCTTTTCTGACTTTTTCTCCTCAGGCAAGTTCGCTCTTTGCAAATTTTATAGAAAAAATGCACCACCTGTGGGCAACACTGCACAAAAGTGTAGCATGATAGGTTAAGAAACAGATTTTTACGATCGATCTAAAGAGCCAGGCCGCTATTTGAGACACCCGTAGTACTAAAGCCTGAAACTAGAAGGCAGTGTTGCATTTTCCCTCACTTATCGAAAGAGACTTCTTCTGGGGGCCGAAAGACGTCTGCAAGTGCTGCGACCACGGCCTGTAAAGATAAGAGTGTGAAGAGTGACTCTGGGTCAAAGTTGCCCGACACACATAAGCAGTAGCAGAAAATACTCAAGCTTTGCCGATACAATTAGCATTAGGACTACGTACGGAATCGTGAATCATCTCCACGGGCTCTGCAAAAAGGTGAATCCTCTGGTCGCATTTCTCGTCCAATGGATTTGTCTCGAAGAGAAACGTGAGGAGGGACCGCTTGATGTCTGTTGTCACGTTTTCCGAGGAGATCAGCGTGCAGAAGTCAGAGGGAGACTCTGGGAAGCCCAAGATGCGGAACCTTTCGATCTTTGATTCCAGCCTGCGCAAATAAACATGCAAGGGCAACATTTTTAAGCTGCAACTACAGCTCAACAAAACAATTACCATAAAATACCGGGAAGAGCGCTCATCCTACTTTCACTGAAAATTGGGATAATCTAGACATGGGCACTTGTCCAGTAAAATCAGGCGCTTAACGTAGAATTTGCAGAACTTCCAAGTTTCGAAAATGTTAATAGTGGGCTCTTGAACAAAGTGGGCACTTCTGCGGTATTCTAATGTTATATAGCGAACATTCTAACATGGCAACAATTCCTTAAAAACAATAATTTCGATTTGCCTATGCAACGTGTCTTGCATATGAAAATAGCATAGAAGCATAGAATTCCCTGTATATTCTTGCCCATAATTAGAAGTGAAAACTCTACACAATCAAAGTTTCACAATGGCTGCTCCCACTTCTCCGCAATCCCAGGAATGCGCCCCTAACGGTTTCCTGCATGTCTTCTCACAACCATAACGGGCAGGTCAAATCCTAGAGACAAACTTGCCAGCCATAAATGACAGATTTTCTCACGGACCAGAACAGCTCACCATTTTGTCTCGGCACATAAAGAGGCACCATATTGAAAAGCCGCTGAACACAGCACCTGTTTTGTCGTTGGGTGAAGCTTCATGTGCCTCTCGCAATTTTCGCGCATGCTTTTAGCATGTCCTGATTAGCTGGTACTTGAGTAAAGATGATCAGTAGGCATTTAATACTGCTTTACGACAATTTTAGCACTTCATTCTTTAGCAGGCAAGCATGGATGAGTGCTACTGACCACTCACCAAGCAAAATGTATGTCATAGCTAGTGTAATTACGAATTAGTTATGACACAATAATAATGATTAGTAATTGCTCCCCGGTAAGACAAGTTCCAGCTTGTGCATTGAAGCGAGGATGACCTTTCTTTACTGGTTAGGTTAGGTTAGGTTATGTTGCCATTTGTGCCTCAGCCCGTCAATTCTTTGTCTCATGAGCTCTCGAAAGAATCTGAGCTTTTGTTTGTTTTGCTTTTGCAATGTGCATTTTTGTGTGGTGCAATTATATGCTGTGCGCTTTTTTCCGATGAGCTCTTGTGGGGTCCACTTTAGTGCGGTGCTCTTTCATCTGGGTAGTAAACTTTTGTATAGTTAACAAGTAGGTCACTGTGGGCATCTACGAGGTGCCCCAAAGTGTCCAGCGAAAGTAATACAATTCTCTAGCTTCTATCATACATCACTTTGCCCTATTTCGCATGCAAACCTATCCACGGTTAATCTGACAGTTAATATGCCCCGGCGAGTAGATATCACAATGTTACAGAGTTTGTAACTTGTTGGGTTTTGTAACATGACAAAACATTGTTTTGTTTTTTTATGCCAAAAGCATGTTGGTATTTTGTTTTGTTTTGAGCAAGAGTAATAACATCCTATCCACTGCAACAGTGTCCCACCTATAAGCACACACACATGTTTGCGGGCCTGGTCAATTCATGTACTAGTTCATTATGCAACAAACTTGTATACTTATGCAAGTTAATATAACCTTCAGAATTGATTTCACTCCAGGAAACAATTAAAACAAGGCACACAAGCAGAACAAAAAACCGTTGAAGCAGGAGCAGACAAGTGGGCCCAAACAGATAACTGCTATAAACTGAATGGAAGTATTAGGACTTGTGAAGGCACTGTCTCAAAATCCCAATAGACCTGGTACAAAAAACCAATGGCATAGGCCAGTAAGGCTTTGCAGAAGAGTGGTCTAGTAGGAACAAACAACCGTTTTATGTGTACAAGGGTTGAAAGTAGTACACAGCCCCTGTCTTGTGCAGAATAGGAGAAATGAACTAAGGATCACTGCAAGAGGCTACAGACCTGATTGCTTCAGCTCTGGGCCTTTCTTCAAAACTTGCCGACATGTCATCAAGCATGACACGAACGATGACGCTGTTGCTGCAATAAACAAAAGTCTGTCAAACAAGCAACAAAGATTTCAATACTTCAATATGCCACAAGCACATATGGCATGGTACACTTGCCCTTTGCTCTCATCAAAGACAGACAAAGAAAAGTTCTTCAGCAGGAAGTTCAGTCTCTTAGCCACAAACTGAAAAAAAAAAAAAAATGCTCACAGTTTGACATAAAAAAAAAGATACTTTGCATGTTCTTAAAAAAACTTACAGTGACTGGGTATTCAGGTGGTACAGAATTCTCCTGGTACCCAATGGCTGCATATAGCTTCTGCTTCTCAGCAGGAGTCATTGCTTTCTCAAACTTTTCAGCTGCACGTAAATAAAAATTAAAGCATAAAAATACATTGATGAAACCACAGCTTGTTAATATACCTAAACACTCTGCCGTACAGGCCCATCTTTCCTGCTTTCTCAGATATTATGATATTTGCAGTCCAAACTTACCACCAATAAAACATCCGCGAGTCTAGAAATCTTTTTATGCAGTTCCCAAAGTGCCCCTTATGGCAGTCACACCATAATTATGTATGGAGGCTTTAATGTATGTAAAATTGGAGAACAGCAAGTATCTGATACTACAACACATGCGATTTAACCATGCAAAAACGTTGCTTGGAAATGAAAGCATGATTATAATCCAATTTCATAAAAAACTTTCCCGTGAGCAGTGAAGCTGGCCGAGTACCCTGCTAAAGGTTTGCTAGGTGCAGTCTTTTTGGAACTTCACTACTTTTCCCCTTGGCCTCTATACCAACATGTCAATTTAGCAGACATCCTCATTAAACAATCAAAGAGACCTAAAAAACAACTCTGTTTAGAAAAAAAATAACTGCCGAAAAATTACTGCTCTCTTTTAGGAGAGCATAATGGTAAGTGGAGCGTTGGGCATACCGCAAAATTCCGTAACGACGCCCTCCCCTGAGGGATTGCCAATCCCATTTTTCTGGCTAAATATCTTTAACATAAAAATTCAGAAATATTGCCCCCCCCCCCCCCCCCCCCGATTCCCATCGGACGTCACGTGATATCCGACGAGAATCACATCAACCTCGCAATCTGCAGTACCAGTACCTCTGACAAGCGATTTCACATTGGGTCTCCATGTTTTTGTCCGTCATCTGCTCAGGCGATATCGGCTCCCGTAACACGCGAGCTGTTCCTGCGTGTGTACTGCATCGTGAAATGGGAATCTGCTGTGTCCACGATCAGCGGGATCCATTTATGCGAAATGAAAGTTTGTGGCGGATTCCTGCCTTTTTGTCCGCGATCTGTGCGCGCGATATCAATTCCTGTAACACGCGAGTTGTTCCCGCATGTTTATTGCATTGTGAAATGCGATTCTGCTGCGTCCGCAATCTGCGGTATTTGTTCCTGTGACAGGCGAGTTTGTAGAGGAATCCCAAATTTTTGTCTGCGATCTGCGCGCGCAATATTTGTTTCCGTGACAGCTAAGTCTGTAGCAGGTTCATGAGTGTTTATTGCACCATGAAACCTAATCTGCTGCGTCCGCGATCTGCGGTATCCGTTCCCCTGAGATGCGAGTTATCGGCGGGTTTCTGCAGGTCCTTTACACCGTGAAATGCAAATCTGTTACGTCTGCAACCTGCGGTATCCTTTCCCATGACATAGGAGCTTGCAGCGAATTCCCGTATATGTTTATCACATTGTGAAACGCAAATTTGCTGTGTCCGTGATCTGCCGTATTAGTTCC
Organism: Ixodes persulcatus; assembly: GCA_013358835.2. NCBI lineage: Eukaryota > Metazoa > Arthropoda > Arachnida > Ixodida > Ixodidae > Ixodes > Ixodes persulcatus. Next base: position 397,762 of record JABSTQ010010989.1, read on the forward strand.
CGTGTCACGTGGTGTGTAGCGGGTATCCCGGTGTTTATAATTAATTTTTGATTAAGTTTTGCTGTGGCATTCTCAAAGATAGCCAACCCCATGTTTTTCACCATTTATTTCTTCATTTTGGAGGGCGTTCTTAAATTTTACGGCAGGTGTGGCACTGGTGACTCACCAATTACTTGGGTCTCGGAGGGGGCAGTGTTTTTGTCCCCCGCATACCACCACGAGGAAAACCATCCCTGCTTGGGGGGGTTCTTGAGAAGCTGTTCTTCGACCTGTAAACAATTGCAGAGGGAAGTTAACCTACACTCTAGATTTGAGCTGTACGGTCCGAACTGGGACAGTTACTAGGCCTGTACCAGGCCGATGTTGGTCTTCACATAAGCCTCCTACCCCTAAAGCCACCGAAAAAGAAAAGGAATAACACCTCCACCCCCTTCTCCAGCATATATACTTTTATATCTATTCTTTGTTTTCTTGAGCTCGTGCATTTACAGTAGTGCCACCAGGCTTGTCTCAAAGTGACATTCCTATACTTGGTTTCGACGTATGTCAGGTCGCTGGTTCAGAAATTAGCATCAGAGTGTGACTCGCTGCGTTACGACCGCCTAGGACTGCTTACGAGGAGATTGTTATGTGGGGTAGTAGAATGTAAGGGGTTGTGAGCGAGGCGGTCACAGTCGAACACAAATGTCTGACCGAATCTTAAAAAACGCACAAATGCATATACTGTCTTAAAAGTCGTAAAAGCTTAATTTAGGGGTGTGAGAATATTCGAAATTTCGAATACGAATAGAATATTTTCCTTATTCGAAACATATTCGATTCGAAAATTGCATATTCGGAAGTTCCCAAATATTCGGCCAAAGCCGAATATTCTGAAAAAACTGAATATTCGAGCAAGCAACGAATAATCTGCCTGCCACGCATTCCCCTATGAATATGTTTATTCACTGAGAATGGCGTATGATGCGTGCGTTATCGGTCTGCTCCGTTTCTATCTGTCCGATGGCAGCAAGACAGGATCAGTTTCGGTTTCTTTTTCACAAAGCCCTTTGTTGTGTGGCGCTTTTAAAGCAATATGTGATGTAAATGCGCGTTCTATAAATTGATACAATAAAATAAACCTCGAGAGTGAAATATAAATATAAAATAATTCTCGAAAGTGTTATCTAGTATAAATGTCTGAGAAGTAAAAAAAAAAAAAAGAAAAAGCTAGGTGCGAGTAGAACATTGCATCGCCATTGAAAACAACTCCTGCCACTCCCGCGCACTCAAAACTAGGGATGTCGCGAACCTGCCCAGGTTCGAGTTCGACCAAGGTCGACTTTTTCTAACCTTCAACGTGAGGTTCGACAAAGGTTTGACCGAAGTTAGACTTTTGTGTGCATGCGCGAAAATTAAAAAAGCTAGTTGACTCCACCTGGCGAAGTAAAAGTGCAATATTTGTTGGGTTTATTTGTATCACTGGTTCACATTAAAGGGGCCCACCAACAGTTTTTTGACTGGTTTGAAGTTCGCGCTGAAACGGAGCTCCATGAAAGCAGGAACACCGAGGGAAAAAAATATTACAGAAATTCGCAATATTTTGTGAGTTATTAGCAAATTAAATATTGCAGAAAACAACTTTAAATAAGCAAAACATTGCGCTTCATGACGTAAAATGAAACAGTTTAGCGATTGGAGCAAAGCGGTTGGCCAATTGGACGCGAGTTTGGTTGATAGCCCGTCGGCCCCGTCGGCCCGGTCGGCCATTAGGCCTCGCTGCAACCATCGTAGCTTTGGAATCGGGTTGCCATCATCGATGAATTTACCGGGCTTATCGGATTTTGAGCGCCGAATTCTTGAAAAGGAGTGCGGAGCTGGGCGTCGCGCCGTACGAGGATTTACCACGCAAGCGCCGCGACGCGTCTCTGCCTCAGTCCGCTTCGACAGCCGCGGAAGGCTCGTCACGTCTCCCGCCGCAACTCCGCCACCGGAGCCACCTCGGCGAGTAGGAGGTACTCCGCCGCTGGGAGGCGCGCATGAGCGACGAGCGACGAGGCGTTGTTTTCGTCCTTTTTGAACTTTAATTTGCAACTTTATTAGCTCTATAAAAACGACTTTTATGAGAAATAATGACGGTTAACGTGTGATATACTTTATTCCGCTTCAAAATTTCTGGGACGGCTCTCGTCAATCACGAAACCCAGTGAATGTGACGTATAGTGAAAGGGAGCGCCGTTGTGCTCGCGCATTCGGCTCTCGCGGCGCCACCGTCGGAGGAGGTGTTTCCGAGTTGTCAAATTAAAATATGATGCGCTAATATTTTTAAACTCTTTCGTTGTCCACTGGGTTTCCGGGACCACTAGCGTGGAGAAACCGCAAAAAAAAGTAGACGCTCAAATACTGTTGGAGGGCCCCTTTAATGACTAATGAAATCGTTAAAAGCGCATATTTTCGCTTTTATCTGGTGTATACATTGGTAACCATTTCATGAAATATAAATAAAGTACTTTCTAAATTATTTGTTTCCCAAAATTCGAAATATTCGTGTAACAGCCGGGCAACACTGTCCATAAGTCAAACTTCTTCGAACTTTAGTGAAATTTCGCAGGTTTCCTGAGTGAAAGGGTCTTTCTACTGGCGGAAATGGTGTCACGGCGCGTAGGGAGCGCTTACTTTCTAAACACGTTGAGCAGTTAATTTTCCTACACTATAATTTGTAATAAGTGCATTACTGGGAGTATCTTTAGCCTGCTGCAGCCCAGTAAGATGCAGTTGCATTGATTTATTTTAAAAAGGCCATAAAACCTCTTGTTTTGCAATTTTTTATTACTAGACACATATTCGATATTCGAAGCCCATTTTTTGTCTTATTCGTATTCGATTCATATTCGAAAATTTCAATATTCGCACACCCCTAGCTTAATTCAAGGTGGAGCACGTGTCCTACAGGATGCACTAGTCGAGGATCTGTTCCCGCAACCATATAAATTATGAAAAAACAGCGTACAAAGGACAGGACAAGGAGGAGACACACAGAGCACGCAAGCGGCAAGCACCGGCTCGGCTCGTAACTGATATTTATGAGAGGAAGAAGAAAACAATGTTCATACATAAAGGAAAAAAAGGGCGAACGCCAATACATTCACACTACCGTATTTACTCGCACAATGAACGCACTCGCGTAATGAACGCACCCCCAAGTCGGCTCTCGAAATTTCGACTTTTTTTTTCACTCGCGTATTAAACGCACCCCCAACTCGGACCTCAAAATTTTGACCCCCTCCCCCCACGCGCGCGAAATGAACGCACATTTCTATCCTGGTGCAGCCAGGTCGCGAATGCATGGGCAGCGTGGGCAAACAAAACGCCTTGCAAAAGGCGTTAAAAAAATAAAAAAAAGATTCAACTGAAGCAAGAAAAAAAAAACATGGAGCTTTTTTTTTTGCACAGGGCAGTCTGGACTTTGGGTCGCGCCGCGCGCAAGGAGATAAGAAAGAGAAGCGGAGAAGCCCTCGCCTAAGCAAAGTGAAACGAAACAGCTTGCCAAAGGCGGCAAAAAAAAAAAAACAGCCCACGGAACCAAGAGAAAAAAAAAAACATAAAGAGGAGCTTTTCTTTTTTTTTTTTTGCACAGCGCAGTCTGGACTTTGGGTCGCATGCCGCGCGCCAGGAGATAAGAAAGAAGCGGAGAAGCCCTCGCCTAAGCAAAGCGAAACAGCTTACGAAAGGCGGCAAAAAAAAAACCAAAAAAACCAACCCACGGAACCAAGAGAAAAGAAAAAAACATAAAGAGGAGCTTTTTTTTTTCTGTTTGCACAGCCCAGTTTGGTTTCGGGGGCGCGCGTCGCGCGCAAGAAGATAAGAAAGAAAAGCGGAGAAGCTCTCGCCTGTGGGCAAACAAAACAACTTGGGAAAGGCGAAAAAAAAAAGACACGGAAGCAAGAAAAAAAAAACATGGAGAGGAGCATTTTTTTTTTTTGCGCTTGGCAGTTTGGTTTTGGAGTCGCGCGCCGCGCGCCCAAAGAGATAAGAAGTTGCGTCGATTTTTGGGGATAAAAGGTCCGTTCATTATGCGAGTAAATACAGACGCAAAAATTTTACTTCGCGTAATGAACGCCCCCCCCCCCCCCCAACTTTGCATCGATTTTTCGGGAAAAAAAGTGCGTTCATTCTGCGAGTAAATACGGTATAAATATTTCGAAAAATGTTAAATCTACTGTCGAGACCGGTCATAACGAAGTTGGTTATACCGAAAAAGCAGCTACAGCAGAGCGATCACGATCTACCATTCCCTTTTGCACTTCATTATAATCGAAGTCGGTTATAACGAAATAGCAGATATAGCAAAGTGATTTCAGATTCCCATTGACTTCGTTACAACCGGTCTCGACAGTATAACGGCACACATGCAGGTCAGATCACAGGGTTCAGGTAACACTTAGTCGCTAAAAGGACTGTCTAGAAAGAGCACTTTCTTCTCATACACCACTATCAATGGTTTGCTGACACAACACTCTTAATTTTGCTATTGGTACGCCTCCAGGATTTCTCTGGGTTGTGTATAGCTCCTATCCCGAGTGATATTTTTTGTCAAGAGTAGATCAGGCTATCGAAGACTGTCTTAAAACCCCTCCAGTAGAAAAGGTTTTCCGATATGTAGATGATTTAATCGTTTACTCTAAAAACACAGAAGACAATTTTGTAGAGCAGATTTTGGGTGTCTTTGAAAAGTGTGGTTGTGGTCTTAAATTCATTTTTGAGAAACCCCAAGGATACATTCTTACAATTTTTATATCTCACACTGTCTCTTCATGAAAATCATATGTGCTGGTCTTTCTCTCTGCGGGTTTAAAAAGGGTATCCTACACTATATGTCATCCCATTTCAAAGTTGTAAAAAGGGGAATGGCTTTGTCCATTCTAGGATCGGCACAGGTGAAGTCATGCTTCCACAAAGTAAAATATAGTTTTAAAGCTCAATTGGAATGCCTACAGTGTTCAGGATTTCCATAGCAGGTTTTAACTGAGGTAACAGGGTCCTTTTATAAGCAAGGTTCAAGGGTAAGAGAAAAACAGCCGTAAAGAGTGGAGGGGTCGCCCAGTGGTGGCTCCATACGTCCACAAAATGTCCCACAATCTGAAAAAAGTGGCGAATTGCTATGAGGTTCCAATGGTGTTTTCAGCTCTCCAGAAGATGGTCAGAATTCGCTGTCAAGTGCACTCTAAAATAGAAAAGCGATCAAAGCCCGGGTGCATGAAGCGACATCAGCGACAATTCATTCCATGCACAGAAGGTGTTGTGTATAAATTACCCCTTACAGTGGTAAAAGTTATGCAAGACAGACTGATCGATGCGTCAACAATCGCCTCCGAGAACACTACTATTCCCTTCATGCCACCGTAGGAGTCCACCATAAGAGGACACCTTCCACTGCACTGTCAGGCCTGCCAATGGACACCAAAGTTTTAACATTGACAATTTTAGAAAAATTTCCAGGTCGGACTACCAGAGAAATCCTGGAAGTGTACCATATATAAAAATTAAGGGAGTGTTGTGTCAGCAAGCCATTGATAATGCTGTATGAGAAGGAAGTGCTCTTTTTAGACAGTCCTTTTAACGACCAAGTGTTACCTAAACCCTGTGATCTGTCCTGCTTGTGTGCCCTCACAGATTTAACATTTTTGTAAATAATTGTGGTGTGAATGTATTGTGCTTCATTCTTTTCTTCCTTTTTTTATGTATGAACGGTTTTCTTCTTCCCCTCTCATAAATATCAGTTGAGAGTCAGCACTCATGTGTTCTATGTGTCTCTCTTCCTTGTCCTGTCCTTTGTGCGCTGTTTCATCATGTCTCAGTACCAACTAGCCCAACTCACCACATTGCTCCAACCATATCCACACTACAGGTGTTTGATTTGGCAATTTTCAAAGGTCTCTTGAACCCTTGGAGACGACTGCTACTAGTTTTGCTTATCTCTATTTTGTTTCTAAGATATTTATTCCCTCCTTCTCACACAGCAGTCGAAGACCAATACCTCAACTCAGGAGTGGAGTGGAATTTGACTTAGGAGTGGAATTTGAATAATTCTGCTTCTAAATAATTGAATTAAATAAATGGGAGCAGAAATTGAATGCTGTCCTCACTACACAAGGTACTACTCAAAACGAGTGCTTTCCAAGGCTTTGACTTTGCACTTGTAACAATCACTATGCGATTGTTACAAGCACTAAAATCACAGTATAAAGCATGTCTGCTCCACCTCGCACCACATGTTACGGAACCGTCACTAAAATAACTGTATGAGCAGTTTTATTTTTAATAGCACGTTCAGAAATTGGCATAAAATGTGTGAATTGAACAAACTTGCCTCCAGCTCCGCCTGGCGTCTTGCAAGGGTAATGTTGAAGACATCCAGTTCATTTTCAAGTTCCTGTAAATGTTTTCAGTTTTATAACAAAGATACCAAGAATTTTGGCAAAAGAATTTGTTGCTTTTCTAAAAAAAAAGTGAAAGACGTTTACAATTCTCTGTAATGCCGAATTAGAGCGCAGCTCTTGAGGAGGAGGGGACGGTACGGAGGGGAAAGTATGCCCCTCCTCTCCCTCGCCTCCTCCTCTTCTGCTCCCGTCCCATTTAGTGGGAAATTTGCTATATTTACCACTAAATTTAGCAACGAAATTTTTCCGCTAAATTTAGCGGGAAAATTCTTTCGCTGAATTTAGGGGGGAATTTTTCTGCTAAAATTAGCGGGGAAATGTTTCCGCTAAATTAGCGGGAAATTTTTCCAGCTAGATTTAGCGGGGAAATTTTTCCGCTATATTTAGCGGGGAAATGTTTCCGCTATATTTAGCAGGGAAATTTTTCCTCTAAATTTAGCGGGGAATTTTTTCCGCTAAATTTAGCGGGGAAATTTTTCTGCTAGATTTAGCGGGGAAATATTGCCGATAAATTTAAGCGCCATGTGACGTCACCCTAATGACGTCCCTCATGCCCCTCTTGACATCACACGTGGCGTCACGTGTGACGTCATACGGGAAACATCCCATAATGCAACGCGCAATAGACCGATGTCACCAAGCGAACTGCGCAGGCGCGCATTCCGGAAGTGGTGCCGCCGCCATGCTACTTGTAGTCCTCGCTTTCCGGCTTCCCGGCTACATAGGGCTGCGCGTACATCGTAGATTATCGTTTGGAACGCCCCGGTATCAGCTTGGATTCTCCTGCATATTTGTACTCCATAAAATTGTGTTGATTGTGATGTCTTAATTTGTCAGCAAGCGCAAAAAAGCAGTTGCAGTCGTCTTATCGCTTGAGAATCGCTTTGTCGTCTGCTTCGGCGTTGTCTGCTTCTTTGTCTTCGTGAACGCGTGAGCACACTGCCGTTCACGCAGTGGTCCCACTGCGGCCGCAGGAAAAAAACAACGACGCCACTACTCGAGCTTTCCCGGTGCTCGGCTGTCTCAATTACCTTGGATACTGAACATACAGTTGAATGGCAAAGAACAAGAAAATTCGAGGGACCATCGGCTTTGTGTAGCACCGTGGAACAGCGTCAAATGTGTTGGTGAAAAACTGAGCTTGGTATTGTTCAGTCTTGTGCATAACGTTTAATCAACAATGAAGTAAGAGGAGCTGAATAGACTTTCTCGGTGAGCGATAGTTTTCTAAAAGTTGTTTCATTCTGGTCTACAGCCTGTGCGACAGGGTACAGATGAACTGCGGGGAGAAGCCTGCACACAGAGAAGAAATGATCTACAGAAAGGCCATGCCTGATGCGCCGTTACAATTGTCATCTCTCAAAAAGAAGCAACCATGCAAGATACCTGAAAACTTGGGGTGGAGATGATTTTTCGTGTACAGTTTGTATTCAGTTTCGTTGTGTGTGCGCAAGCTCCGAACGCGAAGAGTCGCCCGACGTTGGCAGCTTTTTTCTGGATGAGTAGTGCCAGCCTAATAGACCACCACAAAATAGGTTAGGCTCGATTGTTACATTTCTCCCGGTAAGTGTTGCACTTCTGAATTGCATTATGTGGTGTTTTTTTACGTTTTTGTATGAAAAAAAAATGGAAACCGCTTCCGAAAAAAGTTGTTTTATTTCAAGTGATGCATATCAAGAATCTTTGCTCTTTTTTTTGGGTGATTGTCCTGATCTTTTGAAGCACAGCTGTGCTTAAAACATGTCGTCACATTAAGTTATAACCACCAAAATTCATTGAGCAAAAAGTGTATTCAAAACGGCCTCACCAAACTTAGTGGAGATAGAACAACGGATAGACCGCTACGGAGAGAATGCTCAGAGAGATTCCAACGTACGGAAAACTTCGGAACGTTGTGTGTCTCGTGCCCTGTAATCTTACACATTTGAGCTGACGTACAATAGGTGGATATAAATTATGAAGCATATCGCGAAACAAATGGAAAAACGCTATTTTTCCTGCCGCTCTGTTCGGCTCTGTTTACCTTTCTTTGCCGTGCTGCTTTCTTTCGGGAAGACATAATATCCGAGGCCTTTTTGCCTGGTGCTGTTATTGTAGCACCGTGGCATACAACGGGTGAAGCCACCCATTGAAAACCATGAGTAAACACCTCACTAAACGTTTAGTGCTAACCCGAAAATTTCCAAACGCCGGGCAGGCGTACAATGCACATTGACGCGGCCGGAAAACTGGGGAGAACTACAGGTACCAGCATGCACCGCGGCAGCGGTGGCGTCGCGCAACTCCTGGTGAGATCGGTCTATTACGCGGCCAAGCCACACCAAGCCAAGTCAAGTAAGCATGGCTGCGGGCGCACGCGTAATGGCACCGTTTCTACAGGAGTTACGTAAGTGAGCGTAGCCACGCAGTGCATAAGGCCAACAAAGGTAAGTTTGGGGCATTATCCAGCACCATCACATGTTTCGTCCATCGGCTATATTGATGCGGTAGTCTTCGTGGCCTTGATTTTCAACCGCAAAAAACATTTTTTTGTAGCGTTAGCTACACTGGCCGAGGTTGAGCAGTTTCGCGTGGCCCTCATAATGAGCCGTGCTCATTATGCAAGCCGTGCTCATTATGCGGACCACGCGGCGGTGGCGGCGGAGCTCCGCATAATGAGCACGGCGCACAGCGCCGCACGCTCCGCATAATGAGCATGGCTCGCATAATGAGCACAGCTCATTATGAGAGCTACGCGAAGCCGCCGCGCGCTCCGTTACAGCCGGACCCGTTTCGCCCGCCTCGCCGGTCTGCGCATTCCAGAGGAGTGACGTCATAGCCGCGGCAGACGCACTGGCGCCGCGGCGTGCCCAGCTGTGCGCCTCCGTTGCGCAGTAGCCAAGTCTGACGCTGCACCGGAGCCGCTTGGTAGCGCCTCTCATTTTGTGCGCATTAAGCTCACGCTACGTATATCCTGGCATAGCCGAGCTAAGCCACCGCAATTTTTTTCACCAATTTACAAAAGGTGGTAAGGATGTTGGCCAGTCCGATGAACGCCGAGCCATAGCTGCAGACCCGAGCTTGCCGTGTTCATTCTGTGGCTTGTGTCGCGCCACTTGTGGATGACGCATGCTCCTGCCTTGCTCGCTCCGCAAGGTAGGAGCCGCTGCGCTGCCAGTGCACTGAAGCAATGCTGGTCGCTACAATATCAATGAACACATCGTTGTCTATAATCCGCTTTCGGATAGAGACATCGTGGAAGTGGTAAAGTTTGGGAACGATCACACCACTTTCCGTGCCGAGTTTCCGAGTGCCGCTGACATGAAAACTGCTTGTAGCACCACGGAGTACAATTTTTGCGCTTTCTTTGGCGAAAAAACTGCTGAAAATGCCCTCAAAGGTTTGTGATTTGCAGAGCATAGTTAATATTGTGCGCCTTCGTTAGCAAAATGCTGTGCATCTGCGTTAGCAGAGGCAAGCAAAAATCAACCTCTCCCGATGAGCACTGAATAAAAAACAAAAAAAAAAAGTGATTTGAGTGCTTTTTTTGTATGTTGTATAAGTTTGAAGTATGTTTAATTGAAAGTGTTTCACTGTCCTCGTAAGCTTCACGTTATCGAGAGATGACTGTACTCACTGAAATGAACTGCAAATCTTTACATTTTTTTCTGAGCATGTCCCGTGGAAGCGATCGCTCCGCGGGTGTTGCTTCTCTTCAGAGCATCGGTGCTCAGTAAGAAGTACACTTAGCAAGGTAACCAGCCACGATCAACACTTGGAAAAGTATGAATATCGCAATTGCATGCTTTGGAGAAAAGCACACTTTGAAAGAGGGGAGGTGAACGTGCGTGCCTGGTGTGTATAAAAAGAAATAAACTATGTGAATGTTGATACATACATTGAAGTAAAATTTTCAAAATTAAACTGTGGCCGTTCATAATTCGCAATTTTTTCTTTTCAAAATCGAGATTGAAGAAAGAATATTTGCATATAGCAAGATATCAAAATCCACTCAATTAGGTATAACTGGGCATCTCTAGAGGTTCAATTTTACAACAAATTTGTCCTTTACTTGCCATCCCAAGGCATAGGGCTTTCCGAGGTCGCAGTCTATATGGTTGGATTTTAAAGTTAGCTTACAAATGAACAGGGTCAGGAACAAGCTCCAAGAGTTTAGCAGGGTTTTCGTTTAAGCATGGTGTAATAATAGTGAAAGGATTGGAGAAACTATTCTATATTTGATTCGGAAATATTCGGCCAAAATCAACATCCGCATTAAATTCGCTTCAAACTCAAAATCCACTACCGTAATATTCCGAGTCATCGCCCACCCCACTGCCGCCTGAAATTCGTAAAAAAAAGTGGGGTGGGCCATGTCTCAGTGGGTGAGCACAAAAAGTTGAAAAAGTCAGAAAGAAAAAGACCATTTTTTGGGCGTATCTAGCGCGGCTGCAGAAGAGATACATTAAACTCAACATGAATTAGTTTTATTGTTTTATACAAAAAATGCTCATGAAAGAACGTTTTACTATCGCAAAGACCGTTGCTTGCATACGCATCATGAACACCGCTGATCGGCATACAGCGTGAAAGTTTGTTCCGTGAAAGCACGTTACACCGCTATGTTTTCCTCGTTAGTTAAAAAAAAAAGTTTACAAGAAAATAGAAAAACCAACCAGGCGCAACGAGCGAGCGAGCGGACCACAGAAGCGACGAAGAGCGATGCTGGGAAAGCAAGAAAGCCGGCAATCGTGTTGGCAAATACTTTGGCGTCGGGCCAAGACGGGCGCCTTGTCAATCGCAGCCTTTTGCGCAACTTTCTTGTTTGGTGCATACACGCGTGTGTTTGAGCACGGTGTGCTCAAACACATGCAATTCACGGCACCACGAACACGGAGCTCGAAATGGGACGCTCTACTAACATTTGTGTGCGTCGTTCTAGCAAAGCTTTATTTACCCGTTGGCTTTGTCTTAAACAAAGCAAAACCGCCATTGCGACGTGTCGACAGAAGAAGCGGGTTGGCGGCGACCTTACTTCGGCGGAGACAGACTTTGATCTTACACTCCGCAGTTACATTCCAGGATATGGGGCGTTCGCGTGCCTTGCAATTCCTGAATGGGTTCTGCTTGTGTTATCTTTCAGACTTTTTTTTCTCGGGACAATCTTTTTGTCAGCAAAACAAACTTTCATTCTGTTATCTGCATCGTTTTTTTTCGCACGGATACACTACGACTTTGAGGTTGCTCGAGGAGGAAATGCGTAAACAAAGAGAAGTGTCTTTCTCTCCTTTGTTTTACTTTGTCAAGGACGTCCTCCAACTGTAAGGGTCTGCGGCCGCATCATTCGGGTAGGATGAATGTTCGCGGATCGCGGAGTCAGCGTTGGGGTATTTGAAGGGGTGGACGATGACTCTGTGTTTTTTTTTTGGAAATCGATAGTGCCCCAAAAAGTGGGGTGGGCAATGACTCGGGATATTACGATAGTATTTGCATACTACTAATATATAAATTAAAAACATCAGCTATGACTGGCAAACATTACCCAGTAAACTGCTCCGTAGATGCACTCAACCGTTATTCGTGGGTGCTGAGGCATGACCCTTGGAGCTACTCATATTTAAAGCAATGCTGAGCCAAGTCATTCGTAAACAAAATCTGACTGCCACAACATACAACACACAGACATTTAAAATGTGTCCGTTTTACGTCCCTCAGTCCCAGGTTTTCTGTTATAGTTTCTTCAACGTGCACTTGAGAAGTACTAAATGTAATTGCACACCTATGGACACTAGTACCTCCTCAGCATTCCAAGCCAAAATGAAAAGTAGCTCAGAATGTTTATAAACAAAGGCTTAGACTTTCTGTTGCAAATTGAGACAGTGCAGCTTGAACAGACACGTCCTAGAATAATCAAAAGCCTGTGCACTGGAATCTCGCCGTCCCCGCAGCGAGATCGAGCGAAGGCAAAGATTGGACGCGCGTGCTGGGTCGGCGTTTGGCCGGACCTCGTCTCCAGTCGACGCGTCAAAGAACGCCTGGTGTAAGGCTCGAGTCCAACTGCCGAGTTGGCGCCAGGCGACTGTAACGCCGTCGCCTGGCGCTAAAATTCTAGTAGGTGATGCTGCTTGAACCCTAAGTGAGCGTTCGTGCCAAAACTGTCTGGCAGTGCAGAGAAAGCGGAAAAGCCTGACACTAGAGCAGTACAACCAAGCATACCTGGAGCTTCTCTGCGGTTTCTTTGGACCGCAGTTTGAGCTTGTACTGCTCCTTGTAGTTGCGGACCCGCACCAGATGCTCGTGTATGTGCTGCGGAGACCAGTCGCGCCTGCGTCGCCTCACCTGTTCCTCTAGGATGGCCGTGTACGCAAAGCGCCACCTGTGGACGAGCCGCAGAAAAAGCTGAGAAACATTCCAGCTGGACATTCGTTGCATGAGGTCACAAATGAAGAATATATGTAGTACAGGTGTCACATTCCTCCGAAGGTGTGGGGTCCGTACTGCCTTTTTAAATCTTAGGAAAGGCCGTTCCAGTTAGGATTCCCCTTCTGTCCTAGCTTAGAAGCAAGACTCCAAGAGAAGATGTAGTAATATCAAACATCCTCTCCAGAACAGTGATGCGAGGACTTTAAAAAGGCTTACGCACACTGATGAAGCCACTAAAGGCTATGCCCATGCATTCCAAAAGGCAAGTACTAAAACCATTTGACTTTATTTGGCGGACAAAAGACAAGAAAAAGAATTGCAGACTGAACACGTAACACCAGTGAGAACAGGGGCTAAAAAGACATTTTTAATGAGAATGCGTTTTGTCGGACAATTTCTATGGAGTTCTGCAACGCTTTAGTGCAACGTTTGGCTGCAACGACTGGGTGTAACAGCCGACGCCCATGGGGAACTATATAAAAAAGCTTCAGTCCCCGGCAGGATTTGAACTTGCCACCTTGAGATTGTGAGACAAGTGCTTGAACGATTCAGCTATCCAGTGTCGGTATTCGGAATGCGCAAAAGCGAAGTCCTTGGGGCCAAGGCGTGGTCACGCGCTTCTTTGTTCAAGCATTCCATTTACATAAAAAGCACCGAGCCATAGTCTCGCTTGTGTCTCGCGGCGTGCGTCAGAAATGAGAGTGAATCTTCGGTAGGCAGTGCTGTTCATACGCCCTTCTATTTTTCTCCGGAAGGCCTGCCACATATTCTGTGCTTACCAGTCTGTCTGTATGATCAAGCTAACATTTTTTTTAACCTAATTTATGCAAAACGTGGCTTGCATTAAAGGAAGATTACTGTATTTACTCGCACAACGAACGCACTCGTGTAATGAACGCACCCCCCAAGTCGGCTCTCAAAATTCCGACTTTTTTTTTTCACTCGCGTATTAAACGCACCCCCAACTCGGACGTCAAAATTTTGACCCCCTCCCTCCATGCGCACGAAATGAACGCACTTTTCTATCCTGGTGCAGCGAGGTCGCGAATGCATGGGCAGCGTGGGCGAACAAAACGCCTTGCAAAAGGCGTTAAAAAAATAAAAAAAAGATCCAACGGAAGCAAGAAAAAAAAAAACATGGAGAGCAGCTTTTTTTTTTTTTTTTGCACAGTGCAGTCTGTTTTACGTAATTCTCTTATTTACATCAGCATAACTGGTCCCTGCTTCGTTCGAGTCCAGGCCCTGTCTCGTGCGAGTCCAGCTCCCAGTCTCGTGCCCCGTGCAAGCGGGAGCACATCCTCTTCACACGCACCTGGTTCGCTCTGGCCACACACATGGCCAGTCGCTACCACACATCCCCCTCCCCTTGGGAATGATCAGTCATCTAAGTATCGAGCAGGACGTCTAATGCAGCGTCCCTTTCTTGTGTGAGGATGTGATGCGTCCTCACACCCCTCCTGTGGTACTTCTTGCCCATCACTATCGGCAGGAGCCGCCAAATCCGTGAAGGTCTGAGTGGTCTCATTGGTGTATGGTATGAGATGCGTACGATTTCTTCGCACGACGCTTTGGCCGGTGTCAACGAGATATGAGCGTGGCTCTGATGTTGGGCACTGCACCGTTCCCTTCCGTTGGAGATCGACAACCCATACGTCTGTCCCATCGGCTATGTCGGGCAGAAAACGGACACCATGGTGTTTGTCGTAGGCCGACCGTTGCTTGAGCCGGTAGCTTGTTTCAAACTTCTCGAGCTGCTCTAGGTTTGGAGCTGTTGGCCTCAGCAGTCTGTTCGGGATGGGAAGCTTTGACCGCAATCGGCGTCCCATAAGTAGCTCGGCTGGGCTGTACCCGTTTTTCAGGGGTGTTGTTCGATAACACAGCAGGGTCTCATACGGGTCTCTTGTCTTATTCATGGAGCTCTTTATTATTTTCACTGCAGCCTCCGCAAGACCGTTGCTTTGTGGATAGTGAGGGCTCGAGGTTATGTGTTGGAAGCCGTATTCTCTAGCAAAAGTGGCGAATTCTGAGGTTGACACTCGTGAAAATTGTGGGCCATTGTCCGAGACGACAACTTCTGGAATACCGTGTCGTGCAAAAATACTCTTGCAATGGTTCACTACGACTTGTGCGGTCGTATTTTCCAGGCGGGAGATTTCTGGATATCTGGAGAAATAGTCGGTCACGATAAACCACCACTGCCCCTTCTGGTAGAATAAATCCATTGCGACCCGTTGCCAAGGTCTCTCGGGAAGTTCGGTGGGTTTTAGAGGCATCTTTCTATTTGTTGATCCTTCGATGCAAAGATGACAGCTCTTAACTTGTTCTTCAATTTCTTTCATCATTCCTGGCCACCACAACGTCTCTTTAGCTCGCGCCTGGGTCTTCTCGATGCCAAAGTGTCCTTCGTGAAGAAGACGCAAAATTTCCGATCTGCAAGATGTTGGCACAAGGATCCTTGCTGTGAACATAAGCAAGTCGTCTTCAAAGGTGAACTGATGGCGAAACGGGTAGAAAGGCTTAACTTCGTTGTTGAGGTCACGCCGGCAGGGCCATGTATTCTTGCAATAGTGTCTTATTTGTTGACAAACCGGATCCTTTTCCTGGCTGTCGATGAGCCACTGGAGGCTGGAACTGGCAGCTGGAACGGTTGACCTTACAAATTGGACGAATGCTTCAACCTCTTCTTCCAGTTCAGATGACTCTTTTAGGGGAAGAGGTGCTCTTGAGAGCGTGTCCGCGGCCATGAGCTGCTTTCCTGGAACGTACGTTATCTCGTACGTGTATCTCATCATGCGCATGCGCATTCGCTGAAGTCGTGGAGTGAGATCGTTTAAAGACTTGGAAGCAAATAGACTCACGAGAGGTTTGTGGTCAGTCTCTAACTTGAATGTTTTCCCGACGAGGTAGTCGCTGAACTTTTCGCACGCCCACACTGACGCGAGGCCCTCTTTCTCTATTTGCGCGTAGCGTTTTTCTGTATCTGTCAGCAGTCTCGAGGCATAGGCGATAACTTCGAACCTCCCGTCGTCTTGTCGTTGACGGAGAATGGCACCAAGTCCATACGATGAGGCATCTGCGGTCACTACCGTTTCTTTGTTGGCATCGTAGATGCCCAGTACTGGTTCAGATGACAAGACAGCTTTCCATCTGTCAAATGCCTTTTGCTGGACTGGTCCCCAGACGAACTCTTGCTTCTTTGAGAGCATCGAAGTTAGTGGCTGCAGGATTTCGGCGAAGTTGGCCACGAACCGAGCCAGATAGGTCGCCATTCCGAGGACCCTCTGTAGCTCTTTTCTTGATGCAGGCGGTGGCATATCCATAACAGCCTTGAGTTTTGAAATGTCGGGTCGAATTCCCAGGCTGTCTATTCGGTGACCAAGGAACGTGAGTTCTTGTACACCGAACAAGCATTTGTCCTTGTTGAGAGTAATTCCTGCACTGCAGATCTTTTGAAGGACGTTACGGAGTCTTTCGTCGTGTTCTTCTTTGCAGGATCCCCAAATCAGAACATCGTCCATGAGGCATACGACACCGCTGAGTCCTTCAAGGATGCTTGACAGTTGTTTTTGGAAATGTTCTGGAGCAGATGAGATCCCGAATGGGAGTCGGTTGAAACAAAATCTGCCGAAAGGTGTGATGAACGTGGTGAATTTCTTGCTTTCGTCGCTCAGGGGAATCTGCCAAAACCCGGAGTTAGCGTCGAGTTTCGAGAAGATTTTCGCACCCTGAAGAAGGCCAAGAGTATGTTCGACGGACGGAATGGGACGCCACTCTCTTAAGACATAGCGATTTAATTCTGTGAAGTCAACGCATATGCGCACAGCTCCAGTCTGCTTTGGTACGATCACCATGGGTGCGCACCATTCGGTTGGGTCACTGACGGGGGAGATGACGCCAATGTCCTCCATACGTTGAAGTTCTTGCTTCGTCTTTTCGTACAGTGGGATCGGGACACGACGTGGCGAGCTTAGAGCAAACGGTTTCGCGTTCTCCTGAAGCTGTAGGTGATATTCCCCAGGGAATGTTCCCAACCCTGTGAACAGGGATGGAAAGTCGACTTTCGGGTTTACCGTCGTTTCGATTCTGTTGATCGGTGAAAGTAGTTGGAGCCCTTCGATAGCCGGCTTTCCTAGAAGGGGTATGGTGACGTCTTGGAGAACATAGATGATCTGCTCGGACACTCGGTCCTTGTAGGACATTGCGAGGCGTACCACACCTTGTATTGCTAGCGCCTTTCCGTCTGGTCCACGAAGTTGGCGAGGTGGATTCTGCAGTAGCGGCCGTGGTTCAAGCTTGTTGAACACCGCTGGTGGGATTACAGTTTCGTCGGCGCCTGTGTCGATCTTAAATCTCACTGGCTCGGACTGGACTAACACATAAACCTCCCAACTGTTTACTTGCGGAGATGTCACTATTTCAAGGAAACCGACGTTGGGACCTGGAGCTTCTACGAAGTCCACTCTTTTTGATAGGCAGACCTCGGAGAAGTGCCCTTTCTTGTGGCAATTTGTGCATACTTTGGACCGCGCTGGACACGAGGTGCGTGGATGCGTGTCCCTCCCACACCACCTGCATCGCGTTCGGTTGTCTGATGGCATGGTCAGTGGACGTTGCTGGTATGGAGTATTTTCCCCCTGTCTTCTATCATCAGGACCCTCGCGTTTGCTTGTACTGAGGGCCATAGAAGCAGTTTTTTCTTTGTCCGATGACGAAATCTTGTGGACGTTAGAATTTTGATCCTGGTTTAGTTCCTCCTGTTGTTTGCGCACGCTTTCTACTTGTCTGGCTGTTTCCAGCGCTGTCTGAAGCGTTAGGTCGGCGTTAAGCTGTAGCTTTGCAGAGAGTTTTGAGTCTTGAATGCCGACAACGAAGCGATCCCTCACCAGTTGCTCTCGCAGATTGCCGTAGTCGCAGTCCTTTGACAGGGTATGAAGTGTCGTTGCGAACTCTTCAATGGACTCTCAGTCTTGTTGGGATCTCATGTTGAAGCGTGCCCGCTCGAAAATTATGTTCCGCTTTGGGATGAAGTAGCTGTCAAACCTTTGCAGTACGACAACAAAATTCTTGGAATCCTCCGCGGACAACTGGAAAGTGCTGAGAACGTCCTCTGATTGATCACCCATTATATAGAGGAAGGCGTCAATTTGGTGCTCCTCAGGCTTTGCGCAGAGTCCTGATGCGGTTCGGAACCGTTCGAAGCGTTTCTTCCACTTGGGCCACTCATTTGGTGACGTAAAGCAGAAAGGGTCAGGTGGCTGAATCATAAACAATGCCATCGAAGCAGAAGGTTTGAGGCTGGCTTCAGCCATTGCTCACCTTTCTGTGTAGCAGGTGAAGAATGTTCGTTGTTCCTCTATTCTGACACCATGTTTTACGTAATTCTCTTATTTACATCAGCATAACTGGTCCCTGCTTCGTTCGAGTCCAGGCCCTGTCTCGTGCGAGTCCAGCTCCCAGTCTCGTGCCCCGTGCAAGCGGGAGCACATCCTCTTCACACGCACCTGGTTCGCTCTGGCCACACACATGGCCAGTCGCTACCACACACAGTCTGGACTTTGGGTCGCGCCATGGGCAAGGAGATAAGAGAAGCGGAGAAGCCCTCGCCTAAGCAAAGCGAAACTAAACAGCTTGCGAAAGGCGGCAAAAAAAAAAAAAAAAAAATCCACGAACCAAGAGAAAAGAAAACAAAACATAAAGAGGCGCTTTTTTTTTGTTTTTGCACAGCGCAGTTTGGTTCCGGGGTCGCACACAAGGAGATAAGAAAGAAAAGCGGAGAAGCCCTCGCCTAAGCAAAGAGAAACGAAACAGCTTGCGAAAGGCGGCAAAAAACAAAAAAAAAACAATCCAGGGAACCAAGAGAAAAGAAAAACATAAAGAGGGTTTTTTTTCTTTTTGCACAGCACAGTTTGGTCCCGGGGTCGCGCGTCGTGCGCAAGGAGATAAAGAAAAGCGGAGAAGCCCTCGCCTAAGCAAAGCGCACATAATGAAGGCATCCTGCCCTTGCCTCCTCGCACTTTGAAAAGAGAAGCGAGAAGCCCTTGAAATGAACGCACTTTTCTATCCTGGTGCAGTGAGGTCGCGAATGCATGGGCAGCGTGGGCAAACAAAACAACTGGCGAAAGGCGGGGGAAAAAAAAAACAAAACAAAAAAAAAAACATGGAGAGGAGCTTTTTTTTTTTTTTTGCGCTTCGCAGTTTGGTTTTGGAGTCGTGCGCCGAACGCAAAGAGATATGAAGTTAGGTCGATTTTTCGGGATAAAAGGTCCATTAATTATGCGAGTAAATACAGACGCAAAAATTTTACTTTGCGTAATGAACCCCCCCCCCCCCCCCCAACTTTGCATAGATTTTTCGGGAAAAAAAAGTGTGTTCATTCTGCGAGTAAATACGGTAGCTCGTGTTTCATATCAGTCTGCTTGAATACTATAAACCGATTCTTTAGCATTAACTGGTACCTCAAATAAACCGCAGGTATCGGGCAACAGATTTCTGAACAGACTATTATAGAAGTCTGCCACAATTAATAAAGAAAAATAAATCAACATTGTAATAAATGGGCATACAGCTGGCTGCCACAAACTTACATACCATATTTTGCAGTTCCCGTGGATAGGGACGTCAGGCCTGTACTTTCTGTAGTGAGCTGCAATGACCATCCGGTTCAGCGACTCTGACAACGCCAGCATGTTTCGAAACTAGAAGAAAAATGACAACAGATTTCTCGGATTGCCTCTTGCTTAATTGCAACCCTAACAATTTTCATGTATGCAACCAAAAAATTACGGGAGGACACTTAAGACTGCAACGTGTAGGAATGCAAAAGCATTCATACACGTAGCATACTCCTACAAGCTGCGCGCCCCGCTATATTCTGCAGAGGACAGCTGGGCAGCCTCTGCGGACGCCGTCCGGCCGGGCTCTGGGTAGCGGCGGATGTGCAGTTGCGGTGGATCGCGGGAGCAGCGCCAGGAGTGTGGGGTGGCGTTCGTTGGAACTATCCGGCGTGCAAGCCGCGTTGCAGCCCTTTTAAGAGCTGTTACGACGCGGAGGTAATGTCCCTGCCGTTTTTTACGGTAACGGACGATGCCGGCTCCACTCCATGGGACAGTTAATGCTTTTGCATTAATAATTTGTTCTCAAATTATATTTTTGTTATCAAATATGAATGATCTCATCACACTAAAAATAAAGCAGGGGTGAGTCACCACTAGTGGTGTTGCAGGTTGGTGATATGGCTTTTCCGACCGAAGAAATTGTGCACAAGACATTCTACAGAAAAGAATGATGATTTGGCAAATGAGAGGATGTCAATAGGCTTTACAAAACACATAAAAAATTATTATTTATTTTTTTAATGTCTTGTTTAGGAGCAGGGGGAACAAGACAGTTGAGTATACAGGTCACAAAATCAAAGAGCAAACCCCTCTCATCAGCAGCCAATAGGAGACCCTGGAGTGCATGAAACAGCAACTAACCTGATGCTTGCTGATGCCAATGGTGATCTCTGCTACCAGGATGTCCAAGGTCATCCCAGGATCCTTGTAGTTTGACAGTTCTGGCTTTGTGTCCATGGTGAGCTTGGCATCGGACGAGATTGGACCCAGAACTGTTGAGAGGAAAGAGGAAGGCAACCAGTGAAGAAGGCATTCAATGGGGTGGTGCACGAAAGCATCCGATGTCAAAAGCCTTGTGTCAAACTGCCCACGGCCAACGCCCCGCCATTTTTGCCCCACTTTAAAAAAAACTCCGTTTCAGAAGCTTGTGACGCGAATCCCCCGTGTCAGGTAGCTGCGTCCCGAGCGTTAGGGCGGAGCATTCTGCTTTTAACTAGAAGACCGTAGGTATGCACGCGAGCTTGTGTAACGTAATTATGCCGTACCCGGGACCCAAGTAAGGAATGACTGAGTAAACCTTCCCGTTCTTCAGGCGTGCTGTATACGCATTCACGTGTTGTGATGTTAGAAGTGAGAACAAACAGAAAATATCAGTCACTGGCAAAACATATAAAGTTAAATTTTTTTATGAATAAGCTTTGAACCGAAGCTGTATAGACTCCGAAGTATGCGCGAATTTACAGTTCCGACAAAGTGGGTTCTGTTAAAACTGTTGACCCGCAGCTCATGGCCGTTACTTATTACGAGCAGCACCAAACACTATTTTCTATTCTTTTTACGTCGTTCTAAAAGTTATCCTGTTTCCTTCTAGGTAGATAAAGTCTATAATTCTGCATCTGAGTGCATCTCTATGACAGCGAACTGCGTCGCTGGTTATGCTAATTTATGCAATTGGCCACTTGTACGTCATTCTAAGTATGTCCACGGTTTAAGTTTACCTCATGTTTGGTTGTAGAGTATGTGTATTACATAGGTACATGGGCGTCGGCAGGGGGGTGCAAAAGGGGCAGTTGCCCCCCCCCCAAGCCAGTGTGCCTCCCCCCCCCCCCCCCACCCCCTCCCTTTCCCAGCTCTCTGGGTACGGGGGATTGAATGACGTCGCGTCATAGCTTTTCCAGCAAGCGGAGAAACCGAAAGAAATCCTAAAAATAAAATCCACGCACTTTTGTCTCCTTGGATCCTTTAGCAATAAACACAAAAAAGAATAAGGTCTCCCCTCGGTCAGTTGCGATCAACTGCGCCCAGCTGGCAAAAAAAAAATAAAAAAAAAAAAAAAAGCCATAGGGAGGGGCATTTACTTCCGAGAACACCGCAGTCCTGTGTTGTGATGAATCACAGGCATTCGAGTGAAAGTCAGTAAAATGCCCCCAAAACAGAGCGTCTTCTACACATAGCGGGATTCTTCCAAAAAGTCCAACAGAACAAATCGGCGTAGCTACTATACTCCGTTTCAGCTTACAGTGGACCGCAACGGACGTTACAAGTCATACCAGCCAATCCAGCGCATGTGAACGTATCTCGTGACCACGCGCTTCACTGCGTGTATCTCAAAGGTGACATGACGCTCATGCGGCATTGGATTGGCTCTGATGCCTCGTAGCATCCTCCGCGGTCCATCGTAAGGAGAAACGTGAAGATTGTCCGCGCTCCCCCTTCGCTCCGTTCACATCGTAAAACCGACTGCGTAAGGAGTAGAGCGAGCGGGCCCCAAGAGGAAGAGGGGGGGGGGGGGTACTTTGGCGTTTTGAGGAGGTTTCGATCCCCCAAACCACCCCCGTCTACGCCAATGCTCACGCCAGTGCTCTGATTTGTATATGTGCCTTTGGGTTTTTCTTCTCCTTTGCCCATAGCATGTTGCGGTCATGGGAAAGGAGAAGAGGGGGGTCAAAATCGGGGCCAGGCGTCCTCTTTTGGACAATGCAGTTCTGCGAAACTCTGTTCGCGCCATGTCAACGACGATACTCCCCCGGGCCATAACTCACGCGGGAGAGGCGTGTCGGACCGTCCTCGTTGACACCATCATGTTCACACACGTGAAACCGTCGAATATCTGTGACAGGGTGGCACACTTTGCTGTTGCTGGCTCTCTCTTCCTCGCCCAGTTGCTTGAAAGGGCCACATTCCACACCCAATCCCACTTTTATATAACCATGGGCTGATATGGGTCAGGAGTGAAAATGGACATCAGAAGCTTTTTTTAAACGGAAAGCTGACAGTGATAATGACAATCCATCTTGTGCAACGAAGAAGCACGTGACCTCAGTGCTGTGTCATTACCTGCAATCTATCGATGTACCTGCTGTCTCCGTCGCTCCTGAGCATTCTCCGGCTTTAAAGAGCCAGCTGAACATTGGCTTTGCCCTCGACTCTCACAGGTATGTCAGACTCGTCTTTAACTGTGGGAGTATTCATGCAAAGCTGAGCTTGATCATCTATATCAGTGGTTCTCAAATGGGGGTCGGCGGACCCTTTGGGGTCCGCGAAGGCATTCTTGGGGTCCGCGAAGCCCTGCCTCGTCAGTCAAGTCCAGCAATAAAAGTTGCCTTTCATTAGACTGAGGAGAAACGTTGCAATTTTCGGGTGAGTTTTCTTGTGTATATATGTCAATAAGGGATGCCTACTTCACACTAGCACTTAGTTATATCCATTTACTAAATCACTATCATAATGAACCTATACTTTCCCTTCCTCTCACCACGAACGGGGTCCTCCGTCATCTCCGCCGCTCCACAAGGTGTCCGCGAAACATCAGCGGCTGAGAACCACTGATCTATATAACAACCAATATAAAGATAAGAGGGCTAAAATTTTACCCCAGTTCTAAAATCAGATAGAGCGAGCATGGCAAGCTAAGGGAACCCGCGTCGAGGAAATACGGGAAGTTAGAATGGCAACTAACCCTCCAGCGGTAGCCCTGCCGTGATAGCTTTCCAACACAGCCAACGCAGCTTTCAGGTGTCTTCCACGAACCACAATCCGGAAAATGCTTCGAATTAATATTACGAGCGAAGACAATTTTGTGCAGAAAATTAGAGTTGTAAATTGGAACATAGGCCAACTTGGGGTAGCTTTTAAAAACTTGTATAAACGTCAAATATTGTTAAATATGGAAATAGGGTATTGTTCTTTGCTGCGACAATTTATTATGTGAGCGCGTGACTTACGTGCACTGCCTTGCTATTTTATTGTGTACGGTACATATATAATGCCAATATTCAACTAAGTGGACTGTTTTGTTGTTTTGCCGCGTCGTAGACTAAATTCCTTTTTTTTTTTCACTGTGCCTGTACATATCGATGAAGAAAAAAAAAATTTACTTTGAAATTACTGATGCATTGAACTTTTTAAAATAATTGTTTCATAAAAACTATGCGCATCTTGGAAGCTGTATTCAGCTCTTTCGTATTCAGTCTCCCCCCCCCCCCTTTCCCCCTTGACGCACACGCCCAAAAAGGGCTGTCAGTTTGCCCCCCCCCCCAAGACAAAATCCTGCCGACGCCCATGCATAGGTACACTGGGATTGGCGTAGCAAACATGTCGCCCGCGTGGTGGGTGTGAGTGGAGAGTGGTCCGAGCCGGTCTTGTGTGCTCATCTCTTCTTAGGACGACAATGAAGTCGGGCCAGAACACTTTCCCCTTCTTGATGAGACCATTCAGTCTCTGGATATCGCACTGGTGGTTTCAGAATCTTCTGAGGGTGTGCCCTGGGTAGAGGAACCAGAGCTGAAGATGGCACAGCAGGACCCACTGTTGACAAGTCAAGATTAACTTCAACCAGATCCTGAGATATGTCGCTCTATTGTGCTGGGGGCAACAGTGACCCGGAAGAGATCGTTGATGAACCAACCTCCGTGCATCTGTTGTTTGGGGCATTTGCATCTTCTGTTTCAAACATCTCAATATGTGGATAGCTTGAAACTTGGTGCAGTTGAGCTGCCGTGTTCGCGGTGTGAAACTTGGAATGAAACTGACTTGCGATGTTCCTGGTGTTGAACTACTCGCCTTCACATGTCATCAAGATGCCTTCTCTGTATGCGACCATCTGAGGATTCTATCTTAAATGATCGAGGACTAAGCTGGTGGAGTACCTTGGCTTCGATCTACCTTGATTGTCCTGCAAAGCCCTTGATGAAGACTGGTTCTGACTTTTGGAAGTTTATGTCTTTATACTCTTCGGTATCTTCTTTATCCCGCAAATGGATGTTGTGCAGCGGAGAAGACAGGTTTTGTCTAATCAACTCTGCTAGAGTTTCCCCAGGTGAGCTTGGTATGGTGTGCTGTCTAAACAGAAATCTTGCCAAACGGCAGTTCAAACTTCTTTCGCAAACCTTACGCAGTGATTTTTTGGTCTCCCAAACCATTCTTTCGGCTTGTCCGTTGGTAGCCAGATGATAAGAAGCGCTTGATATATATCGGATGCCGTTAATTTCCAAGAAACGGCATGTGCCCTTTGAAACGAAAGATGTGCCATTGTCACTGCAAATGACTTTCGGAATTTTAAAAGTGGCAAACATTGCAAGTATTGTGTCGATGACGACAGTAGTGGTTGCAGACGAGTGGACGCGAACTTCTAGCCATTTCGAATATGCATCGACAGCGATGAGCAGCAATAAAAAAAAAATTATATTGCACCGCTTATCACATATTCAGCAATGACAAAAAAAATATTAATTTTAACATTTTTAAATACCATGCATGGAAATGATCGAGCCCGATTAATAGATTAATTCATCGATTCAAGAATGGCAAATTATAAAGTTAAAACTTTTAACAGACACCCAGCCCTAGTTAAGACATAGAACAATGCTGGTTGAAGCGCAAAGAGGGTGGGACAGGGGCAGTGAGGACAGGGCTTTTGGCATGTGGGGAATACAGGACAGGGTAATTGAACGCGGGGTTTTCGTAACATGGGGCTAATGACGCAGGGCTTTTGCGACAGGGATTCTGCCCGCAGGACAATCGTGCTACCCCATTTAATGATGTTGTGGCAAAATAAACACCGCAGCACTCTCCAACAGTGCCAGGGTCAAACACTGTCCGAGAGAGGAGATCAGAAGGAACCAACTCGAACAATTGCCCCAACAAGTAAATTAAAAAAAAAAAAAAAAAATCTGGTTGCAAAGTAAACATACCTCTAAAGCCCATTCTTGGTCATTAGATACCCACACAGCTTTAAAAAATGGGACAAACAAAAGTATGCCAAGGAACTACCTTCTTAGTGTAGTATGGCTAAAGAAAGCACACATACTGTAGGACACATCAGTTGGCTTCGCAACTTCAGAACTGATCTTCTCTTCAAGGAGAGCCTGAAATGATATGTACAAAAGAATTTCTGGAGATCAGAGGGGGGTGAACCCTCAAAAAAAAAAAAAAAAAAAAAGGCCACAAACCTAGAGCTGGTGCAGTGGTTGCCAATACAAGGACCAATGTTAAAATAATTACAATAGCATGAACAACTGGCTCCTACTAGACTAGACAAATTAAAAAACAATTTAGCTGTGCTGTGTGAATCTACAGTAGTCAAAGCAATAGCTGCGACACTTTACTGAGCCTTAATGTTTCTTTATGTATCTTGCATGCATCTTGCTCTTGCAGCTTATGTGCTGCAAGCCATTGCCAATGTCTGCTCGGAGAGTGACACACACAATTGCACAACTATAAAGCTATCTGGATAGATGATGTCACGTGGCATCATGACATCACATGACTGTGACGGTCACAATGCTACATGATAATATCGACGACATCATTTCGAGTGAGAGAAAGAGCCCATAACAGCTATTGCTGTAAAAAAATAACATGTCATGAAAAATGTAGACAAAGAGAAATACTTTAGGTTTCGACCCCAGACTGAAAGCAAAAGTTGCTTCTAGGGATATCAAGCTATGCCCCAAACACAAAACCAATTCCTGCAGTCAGCTCAGTGCTCAGACGAGAGGTGGAAAAAAGGGCGTACCCTAAGAACTGATGGCGGTTCGTCCCGAAACAGCTTAGAGTTGGTGTTCCAGTAGAGTGCGAAGCTGTTTATGTTTACAATCTGAAAAGAAAAATGATTGAAAAATTTCAAAGCTGCATGTTTTTGAAATCCACCCATGCCTGAAATTAAAGAAATAAAAATTGAGATTTCTTCCAGTTCGCAAAAACAAGTTAAAATCAATCTTCTCTCCACTGGCTCCCACGCAAAGGGCCGAGGTTCGATGCCTGGGAGCAGACGCACCTTTTTGCGATTTCTGTAAATGTCGCATTCTGGTAAATTCGAGAACCCTGTTGTTTGTTCTAGGTCCGAATGTTCTATGCGCCAAACCTTCTATGCTGATTGTTCGAAAAGCCCATAAAAAGTCACCATTTCGTGCGCGAAAATGAATGCAACAGCTGCTGAGCCTTCCCCAGAAGAGATAACAATATTATTATAAATATGCATGTTTTTCGATTTAAGTCACTTGACACCAGCTTTGCCTGAAAGTGTGCGTCCCATATTCGCAACCTCTCGTTTTAAAATGCCGGTTTCTGATGTTAGGACACAAACGGACGTTTAGGAAGATGGGAATAGTTAGGAATGTCGGATGTGCAACATTGAGCATAACAATTCTGTGCTTGGTTTTTGCAGATAGATGAAAACTGTGAAATAACGCTACTTAAAAAGCAATATTATTTTGTTTGGGCATGAACTACTTGCAAGCTGAAAACAGGATTGCTATAAGTGCGAGAAGTACTTTAAAGTACTTGTCACTCCATGTTGCAAAACTACCTTGTTGCATCAATGAAAAGAACAAATGAAAATCACATCATCCAGAATGTACCGCATCGTTAGTCACTTGCGCAATGAACTGCCTCAATTCCTGGTCAATCGTCTTGAGGCAGAAAATATTGAAGAGAACCACACTCACAAAGGCTGACAAACACAGTTACCATGTCACCTACTCCGAACCTTGCCTTAACTGCTGAATGTACTACAATGTATGATGGTAACCGCACGACCGCACGGGGTTCATTTGCTACTCCATTACACCGTCACATTCTCGCACATGCGCAGAACACGAACGGCATGTACCAAACTCGCAGAATCCGAAGTTGGGCAGATTTGGTCCATCACTACAAACCACTCAATTCTCACACCGTTTTCCAAGTCTCGTGTGCAGTGATGCACAATGGGGATAAAAAGGATCCAGTTGCGTTCTCTTTCAAAGCCTGCAGCGCGCACGGCCTCTGCTTGCGACTTTCAATGGCAACCTTGAAGGTTGGTCTGAGTGGTGTGGAGAGGGGGGAGAGGGAGGGGGGAAGCAAAGAGCTTGCCTTTCGGTAAGAAAGATAGACTGACCTAGTAGCACAACGGTATGGAGCTCAAGGAAGGAACAGTTTTTTTCACTTCGTGCAGATGGCACTACTAAAAGTGAATATAGTACAACTTTGTCGATGGTATTAAGTTTTTGACACACTTATTCATGTTGAAACAACAATATTTATCAAATATAGCATTAGATTGAGCACATAATTGGCACATCTTGCCAACTTTTTACATTATACCCATTGCGCGTCACGCCTTAGTTCCCATGGCCGCCACACTGCAGCTGCAGATTGCAAAATATTCCCTTTTTTTTTTGCTATTATGCAATGGAATTGCAATATTTAAAAAATATGAGGCAGTTTCTCTGCCCCCTTTGGTAAGATAAACAATGTCAAAATAAAAAAACTTAATATTCTGTCAATGTTAAAATTGTTGCACTGCCCCTCTAAGAAAGAATTGGGCACCAATTTGTTCTTTCTGCAGTTTTATTCTGCGTTAGTTTGCTGCAGACGCCATATGCTGGTGTGGCAAGTGCTACTAGATTTGTATGCCTGACACATGACGCAGAATTATTGAACCTCACTCAATCACAAATGAATGTGGATCTTCAAAATGGCACAATTTAGAGCCTGCAAAATATAAGACCACTTGTGTCCCAAAGTTCTTACATGACCAACTTGCAAACTCCATGGCAGTCAACATAGGTTTTGAAAACACTTTAGCGTCACTGCTCTTTGTCACTTTCAGTGAAACGACAAGCTAACTGACCTTGTGCACCACCTTGGCAGTCGCATCGAGGACACAGGGCTCCCAGTTCTCATCAGTGGTGTCGAAAGACAGGTTGTACAGGGTGACGCCAATTGACATCGGGTGCTTGGGAATGGTGAATGCATCCTCGTAGCGGACGTGGATTTTGCGGATGCGGATCTGGAGGTTCTTGACGATCTGCGCTGTCAACTTCTCCATGAACGTGTCCTGTTTGTCTTCCTTGGGCACATCTGCACAACCAATACGCTAATCAGGTTAGCCTTAGGAAAAGCTGATATGTCGCGCACGGGTAGTGCTTTGATAGAAAAAAGTTAGCTTACTTGCAATGTAATTTAATTGTATGATTTAAAAAGCAAAGCTAGGAATATTCAAGCATCACACAGCTTATCAAAGCCGGAACTCATTCCTTCATAGTGAAAATAACCTTGAGACAAGGAACGAAAACAAAGGGGACAACCACAACACAACATGTGTTGTGGTTGCCCCCTTTGTTTTCGTTCCTTGTCTCAAGGTTTTTTTCACTATGACCGTTCACCAGCTTGCCTGCACAGTAACTCTCATTTCACTGATTCCCTATTTCATATTTATTAGGAAACCCTTTATTTTCAGAGAATCAATTGTTTGAAAATTAATGCAAGTACTAGACTTGCACATCTACCCTGAAGTCTAAATAATAAATAAAGGACGACAACCAATCAACTCCTAAAAATATAGGGACCCTACGCTTTGAGGCCTACTTGATTCTTCAGGGGTGACTATGGCGATGGCCGTTGAGGAGCAGTATTTTTCTATATTGTCTTGGTTGGTTGTCGTCCTTTATTTATTAATGCGAAAGCATTAACTGTCCCATGGAGCGAGCCGACGTCATCAGCCTTGAAGACGCGCCAAAAAGCACCTTAAATCCTTTCTCCAGTGAAGCCAGCTCCCATCTATGAAACCGTGCGAAAAGCCTAGCCAAACGGCACCTAGTCTCCCCAATCCCAAAGGAGCGGACTAAA
Organism: Ixodes persulcatus; assembly: GCA_013358835.2. Classification (NCBI taxonomy): domain Eukaryota; kingdom Metazoa; phylum Arthropoda; class Arachnida; order Ixodida; family Ixodidae; genus Ixodes; species Ixodes persulcatus. The sequence continues at coordinate 427,028 of JABSTQ010010989.1, forward strand.
GCTGATGTATTTTGGCTTCGGTCCCATTGGCTGGCACGCGTCAACGAGGATCCCATTGGCTGCTGCGTGTCAGTTTCAACGACCGCCACCCCATGGCGCTGCGTGTCCGCAAAGCAGCGGCTCCACTGCTCCACGTTCAAGGTCAGCGCGCCGAAGACAGTGCACACGCTTGATTGTCCACGCAAGTACGCCACAGACGAAAGAAGGGAGCGGAAGAGCGGCGTGCATGCTTTCGCATTCACTCATAAGAAGTGCTTAGGTGTACTTCAAGCTTTTTGTTTTCCCAACCAGAGAAATTTCTCTCAAATATTTACTTTCAAGTTTTCACATACACACTCTGCATGTTTCAATCTTTTGCTATACTTGAAAACGCAATTTTCATGTGTGTTTAATGTACAGAATTTATCATAAATATCTGCGATTAAGAATGAGTGAGAAAATTCCCGAGAATTCCTGCTACGCAAAAATTAACTTTATTTATTTTGTGTCTGTGCTGTGTAATGTGCCTTGAACATTAATTCAGGTACTGTTTTTTGTATGGAAGGAAGTTGCTTCAAGATAATAGGCAAAAGCCAACTGGTTAGCAAGATACAGAGATAATAAGGGGGGGGGGGGGGGGGGAAGACAAACTAAGGGGGGGAAGGGAGACAAACTCGGAAAACAAACATTTGCACATATTCTAGCTGCCTTCATCTCTGGTGCAATACATTCTTAGAGACACCTAACTAAATACCGTAACTTGTGAAACTCATGTACAGTACATGCACATTAAAAATGCAGGTTTTCATCTAAGTGCGGTGATGGAAGCTGTATTTGACTTTTTTAGAGCGCAGCTCATAGGGGCCCGTTTCCGGCTTGAGCGGCGTCGGCGTCGCCGTAACCGCGAGGCCACGTGACCCCCCCCAAGGTCACGTGACCCCTCCCAAGGAGGACATGAGTAGGAGGGAGGTGAAGGAGAAGGAGGGGAGGAGGACGAGGGAGGACAGGAGGAGTAGCAGGCAGGATCACGAGGGGAGGAGGGGGAAGGAGGGGTATACCCTCCCCTCAGTACCCTTCCCTCCTCCTCCTCCACCCCCTCCTTCTCCTTCACCTCCTCCTTCTGCGGTGCGGTGATGGAAGCTGTATTTGACTTTTTTTCACAGGTATTGTAGCAGGCAAAATACTGGTTTGCAGCAGCCACTGACTGTTCTCGAGCAGATGCCAACATCTGCTTGCACATCACTCGAAAATTAAGAAGTGATTGCATCGCTAAATAAGTTCATCTATGATAATGATTGAGGGTCTCTTTTATACTGGATCAAGTTACTTATTACTTTTTTAAAATAAAAATAGATAGGAGGCGAAATGAACGCAGAACCTTATTTTTAGACATAAGGTTCTAGTCAGAGTAGGTTCCATTTACAATGGGTACTCAAACAATGGTTAAAAAATGAATCATAGTGCAACACGACAGTTGAGATAAAGCCTCTCTCCCCTCCCATTTTTACACCCGATAGCCCATTTAGCCTGTAAATATAATTGCTGCAAAAATGACTACAAAAACCACTATATCCGCTAAAGTATGTCTATCAATAAAAATGCGAACCCAGTTTCAGGAACCTACCCAACTGAAAACTAATATTTTGAACTGCAAAAAAAAAAAAAGACCACAAATATGATGAAAACCTACACTATTGCTTTAAAAGTGACAGTGCTCTTTAGCGGTGTTGGGACCAAAGTGAAGTCAAAGTTAGCTGCTCTTTCGATCGACAGCTGTGTGGGAACTACCTTAAGGGGGGACAGTACCCAGAAAAAACAATTTCTGAAAAAGTTCATTTTGAAAAATTTAATATTTACATCCACAAACATCTAGAGAGTATTCCCAGAAAGTTTCATTAGTTTACACTGCACAGTCAATTTTTTGTAAATTATTTTTGGTTCACCGATGCTAAAGAAAAGGTAGAGGTTGGAGCACTTTGAATGCATTTTTCTCCATTCCACTTTTGGGCACAAATTTCACGTTAGGAAAACTATCGTTTTGTTATTACGTAACATGGATTCATTTTTATGAGTTTTTCTGGGGTGAAATTTTTAGGGGACGATAACTATGAGCTTGTATTTTTTTATTTTTGTAATTTTTCATGCTCAAGAACTAAACTTTTGGACAAAGGATGAAAATCTAAAAAACAGTATTTGTGTTTATGTGACTTTTTTGTCATGAAAGATGGTATAATATAGAAATTTAGCTCCATAGTTATCTGCTCTGAAGTGTCCCAAAGCAATATAACACAAGAAATCGAAAAATTTATAAGTAATTTCAAAACGATAGTTTTCCTATTCAGATACGCCCACTTTCATCTTTGAACTTTTGCAATTTTTTTTGTACTTCACCCAGGTTAACAAAATTTCGCACAAATGTTCTCAACATCAACAAGCCCTGTAAATGGCTTCTAAATCGGACAAGTGGTTCAAACATTCACTTTTTTGGGTAGTGTCACCCCTTAACTACCACATTTATTAAAATATAGAGTCGCATTTTTTTTTCCGCTTCTACTAGCAGCTTTTTAAAACTAGAGATCAACCTAAAATTGGTGTACCTGGAACAGTTTTGAGCATATTCTCAGAAACTTTCGCATTTACCCAGGCACTCACCACCACCCATGTCAGCCGCCGCTCGTATCAGACGGGTGCAAAGCGGTAAAGCTCGACGAGCGCACTGGTGAAAGGCGGTGACATTGAGACATCCCATAAGTGTACAGCGCTGTAGGCGTTGCCGAGCCATTCCGAAAAACCGCTTGCCACCGTTTTACTGGTTCCCGACGTGCCAGATTTTTGTCAAAAGCAAGCAAACGTAAAGCAATGAATTGCAAGCATCCCGGCTGGTGCCTCTGTCGTGCAATCATGTTCGCATGCACGTGAGGGCAACTTCGGCAACTTGCAGTTGAATGCGCTTCGTTGTGCGAGCGGAGACGGCTGTTCGATCGAAACCGAAACCATGCCACTCCGGTCTGTCGCCAACTGGTTCCCAAACTTGTATGCAAAATTAAACGGTCCAGCATACGACAAAAAACAGTCCAGCGGCACGTGCTTGCCAAGCCGGCAGGTGAGCTACAAGCTAAACACACAGAAAAAAAGAACCTAAGCGCATCAATGCAAGACACCGCGAGTCAGGGTCAAAAAGTTCTTAAAGTGTTTTGTGCAACGATTGAACTCGACACAAACAAGCGCGTTGTGTGGGTTCAGCATGGAGACATTGCCTTCTTTGCTTTAGCTCACTTCTCTTCACCAACTTTTTTTTGCAGCAGATTTTTCATATACCGAGGTCTCTCTCAAAAGAAAGCCCACGGAGAGAAACCTAGGTAATCAATACTTCGACACAGCAGTCTTTTAGTTAAAGGGGGTTTTTTGTAGTAGCGTATGATTTAAACAAGAACTGGGATGTTGATGACCTAGCGGCAGTCCTTACGTTTCAGTTTAGAAAGCACCATATCTGCAGCGACGTGGGGACGGCAACACCCCACGTTGTGCAACCACGGTGACTGGTAGGCAGGAACCAAACAGTTTTCCCACGACCGTTGCCTTCAGGAGCGAGTGCTTCAGCTCAAAAAGCCCCACTCCCGCCGTGCAAAGTTTCGTTTCACAACATGACGGCACGGCTGGTACGCTACGGAGCGTCCGCACGCACCTGCATCTATTGTTATGAAAATTTTAAAAAGACGCGAGACGAGACCCACGAAACGACGAGAGCATGAAACGAGACACGGCGGGAAAAACCATGAAAGACCGGATGGACGACCGATGCAGGGTACTTTGCGTCGGGCGGCCGCTTGCGCCACCTAGCTCACGCATGCTCGCTCAATTACGGCACTCAGTATAGTTTTGGTATTGAAAGGCGACCGAAATTGGTCCTTTGGTGCAGGCTTGGCGTAGATTACCCATATTTTGGCAAAATGTAGCAGCATGTATCAGGGTTAGCCCCTTGGCACAGTTTGGCGCAATTGGCACAGCACTCGCATCACTGCAGATTGAACTTTGAGCAGCAGTGTGAGCATCCAGATTTAGTAGCTGTGAGACGGTTTTTCTAGACACTTTTTCATTGTGTCATGTTCATCTGATGACCCATACATTTTACACAATCTGTGAAAAAAAAAAAAGAGGCAGCAAAGTTAATGAAAGAAAGGCACTTTTCTCGGCTTCCTGCCGCTTGATCAGCTCGATTCGAGCCAGCTCTCTGTCTTTCGCCTCTTGCTGAAGTTTCTTCTCTTTTGTGGCATCATACTTCACGCCTGAAATAAGAACATAATCAAAGCGCTGTTTTTTTTAAGTCAATGTAATACTTTAATTAAGGAACTCCATATTTATAAGCCCACCTGACTTTGGCACAATGACAAGGTAGATGCCTTCTACGATGGCAGAATAGGTGGCATTGTAGAGAGACTGCCATGGGATCTTGAGAGTGAGCTTGTCTGGAACACACGTAGGACAAAGACAAAAATCAGTCACAAACTATTTTGATTCGTCGCATTATACTAAGCAAATGAATTTTTGAAGGTTGCTGAACACACCGTACCTATGTGGCCATATGCAACACGAAATGGCAAGTCAAGATCATCAATAGCACTCTGCTTGATGTCTAAATCTTTCAAGTTGATGTCCCCTGCAAAAAAATACACAACAAACATTTCACAAGAAGTTGCCAAATGCATGAATATGGTATGTTTATAAAAGAGAATAATATTAATCAATGCAAACATTGTGAAGTGGCTCGTTTCTGTGAGTCGAGCCATATGATGAGATTTTGATGATAAGCATGTTAGCCCTGGTTGGTCAGCAATGAAGATAAAAAAAATTTAGCTGCATTATAAAGGGGGAAAAAAGGAGGATTTTAAGATCCTGAGACACCTCCACGGGATGTTAGTAGTTTCCTCAATAAATTGAAGTATGAAAGTGCACAAACGTTTAAGAAGGCTTAGAGGAACTTTTGCTCAAAGTTCACGTTTCTAAAGGAAAGGAATAAATTCTACTCAAGGACTGGAAATGCTCATATGGAATCTCTTTTACCATATGCGACAAAAACTTTCAATACAAAATTGTATTTTTTTTTTAATATGCAAACCCTGCAGTTTGAGTGTTCCCCACTTAACAGTTTAGTTAACTGAACAGTTTTAATTAACTCAACAAGCCAATCCCTATTACAGGCATGCCAGTACCTGTGGTTTACAATAATAATAATAATAATCAAATAATCAATCAATCAATCAATTAATCAATCAAATTTTATTATAGTGCCCAGGAACAACCTTGCGGTCTTGGTACTGGATGGAAATGAATACATAAAAAACACAAATACAGAAGAGCAATGCACCCCCTATACAGTAACTGAATATAACCATACACGACATACACTGAGCTGAATGATGATAAAATATAATTTCTAGGTCTTGTGTACAATGAAGAGAAATCGCAGTAAGCGAATAATATACGAAGCAGTAGCACAAGCACAGACCCAACAATGTCTGTGCTCTCCGAAATCAATCTTAAAGTGAACTGCAATCATTATTCACCCGCCGGACAGGTCTCCAATAGAAATAACAAATGCCCTGTAGCACGAGTTAAAAATATCGAGTTTCTCAGAGTACTAGTTATAACACTAAGTCAGTCTAATAATTGGGCTTAAAAGACAAAATTTTTTGGAAACATAAAAGGATGATTGATTCCGAGTAGGCACACGTGGAACCCTAAGGCACACTCCAGACAAGAGGCCTGGTGAATTAATTGACCCATGCAATGTTTTAAACAAAAACAATAGGTCGGCCTTCTGCTGACGCCGGTGCAGACTCAGCAAGTCAACACGCTCTAATGTTGCGTCATAAGTTGAACAATGAACATCTTTTATAATTTAGCGATGTTTAAAGATGGATATAAACTTTTTCTGAACTCGTTCGATTTCCAATGAGTTGGATTTAGAGATTCTGTTTTACACAACTGAGGCAGATTCTAACGGGGGCATGCACAACGAGCGGTGCAACGTGAGACACTCAGAAGGATGCCTGAAGTCCCTCGAGAGGCAACACCCAGCGTGCGCAGAGACGAGTTAACGAGCCTAGTTACGTGACTAGAGAATCGCAGGCTAGGATCGAACATAACTCCCAGATCTTTCATTGCACATACCCGGGACAGGGGTTCACCATGAATACTATATGCGAAAAATGTATTCTGTGCCTTCCGAGTAAATGTCATAACCTTGGTTTTAGCGCGGTTTAAGAGAAGATAATTAGTTGAGCACCACCTAAAGAAAAAACATGCATCTTCCTGAAGCCTAGTGCAATCATCTAAAGTAACTATTTCTTTGTAAATTTTAATGTCATCAGCGTATTTCAAGAACGAAGAATTAGAAATAGCATCAGAGACGTCATTTACAAAACTTGTGAACAGGAGCGGTCCTAGGACGGATCCCTGAGGGACGCCAGAACTTGCCCCGTACAATGAAGAGTTCATATTGTTGACTCGAACGTACGCTTTCCTGTTTGACAAATAGCTTTGAAACCAGTCGTATACTGTACCACAAACCCCGTAGGCGGAAAGCTTTGATAAAAAGATTGTATGATTAACAACGTCAAATGCCTTGCTTAGTTCAAAGTAGACCACGTCTAGCTGACCTCTGATGCAGACTACCTGGGATGCGGTAGACATCAAACTTACAAGATTTGTAGACGTTGATCTGCCGGTCATAAACCCATGCCGATTAGGGAGACAAGAATTGATGAATGACTGCTTCAAAAAGTTTGGAAAAGTTTGGAATAATAATAATAATAAAATAATAATAATAATAATAATAGAGATAAAAATAATTATAATTATAATAATCTTTATGTTGATGTGTCCCCAAACAGTGCTCCTAAAGCATGGGCAAAGCAAAAAAAAAAAGACAAGCAAAGTTATAATTATGCACACACTAGTGGTTCAATTGATTGTTAAAAAGTGTTAAGGTCACAAAAAATATCTATTAAAATAGAAACAAGTGGAAGAGCATCGCTTTCCATACCCATTTGAATCTTTCTGTGCTCATACACAAAAACATTGTCCATCCTGCTTCATTCACAAATTACCTGCTCTTGGTTGATGATGAGCACTGAATTGAGATAGAATTGCGGTAAACATAGGGGCAACGAGCACTTCTGCCATACGTCACAAGACATGATAATGCAATTTGTCCCCTTGACATCACTTTCCCAAGACCACTTGTTGTTTCCGAGTCAAGCGCTTATCACACAAAGCTGTCTGAAGATAGCATTTCTAAACACCCCAGGAAAAGAACATACTGAAAATGAGGATCCGAAACAAAAACAGGTATCTTGTCCAAGCCCAAGCAACCTGTTTCAAGTGATACAAAATAATAAACTTCGTTCATCAGGGTGTCTAGCAAATTATTACTTTGAAATTCCCCGACTTTTCCAGGGTTTCCCTGACAATTTCAGGCGGAATTCCCTGACCATTGTAGAGGCGGTTAAATATATAAGACCATTACAACACAACCTTAGAATCTTATGGCAATGAATAAGACTCCAATATGGCATATGATGACTTTCATTTACCCAATGTAGGAAGAAATGGGGTGCAGGTTTAATGTGAACACAATATGTGAAAATGTAGGAGTGTTGGCACGATACTACATTCACCATGATAACTAAAAACTGAATAATGGGGAAAAAAAAAATAACGACCGAGGGCTTTCCTTGTTTACCATTTGGGTTGTATAAAAAAAGACTGATTTCAAAAAACGTGTGCAGCATATTAGTGAAAATAATTGTTTATTCTTTAGCAGCTGGTATGTATTATATATAAATAGGAATGCATCATAAATTATGTCTAGCTCAACTAGTGTGAATGTCATCAAGTCCAAACGCCACTGCCGTATGCAAACGTTCGTACGTAGTGAAAATGTAACGACCACTCACCGTCGTACACCGATTTATGAATTTATAATGTCAGCCAACGACTTGCAAGCTTATATTTGTTTCATCCACTCCGTATGGACACGTGCAGCTAGCGTAGCGAATTTGTGGTTACAGTTTTCCTTGGACGTATATATATATTTTTTTATTCGATTCTTCAAAGCATGTAACTCCACGACATTTACAAAATTTGCATCAACGATATATGCTCAGGGCGCACGCAAACCGACGCCGTCGTATGAGGTTGGTAGGCGTTGTTGTTGGTAGGTGGGTGGGTGGGGTGGGGGTAAGGGGGGGGGGGTTGAGATACGAATCGCTTTCGCAAATCGTGTGTGTTCAACAGTGGGGCACAAGATAATAAATTGCGGCGGGGAAAAGAAGGGGGCGGGGGGAGTCGTATTTTTGCGGGATGTAAAGTATCACCAACGATTTTTTCTTTGACCGAATTCGATTGTAGATACTTTCTATACTTCGTTTCACTTTATCTGCGAGCGAAGCCAAAGCTAGAAGCGCGAGACCAGCGCTTTTTGCATTTCTCCCCAGCTCGCGCGCTCGAGCAAAACCTGAACGCACGGAGCTTCCGTGCTCGCGCTTCCAGTTTTGCCTTCGCTCGCACATAAGGTGAAACGAAGTATAGTAACCGTTATTAACGGTATTAGAAGATCTCGAACCCCTCGTGCGACCGCGTTCTCTGCTTGGGCACGGAACCGCACCTCTGAGAATTCACGTCGAACGAGCGGAGTAGGCCGCAAATACCCGCCTTGCAACACCGCTCAGCAACACCAAGTTCTACCACTACCAATTTTGTCACTATCTTGGAAGTACCGGAATTTACCGCGGCGTTCGAAGCAGCACGCCAGCAGCAACGCGGTACTGGCAGTTTGTTTGAAGTGTGCGCGACTCACCTCCCCAGATTCCCAGCTTGAGCTGAGATGTGTCCAAGTTCTCGACATAGTCGCCGAGAACGTAGTTGACGAGCTCGACGGCTACCGATTCGAACACCATTGTAGGACGTGGGAAGCCCTCAGCAGGCTAGCAGCTCAACGAGGCACCGTCGAGGTTCCATATTCCATACTGCACGCACGCGGCTGCTTTGGGCTGTTTGCTTCCTTCCAATGCAACCTCTTTTTCATATCCGAATCTACCAATGAAAGTAAATCAAGAAAACTCCGTCACGTGGTTAATAAAGTTCAGAAAAAAACAAAACTAAAAATGTTTGCAATGACATCACCACAAGCAACTCTTTTCTACTCTGGTCGTACTTTTAGAGCACATCCGGAGTTATCAAAGTTGGTCAATAACCAAACAATACAATTAATTTGAACAACATAAATATATACTTACTTTAACGAACACGCGTTGCCTTTAAGTTAAGATACTATTATTGTTTAATATTGTTTTTTCTCAATTAGCAACATTACTCTCGAACTCATCGAGCGTCTGCTCTCTTGCTTATCTATTTATTTTGTTTGTGTAGCGCACACGCGAGTGCAGTTTGTGAGAGATGTAACCAAAGTGAGTGAATTTGCAACGGCTGTAGTAGGGCGCACTAAAGGTAAATCTTCCTCGGATCTTCTTATTTAAGACGGCTTTTAGTTCATCTGGACGCCAGTTCGTCCTCTGATTAACCTGGAAACGCGCTATGCGAAATTTCACAATCCATCGACGAACATTCTTTGATCTTGCGTGCAAACCAAACGCTGAAAAGAGGTAAAAAAAAAAAAAAAAAGTATATTAACTACGGGTTGTGCATTTCATAGTATACCATAATAACGAAAGCTCCGTGTTTTATTCATCCTATTCTTCGTAAACGACAACTCGCTCTGTTAAGTGTGAATGTGTTTCCTGGTAAAAAAATTATGGACGTTTGCTTTCAAAAACCCTGACCTTCAGACAAAAGATGGTCTTATATCGAGCTAATCATTAGAAGCGGAAAAAAGAAATATATAATCACGCATTGTTCTCTTGTCGGAAAGGTGATTTACTACCCTGTCAGTTCGGTCGATGTGTTCATAGAGTCTTGGGAACATTCGGCCAGCAAAGCAAAAAGCGCGTTCTTTTCCTAGTTGTAAAACTCGCCTATGGATGCTAAATTACTTTCATTTTTTTGTCGCCTATATTTCTTCGAACCGTTCCGCCGCCAAACCTTTGTGTCTTCCGTTTTCTGCCGGTCCGACGAAGTAAAACAATTCGATTTCATTTTCTCTTTCTGTGCTAAGCGCCATTCTTGTTGTTTTGCGGGGACGGGAGGAAAAGTTGCTTTGTGAGTAAGGTATACGGTGCTGGTCGCATCGGTGCCACAATGCTCTTATTTATCCTGCCTTTTAACATTGAGCCTTTGTTTGTGCCGCATCTTTTTTCTTTATAGTTTTTTCTTTGGGGCTCGGTTTTAGTGCTTACCTGGCTGGTGCTCGGCGGCGCTAGAAGTAGTTTGAAGATTGATTATCGATTAGCCACCTCCACTTTTCTACCCGAACGGGTGGTACGTGTTTCATTGAAAAACATCGGGTTGATACCGAAGCAAGATGCCATCGCGTTTATTAGCAAGCTTAAGCCCAGCTTTATATTTACGTCGATCACCGTGGTCGGGCTTTTTTGTCGTGGAGTTGTGAATCTATCATCGCGTAGCGATGTCCTCTATGTGTACGTTTCTTGTAGCGAAGGCTCCCGAAGCAGAGTAATGGTCGTGCGAACATATATGCCAGAATCATTGCACTGATCATGTGGTGTATAAAGCAAATATCACTATTTAATGTTGGTTTGAAGTAACTGAAAGAGCCGGTCTTTGTACCTGACAACCATGGTTTACTTAGCATGAACGTCTTCTTGAGATAGTAGCAAATAAAGAAAAAAGTTGGGATGAGCATATAAGAATTTATTTACAGAGCACAGCAGGCTGTGCTTTTTGTAGCCTTGTACAGTGTGTTTGGGTTCACTTTGGGCTATTCTTCCGACAGTTGTAAGACATAGCTGCTGAATTTGGTGCGCGGGGACAGGCAAATGTAAGGCTAAACCCTGAACATGTTTTGTATTAGTCGGGTGCCATCTCCCTTCCTGGTCCCTCATGATATGCCTGGCCGAAAAATCGATTAGGCTTCAGATTTGTGCCACATCCTTAGCAACGTTTACGGCTCCCACTGTAAGAGGGTCCAGCAGGCACGTAGCCAGGGGGGGTCGGCCCCCCCCCCCCCCCCCGAAATCTTCCATTTTGCTGGGGCCTCCTCTCCCCCCTCCCCCTCATACATCATTTTGTCATGGGCGGCCCCCCCCCCTCCCCCCCCCCCGAACCAAAATCCTGGCTATGTGCCTGGGGTCCAGTGTCGGAGGATTTGTATGCGTTCCTACATCCATCTTGTAGAAGAATCAAAAACAACCATATCTTGGCCGCATCTTCTCGATGAGCACGGTGCAGTCTTCCTGCTTACGAATGTGCCAGACTTGCTCTGCAAGACAAAATTTATGCGCTGCTTTTTCTTTCAGTGCTTAGTCACAGGTTGTAATGGAGGAGAGAAGGGCCATGGATTCAGCAAAGCACCAGGATAGAGTGCTTAATCTTGTGGACCTCCCCTCCGAAATCCTGGATAACATCTTGCGGCACGCCAGCTTTGCAACTGTCGGCACCGTTCGCATGGTGGGTTTTTCACCCTTCTCTTTAGAGATGGGGCCCGGCATTTCTGCTTTTGGCAAAAAAATAATAACTTTCTTATTAAAAAAAAAACAAATACTACACTTGAAGGAACAAAATAAGGAATGCAACTCTTTGGCCATTTCGTTGCCACATACACGTCTTTGTGGCTCTTATCACCGGTCTATCTTTCAGAAAAGCTGTTCACGAGTTTGAAAAAAACTACCATATTGGATTGTTAATCCTTCTGCTGCCAATGATGAAATCTGCACCTTATGCAATGTATGTTATGTTTGGGATTTTTAGAAAGCTGAGTGCAATGCCATAGTTTTCAAGCTGCTTCTGGTGCATGAGTGCACACACAATGGAACTGTCTTTCTGAGCTACCAGGTTGCATTTGGAGGTTTTCCCCATGCTAAATGGAATGCAGGCAACCTAATAAGCTTCTTATAAGAGTGAAAAAGCTAATAAGGCACAAATGAAGTGAAGACTTCTGTGGAGAGAGGAATGTAGATTGTATTATCAGAGGGTAGAGAGCCGAGCCCCTTGGAAACCATTTGTTGGTATGTGAATTGCAAATTGGTCAACATGTAAGAATAAAATTGATGCATCAGTCATGCCCTTCTATGTTAAATGACTTCACCTGTGCCATTCTAAAATAAGAACAAGGTTGTAAATTTGCCAAGGAACTCCCACCTGCAAAAATTTTAAATGTATATACTATATAGTCAAATTTAAACATCTAGATTTTTTTGGTGGGGTTGATAGAAGATCCTTCCATGAGCTGCATATCAAGAAAGGGGGGGAGGGGGGGGGGGGTCAGGTCAGGTCAGGTCAGCAGCAAAGTACCTAGTGGTTACTGCCATGGTAACTAGTGGCCCATTTGTTACTTCTAAAAATTCAATATTTTTTGCAGCCTGCTTGCAAATATTTTTGAACCTTGCAAGCAGCTATCTGATAGTCCTCTCTAGGTCTGAAAGGGACACTGACAGGGTATTTATGCTTGCCAAGGCTTTTATTTGTACATAAAACATGAGAGCCCAACTGCCCAGAACACAATTTTCGGCTCAAAATTTGTTTATTTTCCACACGAAAACCGCTGAACTGGAACTGGCAGGTTTGAGTCGCGCTCACTCTCTTCTCTGTGGTCACACAACCACCAAATATAATCAAAGTTGTGGGTCAATTTTTCTTATTTGTCGTTTAATTTGACATAGCTGTAGAAGTTTGTGTTTATACACCTTCTGCACATACACTGTATTTTCAAGAAATAAAATTTGAAAATATTTTTCTCCACATTATATCAACTGCTGTTTGTTTTGAAAGAACAACTAATTGGCCACATTTTGAAGTGTCATATTGCTCCATACACAAGTTAGTTAGGGAAATAAAAGCGTTTGCATGGATCCTTTGAAAATTCCTACTTTTTCCCAGTGTCAGGAAAGAGTCAAGAGGGAACACTGCTTTTAGAGCTTTTTATATAATTTCTGTCTTAACAGTGTGACTGCATCTAGGTATATGTCTAAGAGAAACAGCTTGAGCAGTAAACACTTACACACAGACAGGACAGGACATACACAGAGCTCAATTCAAACCAGTTATACATCTAGGTACTTGGTTCTGATGTAGCTTAATTATTTTGTTAGTATTGAAAGTTTCATTTGCAAAGGTTATGGGCAGTATTAAGATTGATTCAAATACTGAAATAAAAATATTACCATATATCTGTGAATTCGAAGGTCTGTAGAATCTGATAAGGTGTAAATAAAAGCTCTAGGATGATTTATGATGTTTCAGCAACACTTTCAAAATTTTCTGTTTAAGAAATCTTTCTCACAAGAAGTATAGGAGGCATAGAGAAAAAACTGACACCATATTTAACATGTTTATACCCCTTTTTCATCCGTCATCTCCGGTCTTTCAAAAATGTCTAACATCAGCCAGCTCGCCTTCCTACTGGCAGGCGCTTATGCACCTGCCAGAGAGAAGAAAAAAAAATCATGAAGGTTGTGCGTGTACAAGTGGCGGAGACATGGCTTTTGTAAAATAGCAGCGTGTAAAAGGTTTATTCTGAAAAAGAATGGGAAAAGGCAGACCCATTTTATCCTGCTTTCAAATTAATATTTCGCGGTAAAAGAGACTCGTTTCTCGAAAATACTTCACAACAGGTTGAGTGCTTACTTGGAAGTGCACTCTCCCCTTAAATTGAAGAAACCTGAAGGCCGATCCTTCCTCGTGTCATTTCCGTCCCCAATGGACAGGTGTGCCGGCACCTGAACCAGGCAGCCTCCTCTCTGCTCAACTACGAGTTTGTGCGCCTACGGCTGGCAATGCAGCAGCGCTTCCAGTCCATCAAGGCCCAGATGCCCCGGAGAGAGTCGGCCCGGCGCAAGCACCCGCTGTCACGCGAGTGTGACATCATCGAGACTGTGCACATGCGCCTCACCCTGCTCCACATGACCTTTGGCAAGCACATCGAGCGCAAGCATTGCTGCTTCTTCCCAGGAGAGGTGCGTGCACAAGTGCAGAGCCCATGGAGGTAGGAAGCTTCTGGAGGCCACATGATGCCAACAGAGGTGAAGCCAGGAGTGTAGAGGGACGTGCTCCCAACAATGACCAAAACCAAGAGACGCCATTGGATGAAAAGGAGAGCTGACTTGGCGCCAGCAGGTGTTTTAGTCACCTTCGGGGCCGCCCCGAGGGTGACCGAAACAGTTGTTGGCGCCAAGTCAGCTCTCCTTTTCGTCCAATGGCGTCTCTTGGTTTTGGTCATCATGGGGGCCGTGTCCCTCCACACTTCTGGCTTTACCTCTGGTGGCGTCATGTCGCCTCCGGAAGCTTCCCACTTCCATGGCGACGCCAGTCCCTTCGCCTTCATTTTGTGCGGCTAAAGGAACGCCGTCACGCGACAATTAACGGGGCTCATGTTATTCTACGACGAAGCGACGACCTGCCGTGAAGGACTGAGTTATTGCTTGTCGTGTAATGCAGGGGTTCTCAAACTGGGTTCCTGGGAGTCTTCCGAGCTCGCAAATTTTTTCTGCCGTCTCTGCCTTTAAGCAAAGTGTTCTTCTAGTTTAGGCACTGTTGTAAAAGATCTCAGCCATCCATTGATGTAGGGCTATGTGCCCAACACTGTCTAGTGTGCGCATTATTAATGCAAAAGCATTAATTAACTGTCCCATGGAGCGAGCCTACGTCATCAGCTTTGAAGCTGCGCCAGACGGCTCCTTTGCCTGTCTCTATGTCGTCTGTGACTGAAATCTGAGGCATTGGCTCTCGTGCGGCGGGCCGGAGCGAGGCGTGTAGTGCGTCGGACACCCGTCAGGCGGCTACGACTGCCCGAGAGGCTTTCCCCTCCTGCCGCTGGGTGCGCCCGCTCCGCCCGGTGGGTTCTATGGTCGGTGACAGGTTAAGAGTGAAGTGGAAGCCCCTCCCACCTCTCTCCCCTTTGGAAGAGTGAACGCTGGAGAGAAGGTGACCTCCTCTCCTGCATTCGCTCTGCTAAAGTGGAAAGAGGTGGGAGGAGCTTCGTCTTTACTCTTAACCTGTCCCCGACTATAGGAGGATCTGGGCGTACCCCCCCTTCCCTTCCACACTACAAAAAGGGAAGGCGACGACGGACGATGAAGAGGAGCGGAAGAACGACATTCATGCTTTCGCATTCACAACTCATAAGAAGTGCTTAGGTCTCCTCGGATGTTTTGTTTACAAGATCTGTAGGCTTCTGCACTGCTTCACTGCATCACTGCCAAAGCCGGGAGCGGTTTCTCGCCTCTCAATCGAGAGAAATGGCTGTTTCCCAAGATCAAGAGGTTTCAGTAGCCCCGATGTATGCGGTAAAACCTCGTTATATAACGGACCTTGATGTTGATGAAGATTTTGGTCTGTTGTAAAAGGAGTATGCAGAATGCAGATACTCCCGACTACAGACTTTGGTGTGAATTATGTCTAAAGTCTGTTCTAGCCAGTGAGACTGACAAAATGTGAATGGATATTACGAAAAGGACTGGTTTATTGAAACTTTTAGACTTTGAAAGGTAGTGATTTTTTTATAGAGCTGTACCAACGATCGTCATCACTGCATGCTTTTGGTCTTATGAGACTCCCAAGGCGCCGAGTGCGGCGACGGCAGTTTGCAAATGGATGCTGTTTTAACCGAACCAAAGCCATGTGATGTCCGAAATAATGACTGCCGTCGAAGAGTCCACAGTAGCGAAATGGTGAACTACTTACAAACTCACTAATATAGTCAATTATATCCGAATGTATGTTATAACAGAATCTGTAATAAGCGAAGTTGCCTCAATGGAATAGATACGGAGACCAACCAAACTTCACAAATTTGTATGTTATAACCGAATGTCTGTTTTAACAAGATCTGTTGTAATGAGGCTGTGCTGAAATGGGGAAAGAGTTGTCACATAATGTATACTTCAACGAATACTGATGAAGTTTAGCCATGATTTACAGTGGGTGCAGGCTCAATTTTGGGATGCTAGTGCTTGGTGCATGACAAATGAGCCACCGGTCCTGGGTGGTCCAAAGATGTGCCCAAGTATGGTGCATTCCGATTGGTGGCTTCTGCGTGGCAACAGTAATCTATCAAAAGGCGCTTCTGCCATAAATTTGCAGTTCTCAGTCACCCTTTGTTTCTGCGATGCAATTTCTGGTCTGGCACAGCCAGTGCCACCGAGGTTGATGCAACAGCAGAGACGAGCTTTCCTTCCCTAGTCTTTTCTGCTGTCCCAGCGAGCTCTAGCGCTTGTGCGTTTTATCCCTGGGCAATAAACACGACCCTTTCCGTATTGTCCTTTACTCTTTTCGTCCGACACTTCCCCATTTGAAGTTGAAACAAGAAAAATATGAAAGACGTTTACAATCCCCTGTAACATCGAATTAGAGCGCAGCTCTTGAGGAGGAGGAGGAGGTAATGTCCCTCTTACTCATCCGTACGCTCCCCTCCTTCTCTTCTGCTCCCTTCCCATTCAGCGGGAAGTTTTCGCCAAATTTCCCGCTAAATTTAGCGGAAAAATTTCCCCACTAAACTTGGCAGGAAATTTTTTTCGCTAAACTTAGCGGGGAATTTTTTTCCCTAAATTTAGCACTGAAAATTTCCCTCCAAATTTAGTGGGGAACTCTTCCCCGCTAAATTTAGCGGGGAACTTTTCCCACTAAATTTGGCGGGGAATTTTTTCCGCTAAAAGAGTTTTCCGCTAAATTTAGCGGGGAAATTTACCTATAATGCAACACGCAATGACGTCACATGTGACGTCCTTATGGGAAACATCCCATAATGCAACACGCAGTTACGCCGACGCCGCTCAAACCGGAAACGGGCGCCTAAGAGCTGGGCTCTGAAAGCCGGCTGTTATCAGTAATCACCTCCTATAGGATGAGAACAGCAGGAACACTGATCTCTATTGTAGTAGGCTGGACCGCGGCCTTGGCAGCTGGGGCTGAGTGTCGTCACCAGCGGCCATTGATTGACACCACGAAATAAATGGGACTCTATGGGAAGAACGAGAAGAAGTGCCGTTTCCCCCGTTTCTAAGCTGTTGTCGGCACTGAAACTTTTTGGCTGCTTTTTGATAAGCCCGTCAAATAGCTTGCGTACGAACATTAAAACTGACAGCTCTCCCAGTTCTTATAAATAAATATTTTGTGGTCGAGAGTGACACCGCTGTAGTGCAGCTCAATGAGGCGAGAGTTACCTAGAGTTACCGCGGAGTCGGTGGCGGTTTCGTTGAGTTGGGTTTAGCAGACGACAAGCTCGAAGGCTTTGCTACGCAGAATTCGCTCACTCCCAGAAAGCCGCTGTCAAAATGGAACTTCTTTGTCATTCATCAACTTCTGGGCTTCCCCGAGGACGGTCTCATTGACGGCAATTGTTCCTTTGTTTAATCCACTACGAGAGCAAGCTCGCCAGCTCAGCCGTAGGTGCTCCGGTACGTTTGGTTTTTTTAATAGGCGTTCGAGCGTTTCACAAATACCGATTCGATGTCCGAACACCCGACATAAGGATCGCAGCACACCATAAAATACTTGCCTCCGAGGACAGCGTACATGCTTCAGTATTCTTACTTTTGTGCATTTCTCCCATAGACTTGCGTGTATTGCCTGGTGTCAAGCAATGGCCGCCGGTGGCGACACCAACGGGCTCCCGACCCACAATCCAGCCTACTAAAATAGAGATCAGTGGGCAGGAAGGTTGTCCGGCGCGAGCTTCCTACTTCTGATGAGGCTTTGGCATCTCGTGGGCCTCAAGCACGCATGCGCAGCCAAAGCACTTCGAAACGCAGGAAGTGTGCAGCATAAACCGGGCATCCGGAAGCGATGCCCCGCTGTTCTCATCTCGTTGATGACAACAGTTGCAACCACGTCTTGTATCCGGATTCCCATGGTTCCTTCGGGGAGACCTTGGATTTCTCTTAATTTGTTGGCGGCTGTTGCACACACACTGGCAGAGGACGGGAAAGAACTGGTTTGCCTCGTCTCTTGTCCCCTTTAGATCCTGGACGAAGTACACCGCATCCTGTGGTACGTGGAGGTGACCCCCACCCTGAGCCGTGCTTACAAGGTGACCGACGAGCTGTTTGACCTCACCACCATGGCCATGGAGTACTTCAAGGAGCACATAGAGCCGACCCTCCCGGAGATCAGCTACTTCGGCGCAGACTTCCTCGACTACACCCCCTCCTTCTCCTGTAAGCTCGCTCGAGATTTACTTATCGATTACTCTATTTAGTTCTTTAGCCGCCCTCAAGGCCAGGGCACTGTAGAGGGGAGTGGGTTACATAGGTAGATGCCAGGGTGTAAGGTAGGCAGGTGGGGAAACTAGAGCCAATTGGGCGACCTGATTGTGTCCCCGCTTCAGGAAAGTTCGTAGCACTCCACATAAATGGTGCCACACAAAGGACAAATGAAAAACAAAATATCCTCATTAAGTTTGCAGGCAACGCGACCTGGAGGCAATTTATTTCATAAACTGCACATGAATCACGAAAGTTTAATCGAGCAAACTAATAATATATTTCATATATAGGTTCTGTTTTGCACGTAGTATTACATCAGAAGCTAAAATAATCGAGGGGGCGCACAGCGCGGCAAAGGAGGCAAGCTGAAAAGTCAGCCGAGGTATGCCGTGAATGCCTGGACAGCGTCGATTCCATGCTACCAGCAGATGTGTTCGGCGAGTTGGCTTACAAGTTTCCACTGTTTACGGGCAAGCAAGGCGAGTTTTAGTTCGGCACTATTTGAAGCCAGCAGTACGCCGTTGCACTACACTGCAATCACACTATGCCCAGCACAACAGTCACCCGAACTCAACGTCGCCCGGATTAAATATTGCCACTTTTTGGTTCTTCGGGCCATAACGCGACCGACAGTTCGGAACACAACAGTAACGTCCTATACCTCGACAATCTCGGCCGTCCACAGGCGCCAAAACATGACAAGAAATGCCAATTTTGTCTGCTACCGCTAAATTCGTGAGCTCCAAGTGCATTTAGGAGCAAATCAAACAAAACGAATGGCAAAGAGCATGTCAGACAATTTGCAGACGACTTCACATTGCCAGGCGCTCACGTGGCATGCAAAGTGCATTGTAGTTAGGAAACATGTTGATAGACAATTGTGTGGTAATTTTATTTCGCCAAGATTCAGTAAAAAAAAAAAAAAAAAAATTGACACACATTTGGGGCTTCCCCCCCCCAAATATGTGTAAATTTTCTTTTCATTTGATTCATTCAATTCATTACTCAGGGTAAAATTTTTGCATTTACACACTTCGTGCAAATGTCATATTAGGTGCCAATATGACACTGCAAGGTACTGTGGCACGTCTCCACTGATGGAGGCGCACCCACGGCTGGTCGTGGGTGCGCCACAGTAGCCATGCTTTAAAAATTGCAAACCTTTTTAGGGCGCTTTCGGCGTTCCTTTTGCCGAAGGAAAAGTTCCCTACGAAGCTCACTCAGCACGGAGAGCAACGCAGCCGTTCTTAGGCCTAACCACTTCCACGATTTCACTGTCCGAAAACGGACCACAGACAACAGCGTGTTTGTTGACATCAATGCATCCGATAGGCGAAGGATGTCCGGGGCCGGGCAATTCTTCGTCAAGTGTGTGCGCTGCTCGGTTTCACGGTTGATCACTTCTGCAACTACCGTAACTACACAATTGCAGCCATTACGAGAGTGGCTTGGCTTGACTTGGCCTGACTACTTGGCGGCAAAAGAAAATTGGCTTGGTGGCTAGCTAAATTGGACGCAATTTGAGACTCGTGGAGCCGAAAATTGAAGGTGCGTTCATTATGCAAGGGGGAAAAATAAAGTCAAAATATTGGTACCTGTCGTGGGAGTGCGTTCATTATGCGAGTAAATACTGGTACTTCAAATTAAGGGATATTGCCGACACGGTGCCCCCTCACGCTGAGTTCCATGCAATCCAGAGTTCACCGCCTTTTGTATGTTGCCGTGTCATTTGTCATAAGGTGGAGGTACCTGTTGAGTGGAAGCCGCCAGGAGGACGTAATCCGGACATGCCCCTGCGGCAGGTTTCAGTGGTTGCTTCCCCACCCATCTATCTTATACCTATCTTATACTCAGCACATAGTTTTTCCGATCTGTTGTTCGGTCTACTTGACTTTTGGGGGCTTCACATCAGCTTTTGTGGGTGCCTTAGCAATGTCTTCATGTTACGTGCAACTCCAGCCATATGCATGCAGCAATACCCCCTATTATTGTGATCCTCATCAACTTTTGTGACTCTTTTTGTTCGCTTTCTTCGCTAGGTTTTTCATATGAAAAGCCAAGGGAGTCATTCTGCCGGTCGGGAATCACCCCGCAGACACTAGGCTGCCATCATGTCGAGTGTTAGGAAAGCTGCACTAGTCGTACCCGATTGCACTAATGTCGTTTAACTGCTAGATCCTGTGCCAATGTGGTACCTTTGATTGAAATTAACTCAACATTGTCAGGCAATATTTTGGGGGGAAAATATGTGACAGACAAATGAGCTTGGCACAGCATATGTCCACTTCATTCATAACACATTCTGTATGTCTCCGGATTTAGCAGATATAATCGAGACATGCTTAAATTTTCCAGATACTTATCTATTGCCTCTTAGAGTAAAGTATGGTCTCAAAATTAGCTAGACAACTTCATTCCAAAAGGTTCACGAATGAGAGAGAGAGCATGCCGAAGGTGTGTAGGTATGTTTGTAAATGAACCCCTTCTTGCTCTGTTCCTTGGAGCAGCATCCCTGAAGAGCCAGCTGTCCTTGATGGAGATGCCCCCGTCCACAAGCACCCAGGGGTCGTGCCCCTCGGCCCCGCTGTCCCCACAGGCACCACCGGTCAACCCCACCGTCAAGAAGCGGCTGCGCAAGCTCAGGGAGAGCATGAAAAAGTGAGGCACCCCTTTGGCTACTCTCTGTGCACCGGGAACACAGTCTGTTAGGGGTCGTGCCGCACTCCTACTTTTTGAGCGTCGGTTACGGTTTCACTGTGCCTCAAAGTGTAGGCTTACTTTGTTTTTCTGCTAGCGTTTTCTCGTAGTTGACAAACTTGCACAAGAAACCTAAGTCGCAAGCTTAGTAATTGCAACTGGTGCCATTCGCCACGTTTCAGTAATTGTTTAGTGGAATGAAACTAATCCGATGCATTTTATTCATTCCCTTAGCGTGTCTCTAGTGGGGAGAAATTCATGGTTTTTCAACCTCGATCCCGTGTAACTGTATTTATTGGCGGCTATTCAAAGTCAGTAGACTAGAGAGCACCATTTGGTAAGATTAACACCTGTTGGCAGAAGAAACTGTTTGATGCCAAAAAGTACTAATTATGTTGCGCATTCGTGTAGACAGCAAGAAGTTAGTCAGCCTCAGTGCGCATCTGGTGCCCCCACTCGATGAGAAATACACGGCTGCACGCTGGTACAATGCCCATCCAGCTCGAAACGGCCAGGGGTGGGGATCGGACCCAGGATCCCCGGGTTCCGCAGCGCAACTTTCACTTAGTGCGCCTCGAGCTGCATTCGACACCCTCTGTCTGCGCTCCACCCCAAAGCCTCGTATTAGTGCCGCGCTCACCTCGTCTTCGCCACCTGGAAGGCTGACCGTCCCCGCGGCCCGTGCCGCGCGTGCGCCCTCCCCCAGGAACAGCGGCCAGGTGCTGGCGCTGCGGAGGGAGCTGAAGCTTACCCGGCGACGGGTAGCCAGCCAGCAGCGGCACATTGCGGAGCTGAGGGCCCGCTACGACGACTACGACCAGAAGCTGCAGACGACGTCGCACAAGCTCAACGCGGTGCTGCAGGAGCTGAGCCGCTGCAAGACGGAGCTCCAGTACTGGCGCTCCAAGTCGCCCGCCGTGACATCCTGCTCGTGCGGGAAGACCACCCCGACTCCGCTGCACGAGCCTCCCCACTTTGGGGACGCCCCCGACCAGCCCGCTCTGCCTCTGGAGGGGGTCGACTTCACCCCCATCGACGCACAGGAGGCCTGCGCATCCACCTCCGTGGCACTGGGTGAGTCGGCAAGTCCAGAGCCCAGTCTGCAGTGGCCCCAAAGTGGCCACTGCGGACTGGGCTGAAGCCCAATTTTCGATGGCCCCTTCCGCGGTGGATCTCCTTGCCAACGTGCTGTTGGCGAGGAGATAGAATTATAGTAGGCGCTTTGTCCGGCTTGTTTTTCGTAAAGCTCAATGTTTACCAAACAAAATGCCCATGAACCAGCTACTTAACGTCGTCTTCCTCAATCGAGCACGGGGTGTAGGTTCAACACGAGCACTGCGCGTTCGGCTGGGGCTCGTGTTCAGTCAACGCTTCACCGATAAAGCGCAAAAGAATGGCGGGACATCTCTTTTGGATGCCTCCAGCACACGCTCGTTGCCTTCCGCCATGCTTCCTCTGCGCGGCACCCCCGAAACTCACGAGACACCAGAGCGTCTCGTGAGTTTCGGGTGTTCCAGCACGAGGTGCTTGTGCTGGAACACTCGAAGGACCGCCCTGCCGTGTCCGTCCCGTCAGTGGCCATGGAAACATCCCCAGCTAAGACCGAGCGAAAGAAAACGGCCTGGGGCGTGCGAGCATCAGAGACTGGACGTGCGACTCTGTTCGTGCACTAGCTTTGGCGGTGCTTTCTCTTGCGCAGTCTTGGGCAAGACTCCATCTCTAGTAAGCCGGCCCGCCATTCGTTCGTCGGGCACTCCGATGGAACTCTGGCAGCGTTTGTTGAAACTACGACTGCTGTCCGTGGGTCATGTATGGGGCCGTCGTCCTTTGCAGTTTTTTGTGCGACGGGGTTTGGCGGGGCGAGTTCGCGCTTGTGTCGTTGAAATGAGTTTTACATTTGGTTAGTTGTTATGTACAAGATGCCAGCGGAACTTGAAACAAATGTTGAGTCATTAATTGTATTTTTGGCACTTGTTTTTTATCATCGAGCTTCCGAAATAATATTAGGCTTTGCATTCATCTGCTTTTCGTTGAGCCCGAACCAGATTTTACCATATTTGATTCCGAGGCAATGGTCATCCCTGTCCACGCTTGGTTTTTGGCATAGAGATTGGACCTTCGGGAAGCATTGGGCAATTTCACCAGAATTTAATTTTTTGTTGTCGTCACCCTCCTCCTGAAAACCACTATACCGTCATTTTGATAGTCTTTTGGAGAACCCAGCAATTAAATGTAATCACATTTAGCTAGCATTCCACTTTTGCAAAAGTAAGATCACCTCAGTGATAAAAGCTAGTCTTACAGTGCTGCCTCTTTTTACAGCCAAGCTGTTCATTGCTAGGGTTCCGTGTATTTTTCATGTGCGTCAACAAAAGCTCGCACCGCTGTCTCTTTGTCGTCGTTCCAAGCGCTTGCGTGCCTAGTTTCCTTCTGCTCTCCCAAAGTGGCGGTCCCGTCGCGCGTGTCTAGTTTCCTCCAACAAGTTTCCTCCAACAAGTCTAGTTTCCTCCAACCAAACCCCGAAACATTACTCATAAAGCGATATCTCGAAGGGATGGCCATATTTTTGTAGAATGAGATTGAGTGAGAATTGCGAGGTCGCATTTCCTGCAGAATGGCTAAGGAGGAAGGAAAACGGCCCTGCCTCCTTCCTTCTTCGCGTCCTCGCGGAGCCAAAGCGAAAAGAGGAGGAAACGAGAATCGCGACGTCACGGGCCTTTCTCGCCTTGTTCAAGCGCGCTCTTCTTTCACAAAAATACGACCATCTGTTGGATATATCGCTTTATGAGTGATGCTTTCGGGTTTGTAGCGTCCCGCCTAGCGCTTCTGCGTTGTTTTCTAAAATCATAATTTCGGTTCAGCAGCTCTTTAATGGAGCATACGCTAAATTCAAAAATGACTTTCTGGACAGACAGTTTGGGTGTAGTTGTAGTGTGTGTGGTCGGCTCTGGTGCGATGACGACTTGACCAACATTGGCAATATGCGGGATTCTGCAAAGGGCACTTGTGCGCTGCAAATGTTGTCGGTGACCACTTGCTCTTGATCGGTGACCACCGATCAAGACAATAAATCAGTTTGTACCTTTGTTCAAAATTCCGTGTCATGTCTGTGTCTTGTGCTAAACAGCTTCGCTGGTCATCCACCTTCACGGAGTGGAATGGCTCGTGATTTTTTATGGCATGTGGTCCTCTTTTCAATCCATCCTTGCAAACTCACTGGTAGTTCTGCTGAGTATACCTCCAAGCCATTACCAATTTGTCTTGCACAGTACTCTCCAGTGGAGTTTCTTCACGAAGGCATTGGGTCTGCGATGGCTGCTGTTAGCAATGTGACTATAGGATGTCTAGTACAAGATTATCTATTTGTCAGTCTAAGATACCACAATTTGACTTCTGAGAACTCCTGAGGTCGCAAAGCTAAAATAGAAGCTTCGAAAGCAGCCAAATCTGAGACTTCTTTTTCTGATAACATTGTTGAAAGTAGTAAACAGGATAACTGGGCGAGTTGGTATGGATTCATAATGGAACAGCGCGAATTTTTGCAAGGACAAAGGAAGGAATTTTTGCAAGGACAAAGGAAGGACAAAGGAAGGAACAGCGCTCGTCCTGTCCAGTTCCTTCCTTTGTCCTTGCAAAAATTCGCGCTGTTCCATTATGAATTGTTGAAAGGATGTTTGAATTGTGTGCAAATGCAACTTGAAAGAATGGAGAAAGGGAAAAGAATTGAGGGGAAGGGTGCATTAGGAGACGAAACCCTCTTGAAATTTGGTTCCCGAAACGTTATTCAAAAGCTCTAAAGTTTCTGCACAAAATGAACCTAACAAAACCAAACATGCATTTTCCAAAAAAAAAAATAAAATGGGAAGTTCGAAAGAAAGAAAAAAGTATTTCCCCTGCCGCTGCAATCAGCGGCACTTGCAGTGGAGAAATTTACCGGAGCGGGAGATGGTGCAGTTTCTAGACCAAAGACATCTAAGGACCGTCGTTACATCAAGGTTCGACATAGAAAAAAAAAAAAAAAAATAGAGCTTTTGTTTTTTTAGTTTTGGTCGGCGATATTTGGGAAGCGGCCTTAGGTTTGGGCAAACGTGGCAACCGCTAACGGTGCGCGGGGGTTTCTCGTCCTATGCAGGCGAGGAAGCGCAGCTGAAGCTGGTTCCGGCCTGCTACTGCACACCCCCGGAGAGCGTGTCTGCGCTCTGCCTGGGGGACCCCGAGAGCCTGTGCACTGAGGAAGCCGGGGCCAAGGCGGCCCGGTCGGCCAAGGCCCCCTCCCGGGGCTGCAAACGCAAGCTGAACCTGAGCATGGCCCCCCTGCTACTCAAGATGCCCAAAGTACAAAGGATTCCCTCGCCAAATGCCGAGTAGCCCAACTCCATCAGGTGGCCCATTCATCGACCCACATCTCTTTGTGTGTTTGCTTCCGCCTCCCCCTCCCCGACCCAACTCCTTTTGGCCAGATACTTTACTAGGGAACACATCTCGCTCCGTGAAATGCCAATGGCCTCGGCGCTGACAAGTTTTGCATTGTTGGAGCGGCTGGACGCGCACAGCCGGGGGTTTTCCCCATTTTGAAGTGGGAGGGGTAGGCTGCTGCCATCTCTCGTTGTGGACACTTGTCGAGACGGCCGTCTCGGCGAATCCAGTATCGGTGCATCGGTGGCAGCCCTCTCCTTCGGCGCGAAAGCGTGAGCAACACGATGCGCATTCATTTTCTCGACCATGGGGGTGTTCTCGCCACTAGAGGAGAATTTGGCACTGTAGGCGTGTCGTCTAATGCAGATATGTGGAGCGGGGTGTATTCATCTACTAAAATATTTGACTCGACTCTCATTGTTAGTGTTCACGTCCTCCCCCCCCCCCCCTCCTTTATTGCATCGAAATTTCTGGGATGGTTTTCGAGGCAATGGTGCATTTGGGATGGTTTTTTGGGACGCCATATTCGCCGGCAACTGCGGTGGAGTTGAGAGTCTGGGCCTCTGGGCACTCATCCTGGATAAGCAAAGCTTGTCTAGGAAGTGGCTCGACGACACTTTAGGAACTAAAATCGTGCAGGCACCTTCATTCTTGGTTTTGGCCAGGGCGGCAAGGTATACCTAGCTCTGAAGAGCGTACTAGATCTGGCTGCCTCTAAAAACAATGAATGCCCAGATGGTACTGTTAAACAGTGCTTAATCTCATTAAAGTGGTCATGCAGGCGAGTTGGTTTGTAACTAACGTTAACAAAGAGATGCACAAAAGCATGAAGACGAGCAGGAGTACTCTCCTCTCGTCCTGCGTACCCTTTCTGTTGGTCTTCGTGTTTTTGTGCGTTGTTTCGTTAAGGTTTAATCTCATGCTTGTATTCCATATGCTTTAGTCAAATTTGGAAACAAGGGGGAGCCAACGGGGTGCGCTTCTTGGTGTCATGACAGCGTTTATGTTTAGCTCCGGTGTAGCTTATGGTTTGGCAAGCTCATTTGTGTGAAGGGGTTGAAAGAAACTCATATTTCTGTAATGAATTGGAGGAAAGGTTATCTTGTGCTGCTTTTTGCTGAAAATGTTGCATCATTGACCAGGTCGTCAGGTTTATACAGGAACTGTGTCTCAAAAAAATTATCGCCTGGTGCACTAGCACTGCGTAAGGTGAGAAAAGACCTGTCGGAGTGAAATATCCTATTTTTCTAGGGTCCAAGTTGGCCATTCTTTTTATTAAACTTTCCTGCGAGGGATCACTCTTACAGAATACTCAACTAAAGACTGAAATGAGCACGATGGTAACAAATATCACACATAAAGGGCCTCTGACATCCCAAAAAATAGTTTGTTTGTTTTTATTATTTTCTGCACGATGCACAAGACAATGGTGTCGAGACTACCCATTAATGTTTTTCTGCAGAGTTTTGTAACTTTCTAACAACAAAGATAAACTGAAATCAGATCAGTGT
Source organism: Ixodes persulcatus (assembly GCA_013358835.2). NCBI lineage: Eukaryota > Metazoa > Arthropoda > Arachnida > Ixodida > Ixodidae > Ixodes > Ixodes persulcatus. The sequence continues at coordinate 453,966 of JABSTQ010010989.1, forward strand.
GGAGGAACGTAATGTTTACAACTCCGATAATCCCTCGAGTTGTTTCACTCCGGGAACTGCGTGTACAAAATTTCTTTAAATCAACATTTATTTGGCCTCTGGTGGTCACAAGAATTGTTTCGTAGATTCTATTATATATTTATAAATAAAAATGTGCATCGGACGACTTATTTTTAAATATTCTGAGCTCTGTGTTGCCGAAGCATGTGGCTGAGGAAAAAAAAGCGGGAAAAGCACCAAGCAGCCAGTCCGGCAGTGTTCTTGCGTAAACAAGCCGGATTTGGTATTGTAAATATTTTTTTGATTGACTGTTGGGACCTTGTGGGTTTTGCTTCTGTAAATGTCTAGGCATGCCCAAGTGCCTTTGTCAGAGGCTCTTTAATTAAGGACCAAAACATATAAGAGACAATTAAACCCATCCCTTTTTTTCTTCTTGGTGCGCGATACAAAATACTCGATTGTAAATTGTTCAAAAGTTAATCCTTTGAGACTGCATGACACTTTACCTTAAATCCCAGGGGAAAAAATATGAGCATAACCATTCACTCCCCTTCGTGCGGCGCAGTTGTTTTATACTATAGGGTGGTCCAAGTCACCAGGCTCGATCTAAACTGGACCGTAAAAATCTATGCCTGCACGTAGCAATCTAAACTTTTTGTCAAAGGTGTATTTCACAGGTCGGTTTTTTCTTGTAAAATTACAAAGCGTAGTTCTCTTTCTGTAAAAAATAAGGCCAAGGAACTTGCCAGGGTCTACGGCGGGCAGCGACGCAGACGACAAGGGTTCAGTAGCGGGGTGTGTTTGGCGTTCGTATTGATAGATGGCGCTACCTCCTTATCGCGACGGCTCGCGACCACTGTGGTTTATTAAAATGAACATAATCTTTTTGAAATGTACCTTCGGTTAAAAAACTGATTGCGGACAATAAAAGCAAAACTTTTTAAGTAAAAAAATGCGTCTGCATAACGGCGGCGCTTTTGCTGCTAACGGATTTCGTCTGCGTGTTGTCTGCTTTCTTTCGCTGGTCGGCTGCACCTTCGGACGCTGCTCCCGACGCCGTCTATCGATACGCCTGGTGACTTGGACCACCCTATATATATTCTCAAGCTTCATATTTTTGGATTCAGAGGACATTAATTTGCAACAAAAATTCTCAACTTGCCCTAGTCTTTCTTTTTTTTTTTAATTTCATTTAGTTTTTATAAACTAACCAGTGCCTGTTTTATGCAGTTTGCCTTCACATCATAAAAGGTGTAAGGTGTATCAAAGTGAGCTACTGTTTCTCGGCAGTTTCAAAATTCACAGTGGGATTGGGCTGCGGGAGGAGAAACGAATCTTGAATGTTCATGGAACTAGTAGGAAGCAGTCTGCAGAAGGGTGCCAACTCGCATCCCATTTGACACCGTTGGCTCGACACCGTTCTTCGCACCTCTTTTTCACCCCACCCTGGCTCGAACAGGGAGGTAGAGCAGCGGTGCCTGCACGAGCGCATTTCTCAGATACGTCTCGGATCTCGGTATCCCCGTTCCGGCAGAGCGACGCGGCGAGTCTTGACCCGAGCGGGGTTTTATTTTCGTGCCTCTGGGCAAGGTTTTGACACGAGCCGCCAAAGATGTAAACTCTTGGAGAGACAATCTCTGGGTATGTGCATCCACAAAGTAACGGGAGCACAATGCTTGCAGTGGTGTTTCCCAGTTGCCTCCTTCACCTGCTTTGTGATCTCCTTTTTTTTAGATCTCCGCAAAGCTCCGACGATTCATTGCATCAATGCCTTTTCTTTCATGTTTTAATGGCGCAACATTGTCACTGCTTTCTCGAAATCGGCATATGTAGGCGGTGTAATAAAAGATTATATTGTGTCCTTTTTTTTGCTTTTTTTTATGAATTTTGGAAAATTACAAAATTAAGCTATTGGCCAAAATGAATTGGAAGATTTGGTTATTTGTGGTAGCATTTATGTGCCCACTGATCATCAAGTTATAGGTCTACATGAATGTTGAATAAAGATGATTATGTTTTGCGAATTTCACGAGCTTAAATGTATATGCGGTACAATTTATGGGCTTGGTAGTTAGTTTTAAATTAACTTAAATGTTAACTCTGAAGCAGAGGCGCTTTCAGTCTAGTGCTTTTTTTTGTAGCCGAATTATGTAGCCTGCTCTCCACCTGTCATCGTGTTTGGAAGTGAAGGACATCACAGTGGACTTTCGAGATGAAACTCGGGATATGCCTTTCACCACTCGTCATTTTGAAATCGACCCAACTTTCCCAAACCCAACAGAAGTACACGCAATAAACTGAAGATGTCGCTCCTCAAACGTCCAGAGTAGAGTTCCTGTATAGGCTCCCTACGGGAGCCAGAGTTGCGCGTTTGATTCCACGTGCCGCGTGCTGCCCTCGCTGCTATTCGCCGAGATCCGATCACGTGAGGAGCTGTATAAAGTGTCGTGCCGCAAAGTAGACGTTGCGCGCGCCGGCGTACATTCCCCGGCTTTTGAGCGCGCCAACGCGCGGCGCTGCTATTCGCCGAATTCAGTCACGTGAGGAGCTGAATCCACATGCCATGCATGAACGCACAACTCTGGCTCCCTTAGGGAGCCTATACAGGAACTCTAGTCCAGAGGACCTTTTCTTTTTTTAAAATCGGTGTCTCCTGCGCCTGGATTGTGTGAGTGAAGGGTCGTGGCAATGGTCAGGATTGCACAGATTTGCAAAGCGAGGCGGGTCCCGCGAGGTTGGGAGGAGAGTGCATCAACGGCAGTCTTTGTGATGGCGGTGGCTGTGAATGTGTCAACTTATCTCCAATGCTGAATATCCAGAGTGACAGTTTTATGTCTTGCAAAGAGCAGCAGCAGCATAGACATGTTTTAACCTCGTCGCAGGTAGCACTTGCCGCTTCGAAGAAATCTGGTGGAGAGAGACGTGTGGGAACGCTTCCGACATCAGGTTTCCTTTTGTTTTTGCACTGCCCCTTAGTGTGTGGTATTACAGCTTGTGAGCACAGTTTGCTCGTAAACTCGTTTCGAGGTATGTTCATTTGTGCCCCAATTTATGAGCTGCTGCAACAATTCAGTTGTGCCAAATTTAGAAAGAAAAAAAAAAGCTTTGCGCGTGTTCAAGATTTATTTTTTGTTTTAGAACGAGTGTATGTAACGTATACTGATCAAATGGAAATGCCAGACTTTGGGGCACTTTGCGTGTGTGCAATGCCTATTTGTGTTGGTTTCGTTTCGCAGTGTGATGGTGTGTGGTAGGATTGTAGGTGTCGTGCAGGTATCTGAACAATCAACCCCAGTGTCTCGTGCAAGCAATGGGAAGAGTTTTTTTTTTTTTTTTCTCTCCCTGAGTTTTGATTGACAGCGAGTGGAAAATGAGGATTGTTGGGCGTGTGCCGAAGGGGTTTTTGCGAGATGCGGATGCCACATTCCCAGTATGTGGATGAATTATACTGGCTGTGTGCGATTTTATTTTTAGCAGAGAGAAAAGCAAGATATATAAATACTATATATACATACCATACTTTTTTTTTTACTTCCAAATAAATTATAAATGTAGCTGAACTTTTTGAAGGCAGTCTATTATTGCGCACTTATTTTTTGTAACTGTTTGGTTTTTCACTACTTGCTGTAATATTCTTTGCTTTGCCATAATTTGTGACTAACTTCTGTACCTTGAAGGTTGTTGGGAAAGTACTATATTTTATTTTCACGTAGGTCCACGAAAGATCTCAATTCTTCCCTGTCACGACATAAGAATGCATGTTACAACTTAGTGATGTGTATTTTGCACAGATAAATTGACTAGCTTATACTTGTAAGCACAAAAAAAAAACTATTTATTGTTTCTTGTAATAAAAATTGGTAAATCTACTTTTGACTCCTGGATGTTTCTTTTCTGTGGGCCTTACTTTGAATAGTATTCTGCACGCAGGCAGCTTCATTCAGTTCAATCCATGAATTGGCACAAGTGCAGTGATGAAAGTGTTGCACCAAACAGCGCCACAAACAAAATCCTGCAACATCTTGCGTCAAAATGCCATTTTTTTGCCAAGAATTGCACCTCACCTGCGCCTAAATAAGCTTAAACAAGGGGGGGGGGGGGGAATAAGATTTTATTGGTTGATTAGAAGGAAAGAAAATTTATAGTATATAAATATGTGTCTCACAGCATCTCTACTGACCGCACAAGGTGTTTTATCTTGGGTCAGAGCGCAGTTGAAGGCTTGTGCACACACAACCACAAAAACACTCGCACTAAAAACGCCAGTCGCGGAGAATTCGCTGCGCTTGCTTGGTTTAGCCGATGAAGAAACACGCACAGAAGGACGAGGACTACCAAAATGTCGAGCTTTTGATGCTGTTCTATTCGTCCGTCAGCTCGTAGCATCGGCTGCACTTTGACCTAAAGGGACCATGAAATGATGTTCCAGCTTTTTTTCCAAATGAAGACCCCAATTCATCTTCAATGTCCATAGAACCCGAAGCAGGAATCCATTTTCGTTTTATTGCCTCGTTTTGCACACAAAAAAATTAAAACCCGCGTCTGCTTTCCTCTTCGACTCGGCCACCAACATGTGAAATCTTCTGATCGTGATGTAAAGTATGCCTCTCTACCGGAAACAGAAGTTCTCCCAGCCGAGAGAAGGAGCTGCATTGGACACGAGCACTGCGTCACACAGACGTATGCACTCGTCGACAATCAATCCGTCGACGAATATTTGATTTCGCGACGGCACTGATCATCGCTTGCGAATAACAAGTTCCGCGGTGTGCTTAAGAAGGGCAGTGCAAGCTTGGAGTCATCGTACCGGTGCCCAAGCACTTCATGACCGCTTGATTTCTCATTTCTCTTTTGAGTTGAGGAAAGCTAAGAAAGAGGAAGCTAAACAATCATTTCATGGTGAAATGAAAAGATGAAACGAAATGTAGAGATTGCTCGTCAACTGTGCTGGTACTATCCTCTAAATTTTCGGGCAATGTAAGGATCTAAAAGTCGCGAGAAAATTTTCAAAATAGTGGGATGGCAACTAAGATGATAAGACAGAACCAGAGCCTTCTCTTCCAGATGATCGGTGGATTACCATGTCTGCCACATGCCTCCGTGCTGTGGCTACGTGGCACTTGCACCGCTCATGTCGACCTTCACCACCTCACACCGGCTCGCGCACGTCGAGACGCACCGCTTTGCATCGGGGTGCAAAAGGCAGCGGCTGACACAAGGCAGCACCTAGGTTAGCACAATTTGCTTGGAAATTATGCTCAGTACTATTACAGGTCGACCTGTTTTGGCCTCGACTGTAAGTTGAAGTGGAAGTTTAAAATGAAGTGCCGAGGAAGGGAAAGAAAGAAACGCGGGTCAATATTTGAATAAACAAGGTAGTCAAGGTAGTTCCCATACCGCAGTCATTCGAAAGGGCAGCGAATTTTGACTCTACCCTGGTTCCAACGCCACTAAAACACTGTCACTTTTAAAGCACAACCCTTGGTTTTCATAATGTTTGGGAGTGGTTGTTTCTGCAATTTATGAAGTTAGAATTTTGAGTTTGGGAAGTTAAAAAAACGGGGGGGGGGGGGGGGGAACGGAACATATTGTTATTGATAGATGTTTTAGCGGATATGCTAGTTATTGCTGGCATTTTGCAGAAAATTTATTTCCAGGCTAAATAAACCATTCAGTGTTAAAGAGAAAGGGGGTGATAGGCTTTATCTCAACTTAAGTGTTGCGCTATGCTTTATTTTTTCACTATTTTACAGTGACGCTGTTATGCGCTAGGATCTGGGAAAAAATGTGTCTGCAGATGTTGACAGAAAACTCCCCATTGATCGTGGCAAGTATGAATAAATAAAAATAAGAGGGGGCAACCACCATGGGTAAGCCTTCCTTGGCATTATTAGATAGTGAGGTCCTGGTCCCTTGTTATCATCTCTAGGCATCGTCCTAGAAGTGGTCCGTGAGGTCGTCCTAGGCGGCGTTCTCGAGGTTGTCCTAGAAGTCGTCCTTGAGGTCGTCCTGTCCTCTAGGCATCGTCCTCGAGGTCGTCCTAGAGGTCGTCCTCTAGGAGCCGTCCTCAAGGTCGTCCTCTAGGCGTCATCCTCTAGGCATCGTCCTAGACGTCTAAAAAATAACAGCTTCGCTGGTCCTCCATCTTCATGTGAAGTGGAAGGGCCCTACAATTTTAATACTCATTGTAAATAAAATCTCATCTGACCTGAGCCTTATTCTAAAAAGAAGACTGTTCCACTTGGCGATGCAATCAATTTTTCATTTTGAAGTGATATGCTAAGAGATGTTGGCACCCGCTCCAAAGCATCAGTGGCTGCTCGAAACCAATAACTTGCCTTCTACAAAACCTGCTTTAAAGGTCAAATGCTATTTCCATCACTGCAAGTGTGAACCACCCTGTTCGGTGAATCATCCCTCCACTAGTTGTCCAGTGATGAAGGGGTTTCTGACAACCTAGACCTGTATGTGCTGCGTCAGTTACTGGGGATGCAGGGACAAGGTACGTACAAGTTCCAAAAAGACTCCTAGACAGACTTCTAGTACAAAGGTTTCGAATAAGGCCATGAACAGATTCTTCACTCAATCAAAAGTAAATTTACTGTAATAGTATGTGTTTTGACAAGGCTAGTATGGAACTTGTAGCGTGTCCCAGTGTTCTGATTTTAAAAAGTACAGTGCCTGATGCACAACACATCCTGAAAGCTACACCTCAGCAAAGAATTTGTGTGCCTGTGTCGAATAGGAGACCATGCAACTACAGTAACCCGAGTGTTCCAAACATTCCTAAGCAACCTCGTACAACTATAAAGTGCTGGCAGGTAGAGTGAAGAACCACATCCCAATACCGAATGAGTTACTATCCTAAAGGACACTACTGGGAACAGTAGTAACTGAGGTAAGGGCAATCCACATAGAGCATGACCTCCTCAGACTTCTGTCGTTCACGATTTTGCCTCGTATAAAGCCCCTTATCTCCTTCGAATCCACTTTCCTGCTAATCCACTTTGCATGTGTTCCTATGGGAGGCAAAAGGAACAACATATCTTCTGTCTAAAGGGATGCCAGGGCAGCTCTTTACTAAATGGATACATGTAGTTCCTAGCAAAAAAAAACTGACTAAGCTCAATGGCAACAAATATAGCAACCACTTGCTACTCTTGCAAAGAATCATGCATGCTTTCAAGTCGAACGTTCCATTGGTGACATGCACATCTTTATTTAACATTGAGCTCGGGCCACTTGAGATAACCATAAAATGATGTCACCAAAAAAATATTTCCCCTCTGGCTGTAGAGATAGCATGGTTACAAGTTACTACAGACGTGGCAATATTCATTCATTCATTTATTTTCAGTATCCACAAACAGCTGGATGCCTCTTTAGCAGTGTGCTTTCCAACTCCTCTTGAACTAATAAGATACAATCCAGATTGAAAGCAGTTACTTCTATGGAAATCTGGAAAGGTTTTTAGAAAAAAAGAATTGCAAACAATCACACAAAGCGTGCTGTGATTGACAGCGGTAGCTGCTGCACTGTGGAAAGGCATGTGGAAGGAGATTTGCCTTCAGCCAGTGTGCTGTACAATGTTTGCAATGCGTTCTTTGCTTTCAGTGGAATTGATGTCGGAGACGCACGTGAGGAGATGTGTGCTTTGGTAGAACAATTGTGCGAGATGTTGCATGTATTTGAGAAGGACACTGAGATGGGCTTTTTCTTTGCCTGAAACACCCTTTCAGAACGGGGGCGTGAACAGAACACGGGCGGCGGTAGTGGAGAGGCGAGGAAGCGTGTCCGCACTAAACGCAACCATGTGGGCATTTTGCAATGGTGGCTGCCCGAGGGGTAGGGAAGGAATAAGGGAGAGCGTTGCCGGAGGGTGTGTAGATGTAGCAAGAACAATGAGGAGGCAGAGAGCGCTGTCCCTGTGATCACCGGGGGGGAGGCAAGAGAGAGCATTGTTGCAGTTAGTGTGTATGTGTGGGGGAATGATGGAGAGAGGGAGAGCAGTGCCTCTGCTGTAGAATGGGATTCTGCGTTGGTGCATAAGCATTTTTTGCCAGGGAGGGGCACTAACAGCTACCACTGTAAAATATGTATAATAAGCTATACATTGGTTCTGAACATCTACAGTTATGTGCCAGTCAAATTTGAGCTTTCACTATTAGCTCAGCCTGAAGACTGAGTGTTGGAAATGACATTATTTAGGGTAGACTGTGACCCAAGCTCAGGGCACTGACAGCTCTTAAAGAAAGAAAAGCTACTGCTGTCAAATGTAGTTAGTCTAAGCAAGTGTGAGGGATTTCACAAGGTATTTCCACTACAAGTGCACATTTTGTTCTTAAATTCTTGTTTAACATGACGGATGTCCCATAGCAACCAGTGACAAGCACAATTATCCAGTCAACTTTCAGAAGTGCTTTTCCAGGACCTCAAAGTCTGCAGAAAATAAATAAATGTAAACCTGCAACGTGCCACAGTATATTTCAAAATTCATCTTCTGCCGACACATTACATTTTGTCACTCCCACACAAATCTGAGTCGAAATTGGAATAAATGAAAAAGTGTATGTATAAAATACCACTCATACTTTTTTGCTTGATATGCTCAACACTCCCCGTACCTCCGAATAAACGCTCCAGTAGCCTGTAGTCAAGATCTCGGTCAACACAACCGTCCGACAATGTTACGCGACCAAAGCAAATACGAGAGGGGACAGTCTACTTCGCTTCAATACCACCGGCTAATAAAAAATAATAACAAAAATAATAATACAAGCTCTCGTCTCAATTTTGCGCAAGGCGAGATAAAAAGTTTGAGAAGAGTCGTCACCATGCCAAACTCCACTCCAGCAATGGCAAGCACGTTTTGCTGGCTCGCATTGTCGAAAATCGAAAACCCAGAAGTGAAACCAGGCAGAGAGAAGACCTTTACAACTGCACAAAATATATATAGCCTGTAGTCAAAATCTTTCCCTTTCCGGGCCAAGGGCGGCCACCCGAAACGGTCGCGAAGCAATGTGTCGACCGGCGTGGCCAACACCGGGCACACGAGAAAGGGACTGGAGCCCCCTCATCAACTGGGGGCCTCCGTGGCCGCCGCCGCCTGCTCCACGTGTCCGGGGGATGGCCCCTTCTGGTTTTGAACAAGGGCCGTGAGGAACTGCTTCTTCACCTCCTGGGTGTGGGGGTCGCTGTCCCTCAGCAGCAGGCTTGTGCGGTCCCCACTCCCCCAGGAGCCCAGGGAGACGCTGTCCGCGTCTCGCATGACGGCCGCCACTTCAGCCCTCCCCGGCTCGTCGGAGGATACCAGAGTCCATTCCTCCATCACATAGTCTGGATTTCCGTCCTCTTCTTCCTGGCTCGAGTCTGTGCACTCGATCGCGCCTTTCAGAGTGTCCCGCACCTGTGGTGAGCGCAAAGAAAACATTGCAGGCAGTGCCATGAAACATAACTGTCTCTTTAATGTGCCTTCAGTGTCTCTTTTATATCTTTGATACGATAGTATGAGATATAAAGATTGGACACGACCTTTACCTGCAAAGTCCTATAATGCATGCAAGGCAGTATTTAAGGAGCGATTGTTTAAATTTGCTTTGAAGACATTAAGCAGTCGTTTTGGGAAGTGAAGGACATATTGTTTATTGACTGAACGGTGTCAAGTTGTGGCATCATGGGACATCATGTTACATGACAGAGTGTCATGGGACACCGTGACGTCACCCGACCACACGTTGCAGCATCCAGTCATGGTGTGACACGAATTCATGTCGCATGGTGTCTCGTGACACTGTGTCATGCCACGTGATGCCACAACTTGACACTGTGTTATGCGACCTGACATCAGGCGATGTGGTTATGCGATGCAATGTCACGATGTCAAGTCGTGGCATCGCGTGACATTGATTTTTCCGCTAAATTTAGTGGGCAAGTTGACGACAAATTGTTTTTGATATAAAGATGTATGGTGACTACAACATTCCTCATTTACATTGGGGATGGAGACACTACACTGCATTGCGATAAATTATCATCTTAAACAACTTTTGATGATAACGAACTTTGCCAACGTTGACAGCACGTGCTCACTGAGGAAATTCAAAGAAATAGCCGGCAACAAAGTGCCGCTGTAGCACAGTCAATGCCCGGAGCTCGTGCCAAGAGATGCTCTTTTACCCACTCCAGAACAGAACAAAAAAAAGTGTCTGCAACAAAATGGTCGGATGTTATTACCAGTGATGGAAGCAGCACTTGACCTTTTGTAGAGGGTTTTATAGCAAGCGAAATATTGGTATCGAGCAGCCATTGACACTTTTGAAGCAGATGCCAACATCTGTTAGCACGTCACTTGAAAAGGAAAATGTGATTGCATCGCTCAATTAGTTCCTATCTGAGAATAATTGAGGGTCCTTCTTTGATACCGAGGCATATTACATATCTTGTGCGGTAAGAATAGATAGGACGCAAAAAGAACACACAGCCATCTTTTTAGATACTGTAAACGACTAAATTTTTGCGAGGACCTAATTTTCGCGAGTTTCGCGAATCGCCTATAAACGCGAAAAATACGTCCTGTGAACAATTCGGGCAATATGTGAACGCTACGGAATTTACACTGGATTCGCGAAAATTAGAACCCGCAAATAATTTAAAATTTTCAGCTTTTGGCCCGATTCGCGAAAATATGAGCCCGCGAAAATTAAGTCGTTTACAGTACAAGGCTCAGGCCAGAGTATGTTCCATTTACGATTGGTTACAAGGTTGAAAAATGAAGCATAGCAAAACACCTCAGTTGAGATAAAGCCTCTCTCTTTCTCTCCCTCTTTTACACTCGATAGTTAGTTTAGTCAGTAAAAATAATTCCTGTAAAATCCAGGCAAATATCAGCATACCCTCTAAAACTTCTATCTACGTTCCCCCAAGCTTTATGAACACCGAACTCAAGATTCTAATGTCATAAGCTGAAAAAACAAGCACCCACAAATATGAAAATCTACATTTGTGCTACAAAAGTGACACTGCACTTGAACCGCTCTTTCGATTGACTGCTGCACGGAAACTACCTTGACTAACATATTGTGACGAGGCTAGAGGAAGAAGAAGACTACTGAGCGTGACAACGAAGGATCAGCCGGGGACGGCAGAACGATTAAAGAAATGCGTTACATTAGTGTGAGAAGTGGGACCTCCGAGGATGGCCACTGAGTGCTGCTGCAGCCAGGCATTCTACAGACAGGTGGGAACGAACCCACGCTACAGACGAGTAATGCTTCGCTGATCATTCCTCTACCTGCGCTTAAGCTGCGAGCTCCTCATTTGACGGCACAGGCGCGTGGTCTGCCCACTTGACCCAATTTGAGATTGTCAATAGAGCCAATCGATGGACCGAGCCGCAGAAAGCGCAGGCACTTGCAGTCAGTCTCACTGGTTCCGCATTGCAATTCCTTCACCACATGCCGCCAGAATCTCGCACGTCCTACACATTCCTCGTTCAGGTGTTGGAGCAACGTTTTGGTGATGAACCCCAATGCCACCTTCACTACACCCAATTACGCCACCGTCGACAAGCTCCCAGTGAGTGAGACCCTTTCCCGGCTCATTGACGACATTGAGCAGCTCACGCACTTGTCGTTTCTTGGATCAACAGAGAAGACCATCGATGCCGTCGGCACCGCATCATTCATTGATAGGATTCTGTCATTAGAAGTGTAAGATGCAGTGCGTCTCTCTCACCCCCACACACTTCGAGCTGCTCACATTTACAAAGTGGAGGCTGTGCATAAGGCGTCAAGATTGGCAACCAGGCCCAACCTCCTTCGGCCGATCCAGTTCTGCCGAAGATGGTCTGCTGTAATTCTAAACAAGAAGGCCATAGCAGGGTACACTGCCCCCTAAAAGGCAACACTCAGCCAGCAGCTGTTCAAGGTGCTTCACGTAAGAACATTGCATCTGCTGTTTCACTCGTTTCGACTGCGTCAATCAACCTTCAAGGTGTCATGATTGACGTTCCCGTGTGGGCACTGGTCGACACTGGAGCGACAACCTCAGTCATTTGGCCGGTGATTTTCGATAGGTTACATCTTTCAGCAACGTCACAGCGTCCTCATGGCAGCCTTCAGACTGCAGCTGGAGCTACACTTCCTGTCTTGGGACACGCCAACGTTCCCTTCCAAGTTGGTGGACTGGAGACGACGCTCCCCGTAGTAGGTAATCGCGGAGGTCAACGACGACTGCATCTTAGGAATTGATTTGCTAAAGGGCCACAAGTGCGTCCTCGACTTTGCGCAAACATCCTCCACGTCGGTGCGCAAGCATTTTCTCTCGGCTCGGCAACTGTTTTGGTGTGCTACGCTAATGGACTGCCAAAAAACGAGCTGTCACCGTGTACTGTTAGTCTCAGCACTCATCTTATACCACTCCATGATGCAACTGCCTCACGCCTTCATGAAAATGACGCTGTTCATCACCAAAACTTACTTTCGCGTTTTTTAACGGTGTTAAGCACTGGCAACAATGATTGAGGAAGCACTAATTTAGCTACACACCGCATCATAACCAGGGACGCTGAACCAGCGCGGTAGCTACCGCATAGGGTGCCACTAGCTAAGCGCTCCTACGTAAACAACCTTTTACAAGCAAGGCTAAGTCAAGGTATCATTGAACCAGCCTACAGACCCTGGTCTTCGCCAATTACATTAGTAACAAAGAAAGATGGATCAACTTGATTCTGTGTTCACTACAGCAAACTGAATGACATCACCAAGAAAGGTTCCTTTCCGCTACCACGGACAGATGAGATCTTAGATGTGCTCGCGGGGTCTACGTGGCTCTCTACCCTAGACCTGAAGAGCGGCTACTGGCAAATTCCAGTTCATCCATCTGACTGCGAGAAAACAGCTTTTAACACTTGCAACGCGCTTTATCGATTTACCGTCATGCCATTCAGGTTGTGCAACGCTCCCGCAACATTTCAACGTCTAATGGAAAAAGTTCTCCAGGGACTGACCTGGTCCGCCTGCCTTGTCTATCTAGACGATATCGTCGTCCTGGGGAAGACCTTCACCGAACACTTGACTAATCTTGAGCTCGTGCTCAAGCGACTTCAGGATGCAAACCAGAAACTGACACCTAAAAGATGCACCTTGTTTGCTCGGGAGGCTCGATATCTTGGCCACGTGATTTCAGCCAGTGCCTGACCCAGAGAAGCTGTCAGCAATCATTGACTGGCCAACCCCAAAGTCGGGTACCAATGTTCTCAGCTCCCTTGGCCTGGCCAATTACTATAGGTACTGGTCTGTCGAGTGCCAAGACTCATTCGAAGCACCGAAGCGGGCGTTAACGTTGCCACCAGTGCTGGCTTACCCAAGAGACGACGCCCCGTTCATTGTTGACGCAGGTGCTAGTAACACGGCCGGTGGTGTACTATCCCAACATAGGATGGCCACGAGCGAGTGATTGGTTACTACAGCAAAGCTTTTACTAAGCCAGAGCAGAACTATTGCACCACAAGACGCAAACTTCTCGCTATGGTCAAGGCCCTTTCTCACTTCAATCATTACTCGCGTGGAAGGAAGTTCGTCGTACGTAGAGACCACGCGGCGCCGATGTGGCTGCTCAGTTTTAAGTCACCAGAAGGTCAAATTGCTTGCCGGTTAGAACATCTCCAGCAATACGGCTCTGAGATCGGGCATCAAGCCGGATCACATCGCGGCGCCGCCGACATCCTCTCTAGACGTATGCGTAACGAGGGCTCTTGCCAGCAGTGCTTGAGCACGGTTCGCCGTAATTCGGCCCCTACAAAATCTCCAATCGGAGATGTAGTACCAATAAATTAATAAATAAATAAATAAGTGGTCGCCGACCACCACACGTTGAGATTGCATGTCTGTCCCAGGCAGTTTTGAGTTATTGGGCCCAGTGGGACACACTTCAGTTACGTGATGGACTTCTGTATCGACGCTGGGAATCACCCACTGGTGACCGAATCGCATGGCAATTAGTAGCGCCACTCATATTCCACGCCCAGATATTTCAACAACTCCGCGACAGTCCCGAAGGAGGCCATTTTGGTGTTAATCGCACCCTCCAGAAGATACGGGAGCAGTTCTACCGGTCGCAGTGCTACGACGACGTTGAGCTGCGGTGCCGTCGGTGTGACCCACGCGCTTCGCGTAGGGGTCCTCACGAGAAACCACGTGCGCCGTTACAAGAATGTATAAGTGGGGTGCCATTTGAACGACTTGGTATCGATGTCCTTGGTCCACTACCACGAACGAAAAATGGGAACAGATTTCTTCTCGTCACGCCAAACTTTCTCTCAGAATGGCCAGAAGCTATCGCCATTCCCGAGCCGACTGCCCCTGTAGTGGCAGTGGCTTTTGTGACCCACTGGGTTACGCGTTATGGCGCGACATGTCGTTACACTCGGATCAGGGGAAAACTTCAAGTCCCAAGTCTTCAAAGATGTTTGCCGACAGTTCAACATCCACGAGACGAGAATGACACCACTGCACCCGCAGTCCAATGGACTCGAGGAGCGTTTCAATCGCACCATACTGCAGCATTTGGCAACGATTGTCAACAGCCACCGAGACGACTGGGACAACTTTGTTCCTGTACTTCTATCGGATGGTGGTTCACGAAACCACCAGCTAAACACCAGCAATGGTTCTCTTCGGACGGGAACTTCATATGCCGTGCGACATTGTTTTTTCAAGATCAGCAGATTGCGCCTAGGATCCCCCGTCTTACATTAGTGACTTGACTACGCGTTTGGAACAAACCCAAGACTACGTCAAACAGCGCACGTCTATCAGCTTCGAACGCACAAAGGCAAGATATGACGAGTACACCACGGACGAAACATTTCAGCCAAGAGACAAAGTGTGGCTATACAACCCTCTACAGAAACATGGCTGTTCACCCAAACTTCAACGAAACTGGCAAGGACACTTCACGGTTGTCTCGTGCCTGAATGATGTGGTGTAGCGCATGCGAGGAAATAACCGCATTCGCATGATTCTGGTTCATAAGAACAAACTTTTGTGCTACGACGGCTGCTGCACGTGAATTGAGCATGTATAGTTTTGTTTCTTGAAGGGGGATAGTGTGATGGGATTAGAGGAAGAAGAAGACTAGTGAGTGTGACAACGAAGGGTCAGTCGGGGACGGCAGAACGATTACCGTAAACGACCGGACAAGCGCCCACTTAAAATTTAGAGATAATTGCGAAAAAATGGGGGATGGGCGCTTGTCCGGTCATCAATTTTACATATCAATGTACTGTGCATATTAGGGGCGAAGCTCCTTAGGGGCTAGCCATGTCCGTATGTCCGTCCGCCGTCCGGCATCGGGTGCTCGTGCTCCTGCTCGTGAGGTCACATGCTCACGTGCTCGTGTAGGGCAAAAAAAAAAAAATGGAAAAAAAAGATGAAAAAAAATTATGTCTGTCCAGCGTCCGGTGCTCGTGCTCGGTGCTCGTGCTCGTGCTCGTGTAGGGAAAAAAAAAATAATAAAAAAAAGAAAAGAAAAAAATGACGAAAAAAAAAAAATGTTTGCGCAGTCGACAGGATTTGAACCTGTGCGGGGAGACCCCAATGGATTTCTAGTCCATCGCCTTAACCACTCGGCCACGACTGCGGGACGAGTAGGGGGCTCTGAGATGTGCTAGTAACTCAAGAGCTGGGGATGTCATGGATGAAACGTTGCATGTAGCCGTTCAACGTCTATACAGGAGAGGGCGCTGCGGTCAAATGCGTATATAATCGCGTTAAACTTTGCATGCATTGGCTCAACATTTATAGACGAGAGGGCGCTGCGGTCAAATGCTCAAATGCGTATATAACCACGTTCCATACCACACATTCTCTTTCTGACATGGATGAAAACGAACGAAAGGCTCGGCATGCTGCGGCTCAGCGTCTATGCAGACAAGCACCACCAGAGCTTCGCCCCAATCAACATCATTCACCACGTGGAGATGCGGTCAATTTTTTCTCAGATCTTACAAATTTGAATATGGGCGCTTAGTGTGATATAGGCGGATGCGCGGTATTCTACGGTAAGTAAATGCGTTACAATATTTATTCAAATATAGACCCGTGTTTTTTCTCCTTTCTCGGCACAGCTTTTTAAAATTAGAAGTGAACCTAAAGTCAAGACCAAAGAGGGTCGACCTGGAGTAGTGAGAATAATTTCCGAGCCAATCGCGCTAACACATGCGCTCCCCAGATCAGCCGCTGCTCCTAGCACTCCAGAGCAAAGTGCATGCGTGCTCGACGCATGCGTGCTGGTGTGAGGCTGTAAACATTGATGCAAGCGGCACAAGTGCCATGGTACTCTGTAGTTTAGCCATGGAGGTATCCGGCAGATATACCGTATTTACTTGCATAATGAACGCACTCGCATAATGAGTGCACCCCCACAATGAGCATCAATATTTGGACTTTTGTTTTTTGCATAATGAAAGCACCATCAATTTTTGGCTCCGCAAGTCTCGAACTGCGTCCAACTCGGTCAACCACCAAGCCCACCAAGCCAATTTTCTTTTGCCGCCAAGCAGCCAGGCCAAGCCAATCATAGCAGTACACGCGCGTGTAATGGCTGCAAGTGCGTAGTTGCGGAAGTGATTAACAATGAAACCGAGCGGTGTACACGCCTAACAAAGTACCCGGACATGTTTTGCCCATTGGATGCATTGACGCCAACAAACACACCGTCTGTAGCCCACTTTCGGACAGTGAAATCGTGAAAGTAATTAGGCCTAAAGACCGTCCGTTGCTCTTTGTGCTCAGTGAGCTTCGTAAGGCGCTTTTCTTTCGGCAAAAGGCATGTCAGAAGCGCTATATATATATATATATATATATATATATTAAAAAAGGTTAGCAATTTGTAGAGCATGGTTACTCTGGCACACCCACGACCAGTCGTGGGTGCGCCTCCATCAGTCGATACGTGCCACAGTACCTTGCCGTGTCATATTGGCAGCTAAACTGACATTTGCGCAAAGTATGTAAATGCAAATATTTACCCCGTATAATGAACGGACTTTCTAAATATGCATCAATTTTGGGGGGAAAAAGTGTGTTCATTATGCAAGTAAATACGGTATTATCTGGAGTAAAAGACCCTTGTTCTGTCTTATTACAATATCTTATTCCATCCCACTATTTTGCAAAAATTTCTCACGCCTTTTAGCTCCCGACATTGCCAACATTGTCTGGAAATTCAGACGATGACAGGGCCAGTGCAGTTGACGAGCAATCTCTACACTTTGCTTCATCTTAAGTCAAAGTGCAGGCAATGCTATGACCCAACGGGACCAATCAAATGGCATCAAAAGCGAGACATTGTGGCATTCGTCGCTTATCTGTATGTGCTCTTTCCTCGGCAAAACCAACCATGTGCAGCAAATGCCCCCAGACTTGAACTTTTAGTAGGTGTGTTCATGATAGTAGTATGTGTTCGAGCTTTTGATCGTGCTTTCACCTAAGATTAAACAAACTGTACAGCGGGTACTGTAATATCCCGAGATAGCCCACCTAAAATCGAGAGCAAATAGGGTTAAAATAAGGAACGGGTTAACTTTCGGTGTGCAATTGAGAAAAGTAGAAAAAAAAAGATAGTATTTTTAGGTCATGTGTTCCTGCCAAGCTTGTTATCACGGCCAGGTGCAATGAAGCAAAGATGACTGTACTTCCCAGTCAGCAACGTTCGCTTATATCCCGTCATAGCTAACTTGTCACATTTACGGCGAGGCCATCAATGATCCAAACACTACGGTTACTAGGAATGGGTTTTCTTTCGGTGTTTAAAATAGAATAGCAAATCCAGCCAAAAATGAAGATGTGAAATACGTATTTGTACAATTTTCATTTCCTTCTACTTCTCTAAATATTGGGATGAACCAATAATAAAGTTTTTTAGGGGGCTTTATCTATTTTGGCGCAGGAGTGGCGCAATTTTTAGCAAAAGTGTCACTTTGGCACAAGATGTAGCAGAATTTCATTCGTGGCACAATTTGGCACAAATGGCGCAGCACTTCCCTTGCCGCATCGAATAAGCAATGCGCACACGAAGGCACCCTAGTCACGTGTACTTAACATGTGGCCTTGGGTGCCTACAATTCAACCACGAACCAGGGCATGGCCAGCTCACCCTTTTGAGCCTGGCCAGAGCCAGGACGATGTCGTGCTCCCTCTCCTGCCTCTGGGACAGCACGCAGTCCTGCAGCAGGCTCAGGTTGGAGCTCATCTGGCGCCAGCAGGTGTCCATGACAGACCGCATCTCGTGCACCTCCTTCCGCAGGGCCGACAGCTCCGTGCCAGGTGCTTTCTGCGAGAAAAATGTGCCACATCTCGAGGGAGCCGGAATGACTGCTTGCCTCCTTCGTTTGGCCCCCAAACACCTTATTCGCAACTCTCATTGGAAATTTCTCTGAGGCACGGGGTCTCAAGCTGGGTTCCCTGGTGTACCCTTTCCCAAGCTCCCAAATTTTCCCAACTGTCTCTGCCCCCAAGTAAAACATTAAACCGGTTTAAGCGGTTCTTAAACGGATTTGAGCCGCCCAGTGATGCTCAACTATGAGCCATACACTATCTAGTATGTATAAGGTCTTCAGGCTTCTGCACCGCTTTACTACATCAATGCCAAGAGCTGCCGGGGTTCCTTAGCTATCAGTCGTGAGAGATGGAATTCCTCGAGATAGATAAGTTTGAGAACTCGTGCTCCGAAGTAATCGACTTGTGCTTCCTCTATGCGCGGTATACGATCCAAGATTCTAGTTATAAATGTGCGCTAAATATCATTCCGCTCAATTGGTGGGAAAAAGCCGTGCATTGAGAAGTGAATCGACTGCATGACGTTACTATACAGGCTGTTTTTTTCCCCTTTACGGATTTGATTAAAAGAATCCGCAGAAGCTGCACTAATCCCTTCTATGCGGGTGAATTATATGGCCAGAGGGACATAATGTATGGTGCTAATCGTCACGATAAGATGGCTAATTAACTAAAATAGGTTAATTATATCTTTAATTATTGAAAAGGTTCTAATTAGAAACTTGCTGAGCATCATCGAAAACCACTGAATCAGTCAATTTTAGAAAGACCTGAAGCACATGGGAAGCACGGTGAAGCACGAAAGTTACCACTCGTGCAGCAGAAGCAAGGCTACCGGTGCAATAACATACCCGCGCGGTTTTTAATGCGAAAGCATTAACTGTCCCATGGAGTGAGCCGACGTCATCAGTCTGAAGCGTGAAAATGGCACCTAGTTTCCCTGATCCCAAAGGTCCCATTGGCTGACGCGCGGCGACGAGGCTCCCGTTGGCCGCTGCGCGCGTCAGTTTCAACGACCGCCGCCAGATGGCATTGCGTGTCTGTGCTGCCAGCGCGCCAAAAAAACTAACCGCCGCAACCCCATGTTACTACGGGCCCCGCGCCGGTTAAAACGGACACGTTTGCGCACGCTCGGAGGCTTCTGCTCGTCTCGCCGCCGACCAACATGCCGTCGCCTCCATCATCCACATCGCCGCCGGTGCCTTCTGCCACAACTCGAAAACATTACTCGCGCCACAAAACTCCGCGGATCACTCCGCGGCGTTCCATTGGACATTCATGCTTTCGCATTCACAACTTATAAGAAGTGCTTAGGTGTCTTCCGACTTTTCCGTCTCTTATCATCCGTGTTTTCTCACCCCAGCTTTGTGCCTGTTGCATGAGTGGTAACTTTGGCGCACTACTGCACTTTCCACATGCTCAGTCTTTTAAAAAATAACTGACTTCGTGGTTTTCAATGACTCTCAGGAAGTTCCTAATTGGAACCATACTAAGCATGACAAAGAAAAAATTCGAGAATGCGGGTAAAAACGACACTAGAAGGTCTCAATGTCGTCATGTCATTTGCGTCATTTTTACCCGCAGTCTCTATTTTTTTTGTCGTGTTTAATATTCACCAGCTTGTTTGCACCCTTACATTCAGTTCATGGAGACAGGTTGTTTTTTTTCTCACTAATTAAAAAGTTATTGAACAATTTTTAGTTAATTATTTGACTTATTGTGAAAATTATCCCCCTATATTATGTTCCACTGACCGAATAACTTACCTGCACAGAGTGCATTAGGGCATGTTTCACGGCTTTTTAAAAAGAAATCTGTTAAGCCTAAAAAAATACACCCTGTATATTACTGTCATGCCTGTGTGCAGCACCCTGTGGATATACTTCAATGAGCATATTGGCAATACGGAGCGCAAGTTCGCCTGCTTCTGGCACAGGGATTCCAATGATGTCAGAATGCCAAGCTCTTAATCGCTGGTTGAAAAAAATAGTGGGTAGAGGTCTAACACTGAGGTCTACCCACTATCCTTCCAATCAAAGCCAATCTGAGCTCGGCGTCGTTCTGATGTCACCACAACCCCTGCTTAAGAAGCAGACGACTAGCTCTCCGCATTGGAAATGAAAGTATAAAAGAAATAAGGTTGAAGACAGACACATATACAAATAGTGTAAGCTTTCAGTTTACATCAACATTTTTTTTAAGCATCAGAACACTGCATTAACAATCCTTGGTTAAGAGATTTGCTTCCAACTAGACTTTGGTATGGCAACAAATGGGTTTCTGTCTGCAAGACCAAACTGGACTAAATTGAATGTCCTCCTCCACTGTGTGCAAAGAAAAAAAAGATAAATGTCATTCCATTAATGTCAGGCACACATAATAATAACAGGTCTAACGGAATGCTGTCTCAATGACTGCCTCCATGAACAACACAATGAGAGCATGTGGCCAGCCTCATTGCACTTAACATAAAAAACCACGAGGCAGACGTCCCCAACTTTCAGAAATATTGCGTGATTGGAGGGCATTGCAAGCACTAGGAAAGACACTGTCTTTAATATTTCAGACTGACAACTAACAGCCTTTCTGAGGTTGGATTTGAACATGATGTGTTTTTGCAGAGTTAGCCTATCAGTGCTTCCTAACATTTTAGCTCACCATTTATGTCAGGTTTATTTTGGTCCACATATTCTCTCTACCTCTCTCTAACCAAGGCTTGCTGGAGCAAATGTAAGAAAAGAAAAGTGTTTTTAGCTGAAAGCTTGTAAACATGTGTTCCTTGTCCCTGCCAGTACTGAAGAAAAACGCATATGAGCACTTTGTTCACAAACAGTCTGGCTCCATACTACTTCAGCAAATATAGCGGCGAGAATTGCGAGAAAACTGCAAAAGCTAGAAATAGAACAGCCACAACGATACAACTACTTATTGTTGTGCACAGGAGCTGTAGCACAACTAATGGAGCGTTGCAGTCGCAACTCACGTGAGCGTCTCTTAGCGAGGTGCTCGGGTCGCCGACTCTGCGGTTGGACGCATTTAACTGCACCATCTCCTTCTCGGTGAGTGCGTCTCCGTTTCCATTGGCCAGCAGGTTCAGGCTCTGAGTGATGGCAGTCTTCTTGATGCCCTTGAAAGACCACACCTGGTTCGGCCTGCGCTGCCCCTTGACCGGGGACTTGCCTTTGCTTCTACCTGCTGGCGCGCTGTCCTCTGTCCAGAAGTCAACAATCGTGGAATAAAAGCTTAAATTTATTACTGGTGGCATTCTCAATCAATGACACTCATTTTTAATGCAACAGTTTCAGGCTGCAGTTCCAGAGAGCACGGATTCTCAAACTGGGTTCCCAGGGGTTCTCCAGAGTACCATGACGGGTTTCCCCAAGCTATTTCCATAACCGTCTCTGCCCTTGTGTAACATGTTTACGCACTGTTTTAGCAAATCTGAGCAACCAATTACAGTAGAACGAGCCAATCACTCCCTAGCACGTGAATTATTGTTTAGCTTCTACATTGTTTTATTGTATCGGTGCCAACACTGGGAAGGCTGCCAATCAAGAAAGACCAATCAAGAAAGATAGAGGTTCCTCGAGATAGAAACGTCTGAGAGCTCACACCACAGAGGTTACCTGGCACAAGGCATTCTGCGTTTGTTTAAACAGAATGCCGCCTCATGCATCTCAAGCATTCCACACTCCCATCCAACGTGGGAACCTTGGCGATTGTATTCAACCGGCACCTGCGTCACACCGGATCTGCAAAATCTGACTCACTGGGTCATGTCATAAATACCAGTAAATGCCTGCAGATAACCTGTAGGTATACAGGATCTTACAGATGTGGTGTATGACTGCGCGTTATGGCACCCTGAACGGGCTGTTCCTTTGTTACAAACACTAAACTCAGTTCAGCATGTTTTACTTTAGAAAGTCCACACATAACAAAAAGTGAATTTCTCCACAGCATATCAATTATTGGAGCTGGAAATAGGTAAGCATCTTCCCAACTCCCATGGACCTTGTTCAAATATGTACCAGTCGACTTCCGTTAATTCGACCTTGACGGGACATGCGAGATTGTGTCAAATTATCTGAAAGTCAAATTAAAAGGTGCGTGCGAAATTCCGAATAACCAGGGCTTTAGATCAGGTGGGCTAACATTTTTAAAATAAGCCGCCGCACACCGCCGCACGGTGGTGGCAGCGGCCGTGTATGTCCTTAGCGTGTTAGGTGCAGCAATGGCAGCAGTGACGGGCGGCCAGCGCTGCTGCCGCTGCACCGCTGTGGAGCAGCGCTCACCACTCCGCAGCGGTGTTGCAATGGTTGTGTTGTGTTGAGACCCAGCCGTGCCCCAACATGTGCTCTCTTTTTCTTTCTCTTCGCAATTCAGCGTGCGCTTTAAAATTTGAAAAAGGGCTTTTTCACCGACGGGCACAGCCGATCACGCTTACAATTTGCCCACCGCATAATTCAAAAAAAAGAAAAGGCCTGTTTTTGTCCGTCACGTACGGCCAATCGTGCTTGTAATTTGCCCACCGCCGGTCTTCTCTATAGCTTGAATTAACCGATATTTTATACTTTAAGATTGAAATAAAGAGTTTTTTCTTTTCTATAAAAATGTGTGGGCTTTTGCCGCAACCTTTGACCAGGGTCGAATTAAATGGTAGGTTGAATTAAACGAGGTCGAATTAACGCAAGTCGACTGTAAGGTGTCCCAAGTGAACCTTTTGCCGCAAAAACAGTCGGAAAAATTGCCGCCTGCACATAGAAAGCTCAAACTTTAATCGATTGTGCATGAGCAGGTCAGTTTTACCCTGTGAAAGTTCAAGGTGCAGTTCTCTTCCTGTTAAAAAATGAGAGCAAAGAACATGCCAAAGTCAAGGTTGGGTGCGTTAGCAGACAAACGAGTTAGCGACGCTATTTACTTGTGGTGCCTTCTCCCGATGAGCGCAGCAAGCAGACAACAGAGTGCGTCGTCTGCTTGCTGCGCCTATCGGGAGTTGGGGCCACAAGCAAATAGTGTCGCAAACCTTGTTGCCCACTTGGCAAGTTTTTTGCTCTCATTTTTAAGAGAAAGATTTCAAGGCTCAGTGCCTTGAAATTTAACACGGTAAAAACTGACCTGCTCAGTGGACGTTCAGTGAAGGTTCGAGCATTCTATGTACAAGCACCAATTTTTCCGGCTCATTTTACGGCAGAAGGTCCGCCTGGGACGCCCTTAATGTGCGGGAGATCCGTCTTACCGTCAGACACGTCAGAGTCAGATTCCAGCGTTGTTGGTTCACTGTTGGCCCGGAAGCCTTGTGTTGAAATGCCCAGGGTGGTGGGCCTGCTTGGAGGGATGCAAAGTACAACACTATCTTCTTACCAGCAGAACAACAAAAGCGTTCAGCGGTAGGCTAAAGCACATCCCATTTACAGAAAGGACCAATGACAGTCGGGACTGCCACAAAAACAGCCTCAATCGCACGATTCAACTGCTTTTGCTACTTATTTTTCAGATGTCAGCAGCAGTGAGGACTGTGGACGATGCTGGATCATTTGATTTGAGCTCCTACAGCGATGTTTCATCTCCGAGGTGCAGAATATCGACAGGTGCTCGTTGGAGAGAGTCATTCTTGCTTTCTAGGCTGTCCTGAACTGGGGCACACATTTTTTGTGCACCGCAAGCGATAAAAACATGCGCGGAGGACAAGTTAGAGCAGTGCTATAACAAACCAAGGTTTTGTGCAAATAAAAATAGTTCTGGAGGACATGCACCTCCGTACACAACGGTGTCTCTGAATGGCATGATGCCAAAGCACACTTGCCGAGGGGCCAAAATGGACAGTATCATCTAGTGCTCTGCTGTGTATGGGGCACAGATTGTATATTTAGGATTTTTAAACACCAAGGTATGATTTGATATAGCCACTATTGTTTAAGCTTTTTTCTATAATTTTTCAGACAAATTTTGTGTTCAGCATACAGATGATTTTTCCAACATTAGTGAAAACATTTTTTTCTTTTAAAGGGCAGCTTATTGGCTACGTTTCCATGTATAATCATTCGCTATATGCTAAGTCAGTGGTTCTCAAATGGGGGTTCGCGGACCCGGGGTCCGCAAGACCCTCAACAAAAATTTTTTTTTATTTGGCACGTTTTTTGTAGTTTAGTCCGGCCGTGACTAATTTGCAACCTGCTTCCGGAACTACGACAGCAATAAAAGGCACCTGTTTCATGCTGCAGACGTGTTAACTTACTTACGTACCCCCCCCCCTCCCCTCCCCTCCCCCCTCCCCTCCCCCCCTCCCCCCCTCCCTCCCCCCCCCCCCCCCGCTGGAAGGGGTCCCCCATCACTGCCAGCAGTCCGCAAGGGGTCCCTGACACATCCATGGCTGAAAACCACTGTGTTAAGTAATTCTTAAAATAAAAAAAATATTTTGTTCAATTTTTTTTAATTATTGCTTTTACCCGCGGCATGAAAAGAGTTAACACGACTTCGTATTACATATTGCCACAGACCCCATAGTGTAATGATGATAATATATGGTGTGACAATAATAAATCCATGTGAAGTCTACCCCCCCCCTAGTTCACAATAACTTACTTTTTGGAATTTTGTCTTCACCAACAAACATCTACTAATAAATGGGGCACACCTATAAAAAGAAAATGAAGGGAGCAGAGAATGCAGCTTCCACGGAAGAGTTTTGAACAGGGGAAATTAAAGCATGCCCCAAGACGAAGGCCGGAAGAGGAGAAGAAAATCATAAAAAAAGGAGTACAGTCAAACCCGTTTATAACGAACAGCAGGAAACGCTACGATCAGTTCGATATAGCAAAAAACATTTACAACAAACTTCTAAGATGACTTCATTGTAAGGCCGAGAGCTTCTCTTTCTTTCTCATCTCTTCACTTCCGCCTTGTAACAACGCGGTGAATTTTATTTTTTGCATGCGTGCAGAGTTTTTTTTTTAAATCTTATCTTCTCTTCTGAATTTCTTCTCTGCGTGGGCAAACGTTTTGGGATGAAAAGTTTTTTTTTCTGTGCGTGCGTGCAGAGTGTATTTGTTTTAGCTTTCTCCCCCTTCTGAATCGTTTCTCTTCGCTCAATTTTGTTTGCAACTTGAGCTTTTGGAATTTTCTTTCTTTCCTACTTCTTTTTTGGGGGAAGGGACAGGCTAGAAGACGATTGCTAGTGCGTTTTCGGAAGCCTTCCCAGGAGGAAAAGTTCGATATAGCCAATATGTTGTTCGTTATAAAACATACTTTTTTACAAGCATATTTATTTAAATTCTCTGCGAGTTCGATATACACAATAATTCGCTGTATGTGGGTTCGTTCTAAACGGGTTTCACTGTACACAGGCAACTTAAGCAGTTTCCTGTTTCAAGTTAGGATTTTACGTCATTGTCATTTAGAGATTATATTAATACCAGTTCCATAATATATTGACCTCACATTATGAATCTAAACTAGGCAAATACACAGCTTGAGTATTATGGGCTTTCTTAAAGCCTGCGCCAAACAATCCCTTAAACCAGCAATTCCTTTAAAAAAAAAAATTAAATAACTGGAAGACTTTACCTAACTGGAGCAGCTGGTGGGCCACAGTCCATCTGCCTAGCATACTTTGCTGAACCCCTTGGAGCGGTACTGAAGCCATAGACATCCAACTCCTGCTCGGCCGGCTTCACGTACTTCTAATGAAAGGAAATGCGATGGGTCAAGGACACCAGCTCCGTTAGCTGCAAGCTCTTACTCAAGAGATTACAGAGAGGAACCAATGAGACAGATATAGTTTGCTGCTGCCCAGGTGTGACCACAAGGACCAAAACGCTCCTTCTTAGACATAATAGCTGGTAAATGCTCCATGTGAGGCTCATCTCATCAGGCATCAAGTGCAGCCATGGATTACCTTAGGATCCTTCATGTGCAGGGCCAGTTGGAGTATGTAGGTGACTTTCCTGCCAGCTGGGTACTTCATTAGATAGCTCAGGCACTGTGCATAATCTGCATTCAGCACTGAAAAGCCAAACAGAATTTGTAAAATTACCTATAAAAAAAAAAAAAAAATTGGGTTGTGTGTATGTTTATACATCCCAGAACTTAGTCTGCCTCAACGGGCAATGAGTCTGCCAGCTGTAGATGAGACATTAAGCCAGTGCAGTAAAACCACTACCCTGGGGTCTTTAATGTGCATCACGCTGTAGTGATACACGACCGCACGCCGGTACGATGCTCATCCAGGTCGAAACGGGCAGGGAGGGGGTTGAACCCAGGATCCTGGGTTCTGCAGCGTGAGCTTTTGCTCCACGTGCTCCGAGCTGGTGTGCGCTAGCCCACTCGGCCACCGATACCCCCAAGTTACTTATGAAGCATCAGTACAATAGGTGTTACCATAAAGAGGTTGTGTCACAGCAGATGACTCAGCGAACTGACTTTAAATACTTTGTTAGTTACTTTACAGCTAAGGATTGACTTTTTTTTGCCATTCTAATGTTGCATTAGAAACTTTAATTGAAACAAGATGTTGTTCTTCCCAGCTTTAATGACAAATCTGCTTACTGACAAAGAAACTACTACTATATAAATATTCAATTTGCAGTTCATACTTTGATCCACACACAGTTTAGATATTCATATGGAATTTGATTATCTTGGACCTATTATATTAGAAAACCTTTCTTATTTGTATTGTGTTGTAAATACTCAAACTATAGTCACACTCTAAAGACAAAATGGTGCTTGCACACTCCTGGAGCAGGGATGGTCCAGCCAGTTTTGAGTTTGGAGCAATTTCCGAAGCAGAAAAAAAATCTTGTTTTGAATCACCTTTGTATCAGAAACACGTGCATTTTGAAGCAAATCATGCGTAAGTTTGGCGAAATTCGGTGCAGTTTCCTATTAGTGATGCTGGCATGCATTCATGTAATCAGTTGTATGATGCTAATTAAAAACCCAATGTTAGCAGTTATACCATACTACCATAAAATACCGTGAAAGTACCCACTTCATACAAGCGTCCACTATTAAAGTTCCCCTAATTTGGGAATTCTCCCAATTATACGCTAAGAGCCCACATCCTCCAAAGGGCCGGCAAAATATTCACTTTGTTGCGGCGGCCACGAGACCACCGGTGGCGATGACGGGGATATCATGCGAAAATAAATTTGCTTTCTGCCTTCAAAGTTTTTTACTGGCCGTCATCGTGGTTTTCACCGAATTGACCGGACAAGCGCCCATGTCTAGATGTTCTCAGTGAAAGTGGAACTGCTGTAAAGCTGTGCCATAAACTTAGTCAAATTCATGTTTTGTTTCCATTCGTGTAGCAGACGAAGGTTAGCAGGATTGATGTAAGCATGCTAACTATCACCACTGAGAAGTCAATGTAGAGTACCAATGGAACCCTCTAGATCAGGGCTCTCCAAACGTTTTGGCTAAGGGGCAGGACAGGAGACCTGTTGCAGTCTCAAGGGCCAGAAAATATATAAGGTTACATAAATAAGGAAATACCCAATAAATAAGCCTAAATAAGTGTTTTAATACAAAAAATAAACTAGAGAAAAAGTTTAAAATAAAAGTAAGGGGGGTAAATACCTACACTTTGTTTGAATATGCAATATTTTGCTAAATTTGACATTACAAAGTAAGTGTGAACCAGAGAACTCACCAGGCATAAATCATCTTATCAACTTTGACATATTAACATAGGGCATAAGAAGACTAATGAGATTGCTAGATTTGATGATGAGAACATGCAAGTGTTATGACACGGATCATAGTTACACAGACATGAAACAGGGAACTATGAATAGTAGCGTTGGTCATGACAATGTATGAATAATATGGCGAGAGAACCTGCATTTCAATGTAGATTTTTTCTCATTCTTTCTTATACCTTCGCCTGCGCTTTCAAAGTGCGTCGTGGTGCCACTTTTTTTTTCTTCCTTTTATGCTCATTTATTTCTGCGTTTGTAGCAGCGAGTTGCAAGCCACTGGAAAGACCGCGGCCATCTGTGAGCCGGACGGAATGCCTCCACGGTCAATATCTAGCCTGTGACAAAGCATGTTGTCTTTAGGAGTTATGAGGTCCAGACAA
Organism: Ixodes persulcatus; assembly: GCA_013358835.2. Taxonomy (NCBI): domain Eukaryota; kingdom Metazoa; phylum Arthropoda; class Arachnida; order Ixodida; family Ixodidae; genus Ixodes; species Ixodes persulcatus. The sequence continues at coordinate 482,385 of JABSTQ010010989.1, forward strand.
TGCTGATTTTCGTGTCACGTGAGAAGACTGTGTAATGCCGATTTACATCTCTTTATTATCTAGAATTGGCATTATATGAAGCCTTCTCACATGACGCGAAAATCAGCATTGTCTGGACCTCATAACTCCAAAAGACAACATGCTTTGTCACAAACATTTTATTTACGATGACACTTTCTCAGTGTGGAAACATTCTATGTTTGATTTGCTTTGCTCTTCTTCGGTTGTGATAGCAGTCAAGTTGCCCAAAAATCCAAGTTAGTAGACAAAAGCATAATCAATAAAGATATTCTGGGTTCCCTAATGTACAGACGTTTTAGTGAGTAGTATGATCAAGGATTCACATCATTTAACATAAAAAAGGGCAACAATTCGTAACCAAGCAGTCCCAACCGAGCATGGTAATGAAATGGGAACCATGCGTAAACACATTTATATAAAACAGTGTCACGCCTGTGAACATGGGCACACAAAAAACAATTACTTGCACTTGTTAATCTTTAGTACTGCACTTCGAAATGTGACTAAGATTGTTAAAACTGCGTTGCCTTAGGAATGTCGGTAAACTTAGTGTGAAACAATGCTGCGGAGCCGGAAACCTTGATTGGGTTGTGATGGCCAAACCCCACTGAATTCCCACAGTTGCTAAACAAAAACAAAAACTCTTCCAAAAAACCAATTCATTTGCAGATTCAATTCACTTTGGCGAAGTTTGGTACCATTTTTTCCTTTGGGCACAGCAAGGTGCAGGCAAGCGGTAGTTTATCAAAATGGCACAAATGGCACAACTGGACCACCCCTGCTAGTGGTAACCTTCCTAATAAATAAATCAATAAAACCAATCTACCGATACACTACTCACACAACTTTCGAATGCAGGTGAGCATTGCTACGAAGATGTGATCCACCAGGTTGAATGCCAGGCTGTCTGCAAAGATGGCATCCCAGAGGATGAGTAGCTCGGGCAGGATGAACTCGCGCCCAAACAGCAACCTCAGCCATCGTCTGCAAATCAAGGCACAACAGAAGCAAGCTTTAATGTTCTAGGCATGTCTGGAATTTGGTGGACACTTCTCAATGTCTGCTTTATGGCCATATTTGACATTGTTCTTTCTACCTTTCCTTCTGTAGAGCAGTTTGCTGATTACTTAGAATCTAAAAATTTACAAAAAGGCACGCTTCGTGCTTTGCAGGACAACAACAGGGTTTCGTTTGCTGCCTCTAACAGAACTTGGAAGGCCTGTCATACTTCAGATGCCCTGTCAGTTTTGGAAAGCTGTTTATTGAATGAGCCCAAAGAAAGTTGACAGCAGGAGTCAATAAAGTACTATGTGCAGCTACAGGTATACTTGGTTTTGGAGCTGGCATGCACTGCGGCATAATCACTGTCACATTTTCACTAATGGTCCATTTTGGCCCGGGGACAGCTTGATAACTAGCAGGAAAAGTTAGGTTTAAGCACCTATGTGGAAGATGCCGACTTCAGGCTCCTGTGTTTTTCCAACAATATAGTCAGAAGATGCCGACTAACTTGATTACATTTCAGGGACGTCCCTTCTGTTAAACTGACAGATATTGTATGTAGAGAAAAAAGACAAACTGAATGGAGCTCAGTGCTAATGCCAACTATACAGTCAAACGCCGCTACAATGAACGCTTCTACTACGAAATAGCCTGTACAACGTTAATAGCCTGTACATCTGCTTTATTGGGTCATTAAAGTGCGCAATGGATATAACGAAGTGACGTGTATAACGAAGAATTATCGCGGTCCCACACGCTTCGTTATACAGGCGTTTGACTGTAGTCACTATAGCAAAATGAGAAAGGCAGGCCGTGTCTTTCGAAAACCCGACCTCCAGCACGCACGCACATACTCCATGCCTTCTGTTGTGCTTTGGCTGCACATACGCATTCGAGGTGCATGGGATACCCAAGAGTTGTCAAAGATAGGATGCTTGCGTTGGAGGTGGGGCAACAGAAGCACCTCCCTGCCATTCTCACCTCGTCAGTAACTACAGTATACTTACATCCCAAAGACATGCAGGGGAATCTCCATGTTCTCCAGGTGGGCAAACACTGCAGGGTCCTGTGTTTTGAGCATTGCTTGGTTTATCTTGCAGAGCTTCACACCAAGCCCATTGTGAACACCCAAAAGGTTTGTCTTGGAAAATGGCATGAAGCTGAACTGGTCCAGCTGCAAACCATTGAAGAGCCAGATAAGACTATACAAGAAAACAGAAGCACACTTTGGGCCAAGTTGCCTCTTCATGAACATTTTTGACTTGGCATTTGCATAAAGCAACCTTTGGAAGAAGCTTTGGAGTAATTCCAGGCCTAGTGCTAAACACTTTCAGGAATAACTCCGTGTTTGCAATACATGAAACCTGTATCAGGTTTTCACCTCATTACCTACCGTATTTATTCAAACTAACGCGAGTTTTGTTTTGTTTTGTTTTTTAATTTTTGTTATTTAATGTAGGCCCCCGCATTATAATCGAGGCACCGCGAAATTGGCTAGCCATTTTGAAACAATTTTGTGTACCCGCGATCTTTCAAGCTTGTCCTGGCAACATATGCCTATGTGGATTTTATCTATGAAAATAGTTGAATCCAGATCAAAATCCATCAAAATGTTGTTTTAGCCGTTTAAACCATGGTTCTGATTGCTGTGTTTTTTGTCTTTAAAATCTGGCAGTCCTGGTGTAGTTCTGGTTGACTTCGTTGTTCTGCACTGCTCTACAGTCCTGGAACATCCTCTTCTCACACTTCCACGACGTCAAACCTTCTACCAAAACCGATGGCAACGCGACGTGCCCAAGACAGCGCGAGCTTCAAGAAAAAAGCCATTTTGTTGGGGGAAGAGCTTGGCAACTTTGCCACAGCTTGATGGAGAACTCGACCTCTGACAATGATGACGACGACGAGTGACAAAGAACTCCCCCAAAGTTGGCAAGTGTTGGCCGTAATGTCTTTAAAATAAACATAATTTCTTGTGCCTCTGTCGGTCTCGCGTTACATTCATAGTTTTATTTTTTCACAGGGAAGAATGAAAAGTTGCTCCTAGCGTTACATTCGTGGTCGTGCTAGAATCAAGGAAATACGGTATTTCTTTCGGAAGAAAATGGAGTACTGCTAGCCTCTATAAGCTTGTGGGTAGGTGAAGGTGGGAGTTGAATCGGGATATTGCAGTAGTGCAAAACCAGTTGTCAAGAGTGCTCTTCATCCGAGCATATGCATTTATATATTACTGAAGCTTACACTAATGCATTTCCTATAATGGGGATACCATGGAGTGTAGCATAAAGTGAATTTAGCACTTTGAAGTCTACCAGAATATTTAACTGGCTGGCAAATGGGCACTTGACCAAGTCATTAATTTCAAGTGGAAGCTGCATTATTAGAATTCGTTGCAGCAAAATGACCATACCAAGCCATTCAAGACACTTTTCTCAAATCATCACAAAGGTAATATATTTGTGTACCACACAATTAGAACCAAAACAAAAGGCTATGGGACATTTTAATCAGTCGAGACATATTATGCACTTATTTGATGATTTCTACACAAACCCCACAAGCTCATGCTTTTTAAAAACCACATCTTTTTCATGTCTCTAGTGTTCCCTTCACAACTACCGTAGAATACCGTGCATCCGCCCATTCCACATCAAGCGTCCATTACCAAATTTGTGAGATCTAAGAAAATACGCACGGTATATTTATATGTAAAATTGATGACCGGACAAGCGCCCATCCCCCATTTTTTTGCGATTATCTCCAGTTTGAGTGGGCGCTTGCCCGGTATTTCAAGGTAGTTAAAGCCCTGCAACTACTATATCATTATAATTTTGAAAATTACACCAACCGGAAGTCGCGAATCAAAACCAGCAGAAACAGCAGGCTGTCTCCAAGTGACCACCACCCACCTTTGTGTAATTTTCAGTCCAGGTGTACCATGACTCGACTGCCTCCATCACTTGGCAAAACAGGAAGCTGAACCAAGTGGCATACTTAGTGCATGACAAGAGGCGCAACACTGGCAGGAAATGCCACAGAATCGGAGATAGCGGTGACACTTACAAAGCGTCGTGTTCAGTGAAGTCCGGATTCAGAAGCTCCCTTATATCCTCCCTAAAATGGAGGGTTCTTTAGTACGCTGGAGAATACGACACAAGCACATTCTTTTGCAAGCATTACTCACCGCAAATTCGAAGGAAGCTCCCTGGAAAGGTGAATAAAATTATGTTTGACAACAATTAAGTCAAGATGCCATTAAATTGTGGAATAAACACAACTTTAAGTCAGTGATATCTTGAACAGATTAATGACACGTTTCATTAAAGCATGGATAAGTAAAAAAAATATATTCTGAATGTGATTGTAATACAGTTTAATGTCTATATACAGTGGCGTACCAACTTGTTTTTGAGTGGGGGGGAAAACCATAACCCCCCCCCCAGGGTTGGGGGCGGTGCCCTTGGTATCTCTTGGGCATCGCCGGCCAGTGTTTGCCGTGCCCAGTGGCGGCTGTTTCAGGGGAAGCAAAACACATGTCCCCCCCACTCTGAGAACGGGGGGGGGGGGCAAGCGCCCCCCTTGCCCCCTTGGTTGGTACGCCCATGTCTATATATAATGCTTCGATTAAAAATGTTTACAGCGTAACCGTTTTTTTCTTTTTAAATATTTCTATCTGGCTTGGATTGGAGTTCATATTCGTGACTCCAATTCACTATAGATGGCACTACTCGTTTTGCAAAATGGCGGTTATAGTGAGGGTCGGAGAAGCAAACCGGTATACCAGTTGCTGAGCCTGTCTAATGAGTTGGCTTCACTGAGCGACACAAATTATTCCTGCTTATACGAGGAAGCTAGGGTGTTCTGATCGCAAGCACGTCTTTATCCTGGGACAAAAAAAAAAAAAAAAGGTGTGTAGCGTGATGTTTATGCCACAAGGCACGTTTTAATTCTGGAACGAAACTGAAACTAACCTCTCGTTTGGATTTAATTTCTCAGTACAAGTGTTAATTTCCGGATTCTTTCATAACTCAAGATGTGTCTCAGCAGCGTAATTATTAAGTTAAAGAAGTTGTTCGCGGAAACTTTATTTTGTGACATACGTGTGCTCGATCCAGAAACTTCAAAGTATTTTGGAGAGTTTAGTTTCCCTTTAAAGACAGGATCTTCCACACACCTTATAGGTAACATAGAATATTGCATTTGTTGAAAAAATCAGTGCTGATATTATTTGTGTGTTCGTACTGCCTTTTCTCGCTCAGATAATCGTCATGACAAATATTAAACTGTGGGGCCTTTTAATAGATTTTTGGGTATTTATATGATTCATTGTTTTAACATCATTCCTAGCACAAGAATAACAAAATCACTCAAAATTTTAAAAAATATTGCCACGATTGATGAGTTTAAACTATGTTCACAAAACATATAAATTAAGAAACGCTGTTCTCACTACAAAAACCCATAGACGGTATCCAAGTCAAACAGCAGAAGTGTGTGTGTGTGCTTTTTAAAGCAACGCGTGACACATAGGGCTTTATATTAGTACATCCTGTGTTTGACCATTTGTCTACCTTGATAACGATGTCGGAGGTTTTCATATGCTAAAATGAAAACAGAATGAGACCCTTTCTGGAAAGACTATTATGGCTAAATGGCATATTTTTGTGATTGTGGCATTTATTACATTGCCGCAATTTGTATTAATAATAAAAAAAAAATATTTCAATACATAGTTTTTCAAGCTCTAATACAATTTGTTGCTTATAATCTAATTTTGAACGTGCAAACAAGTATGGCAATCAAAAGTGTACCAATTATGATCACTGGTGCTAATTGCAGCATTTTTATTTAACAAGTTACGAAATAATAGTCTAAGATAAATGAAAACATTCTAGTTAATCTGAGAAATCCATGTAAAATTACATTAATTGTGGGTCAAGCATAGCTGCTATCATAGTCATGAATTTCGACAATCGGCAAAGCTTCCAAAGTTGCCGCCAATCCTTCAAGACTAACTGCCCCAAAAAAAAAACAAAAAAAAATGTTAAACGGAAACTAAAGTGTTCTCTATTTGAGAAAAAACAATTCAATGGCATTCGTTCGGCCTCCAGGATCCCGAATATCGAGATTATTTTTCAATTTGGCGCACGGAAGCTGCATAAATTAACTTTTAAAGTATTGCCACAGCCCCTCCTTCCCGGGACAAGACGTCGCACTAGGAGTTTTCGGAATCTCTGCTCTCGCGTATCTTCAGCGCCTGTCAAAGTTATGCATGCGCACTCTACGTCACAACTGGTGTCAGTGTGGGGAAATATACCTGGCAAGCTTGCAATTGCACGAGCTGCCCATACGAGCGACACGCGCTTTGCAGCCCAAAGATCCTAGTATGACGTCACGACTGGTTGGAGGTTTTTCGTGTTTTCTCGCATTGAGTTACATCTTTGGGAAAAACGAATGTGATATTCAGATTCACGGGATAAAAACATGCCAGAATTCACCTCTAACTCGTTTTTTTTAAGAAGTGTTCCAGCTTCCTTTTAATACTAATTGTTTATACTAATAGTTAAAGGGACACTGACAGGGTATTTATGCTCGCCAAGGTTTTATTTGTACATGATGTATGAGAGCACAACTACCCAGAACACAATTTGCAGCTCGAAATTCGCTTTCTCTCCGCCCGAAAACCGCCGATCGATAACTGGCCGATTTGAGTCGCGCTTACTCTCTTCTCCGTGGTCATGTGCCATCTTCTATGGTTTAGACACAATCCCCAAAGATAATCAAAGTTGTGGGTCATCGAAGGCACACACTCAATACTAGAAATGAACAAAAATATGATACCCATTTTTTGGGGCTTCTAAAACGCTGCAAATACATTGATTGAAAAAAAAAAAAAGTTTCACAGCCACGTCACTTCCGGTAACTTTCTCCTCCTCTACATGTGACATTGTAGCAAGATATGGATTGCGTAGTCTTCTGACACCATAATGAATCCCCTGGCCAAAAACTTTCAGCCTTTCCACTCTGGTGAAGAAAGAAGACCACGAAGCTGTACTATGGTGGGACGACCTCAAAGACAACGCCTAGAGGACGACGTCCTCTAGGGACGACCTCAAGGATGACGTCCAGGACGACTTTGAGGACGACGCCTAAAATGACTTCAGGGACGACGTCTAGGATGACCTCCAGGACAACTTCTAGGACGACCTCGAGGACAACGTCTAGGACGACCTCTCGGACGACTTCTAGGACGACCTAGAGGACGTCCTTGAGGATGATGTCTAGGACGACCTCAAGGATCAGTTCTAGGATGACCTCGAGGACAACCTCTCGGATGACCTCAAGGACGATTTCAAGGACGACGTCTAGGACGACCTCAAGGACGACGCCTAGAGAAATTCAGCCTTTCCACTCTGGTGAAAACCAGAGTGGAAAGGCTGGAAAGGTTGCCGCCGTCGCTTATAGATGGCGGTAGCTATCCAGAGTTTTGTGCCGAGATTTATTTTTCCACGGGCACGAGACTGGGGAAACAAGCCCTTAACAACTTCGCTGTAAAATAAAAATCAAATATTTTGGGGGTGTCAATGTGCCTTTAATAGCACAATCTTTAGAATGTTAATTAGCCAGGTGATTTACTCACTTGATGAAGCCTAGCTCCAAGGCATGAAGGAATGCTTGTTGATCGCTGTGCAGAACAAAAATAATTGGTGCCAAGAGTTCATGCATGCCCTGAAACAGAGGATCCGACAAGGAGAATGAGCTTCACTTTTAAAGGCTGCTTTCAATATGAGCACAATAAATACCAAAGATGGTGAACGGCGGCACTTCGCAAATATTAAGGGGGTACACAAACTTTGAAAACCGAAAACCTGCAAAAAATGAGATTTTTAGAAAACCATATTTTTGGGTTGTATCTCATAAACTACCTTCTCTGTAATTATCAGCACCTAACACAACGAGGAAATATTTTAAAACAAATATTTTTGAGGCCTGAGTAGAGCCCAAGTGACGGACAAATGTCAAAATCAACACCAAATTCGTGTGCTCGCCATTCCCGATGCATTTGGCCGACGGTCGCCATCTTGGTCTTGCTTTGAAGGTGAATTCTTTTTCTTTTATTTGCCGGCTCACAAAATGGTGTGGGCCACGTGGTTATGGCGTGGTCACCGTTCTTCCATGTCACAATGGACCTTTTTCCACTAAGCTCCTGCGCATGCGTACACTCCCGCTGTCGCCATTTTCGCAGGATACCGGGACGCGGTGCCCTGCAAAAATGGTGACAGAAACACTGTCAGCATCTATCTTCACACGTATTTAGTCTATTTTGACGCTTTGTTTTTAGTATCGGTAGTATGGGGTATCAAAAGCACTGAAAACCGATACAACGGCATGATGCCAATGTGTTTTGACGGGCAGAGGCATGTAGGGCTGCTCTTCTATTGCAGTTCGCAGACAACTCCCCAGACGGCGCTCATTACTCGAAAAAGGTCCATTGCAAGAACATGACTGAACAGAGCACGCGACTTCTATTGGCTGGGACGCGATTTCTCCGCTCATGAAGTGCTCTCCTCCTCTCTGGTCCTCCTGGTGTTGCCACTCGTGTCGTCTGCCCTCGGCAGTGGTCTGCTTGCTCGCGCTCTCGCCTCGTCAGCTCTGCTTCATTTTTTGCCATTTTTACGATTGTTTTCTGAACTTTCTTTGAGTAGTTTTGGGCAGTGTGCCTGTCTTTTTCGTGGTCGCACATGATGCGAGGTTCGAAGTACAAGATAGTGTGCGCGTTTGGCACGTGGAAGTGGCCCATGAAGTTACTGCGGATGGCAAAGCTGGAAGTTTCTGCGCAGCATGCCGTCAATGGTGATCGTGTCAACACTTCCAGTGATGGATTTCCTCTGTCATCGGCTGTCGCCGAGGAAGAATGCATCGCCTCGATCACGCATGGAGCATTGATCACGTCAACCGCTGTGGTTCCTCCCGAGATCGCAGGTCCCAGCGCTCGTCTTTCGCCAGCCACGACGAGTGGGAATGCGTCATCCAGCATCCATATGCAGACACATTTCCTGACGCACGAGGAGATCAAAAGCAGAATCTAGACATTGTGATACCGTTCAAGCCGAACTTGGAGCTATCCATGCAACCAAGAGGAAGTTCGAAGCCATGCTGTCCGATCCCACACCTGCCTCTGCTACAAGCGAAGGTGCGAAGTTCTGCCTTGTTCAGATCAACATTTTGAGCAACCTGCTCTGCTGTCCAGTGTGCATGCATTGCTTGGAGACTGGATTGACTGTCCCAGAAGGCACTAAACTCGGACTGGCAGCAAACCTCGAGGTCGTATGCCCCCATTGCGGGATTCTTGCAAGTTTCTGGACTTCGCCCCGCCAACAAGACTCGAGGGCCTTCGAAGTCAACATCCGCTCCATCATGGCGATCAAGCAGATAGGAAAGGGGCAGACAGCTCTCAATGACTTTTGGGAAGCTATGAACTTCTCCCACAGAGGTCTCCATCACAAGACGTTCCAGGAGCACCTGAAAAAGACCTTCAGAAAGCCAGAAGTCCTGTGCATGGATAAGTTTTATGCCGAGTCAGCTGTCGCTGTAAAGCCAGCCTGCCAGAAGATGGACCTGGGACTCTGCAAGGATATCACTGTGGTGTACGACGGCACATGGCACAAGAAGGGACACGCATCTCACATTGGAGTCGGGTCAGTCATAGAATACCACACAGGCCTCATCTTGGACGACGTGGTTTTGTCCAACCTGTGACTTGGGTGCCAAGCAAGACTCAAGCCTGGAGATCAAGGGTATGACAGCTGGTGCACGCATCATGTCTTCCAGAAAAACAAGGACGCCAAATCTGGGAGGATGGAGGTCAAGGCAACCCTGACCATCATCAAGCGCTTTGTTTCCAAGCACGACCTGCCGTACACGGCACTCGTCTCCGACGGGGATAGCAGGACCTTCTCTGCCCTTACAGAAGAGAATGTCTATGGGCTAGTCCCCATCGTGAAAGAAGAGTGTTTGAACCATGTTCAGAATAGGATGGGAACGACACTGCGCATCCTTGTCCAGCGAGTGGTGAGGGCAGGTTGACGAAGGCCCTCATTGACAAGCTCACCGACTACTATGGCTAGGTCCTACGAAACAACTCCAAGGACGTGCCAGCGATGCAGCGTGCTGTTATGGCCACCTACCATCATGTCACATCGACTGACCATGAGCCTCACCATGAACTCTGTCCTGAGGGAGCTCAATCGTGGTGCCGTCATGGAGTTGCTGAGGCAAAAGGTGAGCCACAGCCTCAGCATAAGCACAAATTCCCAGGCTATGTCACTCCAGCTATGCTTCCCATCTACCAATGCCTGTCACAGGTTTCTCTGCTTCAACGCTGCTTGGGAGCAAAGACTCAAAATGCATCTGAGTCTTTCTACTTGGTTCTGTCATCTTTGATGCCTAAGGAACAGCATGTCTCGCTGATCGCTGTCAAAATTACACTGCATGAAGCGGTGCTGAGGTTCAGAGCCGGCTGATACAGGGAAACGGCAGAAATCTCGGTTGCAGTGGGACTCCAGCCGGCCCATCTAGCCCTCATGCGAGCTGCCGAAAAAGATGCCCCACGTCTGCACAAGGCCAGCAAACGACATCAAGAGAAGTCGGATAGGCGGAACAAGAAGAAAGTGCGCAAGAACACTTTGGACTACTCTGCAGGGTCGCTCTAAAGCCGAAAATCTGTGTGCGACTTTCAAGTGCTGTTTCCTCAGAATGAATTTTTTCACTGCCGTGGCTGCTCGTCCCAGCAATATCACGGGAACAGCTCAATGGATTTTCGTGCTTCTTTTATTCTGTTCCTATATAACATTGTGAGGGCATAACAAAGCCTTTTTTTTTTTTAGGAAACTGTCTTATAAATTTATAATAAAATAATTAAATTTGATGTATATAAGTTTTACCAACTACATAAAATTCGAAATTGTGCTAAAATTTTTCAATGAAGAAATTAAAAAAAAAGAAGGGCTCTGTTATGCCATAACAAATTTTATACTGCTACTACCTTTTTCAAATTCTCCAGGCCTGGGATAAGGAACAAATATGGACGATGGACAGCTCCATGAAACTTTGCAGTTGCTCTTATGTCTGTGTTATAAACACACGCTGTAAATTTCGTTCAAATATCGATAAAATAAGAAAGTTCTTATTCACTCCCCACGTCCTTCCTTGACTAACATGGATCAATTATGTACAACCAAACACCGCATACAGGTTCCGGTATTAGTTGAAACACACCCTTCAAATATGTGCCAAATATCATTTGATTTCACATGTCCAAAATAAAATTTCACTAGAGACTGTTTGACATTTGTTAGAATTTATTTCCAGTGCCTTGTATGCAGAAACTGGAGGGTAAACATCGATAGAAACACTGGTCACGGCATGAGATGTATTAGATAGGTATTCCTCAAATTTCCCAATTGCACTGAATCAAGGGATTCTCTCAAAGTTTATTTTATTTCAATGACAATGAGGAAACTACCTTTTTAAACAGTAATTTTTTTAAATTGACTGATAAAATTATTTGTGATCCTGTTGCTAGAATCAAGGAACAACATTGTGGAATGTGTGTTTACTATGTCCCGAATGCACAGTCTGCGGCATCAGCCTCTATGAGACAGGCACCTTCCTTCTGACTGCTGAATTCATTTATCACTTTCCTGTTGCACATAAAAAGATTGCTCACCTTATCTTATAATTACCTATCTCTGCATTTAAAGTGGGCCTCACAGAGACTCCCATTAATTTACATTTGAAGGGACCAGAAAATTCTGTTTGGATTACTTAAGAAGTTTGACGCATAGAAAAAAATATGAACCACATTTATATTAGAAAAGCAATTTGTGCAGGGAAACAAGTACACAGGTATGAAAAAATAAAACCACTGATTACACATCAAAATCCTATTGGAAATAAACTCCAATGGCTATGGCTGGGGAAGTGATGCCAGCAGTTAGAGAAACTGTCTAGATTCTTTGAGAGCAGCATAGCATTCTGTTCTCGGAAACATTTTGTTATAACTTAAGGAAGGCTATCATGGATTTGAGAACCCACCCAAAGTTTCTAAAAAAGGTATCAATTCATCAGTGATGGAAGTGGCATTCGACCTTTTGGAGCAGGTTCTGTAGCAGGCAAAATATTTGTTTGGAGCAGCCACTGACGCTTTTGGTGCAGATGCCAACATCTCTTTGCAAACCACTTAAAATTAAAAAAAAAAGTGATTGCATCACTAAATGAGTCCATCATTGACAATGATTGAGGGTTTCTCTTTAATACTGGGGCATATTGTGACGAATGAAGGTGACGAGAGGAGGAACAGTAAACTGAAAATAAAGGTTTATTCGGCGAATTTGTGCCAAACAAGATAAAGAGCGTCGAGGCAGCATAAAAGCAGGCGGCGATTTGGCGGCGTAACAGCAAGCGAGACCGAGATTGACTCAACAAGGTCCCGCACAGCTCCTTATTTACTGTGCGTGACTATCTTGAAAATTCGGCAAAGAAGCTTCAAGTATCACACGCTCAGGGCGAGAATGAACAGGCACTTTCGAGAACAAGAAAGCAGGAATGAATGATAGAAGTTACATCCGGAGCATGAATAAACGCGAATCTTCTAGAAGCCCGTGACAGAGCGTTACTTTCTCGGCCCTGCAGGTGGCATTATACCCCCCCCCCCCTTTAAAAACGCACCGTCCCGATGCAACGCAAAAGGAAAACAAAAATGGCTAAAAACAAAAAAAAATATGGTGAGCCGAAATAAACATGCAGCGTCACAATCCTAACGCACATAGAACGGCTTGAGTCGAACTAAGTGGACCACTTCGGGTCGCGGCTGGCGGCGTCCTGATGGTCGGGTTCCGTCGGGGAGCACCTTGTAATTCAAGTCCCCATGGCGGCAAATGACCTCGCAGGGTCCAAAGTAGCGTTTGAACAGTTTCTTGCTGAGGCCGCGGTGGCGAATGGGCGTCCACACCCAAAGCGTCTCCAGGCTGGAACTCCACGTCGCAGCGACGGAGGTTGTACTGGCCAGCGTCGACACGTTGTTGGTCTATTATCCGAAGGCGGGCTAGCTGGCGTACCTCTTCTGCCAATTGGGTGACCAGCTGGGTGTCGTCGGTGCCGTCGTCCGTCGGGTCGTGGGGCAGCATAGCGTCGAGCATCGTCGTCACCTTTCTGCCGTACACCAGCTGAAAAGGTGTAATCCCAGTGGTTCCTTGAACCGCCGTGTTGTACACAAACATGAGGTAGGGTAATACCTCATCCCACATCTTGTGCTCCACGTCCACGTACATCGAGACCATGTCGACGATGGTCTTGTTCAGTCATGCCATGGTCTGCGGGTGGTATGCCGTGGTTCGACGGTAGTTGGTTAAGCTCAGGCGGAGTATCTCTTGTGTCAGTTGCGCCATGAACAATGAGCCTCGGTCCATGATCAGGACTTGGGGAGCGCCATGTCACAGGACGATAGACTCAACAAAGAACTTGGCTACTTCCACGGCGGTTCCCGATGGGAGTGCTTTTCTCTCGGCATACAGGGCGAGATAATCAGTTGCAACTATTATCCAACGGTTTACCTGCGTCGATGGCGGAAAAGGTCTAAGTAGGTATATCTATTCCAATCTGCTAGAACGGTGCAGTCGGGGGCGCGATCGGCTGCAGGAGGCCTGCCGGCTTTGTCGGCGGTTTCTTCCGTCGCTGGCACTCGTGGCATGATCGTGTGTAGAGGTGGACAGTCTTCGGGAGCCTGAGCCAGTAGTACTTTTCTCGGATCCTTGCAAGAGTCCTGCTGTAGCCAAGGTGACCAGATGTCGGGTCGTCGTAGCAGGCTTGGAAGATCCCTTCTCGAAGACAAGTAGGAATTACAAGGAGCCACGTCGAGTTGCTGTCCAAAAGTTCTCTTTGTAGAGAATACCTCTCCGGACAACAAATCTTGGCAGGGCACGTGAGAAGGCTCGGTGTATCGTACCCCCTCGTCCCTCCAAGTGGTCGATCAGTCCGCATAGCTCAGGATCGTCCCTCTAGAGCGCTGCCATACCGTTAGCGCTCACTGCACCAAGAAAGTGATCATCATCGTCGTTATCTTTGGCACAGCCGGTAGCTGACTCGACGGGGGCTCTGGAGAAGCAGTTGGTGTCGCTGTGTTTTCGGCCCAACTTGTAGACCACGGTCACGTCATACTCTTGTAGTCGTAGGCTCCATCGAGCAAGGCGTCCCGATGGGTCCTTCAGGCTCGCTAACCAGCATAGCAAGTGGTGGTTGGTGACCACTCGAAAAGGGCTTCCACATAAGTATGGGCGGAATTTCGTGATGGCCCAGACGACGGCCAAACATTCCTTCTTAGTCGTTCAGAAATTTCCCTCCGCATTTGACAGTGTCCGACTAGCACATGAGATCATGCGCTCTGCACCCTCTTGTCGTTGGATGAGCACCGCTCCGAGTCCTGTATTGCTGGCTTCCGCATGAACTTCTGTTTCGGCTGACTGGTCGAAGAGGCCAAGAATGGGTGGCGACTGGAGTCATCGCTTCAGCTTGTCGAATGACTGTTGTTGTTCTTCTCCCGATTCAAAGTTCACGGTGCCTTTCGTGAGGTGCATGAGCGGCGCAGAAAGCTTGGAGAAATTTTGCATGAAATGCCTCTAGTAAAAAGGCAAAGCCCCAGGAATCTTCGGACGTCCTGCTTGCCGGTGAGCTGTCGAAATGCTGCTACGGCGCGTGTCTTCTCAGGGTCAGGACGAACACCCTCGTTGCTCACAACATGGCCTAGGAACTTCAGTTGGCCCTAGGCGAACTGGCACTTCTTAGGCTTGAGGGTGAGCCCGGCAGTCCTGATTGCTTAAAGAACGGCCCAAATTTGTCGCAAGTGCTTGTCGAAGTTGGTCGAGAATACCACAGTGCCATCAAGGTAGACGAGACAGCTCTGCCACTTCAGTCCTGCCAGAACGGTGTCCATGCCAGGCTGGAAAGTTGCAAACGGGGTGCACAGTCCGAAGGGCATCACCTTGAACTTGTACAGTCCACCAGCGTGACGAAGGCAGTCTTCTCTCAGTCCCGTTCGTCGACTTTGATCTGACAGTAGCCACTCTTCAGGTCCATCGACGAGAAATATCGGGAGTGGCGCAGCCGGTCCAGTGTGTCGTTGATGCGGGGGAGCAAATACACATCCTTCTTTGTCAGTGCATTGAGCCACCGGTAATCTGTACAGAATCGAAGCGTTCCATCCTTCTTTTTCACCAGTATGACCGGAGAGGCCCACAGGCTGCTTGAAGGCTGGATGATGTTGTCGATGAGCATTTTTTACACTTGTTCGTGAATGGCCTCTCTTTCCTTTGGAGAGACCCAGTATGGCAGCCGATGCACAGGGAGTGCATCGTCGTTGGCAACAATGCAATGTTTTGCAACTGTTGTCTGGCGCACTTCCGACGTCGTCGCAAACCAGTCGCTGAATTTGGCGAGGAGGTCTTTGAGCCTTTGTCGTTCCGTGGCACTTAGCTTTGGGTTAACGTCGAGCTGTGGCGGCGGCATACTGTACGGCTGAGATGGCGAGGGCTCATCGGAGATCACAGCAATTTCGGCGGCATTCCAAAGTTCCGTGACGTGTCCTACAGCGGCACATTTCGTGAGGTGCTGCACCTCCTGACGGAAGTTTGTCATCAGAACCACAGCGCATTCATCCTGCAACTCTGTTATGCCCCTTGCGATGCCTATTCCTCTTCCAAGAAGAAGTTGGACGTCGTCTTCCAGAAGAACATACCCGCAAGCGACTGCATCGGTCACGGCAGGCACAAGAACACTCGACTGCGGCGGCAGGTTCACGTGGTCCGCACTGATTCAGAAGCAGCTAGCATTGTTTTGGATCCCTCCGGAGGTAGGACGGGCTTTCTCAGCGTCAACCTGTTTGCTCCAAGGTCGATCATGGTACCGTACTCACACAGGAAGTCTATGACGAGGATGATGTCTCTCGCACAGTCCTGAGGGACAACAAACATGACTAGACAGGTCTCCCCATGAATTTCGACGCGGGCAGTGCATGACCCAACAGGCGTGATAAGGTGTCCTCTGGCGGTGCGTATTTGTGGGCCGTCCCAGGGCATCGTGACTTTCCGAAGGTGGTGACAGAGCTTCCCACTCAAATTGAGGTAATCTGCTCCGGTGTCCACGAGTGCTGACGCTTCGTTGCCTTCTATGACAACATTTAGGTAGTTGGGCACCGTTGCAGAATCGTCGTTCCGATGCTTGTCGTCACAAAGTTACTTTTTCTAAAAAGTTACTTTGTAAAAAGTTCGAAAAGTTACTTTTTGTAAAAAGAATAGATAGGGCACCAAAGAAACAGAACCTTCTCTTTAAACACAAATTGATTGCATCTCCACGTGGTGAATGATGTTGATTGGGGCGAAGCTCTGGTGGTGCTTGCCTGCGTAGACGCTGAGCCGCAGCATGCCGAGCCTTTCGTTCGTTTTCATCCATGTCAGAAAGAGAATGTGTGGTATGGAACGTGGTTATATATGCATGTGAGCATTTGACTGCAGCGCCCTCTCATCTATAAACGTTGAGCCAATGCATGCAAAGTTTAACGCGATTATATACGCATTTGACCGCAGCGCCCTCTCCTGTATAGACGTTGAGCGGCTACATGCAACGTTTCATCCATGACATCCACAGCTCTTGAGTTACTACCACATCTCAGAGCCCCCTACTCGTCCCGCAGTCGTGGCCGAGTGGTTAAGGCGATGGACTAGAAATCCATTGGGGTCTCCCCGCACAGGTTTGAATCCTGTCGACTGCGCAAACATTTTTT
This sequence comes from Ixodes persulcatus, assembly GCA_013358835.2. NCBI lineage: Eukaryota > Metazoa > Arthropoda > Arachnida > Ixodida > Ixodidae > Ixodes > Ixodes persulcatus. The sequence continues at coordinate 499,240 of JABSTQ010010989.1, forward strand.
TTCTTTTTTTTCATAATTTTTTATTTATTTTTCTCTCTTTTTTTTTTTTTTTTTCCTACACCAGCACGTGAGCTCACGAGCAGGAGCACGAGCACCGGACGCCGGATATACGGACATGGCTAGCCCCTAAGGAGCTTTGCCCCTAATAAGGCTCTGGTCAGAGTAGGTCCCATTTATAATGGGTACTAAAAAAATTGATGAAAAATGAATGCAACACTTTAGTTAGGATAAAGACTCTCTCCCATCCCACTTTTACAGCCGGTAGTTTATTTAGCCTATAGATATAATTTCTCTAAAATGTCACCAAAAACCAGAATATCCACTGACATGTGTATCAATAAAAATCCATCCCCAAATTTTATGAACCTACCAAACTCAAGATAATATTATACACTGCAAAAAGAACCACTCGAAAATATTATAAAAACCTACACTTGTGCTTAGTGAAACTACTCTTTATGGCCGCGGTTTGTGGTTTGTCCGTCTCCCAACTGCATCCATACAAGGGAGACGACGAGCAGACGCCTTAGAGGACGAACTAAACCTGTTCCCCACCCCACAATGCCGCAAAACTCCAACATCGCACTGTGGCACCATTGTCCAAGAAAGAAATCGACGTTTGATACCGCGATAAAGAATCATATGCCGCTGTTACGTACAGATCGAGACAGAACACCGTGATAGGCTTCGCGCGAAGCACCACTAGCTTTACTAACCCAAGGCATGACAGTGACACAGGCAAGGTCCTGCTCAAGAAGGCTTCGGCGTAGAAACGACGAAGTTCTCTGTTCGTGGATGGGCATTTGGAGATTCCTTCACGCACTCCACCTTGTGCACAACACTTAACTACACCACAGTCACAAGAAAGGTCCTGCTCGGTTAAAGGCTCAATGGATGTGCAAGAATTATCGTGGCGTGCTAGACGAGTTTTGACGCAAGCTTCTTTACAAGGACCCGGCGGAGTACCGGAACCTGCATCATGTCAGCCATACTACGCTTCTACAGTTTCTTTCACGTGTGGAACCAAGAATCCCGTGACAAAAATTGTCACGTGATTCCATTTTTGTTTCTATCACCTGAAAAAAAAAAAAAAAAAGAAGGATGGATGGATGGAATTGGCTATACCCCTTGTAATGGGCGGCAGCTTGCACCACCTAGCCTAACATTTCGTCTTCCCTTCTATTTTAAAATTTGTATAAATTTGTTCTAATACAACCCTCTCCCCCCCCCCCTCTTTTAAAGCGTTTGCATTGCTTATTTTTAGCAGTATTTTTTACCCCTCCCTAGATCGTTTCCATCAATCTTCCAATCTCCTGTTAGTTACCGTAATTCTTTCCCTAGCCATTCGTCCATCCATGTCTACAAATCCTCCAGTGCCCCCTTCAAATCCGTAGTCATCCCCCTCAAGAGGGTCGGACGAAGCCCCGTGCACCTTAAAATTACATGTTCTATAGATTTACTCTCGCGTTTGCATATGTCGCATAGACTGTCTATTTCCTGGAATTTAGCCCTATACGTTTTCGTTCTTAGCACTCCCGTTCTAGCTTCAAACAGCAATGAGCTCCCCAATGAATAATCATAAAACTGTTCCTTCTTTATTTCTGGTTTTTGTGCCCTGTATATTGTTAAAGCTGATTTCCCCTGCATTCTCTCTTCCCACAATTTCCTCTCAGTTTCCTTTACTCCCTTTTCTACTGATATGCTCTGATCTGCCCCATCTCCTTGAATGTATTTCGATCTCAGCTTGCGGGTTCCGTTTGTCCACTTAGTGTTTAGGCTTTTTATATATAGATACTTGTACACTTTCGCTGCTGACCGTGTATCCTCAATTTCAGCTAGTCTTTGTTCAAATTTTAATTTACTGATCGCTTCTTTACTCTGGAAAGGTGCCCAACCCATATCCTCCAGTACTCCCTCCTTTGGTGTATTCCCGTGTGCCCCCAATGCCAACCTACCCACACTCCTTTGCTGTATCTCTAAACCTGCCCGGGTTTCTGACCTCATACACAATACGGCATTCCCAAATGATAGTCCTGGCATCATGACTCCCTTCCATACACCCCTAACGACTTCATATCAATTATAGTTCCAGAGCGCCCTGTGTTTCATAATAGCTGAATTTCGTTTCCCCTTCTTTTATTACAATATCTTCATGTTCTTTCAGATACTTTCTTCCCTCACTTAACCATACTCCCAGATATTTGTACTTTTCTATGTGTTCTATCACTGTGTCCTGAATCTCCAGGGGTTCCCCCTTCTCATAGTTGAAAACTATTATACCCGACTTGTCCCTACTGAATTTTAGTCCTAAACTGTTTCCTTCCCTGCTGCAAATTCTAATCAGTTCCTGTACTATCTCACGACTTTCTGATACAAGTACAATGTCGTCTGCATACATTAACCCTGACAATATTTTATTTACTTTATGTCCTTCCTCCATGTAATTCAGGTCAAAACCTAGGTTGCACTGCTCTAATCTTTTTTCCATCTCACTGAGGTATATCATAAAGAGCAGGGGAGGCAATGGGCAACCCTGTCTAAGTCCTCTTTTTATTGCTGCTGGTCTTGTAGTTTCGGCCTTCTCTAGGAACTTGCTCTAGGAACTTAACCATGGTGCCCCCTAGCCCATACCCCTTCAGTTGGTCCCAGAGTTTTTCCTGATTCACATTGTCATATGCCCCTTTGATGTCCAAAAATGCTACCCATAATGGCCTTTGACTTGTCATTGCTATCTCTATGCACTCACTGAGTGATTACGAATAAGTTATCATCTAGTCGTCTATCCCTCCTGAAACCGTTTTGAAGCTCCACCAGAATCTGCTTTCTCTCTGCCCATCCTTCCACTCTTCTTTTTACAATTTGCATAGCTAGTCTGTATATTACTGAAGTTACTGTGATTGGTCGGTATGATTTGATACTGTCTTTGTCTCCCTTGCCCTTATATGATAATCTCATCCTGCTCAATTTCCAGTCACTGGGTACCTCCCCTCCCATAAGTATCTGGTCAATCACCTGCCTTAGTTTCAATTTGCTTGTTTTGCCTAGAACTTTTATCAGTCTCATTGGTATGCCGTCTGGACCTGTCACAGTTCCAGCCGGAACCTTCCTTCTGCTTTTTCCCATTCCCCTATGGTCATTTCCTCTTCTTCACTATGATCCTCCTCTTGTGTAGATGCGACCATTCCCTACGGCCTGATCTAGTTCTAACTCCGAAAATACTGCTTCGATTGTATGTCTAATGTATTCTCTTGCCTCTTCCCCCTCTACCTTTGTCCCTTCCTGTGTGGTTAGTGTCTGCTGGTACCCCTCGGTCTTTCATCCCTGTGCACTGATGTGTTCCCAGAACCTTTTTGCCGCATTCCTATCCTTCTGGTTTATCTCTATCATCCACTGGGCTCCTGCCCTCCCAATTTTGGCCTGTATTAATGCTGATGCCTCCCGCTTTCGTTCCTGAAAGTCCTCCTATTTTGATGTCACTTCGGCTGGTGTGGCCCCCTTATTTTTTGCCCATCTGTGTCCTTTAGATGCTGCTTGGCGTCTCGATATTGCTGCCTTAACCTCTTTATCCCACCAGCTTTTGGGCTTGCGTCTTAGTTTTCTTCCTCCTTGTTTGATTCTATATTTCTCTAATCCTCCTTTGAAAGCACTAACTAAGTCTTCATATGTCAATTCTCTTTCCGGTTGCCTGGATACTATGTTCTCGGTTCGCTGAGATACCTCCTGCAATTGTTCATCATTTAAATTATTTCTACCCTCTTGTTTTTGATTTCGCGTTTCTGGTTTTACTGTGCCAAATCTGATCTTGATTCTCTTATGGACGCTCCCCAGACTTTTTGTGCTTTCCTCATCTATTTCCATACCTCCTAATCTGTTGTACATCTTCCACGACATTAAACAGTAGTCAATAGTCGAGTGCGAGTTCTTTCTCTACCATGTTATTTTTCCATCACATTTTACCAGAGCGTTAACCAATACCAGATCAAGAGCTTTGCAGAACTCCTCTAACATCCTCCCTGTTGTATCCGTTGTAGGGATTCCTGTGATCTCCCTTCCCCGATGGCTGCGATAACGGCCGCGGGTCGGAACACTTCCGGTGTCGAAGCGGGTCACTCTGGCATGTTCCTGTCACCGTTGACAAACTGGCCACCTTTTTTTTGTGGTTTTGGTTGTCGTTTGCTCCTGCCAGCTTATGCCGCCTTTGCGGCCCGAGGCAGGCAAGCGACGGTTGCGCGCGCCCCCTTGTTTGGAAGTTGCGGCGCCCTTTCTTCCCTTTGGGGAGGTCTACGGCCGGCTCTGGGCATGTTGGCTGCTGGCGCATTACGACTTCGCAGGTCTGCTCCGAGATCGTCCACCCCACCTTCACCAGCCCGCTGCGGCCGAGATGGCGCCAAACCCCCCGGGCAGCGTGTCTGGGACTTCCCCAGCTGGTCTCTGCGGGTGGGCGGCGGTCGTTGGCTTTTTGGTGCTGCCGCCTTCATGACCGCCTCACCACTCTCCACTGCAGCCAGCTCGTACCACGACACCTGTGTCCAGCTGTATCAGCACGGCGCCTGTGATGCTGTGCAAGGTTGTGATGGCCGCGTTCGTGCACCTGGACTTGAACTTTCCGGGTCTTCGGTCCTGCGGGCCAGCTGTTGACGGCGGACACTGTGAAGACGCGCTCTGGGTGTCGCGTGTATTTGTTAGGGGTGTGGTCTGCTCTCATAAAATATTATTTTATGAGAGCAGGTGGGCCTCCTTTATTCTTTCTTGAGACCCACCTACCGTTTTAAGGAGGGGGGGATGTGGTGATTCCTGTGATCTCCCTTCCCCGATGGCTGCGATAACGGCCGCGGGTCGGAACACTCGGCCTCCATCGCCGTGAGCTCCGACCTGTTCGTGAAGCGTAGGAGAGCCGCCTGGCTTGGGGGGCTCTCCTCCTCACTCTCTCTCGGGGGGACCGATTTCCGTTCCCCCGCTCGGCTGCGGATCACTGTTGGCAGGCGAGGAGGTTTCGTCCTCTGGTTTTCCCGCTTTCGGGAAAGGGGACTCGTCCGGGTGACCGCGAAAGAGATAGGACGTGTGTCGGCGACTTCTCCGACGCTTCCCCGGTCTTGGCTCTCCGGAACCCCGTGTCTGGCAGGTAAGGACCTTTTCTTACCTTGCCGGCGCGGGGGGCATTTTGGATTGGGACATTGTAGTTCATTTAGAAGAGTATGTTAATAAATGCTCTTGGACTCTGTCCTTACTCTGGTACGTGTGTCTTCTCTTCCGCTATATTCGAGAGAGCGAGACAAGGTAGTCAATCATTGGCACCGACGAAGGTAATTAATCGAACCGACCCGCGGTAATGTAGCCCTAAACGTCGTCTATATTGCCGCAGAGATGTGGGGACCGCGCTACTAGGTTTGACGTCTCCTTTGAGCTATCGCCGCTGTTGAGACAACCCTTTGGTTACTCTATCGGTACCTGTGTTGGTAGCAAAATCCCCACATAAAATGGCGCCCAACGTGGGGCCACGGCTTCCTTTATCGTGGTCGTGGCTCCTGGCCTCCGTCCCTTTGTCCGGCCTCTTTGCCGACCATCCTTGCCTTTGATCGCCCCGTACCACGAGCGTCCTGATCTCGCCACTTATGGTTGAGCGACTAATGCCGAGTCGGCAACCCGCAGTGCCACTCCTGTGAGCGAGCGCAGTGTGATTCGTACGCGCGTTCCTGTTTTGAATTTGCGTTCGGCAAGCAACATTCGTTGTTGCGGGAGACCCTTTGTTCTCCATGCTTGAGGCGAACCCCTCACCTTTGTGATGTGCAATTGGTTCCTTGTGCGCCACCAACAACTTGTCCTGAAGGGGAAATGTACATAGATGTTTCGAGGACGTTTGATTTTGAGAACCGGGTGGACTTTTATGTCCGGCGGGGATCGAGGCTTGGCAGAAAAGAGTAGCGAAGGATCAGCAGTGCAATCTGGGAATGTAAATATGCGCGTTTTCTTTGACTCGGAGTAGTCGCGGACACTCATTTAGAGTCGGACGGTACGCCTGCCAATAACGTCGATAAGTAGCTGGTACTGCTACTGACGGGCTCCGGGAGCCGGGCCGCGTAACCGTCGGCGTCGAGAAGCAGTTTGCACACTGTTGGCGCGCGCGCTGTATTCACTGCTGGTATTGCAGTGGGCGCGGAGGGTTTTCTTCGGGAAAGATTTGTATCTGCTTGATGCCAACGTACTCCTGCAGCCTGTTGTTGTTTTCCAAGAACGACACTAGTTTTGCGTTCATGGTGGTGGCGCTACGCGGTCTGAGGCGCACTGTTACAGTATCTGGGTGGACGAGTGACTCTAAGACTTTCGGAGGTTATGTTGCTCTGAAACCCGGGCGCCATGTAGCCAGAGCGCCCTTTGGCGATATCTGTCAGACTCGCGTGATCCAGGTGGAAGAGTGACTCTAAGACTCTCAGCAGTTACGTTGCTCTGAAACCTGACCTTGCCTCAAAAGAAGGGTCCACACCGTTGTGAGCCCTTGATCAAGCCGTATCGAGTGCAAGACATGTTTTTCTAGCTTCGGTAAGCTAGCTAACTCAAATTTTTGGCGAGGCTAGCAGGTTTGAGCGTGTGAGCTGCGGCCCCTTTTGTCTTCTTCCGTGGGGAGCAAGATGGCGGCTATTTTGCGCGGGAACTTGCGTCTTCCCCGCTCGCAGACGCGCATGCATGGCGGTTTGTTTCTATCCGCCCCTTCGAAGTCCCCGTATCAATTTACCTCGACTTCAGAAGACGGGCCAGCTGCAGACTGCTATCTGTTTTTTTGGCCACTTATAGTCAACGGACTCTTCCGGTAACTATAAAACCGGGTATTGTAGGCAGCCTCTGTGTTAGCTGCCTGCGCAAAGGATTGAGAACTCTGCGTTTTTCCTAGAAGCTCTCTCCCCGGTGTCCACATTAAGCGAACTCAATTAGTTTGCTTGGTATGTGGACGCGTTTCGAACGGAGGGGCTCCCTTTTTTATGGCTTCTTCTTCCGGTGTCGAAGCGGGTCACTCTGGCATGTTCCTGTCACCGTTGACAAACTGGCCACCTTTTTTTTGTGGTTTTGGTTGTCGTTTGCTCCTGCCAGCTTATGCCGCCTTTGCGGCCCGAGGCAGGCAAGCGACGGTTGCGCGCGCCCCCATGTTTGGAAGTTGCGGCGCCCTTTCTTCCCTTTGGGGAGGTCTACGGCCGGCTCTGGGCATGTTGGCTGCTGGCGCATTACGACTTCGCAGGTCTGCTCCGAGATCGTCCACCCCACCTTCACCAGCCCGCTGCGGCCGAGATGGCGCCAAACCCCCCGGGCAGCGTGTCTGGGACTTCCCCAGCTGGTCTCTGCGGGTGGGCGGCGGTCGTTGGCTTTTTGGTGCTGCCGCCTTCATGACCGCCTCACCACTCTCCACTGCAGCCAGCTCGTACCACGACACCTGTGTCCAGCTGTATCAGCACGGCGCCTGTGATGCTGTGCAAGGTTGTGATGGCCGCGTTCGTGCACCTGGACTTGAACTTTCCGGGTCTTCGGTCCTGCGGGCCAGCTGTTGACAGGCGGACACTGTGAAGACGCGCTCTGGGTGTCGCGTGTATTTGTTAGGGTGTGGTCTGCTCTCATAAAATATTATTTTATGAGAGCAGGTGGGCCTCCTTTATTCTTTCTTGAGACCCACCTACCGTTTTAAGGAGGGGGGGATGTGGGGATTCCTGTGATCTCCCTTCCCCGATGGCTGCGATAACGGCCGCGGGTCGGAACACTCGGCCTCCATCGCCGTGAGCTCCGACCTGTTCGTGAAGCGTAGGAGAGCCGCCTGGCTTGGGGGGCTCTCCTCCTCACTCTCTCTCGGGGGGACCGATTTCCGTTCCCCCGCTCGGCTGCGGATCACTGTTGGCAGGCGAGGAGGTTTCGCCTCTGGTTTTCCCGCTTTCGGGAAAGGGGACTCGTCCGGGTGACCGCGAAAGAGATAGGACGTGTGTCGGCGACTTCTCCGACGCTTCCCCGGTCTTGGCTCTCCGGAACCCCGTGTCTGGCAGGTAAGGACCTTTTCTTACCTTGCCGGCGCGGGGGGCATTTTGGATTGGGACATTGTAGTTCATTTAGAAGAGTATGTTAATAAATGCTCTTGGACTCTGTCCTTACTCTGGTACGTGTGTCTTCTCTTCCGCTATATTCGAGAGAGCGAGACAAGGTAGTCGATCATCGGCACCGACGGAGGTAATTAATCGAACCGACCCGCGGTAATGTAGCCCTAAACGTCGTCTATATTGCCGCGGAGATGTGGGGACCGCACTACTAGGTTTGACGTCTCCTTTGAGCTATCGCCGCTGTTGAGACAACCCTTTGGTTACTCTATCGGTACCTGTGTTGGTAGCAAAATCCCCACACCGTATGTCCATCAAAGTCTTCCAAATGTGCATTCATGACCCCCAAGATAATTATTTCCTTGTTAGTGCCGATTTTCCTAACGTCTCCTGATATACATATTAAGTGTTCTGCGTTTTCCTCCCCTGCATCACTCCCTGTTTTTAGATACACAAAACCCACGATTGTGTCTAAACCCCCAATATTGCCTTTGATCCACATGTGTTCCCTGCAGTCCTCTCGCTCCCTTTCCCATTCCTGACCCTTCAATAGCACCCCTAATCCACCTCTCTTGCGTTCCCCATTGGCCCGGTTGCATCCCATCCAATGATATCCCGGTATGTATGGTGGTTCTTCCAAATCCCTCAAATGTGTTTCTGCTAATCCATACACTGCAAAGTTTTCGCTTTCTAATTTCTCCTCGATCTCCTCCCACTTTATTCTGTTCCTGCCCCCCTGCATATTTATGAAAGCTACCGTATTTACTTGCACAATGAACGCACTCGCCTAATGAACGCACCCCCCAAGTCGGCTCTCAAAATTTCTACTTTTTTTTTTTCCCTCGCATATTAAACGCACCCCCAACTCGGAAGTGAAAATTTTGACCCCCTCCCCCCACGCGCGCGAAATGAAGGCACTTTTCTATCCTGGTGCAGCGAGGTCGCGAATGCATGGGCAGCATGGGCGAACAAAACACCTTGCAAAAGGCGTTAAAAAAATAAAAAGATATCCAACGGAAGCAAGAAAAAAAACATGGAGAGGAGCTTTTTTTGTTTTCTTTTTGCACAGCGCAGTCTGGACTTTGGGTCGCGCGCCGCGCGCAAGGAGATAAGAAAGAGGAGCGGAGAAGCCCTTGCCTAAGCAAAGCAAAACAAAACAAAACAACTTGCGAAAGGCAGCAAAAAAAAAACCCCACAAAACCAGGAGAAAAGAAAAAACATAAAGAGGAGCTTTTTTTTTCTTTTTTGCACAGCGCAGTTTGCAGTGATGTGATTGGCCTAAGCCGTTTTGGAGCACCTTTCGGAGCAGCGTAAACAGTGTTTTGGAGCAGCAAAAGTGACTTTTGGAGCAGCTAAAACAGCGTTTCGGAGCAGCAAAAGTGGCTTTTGGAGCAGATATTCTTAGAAAAATACTTAGAAAATACTAGAAAGGGGTAGTGGGATCAGGCGTCAACGAGCGGCGAGCGTAGAAAGGTCCCGGATGTATGCGGCGACGCTGCGGTAGTACGGACTGGAGGATCCGACCGGTTCCGAGCGTTCCCAAGGCCTTCGGCGAGCAGCTTTGGCTTGCGGTTTGACCTTTTGGCGGTATGGCAGCGTGAAGTGGCTCCCGTTCTGAACTGATCTTTACCCCGTGCTTGCTGTCGTTTGTGGCCAATGAAGTGTCATGCCGAATTAGTGTTTAATCGCGCAGCAAATGCAATGCGAGCGGCCCTGGCTGCCCATTTCATACAGCCTAGCCAGAACATGCTTTAGTGGCGCCCTCTCGAGCCGTCGACACGGAGTGCGGCAGCCGTGACCGCTCGTTGAGCTCACTACCCCTCCTCTCGTACACGGCCACTCAAGCGACCAAGGACGTCATGAAGGAGGTTATTTTTTGCTTGTTTTTGTAATTTTAATTTGCCTATAACTTTTAAAATACAACAAAATTCGAGAAAAAAAAAAGTTTCATTAAGTTACTACGTTCAGTACGCTCAGGTTCGATGCAAATTAAAAACCAGTAAAAAAGTCCTTGCAGGGCCCCTTTAATACCAACGCTACGAGCCAATGGGATCAACCAAACAATGTCAAGGCGCAACATCAAGGCGTTCTTCCGTCTTCCAATACGTGTTCTTTCATCGACTAAACCAATCAAATGCAATGAATGTCCCGTGACTTGCACGTTTACTATAGACCTTTTCGGCCTTCGTCGCATGGGCGCTGCATCTTGGAATCACGTGACGCGGCCGCCATAAGGTGGCTTCAACTCGTCGCTCCACTTTCCCCTTCGCGCCTTGGCAAAGGCGCGGCATTCGCGTTTTTCGTCGTGTTTCACCGCGTTTCTCGCCTTATTGTAAATTGCCACCCGATGTTTACATTTACAACTTAATTGCATGCCATCATTATGTGCAAGACTACATATGCAGTTAATTTTGTAACCGATTTTGACTATTTTCACCGTCGGCGTACCGGATACGCGTGAGGACGGAGGAGATGTAGAAATCAGCGTCAGACCTGGCGCATATTGAGCCCAATTTTTCATGACAACTTAAATTTACACAGTGATAGTGGCGGAATATTCGAAAAAAAGTACAGTGCAATGTATATGTATAATCGCGCATTTAGAATTTTAAGGGATGTGACCAAAATACTATGCGGCATATGAAGCTATGTGTGTTTCCTGAACGCCTCCGGCCTTGCCTTCATAACAAATTTAAAATAGTTGTTTTTGATTATATAGGACATATAAGATATACAGGTGACGAGCGATTAGCTCAGATTTTATCTGATGCTTGGGATAATGGTAACGTCCACATCGGGCGATTTGTTTGTGCACGACATTACACCTACCAAATCTGTTAGACGGTTTTAAATCGTTTTTGCAATAAAAACATTTGCTTGATTTGTTTATTTATAAATTTAGAGAAAGTATACACTATACTCGGTCCCATATCTGCAGTCTTTAAAGGGTGTTAACATTTTTTATACAAAATTTAATTGATGAATTTTATTTATTTTAAACACAAAGACCCCTGTGAAATAATCTGTCACAGGCAGCTTGAGAGTGCCTAAGGCTCGCATTATGTGATGCCGAAAAGAAGCCATCTACATGGAAATCACCCAAGATCAGGGTTGTTGATTTTAAATCGCATCAGTTTGCATGGAGATCTGCCATGAAGGTTCATGAAGTCGTGCCTAGCATTCGACTTCAACCAAACGTACGAGAGATCACTCACTTCTCTCGTACCCTTAATTTTATTTGGCAAAGTTTGTACAAAGACCAAATATCAGATTTTAATTGATGGGCCTCACTTATCTCATGTGCCAAGCGCGTCGTAATCAAATGTCAGTAAAACAAATAGTTCATTTTCTAACGCCAACGTTGTTAAATGCTGTTAAGTACTTTAGCAAGGTCAATAGCTAAGTGAATTTCCAACCCGACCTAGGACGCGGACCATCAAAATATATCTCGAGTACTTATTTTTTTTTTTTTTAAGAAAACAGCCCGAGACAATATCACTTATTTCTTAGAATATCTGCGTATTATAGGAGACATTTCGAGTTTCTAAAGTTCACAGAAAGTTGGTGTCCGCGAAAATCAGTCAGTGAACTTGCGACTTCGTGTGTTTTTCGTGATATAGGAGGTTTTTAATCAGGTTGTGAACCTGCATTTTTACTATATAACTACTCATTAATCTCATCATTAGTTATTTTTTTTTTTTTTGAACCTAGGGTCAGTGGGTCAGGCCGTAGACGATGGAATCCTCCTTGTGCATCGCAGTCGTTACGCCGCCGAGCCTGACCGAAATTAGCGACGAAGATGACCAGATGCATCGTAAAGCGTTCGTAAAAAAGTCCGCGAATATGACTCGAAACCACTTCGTGGTTCTCGTATTGGCTCAGTACCACAGTTTTATTAGTTGTGCGCTATAACGGGCACATTTGTATGACGAAATTAGGCAAGAATGACATAACACACCAAAACAGCCGAGAGCGCGCTGAAACCGAAACCAACCAAATTGAAGCCACCCAATGGCGCCGAGTGCGTCAGCGCCCTCTGTCCGCTCGTCGGGTAACTACTGAGATGAAAAGGTCTATATGTGTTTGTGGTTGTATGCGTTCGAGCCTTCGACTGTACTCTGACCTAAGATGAAACTAAACGTTGAGTAGAGACTGTGAAATACATATCTCTACCATTTTCCTTTCCTCGTTCTTCTCTAGATATTAGGGTCAACCAATAATAAAATAATTTAATTTTTTTGCTCCGCTTAAACTTATCTCGGAGCAGGTGAGACGCAATTCTTTGCCAAAATGACACTTTGGCGCAAATGGTGCAGCACTTTCATCACCAATTCATTGAATTCCACACATAAATTTTAAACAATATACAAATGCATTAAGAAATTCCAAATTTGTTTCAATTAACCGAAAGTATAACTGATCTAAGTTTGAACTAATGACAGCCTACCATATTTGGAAAATTTACGTTAGCAGCAGATGTCAGAACAAGAAGGGTAAGCCTCACTTACTCTGACCATGGCGGTAAGAAAACTAAAAGCAGCAGTACAAAAGGTTTTTTTGTTTTGTTTTCCTGCGAGAGTACACACACTTATTAAAGCAAGCTAGGCGAAGCAGATATATAAAATTCACTCACCTGTCTGTAGGAGATCTGGGGGTGTTGCCGTGCATAGTGGAACAGCACATTCACCATCATCTGTTGCACATCATTAGTCTGGAAGAACTCTATTTCAGGAAATCTGCAAATATTCAATAAAACCTTGTGGAAGGCCTGCATGCATCTCTAACAAAAAATTGAGCAGTCCTGTGTTGACCCAAGAATCAAAGAATAAAAGGCCCGAGGTACACCGAAGCACTTCTTAAGAGTTGTGAATGCGAAAGCATGAATGTCGTTATTGCGCGCATCCTCGGGAAGTTGCCATGCCTCGCTGACAGGGAATCGGTTGCAGGAATCGGCTGGGGCGCTCGGGCGGCGGCACGGCCACCCGAGCGCGCCAGCAGATTTTGGCGCATTGGCGGCTTGGGCACGCAGTGCCTTGGGGTGGCGCTGATTGAAACTGACGCTCGGCGGCCTCCTTCGGCTTCATTTAGTTGCTGCTTTGCATGGCTTTTTACACGGCTTCAAAGCTGGGATGCCTCAGATCGCAGATTCACGAATTTATCTGCCGTTTGGCACGGCTGATGACGTCGGCTCACTCCATGAGACAGTTAATGCTTTTGCATTAAAACACTTAGGGACAAGGAAAGACGGCACAGTTCTTTCTTTCCTGTCCTTGACCCTGAGTGTTTTTATTCTTTCTTTGATTCTTGTATTTTCAACAACCTGCACTTTGTTCTTTGTCTGTGTTAATCCACAGTGCAGTCCCAGTGAAGTCGTTGGGCTTCAGCGTCGCGTTCACGCAAAGTGGGGTATGCGGACAAAAGTGTTCGGAACAAAATAAATAGACATCTGACCATTTTGTTCCAAATGCTTTTGTTTCTTGTTCGTTCCGGAGTGTGTGAAAATGTGTCTCCCGGCGTAAGCTCTTGGCATTGACAGTGCTACAACCACGACCTACTCTATAAGGGGCGACCAAGTCACCCGCGCCTACCACAGTGTGCCGATTTTTGTTTTACTTGTTTGGTGTTTATTTTAGTTCACATAGTCACCACTGCTCCCGCGGCACTGCTTAGCATCTCCACTTTCACTGCTCGGTTTCAGGCGCAGGTAGCCTAAGGAGGCTAGTATCCGGTACTTTGCGCACGTGAGCGTGTGGTTTTTCTGTGCATAATATTGCTTGACCACGATGCTTGACATCGATGGTTACATCAAGGAAGATCAACGACTGGCAGTTGCGGTGTACTGCTCCGTACCCCTATGCAAATCGAGCGCGATGGGAATCGTCTTCCACGAGTTCCCGGTGGCGGAGACACGGAACGACTGGCTAAAGAAGCTCTCTCGCCAAGCGGAAGGTGAATCAGTAATGCCACCATACACATCTTCACAAATGGCGTAACAGAGACCCATGTCAAGAGGAAAATACTAAAAAAAGAAAAGCCAGTGTTGAGGAAAGTATTAAAAATCCGAAACATGATTGGGAATTTGTATAAAAGTGGTTCATCTTTGTTGTTTTAAGGTGCAATAGTTAGTGACCTTGCTCAGTAAATTGACGCACACTGACCTCCCGCTGGCTAAGCATCCCTATAGCAAAATTCACCTGACCTAGTAAACTGGGCACACAGATGAAATATATTTAGGACAACAAACTTTCATATTAGAAACTCTTTTCCCTCAGTCTCAGGATTGTTTGAGACGTCATCAAATAAGAAATTATGACATTTAAAAAAATTTCCTACGCTACTAGAATTAGCCACATGTTTCTGACTCGTAACCTGGGGGTGTATGTTCCTGTAATGTTTTTAATCATCAGGTTCCAATGTCACTTAACAATGAATATGTTACAATGTAAACATGCTTTTTACAGTAAAATAATAATAATAATAATAATAATAATAATAATAATAATAATAATAATAATAATAATAATAATAATTGTTTTAATTTTTCATGCCCACAAACAACCTCTTGGTTTACAGTGTGGTGCACTAAACATACATGGAGTAAAACCTAAAAATACAGAAACAACAAAGTTCAATCAATAAAGTCATGCAACATTATCATAATGCAAAAATTGATTATTGATTAGTTTGCAGACATCCAGTGATGTAGATTTAACATAGACTCATGAGTGGATGAAAAGATGTTGAGGTTAAATTTTAGTGAATCATAAGCAATTTGTATCCTTGACAATGGGATCACAGCGGACAAGCAAGATGGATAAAAGTTGATATGTTTAGACTCGGGCGAGAGGGAACGTGAAACTCAATAGTTTGTAATAAAGCCGCCGAATTTACCCTGCCATGAACAACTTCGTGAAGGAATAGAAAATCTCCGTACTGCCTTCTCACTGCCAATTTATGCAGCGAAAATTTACGATGCAATGTTTTATAGTGATAAGAATATCTCCTTCCAACATAGCCGTCATTTAAATTCTTACCGTTCGTTTTTGCACATCTGCAGTATTTCACATACTATGTCTTTGACATACAGCACTAGCACATATGTGAAATGACCTTTTAATCAAGTACTTTGTTTTCATTACATGTTTAGAAAACACAGAAGTAGGTGTCACCTAGTCAAACTGCAAGTACTTCATACAAGAATGAGGAAAGGTGAAAGTGTTAGATCTACAGATTATAGTTCGCTTCTACAGATTCAAATCATTGTGCCATACAAAACACTAGAATCTTGTTCCAAGCACACTACCTTCAAATACTTTGAAAAACGTTCAGCCTTTCCACTCTCGTGAAGAAGGAAGACCAGCGGAGCTGTACTCGATACACTGTGTGCTTCTTCTTTGTCGTCGTCTGTTTTTCGCGCTGTTTCCTACGATGAATTCCCACCAGCGCGCCCAACTATCCATTCTTCTACGAGCGACGGTGGAAACCATACTGGTTGTGTGCTTGCCGCCGTCGCTTATAGGTTTGTGTCGACATAAACGGACACGATCCTGGAGAACCTAGCCCTTAACAGCTCCGCCGTAAAAAGAAATCCTACCAAGGCAAGCAAATAATGCCCCTTTATGAAACACCCAAGGACAGAAGCTTGGCTTCTGCATTGATTTCGAACTCCAATCCAAGAAAATGTTGGCTTCTGCACTGACACTCCAACCCAAAAACATTCTTGAATATTGAGCAAAACATATATAGTATTATTATGATGTTTTGGGTTAAAAAGCTTATAGCTAGAGTAGTTGGTTTTCAGTATATCGGCTGTAGTGCACACTTTTAATTGCTTTTGAGTAGCAGTCTTGCAAATGATAAACAGGTAGTACCAATTACAATAATTCCTTAGTAAAATAAATGTCAGAATAATATGCTAAATCACATTTTAAAAAAAAACACAAAAAATAAGAAGTTTTACATGCTGTAGTAACCAGGCTGCACACTTTTTGGTCCTCAAGAAAGTAACATGACTAACATCAATTCTAGAACACTAGCAATTTGATGATGCAATGGGACAGCTTTCTGCCTGGAAGCCGACTACTCTACACAATCCTTTGACTCTTATGACAACCATATAAAATAACATTTCTTAATGCCTGGTAACTACAGTCAAGTTCTTGCCTAGCTTAATTTTACTTTCATGTCGTTTCATAAATATTTTTGCCTAATAATCATTGACTTAACTTCTGCGACAGGTCAATAACTAAATATGCCAATCCTTCCAATACAAATAAACACAAAAATATTTAATTTTCTCAATTGGTAAAAATTACAAAATCTGTACCTGTTTATTATGTGGAAACAAAATTAAAGTGACTACAGACAAAGAAAAGTCTTGTAAAACTCACGTCCGGATGACATCCTGTTTAATCACAACCCGAAGTTCACTATCCTCGAAAAACTGGTGCCAGGGACTGCTTTCTTCTTGGGAGAGCGGGTTGTTATGTGACAGATCGAGATCCTCAGGCTCTAGTCTTGGATTCTGGCACGTCTAATGAGAAGACAATAAGTCTTCATTAGCCAGTAGCCAAGCACCCAATAAGGCAGCACTTCCTCTCGCACATTCAGTATTCTCCGACCACCACGTAATTCACAAAACTTTGTCAGCTAGCT
The DNA here is from genome assembly GCA_013358835.2 of Ixodes persulcatus. Lineage (NCBI taxonomy): Eukaryota > Metazoa > Arthropoda > Arachnida > Ixodida > Ixodidae > Ixodes > Ixodes persulcatus. Next base: position 515,961 of record JABSTQ010010989.1, read on the forward strand.
GAAAACACCCAACTGCCAAGTCACCTTCAGCATGCAGCACGCTGCATGGTGTTCTTCATACAAGGCATAGAACCAAAGTTGGGACTTTCAACTGGCTAGGAAAGTGAACTTTTTATGGCAATAATACCAACTGCAAACATGTGTGCAGAAAGTGGACTAGAACTTGCGCAAAGAATTCAATAAATTTCAGAACAGGGGGTTGGAGAAAGGTAGAGCAGTTTTATTTAATTAGACTACTTATTACGGGAGTTTCTCAATTGTTTTTGTTCCTTTTTGTGTTTTTCTTTGTCTCCAGTTTTATTATGTGCCACTTTAAACAGCTCACTTGCTTACTAATGTTTTTTGCCAACACCACAGTGATGTATGCATTTTGTTTAACCTTAACAAGGTTATCAAAGGCATACGAAATTGCGGCACTGCTGCTCCCATCCACCCTAAAATTATTTTGACAAACCAGAAGCTTGTGTCAAATTATGCCCACATACAAACCTCAACAAGGTTCCAACACCGATTCTTCTATTTCATTAGCTCTTATCAGATTCAACACTGGCAGATTCTATAGTCTTATTTATTGTAAAACAGACCTTTGCAAAATCCAATCTGGCCACTTTGACCGCTGTTATCTAGATTTATTCCAATAATTGCTGTGCTGGCAATGGACAAAGCCTGCATGTCGGCCTTTCCGCAAGGCACAAAATAGTCAATAATGATGACAAATGGACGAAGCCTCTGCTAAGGACGGCATGCCTACCTTTTCAAGAAGTGATTCATACTTCTGTCTCATGGACCGGGTTACACATATCCAGTCATCTCGCGAGTCTGGAAGGCACTCGAGAAATACCTGCGAAGCACAAATAAACAGAAAGCATAAAAAACAAAATCAATGCACCTGCTTGCCTATCCACGGCGGCTAACGAAGTTCCACGGTACCCATACGATTGGGCTCAAGAATATATATTTCATGTTACATTTATGTATTTACAAGCAAACATCAGGGACCTGGAGGGTATTACAGAAGGGAATAGCTGGTCAGTGTAAGTTGAAGTGCAGTGCTTTTGGTAGCAATGATACAGTTCTGTAATTGCTAGATGGTGCAAAGCATGTTCAGAGAGTGAACTTTAAAGGGATACTGAACCAAGGAATTTAGTGTCCATAATAAGTGGCGCACATTCTTTCCACGAGCCAGCAGCCGCCGGTGTGCGCGAGCACACGCAACAAAAATGACGTCAAAGACCTCCATTCGCGGTTGATGACAGTGAAATGTATGGGCTTCGGGCCAAAAGAGAATAAAGACAAGTTTTTTGTCTACACAGTGGTGTCTGGTGTAAAAGATAAGCGATTAATTGGTCTAACAAGCACATAGCTTTCACTTGTAGAGATGAAAAGCTTTTATTTATTCTCCTTTGGCCCGAAGCCCATGCATTTCACTGTCCTCTTAAGCGCGAATGGGGGTCTTTGACGTCATTTTCGTTGTGTGTGCTCGCGCACACCGGCGGCTACTGGCTCGTGGAAGGAACGTGCGCCACTTATTCTTTGGTTCAGTATCCCTTTAACAGGATACAGTGATGTCTCGTTAATATGGACAACTCCGTTCCCGTAAAAAATCGTCCATAATGTGAGTTGTCCATAATAATTAGACAAAAATGCTTGTATTTTTCCAGTTCGTCCCCGAAAGTGGTGTCCATATAGCGGGGTATCCATATTAACGAGACATGACTGTACCTTCCACACCACAACACATTTCCACACTGATGTCATGTGGAAGCACCCTAGAGAGAAACCATAATGCCTTGTTGGTGGATGGTCTATATCTTCATGATGGATGACCAAGAGTAAGCAAATTAACTACAAAGATGGACAAACATAGAAGGCTTTTAGTTGGCCCGTTTATTGTGAACTTGTACCAGCTAGCCTGCATTAATACCTAAGTTTGTGTAGGATACATTTAAAAAGAGAGCCTAAGAAAAATGAGGAGGCTGCCCTGCAACTAACAGTTGCTTTTACAACCAGGAAACAACTTTTTTTTTAAATAGTAATTGAGAGATTTGGGGGAGTGAATACACTAGCACTTTTTAACAAGTTAAAGCAACTGTATTTTTTCAATTGCCAGAGTAACAGAAACTTAATTACAGAAGGCACATGCTTTATGCTTGTAGACAGCGCATATCTTAGAATATTTATTATAGTGGCGAATGCATTTCAATATGAAATGCTTAACTGAAAGTGCCACATGATAGCAATTTCTATGCCACAAAAACCAGGATCAAGAAATGAAATCAATGAATACCTATCAGGTTTTGTCATCTATATGAGATATATGGCTATAGCAGAAACCTCTAAGCATATTAATGATGCCCAAACAGCAATCTTTCTTATTGTCCAGTCAGCCAGTGTCACCACTGGCTGTGCACAATTAAGAGAAAAATTTTAATTACAAGTGATCAGATAATGACAGTTCAGTTGTGCTTACCTGTTACTTCACAGCCTCATAGAAAGCAATATACCGAGTGTTTCTTTTTAAGCTTTCTTAAAAAAAAAAAAAGCCGTGAAAGCTACCCTAATTCAGTTTGTGCAGGTGAGTTAAACAGCCAGAGGGACATAATATAAGCGGTAAATCGTCAAGATTAATCAAATAATTGCCTAAAATGTTTTAATCAACCTTTTAGTTAGTGAGAATAGACATATGGTTCCAATCAGAAACTTACTGACAGTCATCGAAAACCACTAAATCTGTAAGTTTTGTAAATACTTTAAGCGGTTGGGAAGCGCAGTAGTGTGCTAAAGTGACCACTCGTGCAACAGGCACAAGGCTGGGGCTAGGATAAGAGGTGGAAGAACCATGCGGGCACGTTATCACACTGGTGGCTTTTCTCCCGCTGCACGAGGGGGAACTTTAGCACTCCACCGTGCTTCCCAAGTGCTCCAAGTCTTCCTACTGACTGATCTAGTAGTTTTCGTTGACGCTCAGCAAGTTTCTAATTAGAACCATGTGTTTATTTTCAATAATTAAAGTGTTAATTAGCACATTCAGGGTGTCTAGCAAATTATTATTTTGAAATTCCCTTACTTTTCCAGGTTTTCCCTGACAATTTCAGGTGAAATTCCCTGACCACTGTAGAGGCAGTTAAATATGAAAGATCATTACAACACAAGGCATTGAGCACTGTGAGGATCATTTTGCACGGGCTTAATCCAACTTACATATTCCAAAATATTTGGGTTCGTCCAGTCCAAATTAAACGAGCACTTTCTTGCCGCCAACATCGTCAGTGAAGAGGCCACTTCCAGGAAACATGATGAAAACATGACGCTCAACCACACACGTCAAAAACTGAATGGCAACATGGCCGCCAGATGCACACTTTCGGATACTTTTGGCTTAAGGCTTAGATTGGATTGGGGTCTGCGGCTTTTCCATTTGTTACTAAACCTAGTAGCTCTAACTGGATTTAGTCTAGTGTCTCACCCTCAATCCAATCCAATCTAATCCAAGGCTTCACTTGGATTTGTCGGCTGTTCCCTTTGAATCGGGACATGGACAAGAGGTGGATCGGCTTCGCCTTCACAATGAGGCGGAAAAAGTGAATTACCATCTCGTTGAGCGAATGACCATTCCGTGACAACCTGGACTTTGTGCGCAGAATTTCAAGTAAATCCCTCGCCGTCAATATTGCTCTAAAACAATTTTTTTTCTCGTAAAATTTATTTTTTGACTTGCGTGTCCCAATCAGACTGTTTAAAAAGATTTTTTTTTTCCTTTTCAGGGGACCTTTAAGCTTAAAAACAAAAGAAGACACCCTGTATTTTCAACAGCAGTCTTCGTGCCTGGAGCTGCACCAAAAAAGCTTGACCGGTTACTGGACATTATTATTGATTTCTGCTAATATGTTGCATCCTGTTCTTCTACAATTGTATTTGGGAATAGTCCTCAGGCAATTGATAACAAGTTACATTTCATTGCACAGAGTCACCATATTCTCTCTGACAATTGCAATACACTACTTCGGAAAGTACTGGTGCCCCCCGTCAGAGACTTGATTTGAAGACTCCTTGCTAGGGAAACTCGAGGAAAAAGAGGGTGCCATTAGGAAGGGAAGCCGAGAAGCTTCTTTGCAAAACTCCGGGGTGAAAGATAAGCCACAATTGCAACAAGAGCGATGTTTTTTGAGCTCAACCTATGTCATCGTAGCTCAACAGAGCCAACAGGGTCTAGGTTTGCTGCTCGAAAGAATGTTCATGTTTGCTCATGCCATGCCCATGCAACTTCATAATAAAAAAACTTTGAAAGTTGGAATTCGAAAAATGGTTGATTTGCAACTACTTCACATAGTAGAGAAAGTCAAAAGGATTAATGGCTGTTTGAAGGGACCGCATAAATCAGTTTGTAAACGTATTGAGCTAAAATATTTTTAGAGAGGTGGTCGAAGAACGTGCATAAAGGGTATACAAATTTCATTGAACAAATTTACCCGAGTAAAAAGTTTGAAACAAAAAATGTGACATTTTTACCTACGGGGGCCGTCTGCTAAAGAAAGGTTTCTGATTGGCGCAACGGCCAACAGATGGCGGCATGTAAGATCACAGGTCTTGTCTGTAACTTTCATACATGCTGTTTTGGGGTGTAAGTCATCTTCATGGTGTGCTTAGCACCCAACAAGCGAGAGAAGGACGAAAGAGGTCTACTGAAGTTTTCGGGGGAAGTTTCGGTGTTGACTTCCAGGCTCCCCTACAATTCTATGTTAGGCGAGCCTCACCAAGGAGGGAAACCTTTAAAATAAGCCACCAACAACAGTGGCATCATCACCGAAGCTGACGCTGAAAACTGCGGTACTCGCGATGCCTTCACTGCCGACCCCCACTTACCCAACGCATCTACTAACTGTTGCGCCAATCGGACACCTTTGGTTAGTAGACGGCTGCCATAAGTAAGGATTTCAAGTATTTTATTTAACTCTTTACTCAGGTAAGTTTGTTCAGTGAAGTTTTTATACCCTTGATGCACATTCTTCGGCCACCTCTGTGAAAAAGTTTTGCACGATACATAAAGAAATTTATTTATGCCATCTCTTCAAACCGCCATGCATCCAACATTGTGTGGGGCAGTAAATAATTAGGTGTCTGGCCTGGATTGCTTTCTTTTCTAGTTGTAAGATGTTTGTAAAATTAAGTGATTAGACTGAAATGTTTTAGCCTATACTTAGTACATAATAAAAGGGCAATGGGCATTGCCCCTTTATCTGGGTGTTAGACAGACGTTTTGAAACAAGTGGCTTGCCTTCCAACAAATGCTCCTGAACTTGCAGTCAGCCAGCTCCAATGACATAGCCTTGCTGTGGAGCTTGTGGGCGATGTTCCCCAACTCGAAGAGTGAGAACCACTCCCGACTGTCAAGAATAAGGATGGAGAAAGATTGATGAAACATACATACTACCTCCGCTAAGTTTAATGGCTGCTAGTTTGAAACACGTACAGCCATATTCCGGCTGCCTCGATGAATCACTGGACAATGAGTTGAATGAAAATTGTTACGGTCATCTCAATATCCCACAAACTTCACCCATTCTGGAGCAACGTCACTAGATCGGTTCAGTTGACAAGCTCCGCATTAGCCCTGCTTTGGAAAGCTGGCCCCCACCGTTTGTGCGAGCGTGGAGGCGCCGTCGTCGCAGCCTGTTCAGTCCGCAGGGCCGACCAAGTTCTGGGCAAGCTCGCGACGCTGGCTTTTCATTGCAAAATCAGGTGGTCGGCGGTACATCGGTGGCCCTTGCGCACATCTTTTTAAGAAATGGACTCTGCAAGTAGATTCTACTGCAGCCACATGATTGTAAATATCCACGCTTACGGTTTCTTCGATTTTTAGATGGTATAATGCAACGGATAGGGGCGTAGGAGCGTAACTTTAGGTTGAGCTTCCGAGTGTGATTTTCTGCTCGTGTTATATTAAAGGAAAACGGGATTTATGTCCCCCCCCCCCCCCATCGTTGATATCTCTTATATTCGTCTATGACCAGCATCCATAAGCAGGGACTGGCATGCGCTGTCAGCACCAAATCCAATTTTCAATAAGTGCACCCCACATATTCACAGAAAGACTAAGAAAATATGTTTTCTACCCTTTATTTGTTGTCGCAACAAATTTTGGGCAAGTCTAAAATAGTAAAAAAAACTACCGTGAAATGTTTATTTCTTTTTCCATGAAAACATTGCGACCAGATGGCAAAACACCGAGGCTGAAAATACCTGTAGTTGGCGATCACAGGAGCCCGGGGGTCTTGTTTGTTACAGTCACCTTCTCCGTCACCTCTAACTTTCGATTGGTGTCTCGCATGGAAGTACATTCGCGTTACAACAAAGAAGCTGAGTAGTTGGGCAGTGAAGTTTTGCAGTGGTCTTTGCACCCCAGCCTTTCTATGTCACATTCTCATGGGCTCAGTGAGATAGCTAAACATTCCTTTATTTTTATTTGAAATATAGATCACAGAAGCGTCACGAGATTAACAAAACCACATTATTATTAATTTATTTTAAGCACAACTGCAACGGTAAGAAAAGAGTAGTTAACATAAAGAGAATTTAAATTAACGCAACAAGCATGTTGCTCTATCAGGCACATGGGCATGCATATATGTAGAGCCCTGCGTGGATAACAGTTTGATTATCCGCACCCGATCTGCATCCGCAGACTTTGTATCCGCATCCGAACCGCATCCGCAAACTTTTTACATTATATCCGTATCCGATCCGCATACTTTGTATCCGTATCCAAACCGCATCCGCAAAATGTGGAACCACATCCGACTCACAATCCAAGCATTCATTGTATATCATAACATCAAGAGTGAATGAAAAAAAACAACACAAATAGCACTTTTTAAGTTGTTTGCTTATCTTTGTACAAAGAAATCTTTGGGTCACCATTCAAAGGGGGTGTCATTTTATCATTATCAGTTTCATTGTATTTACATTAAAAGCGATCAGCCTTCCCGAGACACTGTGCGTCGAAAGAAAAATGATATCGGTTATGTGATCATCCTAGGAGTCCGCAACACTCTGTCCGGAGAAAGTCTTCCGCTCTTTCCCTGCCAATGTACTAGCTTCCTCGGGACGATTGATGCCCTGCATTCTTTACGTTTTCTATAGATAGCATTTTTGACAAGATGGAACGCACTAAGTGAAGCAATCTTCAGTGAAAATCAGATCATCTTTCTTAGGATCCCCATCGTTTCTTCGAAACGCGTTGTGTGGAAATATGTTTCGTGGACAACTTTTCATGGACATACATTTCATGGACACACGGTTCGTCGACTCTGTACGCTTTGTGGGCACATGCCCCTGTGACGCTTTGTCGACAACGCATTTCTTCACTAAGCTGCTAAAAGCTAGCGCGCGATTCACTAAGGCGCACTTAACTAAATCATGCCCCCCTTCCCCCCGTGATCCAGGCGAGACACAAAAAGTTTGTTACGAAAGTAGCAGGGTTGTGTGCGACGAAACGTCTCAGGTTTTTCAATGAACTGCCCGGTTACATTCAGTCGACGAACTGAATGCCACAAGGCGAAAATTTAGATCCGGATCCGCGGATATCCGCATCCGCAGCCCCTGACATCGGCATCCGATCCGCAATCCGCCAAAATTTGTCTAATATTTATCCGCATCCGCCAGTTTACTGCGGATATCTGCAGATATCCGCAATGCAGGGCTCTACATATATGCTTACACAAATTAATTTGTTTCACATAGACAATGAAGTGTCTCATAGTTCGTAGACTGTTGCCTCGAAGCAGTAGCAGGTACTGTAAAAATAATGGCTTTAATATCTACTTCACGTAAACACGTATGACACGAATCCGCGCTGATCAGCTGATAGTAAGTAATGTCTTGAAATTCTTACCCCTTAGTTACACGTCTCCGAAATGGCACGTACACGCGGGACCGAGGTTATCACACACGTAAAAAAGAACACACGAGAGGAATAACTCAGCCGTTTTCACCACCTCTGATGTTCTAGTAGTAGGCCTCGACGCAGCCGAATACAAATACAAAAACAACCCGCTTCCTTCAAATGACAAAGATGTCTTCAAATTGGCATTCTTTCCCAATGCGGCTTTAGAATGTATGCAGCAGGTTATACTTGAACTTCTGACACGAACACAGAACACCAGAAGAGGGAAGTTCACGGTATTTAGTCCGCAAACGACCAAAACACAACGGTCCATGCGCCAGAAACCACGATAGACACAGCCATTCCTCCGAGTTGCTTGGCTTGGTGCCGAATGTCAAAAACTGCCGAAAATACGAAGCTCGGCGGGCATGAATTTACCTCAAAAGACCCAGGAAGTGTTGTCTCAATCCGGACATTATCACACTTCACAAAAACAATGTGTATCACGGTGTTTCCAAAAGTATCGAGGCAAGCCAGACGAGCGGGTGGGGCGGGCTCCGACACGAGCGCAGCTACGCAGCAGTGAACAGCAGCGTGTCACTTTCTTTTTGGAGCTTGTCAACTTATCCTATCCAGTAACGTGGGTCTGGAGAGCCGCAATACTTCACACGCACTAAATTAGGTGAAAGCAAAGGAATCAAAACATTACTAAGATCCAAAGAAACTAGTGCAAAGGCAAGGTTACCTAGAGCTAGTCATGAGAAACATAGAAAGTGCATTTCATTTTGTAATAGACTGCATAAGTTTTAAGCCACAACGCTGACAACATTGTGCTTATATGGCTGCCCACTAGGGTCTGACAATAAGAACTAGATCAAGTAAGTGCATCGGCAATGTCTTTGGGTCCTAACCTTCTGTTTCTCGGATGGTTCGAAATGGGTTAGTGTAGTAAAGTCATTCAACAAGCACAGAAGAACCATCTGATGTTTACAGCCAGGAAAACTGTCCATGCCATCTTACTTCCATTTCCTTGTGTTTAGAAAAAGCAGCGTTGCAAGCCGCTTATAGGTAGCAGGAAACAGCTAGCTAACCGGTATTCAAAATAAACATTTCATGTTCATGACGCATGAAACAGGCATGCGGGAAACAGGCATGCAGGAAACAGGCATGCTTTTCCTCCTACACTACCCACTCTCCTCAGATTGTGAATATCCCCCACTCCGTGAGCAAACACTGCTATGATTGTGAACCACTTCACATATTCACTTCACATGGTTCCCAATCATGACATTGTTTTCTTTCAGGCTGTGTCTAGCATTCTGTCCATACAGAATGAGTATCCACTAGAGTTGGACGGAACTTCGCTCCCCTCTGGGCCTGACTGGGCCCACTGCACGGAAATCTAGAGGCGACCATGGTTCCGTCTGGGCAGCACTCTACTGGGCCTGCTATCATTCCGTCTGGATTGAACGCTATACATGCCTTGCGCCTACGTCATATGATGACGTCGAATGCCGGTAAGCACCATGCTGGTGGTTGACTCGACAGCCCTTCGCAGCGAGAGAAATGGTGAACCGGTAAACTGCACTGCGCTCGGCTGTAGCAATTGCTACAAATCCCAATGATTGTTTCATCGGCATGTCCCGCGAGACAGAGTAGCCGTCAAGTTAGAGAAAGTATGAGCAGCAGGAAAGGGATGAGGCCACGGATTACCAAGTTTGCGGGATGCATTTCATAGCGGCGAGCAACGGCACATTTCTACCATTATCGTCTTTTGCCCGTTCGTGGTGTAGATGCCCTTTGCTGTTCGTTACATAACGCCGTTTCCACGCTTCGAGTACACCTTTGGGGCTGCCAGCAGAGTATGGGCGAGTGTCATGCCGCGCGCCCGGCCAGACGCAATCGGTCGGTCGGCAAGTGGCCCCCGTGTGAGAGCTCACCGAGACGCCGCCACCGGGGCATCGGTTTGTGTTGTCCCCTAGACGGTAACCTTTGCAAGGAGCGAAAATATGCAGGCGAGCCGGTTAGGAAACATCATAATATAAGCCCCGAGACAATGAGAGTAGTCTTGTTCATTATTTTATTTATCCTTGCATCAGGGTTTAGATTATGACGTTAACCTTGCGTTGTTTACCAGTACTTCACAAAATCGTAAAACTTTTTCTACAAGCGACTCTTAGAGCCACTTGACAAATTTTGCAACATGCAATTAAGCTTTTCTTTTTTTTTTTTGCGATTTGACAGTTCTTTGCGTTAAAACTTAGTCAGCGGACTATTGGAACTTTCTGATTGTAGCGCAATCGCACCAATGCAAAAAAATTCTGCACGTACTGGCTAAATAAACAACATCTTCGTAAGCTGGGCTCGTTTTTCCAAGTTCACATCTAACAAAACTAGGTACCTTTGATGAAAATATGGTGCATGTCAGCGCATGTCCGGGCAGTTAGCAGCATCTATGCCTTATTAAGCGCATCAGCGTGGTGTGAAGTCCACCAACAGCATGGTGCAGTGCCCCGCCCTTCCCTAGCGTGACGTCACATGTAAGGCATGTATACACCCTGTTTCCGTTACTGGTAGGGGGCTGATGCTGTAATTTATTTATTATCTCTTTTGTGTTCCTTTGATGCTGCACAACCTGGCACATGCAGTGAACAGTCGAACTAAGCCGTGTGTCTGATGTCCAGTGGCTTAAACTGTTTAAAACGGAATCGAAATGGACCTACCAGTATTTCGTGGAACCACAATGCGCGCCATTTGGCCCTGTCCTTGGTTCACTGTTTCGTTGGGGACTGGGCAGAGATTCAACAGGTTCGAACCCTGCAGTGAGCACGACACCACGAGGAACACCGTCAGACACAACCTCCCAAAAAAGGAAAAAAAAAAAAGAAAAAAGTAACAGCTTTTTACCTGCGACGGCCGTCAACTTCAGCGCTACATGAACTGGGCGAGGCATATTTCAGTGTAGCTAACCGTGTTGTCCACAACAATAACTTAATTAGCCGACAAAGAGATTAAGAACATTCGAGCACGTTATTATCTTTTATCGCAGATAAATGATGACTGTAGTCCGATGTCCACCAAAATATTTATTTTGCTTGCTGCTCTAGGAGAGTCACCCGGAAACATGGTATTCGAAGCGGATCACGAAAATACATCCATTGCTGCCGGAGAAACGATGAGTGGCCGAGGAACGGCGAGATCTGACGCAGAACCGTCACGGTACTTACCAAAAAGACTAGATTCCATCGATGTTTGGATGCTCCCCCAAGGCAGCGGCGATATTAGCCGTCGTAAGGGCACGCAGGTGCGCAAATGAAGCTACTCTGCGATCATCAAACGTCACTGAACAGTTCTGCTAGATCACAGTCAGGTGGTTTGACGCGTAGTGTTGCAGCGGTCCCGAAAGCTTGTTGCTCGGAGTCTGTGTACAAACACAGTCAAGTGATCCAGATTCCTCGACTCAACGCTCGGCTGCGCTCCGACCAGCCATATGCGCTTCACGACTGCGATTTGCCTGTTGTCAGCCCAGGAGAACGCGTTAATGTCGTGTGTCCACTTGCAGAGAATGTCATCGTATGAAAACAAGATAAAGAACTTTGATTTGTGCGCGGGAACAGAAATCAAAGTTTCTCAAGTTACCTTCCGACAGCGACTTCCTGCGATCTTCGCCCTTCCGCTGCCTGTGTACCCACACGCCTCACCGTAGCCGGAATGCTTCACTTAAAATTAAATTTGGTATGTTCAACGTTGGCGCTAGCAACGTGACTCTTCTGAGAGTCTATGGCATCTACCACATCTTAACAAAAATAAACATACTAAATATAAAAAAAATATTTTAGATAGTAGTGTTTGCTGCGAACAAGTTATGCCTAAACCATAAATTATAAAATAAATGTTACAATTTAAAAAGTTTACGATCATCATCATCACCATCAGAGGCGCGGGATTTTAAAAGTAAATTCGAGCAGCAGATTCGGACAAGGGGTTTATTTAGACAGACATGGGCGTACCAACCCGGGGGGGGGGGGGGGGGCAGCAAGGGGGGCAAGGCATGTGTTTTGCCCCCCCCCCCCCCCTCTCTCCCCCCAGAAACAGCCGCCACTGGGCAGGGAAACACTGGCTGGCGGCGCCCAAGGGATACGAAGGGCACCGCCTTCCCCCCCACTTAAAAACAAGTTGGTACGCCACTGTAGACAGATACTATAGATTCTTAGTAGACCGCATTCTAGAGCTACGCTTTGCTAGCGCGGAGCTCGTGCCGTCGGACTGAGCATGCGCCCGCTGGGCCGGCTGGGTCATTGGCTGGGCCCACTCTCGGCAGCGTACTGGATGTCCAGGGGCTCCGGCGCCACAGTCTAATCCGACACACACACACACACACACACACACACACACACACACGCACGCACACGCACACGCACGCACGCAAGCGCGCGCGCACGCACACACGCACACACACTCGCACGCACGCACGCACGCGCGCGGACAGTGGCGTACCAACTTGTTTTTGAGTAGGGGGGGGCAAACCAGACCCCCCCCCACTGGTCGCACATTTTTACTAGTGATGGGCCGAACTTTTGCCGAATCGAAAATTCGGCGCCGAATTTTGCGATTCGGCGGAGTTTGCCGAACGTTTCTAAAGATTCGACAAAGATACGGCAAAAATACACTGTTACCAGACTTAACGTTGATATTTAGTTTTTTTCTGACAAAAAAAAAAGGTTTTATGTTTTTTGTTTCAACTTAAATACAACATGTAGTGCCTATTGACACAGTTATTACCAAATAATAAGGTGATATTCTACAGGAGAGTTATGTCGGTGTCGCTTTTGGTGTTTACTGGCAATTTTAGTGTCTGCTTGCAGAAAGTGGCGTGACAACGAGGTTGGGTAATAGCCGGCGCAGTCATGAATCGCGCTACGAGAGTTTTAATCTTGAGGCTTCATCAGCGCACGCCTGCAAGTGTGTTTACACTGTTAAAATAAGGGCAATCACTGCGTTCTTAAGCGTGTTTCACATGCAGCGGTTTTGGCCCTAGAGCGGCGCGATTTCTGCCGTCGCGGCGCTCTGGCCAGCACCAGCGGTTGAGCGGCACGAGCGCCGCGACGGCAGAAATCGCGCCGCTCTAGGGCCAAAATCGCTGCATGTGAACCAGGCTTTACTTCCTTTGTGAATCAGCGTTTCGGGTGTGAAAACGAATGCAACGGTTGCTGAGCCTTCACCAGAAGAGATAACAATATTGTAAATATGCATGTTTTTCGATTTGAGTCACTTGACGTCAGCTTTGAAGAAAAGTGTGCGTCCCATATTTGCCACGTGCCGTTTTTCACCTTTAAAATGTCGGTTTATGATGTTAGGACACACAAGGACGTTTAGAAAGATGGGAAGAGTTAGGAATGTCGGATGTGCAACGTCGAGCATGTATAGTTCTGTGTTTGGTTTTATGCAGATACATGAAAATCGCGAAATAACACGAAGAAAAAGATAATCATAATAATCAAAATAATAATAATATTTTATTTGCAAGTAGTGAAAGCTGGGCCGGCTGGGTCATTGGCTGGGCCCACTCTCGGCAGCGTACTGGATGTCCAGGGGCTCCGGCGCCACAGTCTAATCCGACACACACACACACACACACACACACACACACACACACACACACACACACACACACACACACACACACACACACACACACACACACACACACACACACACACACACACACACACACACACACACACACACACACACACACACACACACACACACACACACACACACACACACACACACACACACACACACACACACACACACACACACACACACACACACACACACACACACACACACACACACACACACACACACACACACACACACACACACACACACACACACACACACACACACACACACACACACACACACACACACACACACACACACACACACACACACACACACACACACACACACACACACACACACACACACACACACACACACACACACACACACACACACACACACACACACACACACACACACACACACACACACACACACACACACACACACACACACACACACACACACACACACACACACACACACACACACACACACACACACACACACACACACACACACACACACACACACACACACACACACACACACACACACACACACACACACACACACACACACACACACACACACACACACACACACACACACACACACACACACACACACACACACACACACACACACACACACACACACACACACACACACACACACACACACACACACACACACACACACACACACACACACACACACACACACACACACACACACACACACACACACACACACACACACACACACACACACACACACACACACACACACACACACACACACACACACACACACACACACACACACACACACACACACACACACACACACACACACACACACACACACACACACACACACACACACACACACACACACACACACACACACACACACACACACACACACACACACACACACACACACACACACACACACACACACACACACACACACACACACACACACACACACACACACACACACACACACACACACACACACACACACACACACACACACACACACACACACACACACACACACACACACACACACACACACACACACACACACACACACACACACACACACACACACACACACACACACACACACACACACACACACACACACACACACACACACACACACACACACACACACACACACACACACACACACACACACACACACACACACACACACACACACACACACACACACACACACACACACACACACACACACACACACACACACACACACACACACACACACACACACACACACACACACACACACACACACACACACACACACACACACACACACACACACACACACACACACACACACACACACACACACACACACACACACACACACACACACACACACACACACACACACACACACACACACACACACACACACACACACACACACACACACACACACACACACACACACACACACACACACACACACACACACACACACACACACACACACACACACACACACACACACACACACACACACACACACACACACACACACACACACACACACACACACACACACACACACACACACACACACACACACACACACACACACACACACACACACACACACACACACACACACACACACACACACACACACACACACACACACACACACACACACACACACACACACACACACACACACACACACACACACACACACACACACACACACACACACACACACACACACACACACACACACACACACACACACACACACACACACACACACACACACACACACACACACACACACACACACACACACACACACACACACACACACACACACACACACACACATACTGAAATGGAGTGCTCGCAAGATTTTTGAAGAGAGTTGTTTAGACATAATTTTGCGATTCCTCCTTTTACCAGCTTAGAATGTGCTGAATTGAAAGGAAGAATCGGTTTTTTACCCCTTTGCTCATATGTTACTGAAATGGAGTGCTCGCAAGATTTTTGAAGAGAGTTGTTTAGACATAATTTTGCGATTCCTCCTTTTACCAGCTTAGAATGTGCTGAATTGAAAGGAAGAATCGGTTTTTTACCCCTTTGCTCATATGTTACTGAAATGGAGTGCTCGCAAGATTTTTGAAGAGAGTTGTTTAGACATAATTTTGCGATTCCTCCTTTTACCAGCTTAGAATGTGCTGAATTGAAAGGAAGAATCGGTTTTTTACCCCTTTGCTCATATGTTACTGAAATGGAGTGCTCGCAAGATTTTTGAAGAGAGTTGTTTAGACATAATTTTGCGATTCCTCCTTTTACCAGCTTAGAATGTGCTGAATTGAAAGGAAGAATCGGTTTTTTACCCCTTTGCTCATATGTTACTGAAATGGAGTGCTCGCAAGATTTTTGAAGAGAGTTGTTTAGACATAATTTTGCGATTCCTCCTTTTACCAGCTTAGAATGTGCTGAATTGAAAGGAAGAATCGGTTTTTTACCCCTTTGCTCATATGTTACTGAAATGGAGTGCTCGCAAGATTTTTGAAGAGAGTTGTTTAGACATAATTTTGCGATTCCTCCTTTTACCAGCTTAGAATGTGCTGAATTGAAAGGAAGAATCGGTTTTTTACCCCTTTGCTCATATGTTACTGAAATGGAGTGCTCGCAAGATTTTTGAAGAGAGTTGTTTAGACATAATTTTGCGATTCCTCCTTTTACCAGCTTAGAATGTGCTGAATTGAAAGGAAGAATCGGTTTTTTACCCCTTTGCTCATATGTTACTGAAATGGAGTGCTCGCAAGATTTTTGAAGAGAGTTGTTTAGACATAATTTTGCGATTCCTCCTTTTACCAGCTTAGAATGTGCTGAATTGAAAGGAAGAATCGGTTTTTTACCCCTTTGCTCATATGTTACTGAAATGGAGTGCTCGCAAGATTTTTGAAGAGAGTTGTTTAGACATAATTTTGCGATTCCTCCTTTTACCAGCTTAGAATGTGCTGAATTGAAAGGAAGAATCGGTTTTTTACCCCTTTGCTCATATGTTACTGAAATGGAGTGCTCGCAAGATTTTTGAAGAGAGTTGTTTAGACATAATTTTGCGATTCCTCCTTTTACCAGCTTAGAATGTGCTGAATTGAAAGGAAGAATCGGTTTTTTACCCCTTTGCTCATATGTTACTGAAATGGAGTGCTCGCAAGATTTTTGAAGAGAGTTGTTTAGACATAATTTTGCGATTCCTCCTTTTACCAGCTTAGAATGTGCTGAATTGAAAGGAAGAATCGGTTTTTTACCCCTTTGCTCATATGTTACTGAAATGGAGTGCTCGCAAGATTTTTGAAGAGAGTTGTTTAGACATAATTTTGCGATTCCTCCTTTTACCAGCTTAGAATGTGCTGAATTGAAAGGAAGAATCGGTTTTTTACCCCTTTGCTCATATGTTACTGAAATGGAGTGCTCGCAAGATTTTTGAAGAGAGTTGTTTAGACATAATTTTGCGATTCCTCCTTTTACCAGCTTAGAATGTGCTGAATTGAAAGGAAGAATCGGTTTTTTACCCCTTTGCTCATATGTTACTGAAATGGAGTGCTCGCAAGATTTTTGAAGAGAGTTGTTTAGACATAATTTTGCGATTCCTCCTTTTACCAGCTTAGAATGTGCTGAATTGAAAGGAAGAATCGGTTTTTTACCCCTTTGCTCATATGTTACTGAAATGGAGTGCTCGCAAGATTTTTGAAGAGAGTTGTTTAGACATAATTTTGCGATTCCTCCTTTTACCAGCTTAGAATGTGCTGAATTGAAAGGAAGAATCGGTTTTTTACCCCTTTGCTCATATGTTACTGAAATGGAGTGCTCGCAAGATTTTTGAAGAGAGTTGTTTAGACATAATTTTGCGATTCCTCCTTTTACCAGCTTAGAATGTGCTGAATTGAAAGGAAGAATCGGTTTTTTACCCCTTTGCTCATATGTTACTGAAATGGAGTGCTCGCAAGATTTTTGAAGAGAGTTGTTTAGACATAATTTTGCGATTCCTCCTTTTACCAGCTTAGAATGTGCTGAATTGAAAGGAAGAATCGGTTTTTTACCCCTTTGCTCATATGTTACTGAAATGGAGTGCTCGCAAGATTTTTGAAGAGAGTTGTTTAGACATAATTTTGCGATTCCTCCTTTTACCAGCTTAGAATGTGCTGAATTGAAAGGAAGAATCGGTTTTTTACCCCTTTGCTCATATGTTACCTAGGGCAGACTACACGATGCTTTAATGATAGGCTCCGTGAACACAAAAAAAAAAACAATAGCACCAGAGCAAACTCTGGCCACCTGGGCATACACTGCCGTGATTGTGGGTGCGAGGTTCACCTGCCATCTTGTACAATTTTAGATATATAGGCTCAGTAAGCAATTACCGTGAGAAATTATTGACGCCGAACACAACGTCAGGAATTATGAAAACTGTTTTAGTACATCACCTTTGAACCTGACAGATAAAGAAAAACTTTTTTAGGCGTCTAGTAGCGTCTAGGAGATTGGTGCGCGTGATTCGGGAAATTCGGTAGTTCCAGACGTAGAAAAAGACAAAGTATATAAAAACGAGTTGTCAGTCAGCGCGGTTCGTTTGAATTTTTCCTTTCTTTTTTGTGTGTAAGGAGTGAGTGTAATTTTGCAGTAGTGCGCTGTAGTGTGTATATTAATATGAGCAACCAACTCGCCCAAGCCGCTACCTTCCGCAAAGCGCCTGCCAGCCCGCCTGCCAGCTCGCCGCCCCATGTGAAAAAAAAAAAAAACAGCAGACATTTATATGTACAGAATATACACACTACAGAAAGTACACAAAAAGAAAAGAAAAGAAGAGGGAAAACATGTATCACATTATGACGAGGATGCCAGCTGCATCCCATACATCCCATGGCCAGCTCTCGTGACTGCCCGTTTGACAGCAGTGGGCTGGGCACACTGAGCGTAATTGTCAGTTGTCAGTCAATGTTTCAACTACCTCGTTGCATGAATGAAAAGGTCAAACTAAAATCACGTTACCCAGAATGTACCGCATCATTTGTCACTTGCGCGGTGGACTGCGTAAATTTGGTCGATCTTCTGTTCTTGAGGCATAGAATATTGAAGAGAACCACACTTGCGAATGCTCACAAACGCACAGTTATCCGCGCTTGGTTGCATGTCTTCAGCGTTCCAAAAACATGCTGAAATGTCTCTTCTGTTCGTCCCCCTGGTTGGCGGGTCTACACCGCCGCGCTGCGAAGCTGGAAAGGGTACGTCCAAACAAGTGTTCGAGATGGCCACGGTTAATTTCGCCCTCACGGACTTGATGTTTTTGGCCGACGTGGCGACGACGACGGGGCTGGCGGAGCGGAACGCCACGGCGGTGACCGCAGCACTGAGTCCGGACACGCCGACGGTTTCGCCAGTGGTGTCTATGCCGAAAAACACGGAGATGTCCCGTGAATCTACGGCATTGGTTGCGGCGTTCGCTCACGCCTTACAGAGCATGCAGAGGGAAACGCCGCCGCCAAAGACCTTCATCCGTATTCCGGTGCCGGAGTACAGCGGACACAGCGATCGAGCGATGAGCGCGACTGACTTCTTGCTGGCAATCCAGCGATACCGGAAGGCTACCGGCCTGACCGAGAAGGAGACGCTAGGCAGGGTTCTGCCGGTGGCTCTTGTAGGCCCGGCGGCCAGGTGGCATCGCCTCGTGGGCGAGTCAGCCGGAACACTCGACGAGTTCACGGCCCTCTTCCGGCAAGAGTTCTTGCCGGCAGACTACCTGCCTAGAATGCGCAGGGAACTGGAGGAAAGAACGCAGGCTCCCGCGGATCCCTTCGCGGAGTACCTGCGGGCTATGCAGGAACTCCTGCAGATCGCCGATCCGAATGCTACGAACCAAGAGCAGGTCGAGCGGGTGGTGAGGCAGGCGCATCCCACCTTTTCGCGGTATCTGCGTGGGCGCCCATTCGGAAGTCTGAGTGAGCTCGCACAGGAGGCGCGCAGGGTTCAGGCCGACATACTGGCGGAGCGCAGGTACCACCTTCCCCCAGCTTCAACCGACACGCTCGAACCCCGATGCGCGTGGCACGGGCCGGTGCCACGTGGGTATCGACGGGGGGAGGCCGCAATGGCGGCGGCCCGCGGGGAGCCGAGCGGGAATCCCTGGGAGCTCACGGACGACGCCTTGGAGCCAGGATCGCGCCGAGGAGGGAGCGCGGCCATCCACGCGACGGAATTCCGGCCGACCGGCGCACCACGGATCGCCGCTGCACAGGAGCAGGCTGCCGCCGACCCGCTGCCACAAAGGGGTGAGCGCATCGGACGCTCCACTGGGAAGAATCCTATCCCAGGTTGGCGAGGCCGCTGCTTTCGGTGCCACGAAATCGGGCACTATAGGCGCGATTGCACAAGGGAGATTTCGGGAAACGGAGGAGGCCGCCGATAAAGTTATCGGCGGCGAAACAGACCAACGAGCGGGTCCCCGACATCCCATCGACGTTGTGCGTGCCGACGGCGTATCGAGTCGGAACAGCGACACGCACCGCGGCCCCATTTATTTCCCTGACAGTGGCGGGAAAGGAGTTCGCAGCTCTTCTGGATAGCGGGGCTAGTGCGTCGCTAATTGGGGACGAGGTCCTCAGGCATCTCCAACAGAAGTCCGTTCGGGTGAGGCATGGGGAGGCCACTTTCCAGTTGGCTTGTGGGTCGACGACATGGAGGGGAGCAGTGCGTCTCGTGGTACGTTGGAATCAACGCGCGCAGAGACAGCGGTTCGTCCATTTGGCCGGGCTGACGGTGCCCATCATTCTTTGACGGGATTTCCTGGCCAACACCGGCATCATCATTGACGTGGCAAGTGGCGGGTACCGAGAGGGGGCACAGGCACCCCTTTCAAGTTTCCGAGAAAGCTCCACGGAGACCA
This sequence comes from Ixodes persulcatus, assembly GCA_013358835.2. Classification (NCBI taxonomy): domain Eukaryota; kingdom Metazoa; phylum Arthropoda; class Arachnida; order Ixodida; family Ixodidae; genus Ixodes; species Ixodes persulcatus. The sequence continues at coordinate 536,446 of JABSTQ010010989.1, forward strand.
TGGTGGCAGCGCTGGGAAAACCGACAGAACAGGAAAGAACTGACCGCGACGACGCCATGAGTCACCCAACTCCGAGCTCCGTCGCGCACTGCGACGCAATGGGCCACCCGTTGGCCAATGCCGATGGACTGTCCCGACCAGAGCGAGAGAGGTTGGCGGCTTTGCTGCACAACTTTGACGAAATGTTCACCGAACAGCCGGGCTGCACCAAGCAGGTGCAACATCGCATTGAAACTGGGGACGCACGCCCTTGGAAGTCCAATCCGCGTCCTGTGAGCCTGGCGAAGCGAAAAGCGATAGATGCCGCAGTCGATGAGCTCCTGAAGTCGGGAATCATTCGCCGGTCATCAGGACCCTGGGGATTCCCGGTGGTTTTGGTGCCCAAGAAGAACGGAACATCGAGACATCTGCGTCGATTATCGGCGCTTGAACGCAGTGACCGTAAAAGATGCGTATCCATTTCCGAGCATCGAAGAAATCATCTCGAATCTGGGGAAGGCGAAGTATTTCACTGCCCTCGACGCAAGCAAAGGCTACCTCCAAGTGGAGATGAGCCCGGGCGACCAAAGCAAAACTGCATTCGTGTGTCACCGAGGCGTGTTCGAGTTCACTCGGATGCCGTTCGGATTAAAAGGTGCACCGATGACATTTCAGCGGTTGATCGACGGGGTGCTCGGAGATGCCAAGTGGCAGCACGCGCTCGCTTACCTGGACGACATCATCGTGTACTCGGAAACTTTCGAGGACCACCTTCGTCACCTCGAGGACGTGTTGCGCAAACTACGGATCGCCGGCCTCACACTAGACCCGACTAAAGCCCAAATTGGAGCTTCTGAGATCAGCTTGTTGGGATTCCGGATCGAGAGAGGAAAAGTTTCTCCCGACGCGGACAAGTTGCGGGCGATCTTGGAGTTCCCAGTCCCTACCGATGTCGGGGGAGTGCGCCGTTTTCTCGGCATGATAGGATACTACCAAGCCTACATCCCGAACGGCGCAACCATGCAGGCACCCCTCACGCAATTGCTGAGGAAAGCGGCTCCCTGGAGCTGGGAGGCGCCGCAGGAGGAGGCGTTCCTCCAGCTGACCGAGGCCTTGGCGCGTACAGCATCCCTCAAACTGCCAGACCTGAATAGGCCCTTCACGATCCAGACGGACGCCAGCGACCAGGGACTCGGCGCGGTGCTCTTGCAGGAGACAGAGGGAGAGATCCGCCCGGTGGCATTTGCCAGCCGGGCGCTGAACCCGGCGGAGAAGAACTACACGGTGAGTGAGCGCGAATGCCTCGCCATCATTTTCGCTCTCAAGAAGTTCGATCATTATGTCGAGGGGACGGAATTCACAATCGAGACGGACCATATGGCCCTCGCGTGGCTCTCCCGAATCAAGGAACCCGCCGGAAGACTGGCGCGCTGGGCCTTGACACTGCAGAAGTACGAGTACCGAACTCGGTACCGAAAGGGCACGACAAATGTGGTGGCTGACGCGCTCTCCCGCGCACCCGTGGATCCCCCACCGAGCGAGGCAGCAGACTACGGAGGCGGGGCCATCCACCGGGAGACGGGAAATCCCGCCTCGCGCTCCGCTCCCCACTGTGGCGGCGTCGCGCAGCTGGCTGAGGCGATTACCTCACTGGGACCGGCGTTCAACCGAACGGAACTGTTCGAAGCACAGCAGAGCGATTCGTTTTGTCGCGCTATCTTCGACCGGCTCAGGCAAGAGATGGATCCTGACCAGACAGGCGAAAAGACGCTCCGGCACTCCGGAACACCGAGAGGGCCAAGTGCCACCGCCCAGGAGTCAGACATTGAAGCAGGTGAGCTGGAGTCTTACCTGATCGATGGGGACGGCGTCCTACTGCGCTACTTCCCGGAAGAGAGCGATTCAAGTGAGTCGTTCAAGGCCGTGATTCCCCGCGATCTCAGAGTGGCCAGTGATGTTCCATGCAGGGAATTTTCCCTTTTTCAGGGAATTTTCGGTCTCAATTTTGGTGAAAAGGGAAATGGGAATTTTACCACGTTTGCAGGGAACTAGGATTAACGAGGGAATTCGGGAAAAGCTTGTGGAGCAGGAAAAAGGTGTCTGAATGACTCTTTTTCAAGTAGGTTTAGAAAACTTATACTTAACTCGAAGTACATTCTCCGAGTATGTACTTGTACTTTATTTAAAGTATTTTTTTCCGGTACTTTCCGAGCAAAGGTACAACTTCCGACTTCAAAATATATTCTCTGATTTTGAAAAAAAAAAAAAAAGTGTATTGTTATGTAAAAACACGCTATCGTTTTTCAAGATATCATTTGGTAATTTCTTTGAGTGAAGTAATGGCGGCTGTAAGACCGATGCAAATAAGTTCCGTATAGGATGATGGTGTTAAATAGTTTGTCAGCGAGAGTGAAACAACTACTCCATGGCCACTTGACTTCGTTGGAAAATAACTGGATCACCCTCGATTACCCCCATGAAAGACTGTGTTAAAAAGTACTTGTACCTTGAAAGTATGTAATATTTATAGTACTTTACCTCAAGTAAATTGCACCCAATGTACAATTACTGTAACCTCTCATTTGCTTTGTACTTTACACCAAGTACATTATAGATGTACTTTAGTCAATATACTTTTTCACTCATGAAACTGAAAATCTAACTGGAATTGTTTCTAGAAACTTGAAAATTTTCCATAATCCACATAGCGAAAAGTTATAGTTGGTTTTTCGGTAGTGCAGTAACATTTTCTTCTCTTTAAACATGCGATGTCATGCAGCTTTTGTGGTAAAATGCCCGCATAGTGGCCTGCATGACCACAGAAATCAGCTGATGCGAAAATAAATTTAACAAAATGCAGGGAAATATGCGGGGATATTTCAAAAATTTGCAGGGAAAAAGTGCCTCAAATAGGGAATGTTCGTACCCAAGAAAGGGAATTCTTGGACATGGTATGGAACATCACTGAGAGTGGCAGTTCTGCGTCACTACCACCATACCATGATGCGGACGGTCACGGCAGTGCCCCGAAGTCGTGGCATAAGCTGCGCCGTTTCGCTACCTGTCCGGGCATGAAGGGGCAGCTGTGCCGATATGTCCGGAGCTGCGCAGTGTGCCAAGAGCGCAAGCCCAGGGGGGGCAGACCACCCGGCCTGCTCGAGCCCATCGTGAGTACGCGGCCCTGGGAGATCGCGGCGTGCGACTTGATGGGACCCCTGCCGCGGTCAAGCGGAGGCTATCAACATGTGTTGGTAGTCACCTGCCACTTCACCGGATTCGTCGAGATGTTTCCAATGCGGAAGGTGACAGCCAAGGGAGTCCTGAGCAGGCTGTCCGAGGTCTGGTGCCGCTACGGGTTCCCCGAGAGACTGGTGAGTGACAACGCCTCGATATTTTGCTCGAAAGTCTTCGCGGCAACCTGCCAGGCCCTCGGGATTAAGCATTGTAAGACTTCGTCTTACCATCCCCAAGCAAATGTGACCGAGCGGCGGAACCGCGACATCAAGCCGCTGCTCGGGGCGTATGCTCGTAAGCAGCGGGACTGGGATCTGCACTTGGATTCGATTTCGTTTGCATTGCGGTCCAACCTCAACCGCAGCACTGGGTTCACGCCTGCGCTGTTGAACTTCGGCAGAGAACTCTCTACGCCGACCGATGCGGTTCTTCGCCCGCGACAGAGCGCGGCCAGAGCGGTGCCCTCGCACGAGGATTTCGCGACGCGGACAAGAGAGCGACTGTCGCGGGCGTTGGACGCCGCTCGCGGAAACAGGGCTCGCGCGCGCGCGGAGCAGAAGAACACCTACGACAAAGCGCACCGCGATGCGCAGTTCGAGGTGGGCGACACCGTTCTTCGGCGAAGTCACGTTCAGAGCGATGCGAGTAAGTTCTTCTCGGCGGCGTTGGCCCCCAAGTGGGTTGGCCCCTTCGTCATCGATTCCTAGAAGTCCCGACTGACATACACGCTGAGGGACCAGAATTCTGATCTCGTCCGCGGAACAGTTCACATCGGCGAACTGAAACCCTTTTTTCCCAGGGAAGGGGATGAGCCGGTTATGCGGCCGCAAAGGGGCATTCGCGGGCACCAACAATCTCAGGATTTCCTGGGACCACCGCGGCACCGCTACAACACGCGTAGCCGGAGGCAACCCGATGGGATCGGAACCTCGTAGAGTGCGTGGCCCGGGAAAGGGAAGAAGAGGGTGAACGATCCGAAATCGGCGTTCCCGGCATTGTTTCTTTTTTTTTTCTTTCTTGATGGGGGAGGGGAAGAGTGCCTCGGAACCCTCGGTATTTTTGTTTTTTCGTGTGTGTGTTTTTTTTTTCTTTTGTCGTTTGCAACGGTTTTATCTTGCGTGGTGGTTCCTACCCGTCTGTGAACATTAGAAGGAAGTGGGAGAGAGAAACCTAAGGAACCTTTCGGACTAAGGAATGGCAACCCAACCCGGACACGGGGACACTATATAAGCGTGCGATTCGGACCTTGGGGACCAGACCAGACCAGACAGCCAAGATGCCCGGACGCCCCACCAACCAGCAGCCTCGCTGTGACCAGCACCGCATCGGACGCCTGCCTCACCGAGGCCGTGGGCGTCGTTCTCTTGAACGGTTCCGCCGCCAGTCCCAGCAGCCGGCAGTCGGGGCACCGGCCGGCAGCCGGACGACAAGGACCGTGGCGACATGGACGACGCAGACGGGAAACCAGCCGCCACGTGCATATTCGAGTGCCCGTCCATGGGGGCAGCAGTTGCAGGTGGCCGCCGACACCCGAGCGGACAGGGTGCCATATTCCTTCCGGGGTTACACCGTCAGCGAGACGAACTCCGCGGCCCTGGAGGCCGGCGCCCAGCCCGATGTCGACGCGGTCTACTGCGAGGTGTGTGGCGGCCTTGTGGTCCAGGAGCCGCGGCACGTGCTTTCCCTGAACGACTGCGCGCAGAGGGTCCCGGGGGTGGAGGCCGTGCTGGCTCGTGTGTGCCGGACCCTGAGTTTGCGGCGAGGCTGGGGGCAGCCCTGCCGGCGGCCATCGGTGCGGCAGCACCTCAGGTCTCGGGCGACCTCATGGACCTCACTGAGGACGACGAAAAGGACCTGTAGGGGGGACGGGGAACTCCGGGCCGAATAAAACGACAGTAACGTTCCCACGAAGCCTAGCCGTACGTCTGAATTCCGGCGTACTTCGATTTTTAGGAGAGGGGAGTATGGCGCACCGTGCATTCACGAGGGCGCTTATCAAACCAAGCTGGCATAGGTGCCGCGGGGCAGTTAAGCCAGGTTGGTTTGATAAGCGCCCTCGTGAATGCACGGTGCGCCATACTCCCTCTCCTAAAAATCGAAGTACGCCGGAATTCAGGCGTACGGCTAGGCTTCGTGGGGACACTGTCGTTTTATTCGGCCCGGAGTCCCCCGTCCCCCCTACAGGTCCTTTTCGTCGTCCTCAGTGAGGTCCATGAGGTCGCCCGAGACCTGAGGTGCTGCCGCACCGATGGCCGCCGGCAGGGCTGCCCCCAGCCTCGCCGCAAACTCAGGGTCCCGGCGCACACGAGCCAGCACGGCCTCCACCCCCGGGACCCTCTGCGCGCAGTGGTTCAGGGAAAGCACGTGCCGCGGCTCCTGGACCACAAGGCCGCCACACACCTCGCAGTAGACCGCGTCGACATCGGGCTGGGCGTCGGCCTCCGGGGCCGCGGAGTTCGTCTCGCTGACGGTGTAACCCCGGAAGGGGTATGGCACCCTGTCCGCTCGGGTGTCGGCGGCCACCTGCAACTGCTGTCCCCATGGACGGGCACTCGAATAGGCACGTGGCGGCTGGTTTCCCGTCTGCGTCGTCCATGTCGCCACGGTCCTTGTCGTCCGGCTGCCGGCCGGTGCCCCGACTGCCGGCTGCTGGGACTGGCGGCGGAACCGTTCCGGAGAACGACGCCCACGGCCTCGGTGAGGCAGGCGTCCGATGCGGTGCTGGTCGCAGCGAGGCTGCTGGTTGGTGGGGCGTCCGGGCATCTTGGCTGTCTGGTCTGGTCTGGTCCCCAAGGTCCGAATCGCACGCTTATATAGTCTACTCCGCACCTCGCCGTAACCGCTGGTTGTACTAAACTGTACGATGGTAACAGCCCGACTGCTCGGCGTCGATTTCCAATCCATGGCCCCGTCGCGTTCGCGCGCGTGCTCAGACATTTGCCAAATTTTTGCTAAATCTTTGCCAAACTATCCTTCAAAATTTTGGCATGTGCCAAACTTTGCCGAATCTGAAGTTCGGCAGATTCGGCCCATCACTAATTTTTATGGCGCAGACGATTGACCCCCTAGCAACGACGCTCACGCCAGATTGGCTGCTCGGCCGCCAATCTGGCGTGAGCGCCAATCCCCCGCCCCATACACGCCGCTTTGCGGCGTCCAGCGGGCAACCCAAGCTCCGCTGTCCTACATAAACCTCCATAAATAGAGTTCCATACCATTTAGTTCAGCGAAGTTTCTTCGACAACATTCGTTTTTTTCAGCGGTAATCGTAAAAAAGAAATGTAAATATCGCCAATGCCTCGACAAAACAAAATGTTCGAGAAGAAAAATTGAAGGAGTAAGCCCACACCGTGAATAGAACCCGGGTCCGCTACGTATGAGGTAGATATCTTACCACTAAAGTATACGCTACCGCTTCGGAAACTCCCGTTCTAACCGCTGCCTATATTGACGGTGGCAGCGCCTATCTCCACGTACCATCCAATTCGGCGTTAGCGCCGTTGCTGGGGTGTGTGTTGCCTGCGCGTTAACAATATGCTCCCGCTGGTCGGGGGGCGGTGCCCTTGGTATTTCCTGGACGCCGCCGGCCAGTGTTTGCCCTGCCCAGTGGCGGCTGTTTCAGGGGGGGGGGGGGGGGGCAAAACACATGCCTTGCCCCCCCCCCACTCTGAGAACTGGGGGGGGGGGGCAAGCCGCGCAGGGGCGGATTTAGGGGGGGGGGGCTGAGCTCCCCAAGGTCAACTTTTTTAAAAATAAAATCATTGATATACACCAGCCAGAAGTTTAGTTTTTGGCGACATAGCAAATATTTGGTCAACAAAATAGACCTGGGCAACGTTTGGACCGTGTCATATCTCAGCAGACTCCCGACTACCCCCCCCCCCCCTTCCCGCCGAAGGCCTACCGCCCCCCCCAGGCCTGACCCATAAATCCGCCCCTGGGCAAGCGCCCCCCTTGCCCCCCCGGTTGGTACGCCCATGCGCGCGCACACACACACACGCCAAGTTTCCTCCAATCAACCTTGTCGGCGTTACCCCAGACCCGGACCCACTGGGAGACAGGGTTAAAAGTTTGGGCCGGAGGTCCCAATTTTCCTCTGTCCCGCCTGTCCCCAGCTCTTTGTCACTGTAATCCTCTTCTCTTCCGTCCTTCCATCGTCGCCAGTAAAACCCAGGGCCCCGACCAAATTCGTTACCCCTTCAGGGAGGGCAGGGCGAAGCCCCGTGATTGCGGGCGGCACATAATGTGTCTGTCTCCTGAAATTTAGCCCCATACGTCCTCGTCCTCAAAACTCCCGTTTTCGCCTCAAACAGCAAAGAACTTCCCAGTGAATTGTCAAACACATTTTCTTTTCTTATGTCCTGTTTTCGTGATTTGTGGACATTTTCCTCTCTGCCTCTCTCACCCCTTTCACCCAGATGTCATAGAGATCAGCGTTGCAAGCCAGGCACGTAGCCAGGATTTTGTTTCGGGGGGGGGGGGGGGGGGCATGCCCCCCCCCCCTTCCTTTTGGCTACGTGCCTGTTGCAAGCATAGAGATCAGTGCTTGCGAGCAGTCTCGACAGTCTCGACAAGCAGGTAGCGCCATCTATCAATACGACAAACCCGTTGCCAGGACAAGACATATTGTGTAAAAGGGGTCTGCAGACTGTGCGACGCAGAAATAATGCAAATCTCTTTTGGTTTCGAATAAAGACGTTGAAAGCACAACACCTGCAAACAATTACGATATTGCACCGTAAACCATTACCTCTTCCGTACAAAAACCCGGGTGATACTTATCGCCGCAGCAAAACGTGTCTTGTTGAGCTGTATCATGTATGCATGGTGTCAAACTCTCTCCGCTGTTTTTAATCTAATGGCAATGTTCACGAGCCTAATCTGCCTGCCTTCGCCAAGGGGAACCATGCATGGTTCCCATGCAGCAGAGAAAATTAGAATAGAAGGGACAATGGACCTTTTGTAGAAACATCGGTTCGAGATTAAATGGTTCTAGTACCCTCTCTCTCTTCCTTCTGGCCGAGCAGAGAGGGAAGATTTTTTTTTTTTGTCGACTACGGCGCAGAAGCTAAGCCACGATGGGGACAAAGGCGAGTTTAGGGGAGCCGTATCTAGGTCACAGCGGATCAACGGGCGAACAGGATGTGGCTGCCGTTTTGGGTGTGGAACGGGTGGGAGAGGCCTTGCACGCGCGTTGTTTGCGAGCCACTTAGTCTCGAACCCAGTCGGTTTTCTAGGTGGCAGCACATATTCGCCAAAAGGTCCATTTCTACTCCGCTCACATTAGAATACAGTACACAATCAATATTTGTGGAGGGGCCAAAAAGTCAAGGCTGACCCTTTTTACGCCATCGTCCTCATACGGCGTATCTGTCGTGTGTTCGCAGCAGGGTGTTGAACCGAAATGTTTTTCGTTCCGGTTTTCGTTCCGGTTCAGGCAAAGCGGTTCAGCTCCGGTTCAACTCCGGAGTGAAAAAATAAAGGTTCAAACCGGTTCGAACCGGTTCGTACTCATATGCTACAAAACAATTGACGGCAGCAAAAGATAAACTTTGCATATTTTATAAAAGTGTTACATATAAAAAGCAAAGTCTCACATTACAGTGTAGAACGAACGAGCTAGTGCTGGGGCACCTTGGGACGTGTGTGAATCATACATGGGTAAATTACTTCCAAAATGTAATTTAATTACAGTTACAATTACTTTGCTTCAAAAGTAATTTAACTACAATTACAATTACCACTATGTGAAAAGTAATTAATTACAATTACAAATTACTTTTAAAAAGTAATGAAATTACTTTACAATTACTTTTTTCTGAGAGCGACCCGACTTCGGCCATATGAGTTTAAACGTGTTGTATAGAATGCAACCTATTTGTTCATTCCTTACTCCAATGTTTACGTATTGTACTTTCTTTTTATGTATTTTGTTAAATTCATGATAGAACTTGACAGTATGGGAAAACAAAGTATTACGTCCTTATATTTTTTAACAACTAATCATAAATTAGTTGATATGCTGCAAGACGCCAGATCGCTAAAGAAAAAATTGGGTTGACAGACTTTAGTTTTCCAGGCAAATAAAAATGTGACAGTTAGTCATATAGGAATATTTGACAAGTTTTAATATGAAAGTAAAATCCACATGCGCTAATACGACCACATTCACATACAAACATCATGGTATTGTAAATTATCTACATTTAGTTGAAATTATCATGGCTCAGAAATATATAAGAACCAAATTGGGGCCCCCGAATCACTGGTGACAATATTCACAGGTGCGAGGTCAGTTTCCAAAATGCTTATGCAAATAATATCCGAAGTAAAACCAACATGAAATACACTTGAAAATAATACAAAGTTATACATATGCGACAGTGCTGGAAGAGGGACGTAAAAAACTGGCAAAAAATAAAAAAAAATAACTTCATAGACAATTAAAATTTCCAACCTCGGCTGAAAGCTTGAGCTCAATTTGTTTTCTTTCAATACTTTGGCACGTTTACTCCATTGTTTTCTTCTCGCACCGCAGACGGCGCTACACGGCGCCGTTGAGGTAGGCTCCAAAGAGGATTGCCTCTCAACCCGCACTGTAAGCAACAAAACAACAAACAAGGCGACGCAATTTATGTTTTGCGTGTGTGTGAGTTTGTTTCTGTGTGTGAGGGTTTCAGCGAGAGCTAGGCCGCTTGTGCGAGCGCTGGGGCTTTCAGAGAGGTTCCGTCGGCGCCGCAAAGGTTTGCAAAAGTAATTGTAATTGTGTTGGAAATTTTGCAATTACTGACACTAGAAAGTAATTAAATTACAATTACAATTCCTTTTAGCCAAACGTAATTAATTACAAATTACCAAGGAAAGTAATTAAATTACAGTAATTCAATTACAGTAATTGAATTACTACCCAAGTATGGTGTGAATGCACAGTTCAATGTCAGACAGCTAACCGAAGAAACAGGATGTCGTAAAGTATATGTGGGAAAAGACGGCACCTCTGAGACGATAAAATGAACTTCAGTGCATAAAGTGCTCGCTCCACGCTTACCTGGGTCGCAGGCACTCCCAGGACTACTTGCGACAATGCGTAGTTCTGGATAGCGTTCCCTTCTCTCCGCCCAAAACTGCAACACGTTATCGTCCCTTGAAAACCGCGGCCCCTTTTCTAGCACTTCCAGGAGGCATGCTATACTAAGTGGGTTACTGGTAACGCGAACGTACACGCCAGCCTCAAATTCCTTTTCCTTGAGGAGCGCTTCCTGGAGGCGCAGCAAGTTCAGAAGAAAGGGTAGAAACTTGCTCGCATTGCAGAGCTGTGATCCGCCTGCAAGTCTTTGTCAAATGCAACGTGTCCCGGTACTTTTGCTCGGGGGTGAGAAGAAGGCGGTAGCGGGGATCCATGCACACTGCTGCACAGAAGACATCCGTGTCAATAAGTTGTCGCTCCCTCTTTTTCATTGACTGGACCAAGGCCTTTGCTAACGGCGACGATATCTTGGAAGTGTCCATGGAACATCCCAGCCAGGCTCCGTAGAAATCTCCTACAGTGAGCTGCTCCTTCTGCAATGTCTTCGTCGCCACTTCTGACGGGTGAAGCGATACTGCGAGCATTTCGATTTCCGCCCATACGCCTTCAGCCAACCTGGAGCTTTCTTATTTTTAGAGGAACCCTCCAGCGAAGCCTCGTAGTTCAAGTAGCCTGGTGAGCATATGCTGCGTGGATATCCACCGCGTTGGACAATCAAGCACTGGTTTCTTCAACCCTAGCTTCAACCCGAACCAGCCGAACCGCCGAGCCGAGGGGCCTCGCAGGAAAGCAAGTAAGAAAGAACACTGGCACAGAGTTTCACGCTAAGGTGGACTGCAGCGAACGCTAGCAGCTCGCCAGCATATCCAGTGCTAAGAGCCTATATTCCCGGTTGAGCAGAGACGCGCGGAACGTGGTCTCTTTGTACGATCAGAGCGCTGAATTTTGAGAATGGCTCGTAGGATTTGCCGCGGTCCATCATAGGTTGAAGCTGAGCATAAGCAACGAGAGTCGTCGTGTCTCCGAACGCGCCTGAGAGTCTGGACAGAGTAGCGGCAACTCGCGAGACGCGTTAACCGCCCGCCGCTAATTAAAAAAAAAAAAAGAAAAAGAAAATTACGAGATTGCATTTTGAGTGTGGAAAGGAAGCAATGCTCAGAACTGAGCGTATTGAAGTTCGTGTTTCGGAGGAGAAAACGTTTTGGCCCTTGCTGTTTTTACTACCGGAGATCGAAGCTGTTTTGCTGTTTTGTGTAGTTGCAACTGTTAATTGAATCCCCCCTTCCCTTCCTGGTGCTAGACTTTCATTTCGGTCAGATTATAAAATCCGCCGAGTTATTTTAAAAGCAGATTAGATGCGCCACAGTATGGCAACTAGTGCAGGTTCTAAAATATCCATTGGCCTTTGTATCGCTTTATTATCCGATCAGTTCTACTATAAAATCAAGGCGTTTAGAGTAAATTGCACACAACTCTACAAAATCAAAGACAAAAAACACAAAAAAATCTCGAACTGAACGCCAAAAAAAAAAAAAAAAAAACGAAAGACAAGGACAAAGAGAGGTATAGATAACATTAGGAGTGTTGTCTATATTTCTCTTTGTCCTTTTTTTTTTGACGTTCAGTTTGAGATGAAAAATCAACTAGCCAACTCACCGTTTTGAAACCACACAGGCTCATTGATTGGTCACTCTAGTGATAAATTTTCTTTGATAAGCCATTTCCGATCCCCAAGGAAAGGTTGGGACGAATGTGGGCATTTGTTAAAGAAAAACGTAAGACCAGAAATCCCGGAAAATTTATAGTCACTGTGCTCATTTCGTTTGAGTTCTCGAGACAAACTTTATAAATTATGAAGACGACTGTTATGTAAAAAAATCTGATAATGTGAAGTTACAGAGCTTTCCTGCTACCTAATTTTCTTGCTTTTTGAATTCCCAGATGAAGAACACACCGCAAAAATAATTTATCAGTTTTGCCCAGGTACGAAAAGAGAATTATTTCGATCCGGTTAAACTCCGGTTTGCGAGAAAATAATTTTTTGTTGTTGCATTTTTTGGTTTATTTTTTAGTTTACTGTGTTTTTCGCCATGCACTTTTCACGAGACCTGACTTCGCGTATGAACCGAAAACCGCATGAAAAATATAGCGGTTCCGCTCCGGAGCGGAAAAAATTATTTCGTTCCAGTTAAACTCCGGTTCGCTCGAAACTAGCGTTTTTTTTCGGTTTTCGGTTCACGGTTCGGGTTCGGTTCAATACCCTGGTTCGCAGTAGATAACCACACGCTGTAGCAGTCAGAGGGACCATTCTCGTGGCACGAGGTAGGCTACCTATCTCGGTATTGATGTCATCTAAATAAATGCGCATTGCGGCCCTGCCTTAGTGGGCGTGTGCTTCAACATTGTGGCTTTCTGTCACTTTTTTTTTATGTAAACAAAAATGGAGCTAAAAAAAGAAGTAAATGCGCCTAGTTACACGTTATAGGCGAGCATAAGATACCAAACAATTTAAATTAAAAAAATCAAAAAATTAAAAACAAAATTAAAGAAATTATAGCACTGCATCTTATATGCAACTAGGGATGCCGTGAACTTTTTTCGAACCGGAGGTTCGATGATCGAATCAAGCGGTTCAAAAGGTTCTAAAGATTTCGAATTTTCGAACTTTCCATATCGAGAAATTCGACGGAAGTCGAATTTTCGAACTGGTTAAACTAAGAAGTTCGACGCTTTTCGAAATTCGAAACTTACTACGCTGCAAAATTCGATGCTTGTCGAACTTTCGACCTTGATAGACTAAAAAATTTGATGATTTTCGAATTTTAAACTTCTTGCACTAAAATGTTCGAAGCTTTTCGAACTTTCGAACTTCCTACGCTAAAAAATTCGATAATTTTTGAACTTTTGAATTTATTAATCGAAATAATTTGAAAATGATCGAACTTTCGATTCCTGAAAAGTCAAAAGTTCGACGACCTTCGAACTTTTAGGGCAAAAGTTCGAAGTTCGTCGAACTTCGAAAGACCGGCGGGCGGTTTCATTTGGATTCAAGCAGTGAAGTACATTCGTAATTTTTTTTGCACACTTTTACATGCGGTGCCGCATTCCTTGCGAAAGACAATGCTGTTTATTTCAATGTTCTGGCATGCTTACTTTTAAGGAAATAAATTCCCGAAGGAGCGAGGAAGGACAACGGGTTTTTGACGGTTGTCGTTTGTGCCATATTTGAAGCGCGCTATAGCCGAAGCTATTTATGTTAGAGGTGTTAAACTTTTTAAGAATGATCTATGTATAGCCTAGGTAAGTGTCGTCTAAAGATATGATTATTGTTGTTTAAGACGAGTTTTGAAGAAATATCCAAACATGTATCTACGGGAAATTATGCCCAAAACTTGGTAATTTTTTTCGTCTACATTGTTTGAGGTATCGCATTTAAATTAACACCACAGACAGTACATATCATTACCATCTGCAGAATACAAAATAATGTATTTATTGTTTTTTTCACGTTGAGGAATAAATTAACTCATGGGGGAAGATTTCTAAAATTGTTCAAGTTCAGCACGTCATAAAAAAACAAAAATTTTTTTTTTTTATTTCATGTTCCTGGAACGTGTTTCTTTTAGCCTGTACACATTTTGGTAGGAGAAACTTTTTTCGTAGTTCTTGGTCTCTGAATATGCAAGAATACTACACTTCGGCGGTTCTTGATAGTTTTTTTTTCTCCAGCTTTTCATTTTTGCATTTATTGTTATGTTTTTTATTTATTATTTTTTACCAATGGCACAGTTATTTAGGTCGAAAAGACATAGCTTTGAACTTCCGAACGACCAAGCAAAAGACGAATAGTGCCTTCTGACAACGAGTTTCTAACAATAACCATCTACGCGATCTTTTAAGCAGTGAAGAGCGACAGTAGCTATACATATGCATAAATGATTTCAGATTAAAATAAGCTCGACCATGCCCTCTTTCCCCGTATTCCCCGTATTGTTTTCTTTAACAGTCCGAAATATCTGGGGGGGCGGGAGAGACTGGAACCCCCCCCCCCCCCCCCCTTCCCCCCGTTTCTCTTCTTCCGACGCCACTGGTATGGTAGAACGCTCCTCGACTTCGAGTTGTGTCGGCTTCTGTACTTTTTGCTCGGCGTTTCTTCCGTCCCGGAAAATAAACCTCGAAAGCAATTACAAACTAAAAAATTGTCAAGGTGCAGGCGAGCTGGTCTATGTTGATCATGATGCAAAATCCTGAGACTCTGAATGAAATTCGAAAGAAATAGTGTAAGAAGAAAGAAAAAAGGGGACAGGACAACGTCTCAAACTCAGCTGGGTTGAGTTTGAGACGTTGTCCTGAGCTGAGCTTTCAGCTGAGTTGAGTTTGAGTCGTTGTCCTGATCTGAATTTGAGACGTTGTCCTGTCCCCTTTTTTTTTGTCTTCTTACACTTTTTCTTTCAAATTTCATTCCCAGTCTCAGGATTTTGCATCATGTACAAACTAAACTTATTATACGCATAGGCGTAGACTTCGGGGGGGGGGGGGGGGGGGGGGGGCATCGGGGCTCGTGCCCTCCCTGGTGAGATCCGGGAGGGGGGGGGGGGGGACAAAGCCCCCCCGGGCCCGGGCCATGATTCTTACCGAGACGCTGTTTGCGTGCTATGTAACGAGCTTCTAGTAGTGGCATGTAAACAAAATAACGCCCACATTGCCTTTATTGACAAAATACGTGAAAAATGGAATCCCAGCGTGCTTTCGTTAGCTTCAATCTCCAGTTCTGGCGAAAAGGTAACGCGAAGCACCCCCCCCCCCCCCCCTTTCTACCGTGAAAATGGAAAGTCTACGCCAGCGTTACTCGGGCGGCGTTTGATCGGATTACTACCAGCGTGCAAGGGGGTAGGGTGGCAGTTTGCAAGATCGCTTCAAGATTTTTCTGAGCCTCAACCACCTGCCTGCCCCTGGCCGTTTCGAACTGGATGAGTATCGTTAAACAGTGCGTTCGTGTGATCACTACTTCGTGATGCACGTTAATGACCCCCCCCCCCCCCCCCCCCCGAGCTGGCGGTCACAATTACTCATCTATGGTCACACGTCACTCTGCACTGGCAAATATTCCAGCACATCCGGAACACTCGTCGTCTCATTTAATTGCCTGACCAACTTCGCGCAGTCTATATATCACACCCGAACTTTTCTAAACCTGATTTCGTGAAAACCAGTGAGGCGTGAAAACGTTATTTGAAACTGAAACTGTGGCGGAACATGAAAACTGGACTTCGAACTTTGAAAACTTGGACTTGAAACTTTGAAAACTTGGACTTTTTCGAATTTAGCCCTAAAATAGAATCGAAACCTTCGAACTTTTCGAACTTTATGTAGAAAGAAAATCGAAATCTTCGAATTTATCCACCTTTATGTCAATAAAAATTCGAATTAGATTTAAAGAAATTCAAAACATTCGAATCTCTCGAATTTCAAGTAAGAAAAATTCGAAATATTCGAATTTCTCGAACCTAAAGTAAAAAAATATTCGAAATAATCGAACCCGAACTTTTAGAAACCACGAAAGCTTCGAACTTTTCGAATTCGAAACTCGACGGTTTTTGAAAGTTGCGAATTTTTCGAATTCGAACCTCTGTACGGTAGAAAATATCGAAATCTTTCGCATTCGAACCTCAGTTTGGTTCGAAAATATCGAATCCTTTCCAATTCGAACCAAGGGTGGTTCGCGGCATCCCTATATGCAACATAACAAAAGAATAACCGCTTGTGCCTTGGTATTTAACAATCTTGTTTTCTAGACGCCGAAGCGATACCGAAAGGGAAGCCGGTGCTGTAAATGATTGTTATTTGCTACATCGTCTGTGCGAGGGAGTACGGTGAAGGTCCTGGTATAAATCTGATTTTATTTTTTTAAATTTCTGTTGTTATTGCTACCTCGTCAAGGAAGCCTTTCCTGCCAAAGAAAACATGCCTTCGTTGTGTGTACAGACTTCTCGAAAGAACAATTATTTATTTCCAGTGAGCGAAAGGAGACGCGAGGAATTTTGCAATGATAGTCGGCAGACATGAGTTTTCGCGTAAACGTCAACCGAATCGCTGCCTCAAAAACTACGCATCACACAGAAGAAAAAAAAGTTGATATTGTATTGCATTCCGTTAAGGGCCTATTCAGAAAAAACTAGTACCATTCGCGATAATTAAGTTATTACTATTTCTGAATAATTAACTTTTTAGTCAATACATTTCCAGCTACACGGTCTCCATTAAAAAGTGGACGGGCATCGTCTAAAATCCCTAAATAAGCCCACTCTAGAAAAATACAAGGCACGTATTTCGCGGCGTTCCGAGAAACAATAACTTTAGGCACATTTCTAGGTTTCGGTCTCGTATCGAAGCGCGTCTTTACGCCAGTGGTCCTGATCACCGTGACCAAAGCGCGTAACTAACGTGCGCGCCCCGTATTCTTAACGAAGGAGGTGAACCCAAGAATCAAAGCTTATTCTTGCATTGTCATTGAAACAGCACAGTGTTTCATTTCGCGGACTCGCGCCGCAATTCGTTCCATGGCGTACGAGAGAGGTTAATTGCGTGCTTTGGCTACGGCAGAGCCACGGCACGGCTCTGAGCCACGGGGAGCAGGAAGGACCTCTGGGGCAAAGATGCGTTGTGAGAGAAAACCGAAACTTAAAAACGCGTCCAAATGGAGTGTTTTCTGGGAACGCAATTAAACGCTGCGCGCTTTTCTGGGAACACAGTAAAAGGCTGCTCACTTTTTTCCCCCGTTAGGCACAAAATAACCCAAAAGACCTCCGAAAAGAATCAACACAATGGTTCATTAGAAATGTGAACCATTATATCGGTTCTTTGGAAAGAACTGAAAAGGACCAAGGTAAAAAAAAAAGAGCTTAAAAAGGGTTTGTCCCAATGTACCGAAAAAGGATTCGAAAGGAACCTAAAAAAAGGGGGTTCATTAGGAAAGACCTAAATAGAGGTCCAAAAAGAACCCGAGAAAGTGTTAATTAGAAATAACTAAAAGGGGATCCGAAAAGAACCCCCAAATAGTGTTCTTTGAAAAGAATACAAGAAAAATCCGAAAGGAACCCTAAGATAGGGTTCGTTGGAGAGAACCAAAACGGGATCCGAAAATTAAGGACCCTCCAACAGGGTTAAGTGGAAATAACCAAAAATTGATCCAAGAAGAAGAACCCAAAAAGGTTCATGGGGAAGAACCTTTTATTTAAGTTTTTTTATGGCATCTTTTAAGGTGCCGCCCTTTGGACAATTTTGCACTTTTTTTTTAGAGTGTACTTTGTAAAGTATAGGCTGATTTATTAGTTTTTGCGATGATGTCCAGAAAGTTTTTTTTCTAATGACAACATATCTTAAAATTTCATCACTAATAAGTGAATTCCTCAGAATTATTTATGAATCAAATTGACTTGACTTGACTTGACTTTTATTCGCACAGATCAAGCACGTACACGGCAGCGTGCAAGGCAAAGCAGAGAGGTTAAAACCCTTACGTCTGTGCACCTGCTTGCCTGCCGCCGTGTACATTAGAGTCACAAAATGATATCCAGAAAACTAAAATAAGATGTGACAAGGAAACAAAATGATGACAATGAAGCAAAATACAGGGTGAGAAAGCTGAAAGTTAGCGCCAGTTTAGATTACAGCGCAGTTCACATCCGCAACCGAGTAAGACGGAGAGAGACAAGACCGGCCCCCAAGCCCCCCGGGACGTCTTAGGACCAGCTCCGCAGCAGTGCATCCGGTCCCGAGACGTCGCAAGAGGCTCAAAAACCGGAAGTTATCGAAAGCTATTAGTTTTCCTAAATAAGCCATTTTACAGAGACGAATAAGGCGTCATACTTCTTTTCTGTACGATACATATTTCCTGCAGGACGGCATTCCGAGAAACACTCTGCATGCCCAGCGCAGCATATAAGGTATTCATTGGCACATGTACTGTTACATCGTAATAGAAATAAAGCAGGTAGTACATACGTCTTTGCGTGATGAGCAACCTCGACAACATACGATGGTTTGATGTACAGTCTTGCGCTCACATGCACTGTTAGCGAAAATGTAATATTACACCCTGTTTACACCCCATTTTCACTCATTAGCATAATTTTACACGCTCTGCGATTGATAAATCGTCATAAAATTACCTGGGGTGCTAAAAATTAGTGTTTCGGTTTCGGTTTACACGACTAGACGTGTAAGGAACACTGAAAACACCGCAGCACAACACCCCAAAACGGCGAGCGCCATCTTGCTTTTGCCTCGATGGGGTACGGCGATGTGATGGAGCCACGGTGGGACCACAAGAATATTATTTTATAGAAGGACATCTCTTCACAAACTGGCCGCCAAGTTTCATTCGCGTGTGAGGAGTTGCTCTCTGACGGCGGGCGTGAGCAGTGAAAACAGTGGAAACGTTTTTATGTGTGTGTTTATGTTCATTAGATAATATAGTTAAAATAATTACGCCGTGTCCTGTGTTCACCTTCTGCTTCGTCCTCGTTTTCTTGGTGTGCCACGTCCACGTCTTTCCACGTCCCAGAAACGTTCACAGTGTAGGTATATCCGCAGGAAAGGTCATGGCATTCTTCTTCTGGGACGCTGAGGGCATTCATGGTAATCGATTCGCGAAGACCACGCAATCAATGCTGACTATTACTTGAACCCTGTGGAAGAATGGAAGGAAACCATTGCGTTACGGTACGTCCAGGAAAGCAGGAGCTACCAACAGGGATCTTTCTTATTTTGCTTGGTGTTTTAGGGGTTGGCAAAGCTTGAGCACAAATGGGAAAGGTGTATGGTAGTGCAATATGTGACAATATATCTACCAGTCATAAAATTTCATCGTTATCTGACAAACACATCACATGTAGGTGCAAGCTTTTTCATCCAAACCTCGTAAAACACTTTCTTATGAAAAAAGAAAAGCAAAGACTTTTTGTTGTTGTCAATTGATCATGTACAGGGACCTCGGAACCGGGGGAGGGGGGGGGGGGGGGGGGGGGGGTTGCAATGGGGGCTTGAGCACCCGCTGACATTTTCCAGGGGGAGCTGGGCAATATGCTGAGCCTCCGTGCGTTTGGCTCAAGGCCTAATGAACAATGCCTGCTCCCCTCCACCGCCCCCCCCCCCCTCCTCCCTCCCCTCCGTGATCGCGTTGTTGCTCAGCTTCGCGCCAAGCCACGTGCTTGGCTAAGGGAAAGCACGTGGTTTTGTTTTTGTTACGTCTGTTTACCCACCAAATCACGGCACATCCTTCTCCCACGAAATTCCAGAAAAAAATTACGAAGAATTGCAAAGTATCAGTAAACCGCGGACGACGCGGCAGCACCAAAAAAAGTCGGCGTTTGCATTTTGCATAGCACAGTCAGGTGATCTCATCTCTACCCCTGCTTGGTCGTTTTCGTGGGTCCCTCCCATACTGCACTCACGGGTTGGCCATGGGGGAACACACAGCGCAGTTTTTGTCCACCCAGACAGCCGGCGTCTTCGTCCTGCTTCTAGTTTGAGCAGGTGCGTTTCCCAAAGCACACAAAAATTTCTTCTAGCTTTCTTATTTTTTTGCAGGTGCGCTTTTATTGTTGTTTTTGTTGCCTTGGTGGTCTGAGCAACCACGTGGCGGGGAGATGGTCTGCGTGAAAAGAAAGCCCTTCTTGAACGAGGGACTACCTACAGATGAGGCAAGTTGAGGGAATAAAGTATCCCAACTGCCAAGGCAAGAGAGGGGGAGAGATCAAACTTTATTAGGCTCAAAGAATATGAGCAGGGGATCTCAGTTCAGGCCCCCTCTGGTAGAGGAGGCCTTAGCTGAGGACACAGGTTGTCAATGGAAAGATCGCACTGCAGTCTTTGTTGAAGCGCCGCTATCACGGTAGGGGTCCCTATCGTTTCGTCGAAACTCGTTTCGTGTAATTACGTTTCGTGGACAACTTTTTATGAACAAATGTTCCATGGACACACGTTTTGTCGACACCAACGTATCTTCGAGAATCGTTACGTGAATTAAACGCTATAGGGACATTTCGTCACGCGTGTATCCAGGATGCGTGTCAACACCACCCCCGGCCCCGGCCTGCATTCACGCCGCTTCGCGGTTACAGTCTGCGGCGGCTCATTACAAAAATGTTAACCCACCTGACCGACCCGTACATGCCGCTTCGCGGCGTGTCTCATGCAGCTTATTACAGAAAAAAAGCTAATCTGAGCTGTCGGTGATATCGCATGTCGATGAAACATCGCGTGTCAATGAACCGATATGTCGATGAAATGTCGTTCGATGAACTGATTGCCATCGATCACGATGGTCGTCGAAGACCTCAAAGAATCGCGGCATTTTCGCCTATATTCCTGTGTCTGGTTTTCAATAACCATTTGGTTCTTGGCGAGCCAGCCTACTATGTTCAAGCGGGCACTTGATTTTACACCCAGACTGTTTTACCCTCTTTTCAATGACGATCATAAAAACAGGAACATGCTGAAATAAAAAAGGCCGTCGCCAGTGAAGGTTTACCACCGAAGGACGACCGCGTTCACCGGTAGTAAACTTTTTTGAAATCTTCAAGAATGCATTGTTATAACTTTTCACAGGAACGGAGCTGCGCCGAGAAATTTCACAGGAATGCGTCCACGATTAAAATACACCTTCATTGAAAATGTGAGCTTTCTAAGTACAGGCGCCCAATTTTGCAGTGCATTTATTTTACATCGACACCGTAGGCCGATACCACCAGACACCGTATAGTTACTATTATTGCATCAGATTGTGCCAACCTCTCATCGCTTCAATACAGAAATTTTGGACGAATGCATGGACACACGGTATACGTATATAGTGACAATAAACTTTATATAAACAGTAAAATCTTGGTAATGTGTGTTTCTTTTCATTTTTGTCGCCCCCCCCCCTCTCCTCTTTCCCGTTTATTTCGACCGCAAGCCTCCCCCCCCCCCCCCCCCCACACACACACACACACACACACCCCACGTAAAATGCACTTCCGGGGTCGCTGACCATATATTGTTAGCACGTATCGCAAAAAGAAAAAAAGAGCAACTTACAATTTACAAAAGCCCCTTCATGTTTCAAAATTAGCGCAAGGTGCGTCGATGCGCGAGGCACGTGCAACGTGCAGCCCTTGGGAAGATCATGGCGGCACAGCGCAGCTTTGAGCTATACTTCGTTTCACTTTATCTGTGAGCGAAGCCAAAGCTAGAAGCGCGAGACCAGCGCTTTTTGCGTCTCTGCCCAGCTCGCGCGCTCGAGCAAAGCCTGAAGGCACGGAGCTTTCGCGCTCGCGCTTCCAGCTTTGCCTTCGCTCGCACATAAGGTGAAACGAAGTATAGATTTCAGATGCCTTATTCTTCCCAAAAGTGGCGCGCGGCACGTGTCTCGAGCAAGAGGGGCTTTATATCTCACAGGTTATGCGCATTGTTATATCAAAGGCTCACCCACGCGAGCATAGCTCTGCGCAATGCTTTATTTATTTTTTTTTTTATCACTGGCAAAAAAAGTGAAAGCCGTTTACAATAGAGTTCCAGTATAGACCTTTCCAAAAACGAGCTTGTGGCCGGTGCCATTTTGAGCGTTCGTGCGAATGGCGCGTGCTTCGCTCGCTTTCCGAAGCGACGAACACGCACGTGCTGGACTGTGAAGATCGCACGCTGGACTGTGATTTTGTAAACATTGGAAAGGTCTATAGACCAACACGCGGCCCTGACGTCACGCAGCTGCGGTGGCGCTGTCGACGGCACTGCGCATGCGCAGACGCTTCACTTCCCGCGAATTCGGTTTCTGCGCACGCGCAGTGCCCACACCTGGTGTGGGCAAACGCGGGCTTGTTTGTAAACAGCGTGTCGGTCTTTTACGGGAGCCAGAGTTGCGCGTCCACGTGATGAGCCGGATCAAGTGCCGGGCAGGAAAGTAGACGTTGCGCGCGCCCCGCCGAACGTTCCCCTCACTCTAAAAAAAAGGGGGTGTATACGTTACACCCCTTGTCCCATATACGACACCCCAAAACTTGAGTTGGATGTACAGCGCACTGACGTTGTACCGACGCTACCAAATTTCACGAGCGGCTTGATAGCCGAATTGTACATCTCATTAAAATAGTTAGTGTAATTGTGACTGACTGCAAAAACAGTTATCGGGATTTTCTAGGCTCAACTGCAAAACCTGTGTGTTTTTTTTCTGTAGACTTTGGTACGCACTTTAGCTGTTTCATATGTTATATCTCATCGTCATCAACCCTCTCGCAAAAGTTGGGGCAGTCAGTTCGACGTCAGCGCGGTGTACGTCGAACTGAAGTTTTGGGGTGTCGTATATGGGACAAGGGGTGTAACGTCTATACCCCCTTTTTTTTAGAGTGCTGCTTTTGAGCGCGCCGCGCGCCTCGAACGCGCGGCGCTGCTATTTGCCAAATTCAGTCACGTGAGGAGCAGGATCAACATGCCATGCAGGAAAGACGGCGCTACGGGGATGAACGCGCAACTCTGGCTCCCGTAGGGAGCCTATAGGAGGTATTCACTGGACGCCATATTTGAGGGCGATGTTTGGAGCGCATGCCCAGAACGAGCTCACATTAATAGCCCGATAAGACCGGCAACCTTGATGGTGCCAAAGGCACGCTCCAAAAGGACTGCGGAAGCTTGCCGTCAGCACGCGCTCAGCAGCCGCGCACACAGATATGGCCGCCAGTGAATACTCCCTATACAGGAACTCTAGTTTACAACTCCCTGTAACGCCGAATTAGAGCGCAGCTCTTGAGGAGGAGGAGGGAAGGGTACTGGGGGGTGGGTCAAGTGACCTGGGGAGGGGGGTCACGTGACCTCGGGGGTCATGTGACTTGGGGGGGGGGTCACGTGACGATGACGATGCCGTCATCAGTGACGTCACTGATGACGTCATCTTGGGGAGAAACAGCGGAAAAGAAACTTGGACAAGAGTAAAGGAACAAACACGACAGGACGGCGCTGAACTAACAACTGTTGTTTATTACACAAAATTGGAAGAAGGAAAACAAGAAGCATCTTAATCAGATAAAAATATATAGACACACACAAACGTGCCAACCAAGCAGCCTATTATGTAGCGATAGGCCCAATCAGTGTCTACGTAATGCCCGTCATAGTCAATCGCAGGTACCCGAACTCTTTGTCAGATAACGCCACTGACGGTTCGCTGACGCATCTCCCGCCAAGTTCTGAAATAAAAAATGCCTCGATAATTTCCCTTGTCACCCTGTCTCTATGTCTGTCCAAAACAGTGGCTTCACTAAAATTAGGCTGGCACATGCAGTCCCTGCAGTGCAAAGGTAGCAACCCCCCGACCGTAGCCTTCAGTGAATACGAATGCTCCCTGAGTCTATCATTTAGGCAGCGGCCCGTCTGTCCAACGTACACCTTGCCACAAGACAAGGGGATCTTATAGACCACGCCAGACACACAGGCAACAAACGGCATTGCGTGTTTTTGGTGCATTTGTTTTTTAACCGCTTTTCGGCAATAGCACCCACCTTAGCACATATCTGACCCATTTTTTTTGTGGGGCAGAGAACACAACCGGGACGCCATAGCGACTTCCGACTTGTTTCAGGTTATGGGAAACCTGATGAAGATAGGGGACGACCACCATTCTTTTTTTGTCGAATTCAGTCTTCCTCTCCATCCCTTTAGCTTTTTTCAACAGGGAGCTAGCCACCTCGGGCAAAAGGGCTGGTGGAAATCCTGAAAGTTTTAGTCTGTTAACCTGGCCGTTGAAGCTTTCCTTCATCAAGTGGACGCAGGACTTTTTTAGGGCAGACCCGAGACAAGACACTCGATCCTCTTTACCAATTTAGAGTGACATGACCTATAATCCAGAATGGCCTTTTTTGTGCGTGGACTAAACGACCAACAAACACGTTTTCCTTCAAAGTGCAACGAAAGGTCAAGGAATTGGAGATGTACTTTCTGTTTTTGAGAACTGTGGCGGGGGGCTCAGGTTCACGTGTGAAGAACCCAACGAAGGGGTTCTCCAATTCCTGACCATTTCGTTGCACTTTGAAGAAAAACGTGTTTGTTGGTCGTTTAGTCCACGCACAAAAAAGGCCATTCTGGATTATAGGTCATGTCACTCTAAATTGGTAAAGAGGAGTATAGCAGTCTCTTGTCTCGGGTCTGCCCTAAAAAAGTCCTGCGTCCACTTGATGAAGGAAAGCTTCAACGGCCAGGTTAACAGACTAAAACTTTCAGGATTTCCACCAGCCCTTTTGACTGAGGTGGCTAGCTCCCTGTTGAAAAAAGCTAAAGGGAGGGAGAGGAAGACTGAATTCAACAAAAAAAATGGTGGTCGTCCCCTATCTTCATCAGGTTTCCCATAACCTGAAACAAGTCGGAAGTCGCTATGGCGTCCCGGTTGTGTTCTCTGCCCCACAAAAAAATGGGTCAGATATGTGCTAAGGTGGATGCTATTGCCGAAAAGCGGTTAAAAAACAAATGCACCAAAAAACACGCAGTGCCGTTTGTGGCCTGTGTGTCTGGCGTGGTCTATAAAATCCCCTTGTCTTGTGGCAAGGTGTACGTTGGACAGACGGGCCGCTGCCTAAATGATAGACTCAGGGAGCATTCGTATTCACTGAGGGCTACGGTCGGGGGGTTGCTACCTTTGCAGTTTGCACTGCAGGGACAGCATGTGCCAGCCTAATTTTAGTGAAGTCACTGTTTTGGACAGATAGAGACAGGGTGACAACGGAAATTATCGAGGCATTTTTTATTTCAGAACTTGGCGGGAGATGCGTCAGCGAACCGTCAGTGGCGTTATCTGACAGAGTTCGGGTACCTGCGATTGACTATGACGGGCATTACGTAGACACTGATTGGGCCTATCGCTACATAATAGACTGCTTGGTTGGCACGTTTGTGTGTGTCTATATATTTTTATCTGATTAAGATGCTTCTTGTTTTCCTTCTTCCAATTTTGTGTAATAAACAACAGTTGTTAGTTCGTCGTGTTTGTTCCTTTACTCTTGTCCAAGTTTCTTTGCCGCTGTTTCTCCCCAAGATGTTTACCTGAAACCAACTAGCCCAACACGTCACATTGATGACGTCATCAGTGACGATGCCGATGCGGATGCCGATGACGTCATCAGTGACGTCACTGATGACGTCATCAGTGATGATGACGATGACGATGCGGATGCCGATGACGTCATCAGTGACGTCACGTGCCCCATAATGCACCGCGCGGTTACGCCGACGGCGACGCCGACGCCGCTCAAGCCGGAAACAGGAGCCTAAGAGCTGCGCTCTAAAAAAAAAAGAAAAAAAAAAAAACTCTTTTTGAAACAACACGTTCCAGTCCATTCCTCGCGCAACGCTTGAAGGCCCCATCACGTGATACGACTTTTTTTAGGAAACGCATGTGCGACGACATATCCTCTTAAGGCCCGTTCACACTCTTGCAACCGAGTACGACCGAGAATGACGAGACCTGTTGAAACCTCTTAACATTTCTTAGAACGAGAGAACACTCTGGCACTCTGGCGCCATCTATGCGGGGACCCTGGAACTGCATTTCACCAGAGCGAAGGTTTTGCGGGATTTCTGAGGTCAAATGTGCGTAATACCTATAAGAAAGGCTCGTTTATAACGTTGACAAAAGTTTTTCAAGCCAAGAAAGAAAAGATAATGCGCGAGAGAAATAGGAAATATGGCGGGCCGCTAAGTTTACACTGCTACCCAATAGATGGCGTCAGTGTGTCCTCTCGTTGTAAGAGACATTAAGAAGTTCCAAGGCACACGGTTCTAAGGGCTCATTCACACTGGAAGCGGATCCGCGTTCGCAAAGCGGTTGCGAACGCGGTTGTATAAGGATTCAGTACAATTGCACGCGCATTTGTTGACATCAAATGCGCGTGCAATTGTACTAGATCTTTATACAACCGCGTTCGCAACCGCTTCGCGAACGCGGATCCGCTTCCAGTGTGAATGGGGGGTAAGAGGTCGCGAGTGTGTGAACGGCCCTTTACTTTTTCCAACGACAATGGTGATGAGACCTGTAAGCAATCGCACACGAGTTTAGCGGAAAAAAAAGTTGTTCCACGTGAAACAACTTCTACATAAAAACGATTACCTTTACATTTGTTCCTTGGTTTAAGTGTTTACTATTCGAACCATTCCGAAAAGTCTTCCATTTCGCTTATTGCGACCGATTAACTATTAACGAGTTCTAACGGTTTGAAAAAATGCATATTAATTTTATTTTTATAAGATAATGTAATATATAGGAACCATGCACAAAGGTGCGAGGCATCAAAGCTCATATGAATATTTTGCAAAAGGTGTATTTGAGCAAAAAAAAAAGTGTTAGCACGTCGCTCACGATATTCTTTCAAAGATTGACGTGATTGGCGCTCCATGTATTCCGCGGGGCGGCTTGTGTTCAGATACCTTGGAGAAGTAAATATGTCCGGTTGGAGCTAGTTGCAGTCATCAAGCTTAAAGGGGCACTGACAACCCAAAGGTCGTATTTTTTTTATTGTCTAAAACGATGCAACTTGTAGTCGTAGACACGCAAAAAAAAAAAACCGCATCGCGAAAAAAAAGTTTCCCGCGCGCGCGCGCGCCTTTTTAGTTTTGGCGTTTGTATTTCCCGCCGCTCACCTCCTCGCTTCTTTTGATCGGTGACGTCAAAAATCAGGAAATTTAGAAGCTTTGTAGGTGACATCTCTATAACATTTAATAACGGCAATCGTAAAACATGTTTTTTTAACGCAATTGCGAACGCACTACGGCTCCTCTTTTTAAAATACCAAAAATCAGAGTTCGGTGTGATGTTGCTTCCTAGATTTGTACCCTCCCTCGGAAAACTTGGCGGCGCTCGTTGGTGAGTCGGGGAAAAACCGGTTTTTTTCCCGCCGGCGCCCTTCTATCCCTCACCTCCTCCTCGCTTGGGGTCGCCGTGGCAACGGCGGAGGTCCGAAAGAAAGTCGAGTCGCAGGAGACCGCAAAATTTGACTCACTGCACTGGCGCGGATCGCGCGGGAACTTCAAATTCGGCATTTGGAAATTGTTTTTTTAATTCACAAATACTGAATTTTAAAGTTTCAAATTTTGAGGGTAATGTCCCGGCATCGTTTTCAATCGTTTCGGATAATAAAAAAAAAAATATGATTTTGGTGTGTCAGTGCCCCTTTAAGTGCAAAGCGCGGTAATTCTCTAGCTATATAGGTATCTATCAATGTATCGCCCATCCTAAGACATCGTGTGTCCAGGTAAGGAGAAAATGAAAGCACAATAAAAAAATACCTAAAACGATAAAAAAAAAGTATTTTTTGCCCACAAGCCATTCTTGGACTAGGGATGCGAAGAAAAGAAAGCAATAGCTGTAGCACGGTCGCGCACTTCGGGTGGAATGGTGCCGTCACGTACCTGAGGACGGAGGAGCGACTTGGTTAATTCTCATAGCCGTCGTGGTTGGCGCCGTGCGTGCCACCGACGATCGCCACCAGTGATCCGTGAGGTAAGTGGGTAAGCGCGGTGGAAGTCTCTAAAAGCATCCGACCTTATACGCGTAGCAACTGGATGCCAAAGTGGGATTCCGCATAACGCCAGAAATGTTTGCAAAGAAAAACATCTTTAAACTCGTGTTTAAAAACATGCTTTTCGTGTAAGGCTTGTCAAATTATGAGGCACTGGAGAAAACCAGCCTTCTGCGTTAAGTCCCCATTTCGAACTCTTTTTGTTCGTGTTCCGCCCATTGAAAAGCATGCGAGAAGGGCCTCAGCACGCACCTCGTATTGCTGTGCCGCAGTGTACTTCCGCAGCATAAATGCAGTCTGCTTTCATCGCCATACCCATGGCAACGAATGCCGCTTTTTCGAACGCCGTCTGCTAGCCAAAGTTTAATACAACGTTGGTTCAATAGTTACGATCCCCAGTGATGCACGCGCCGTCCGAAAAGGTCATTCAGCGTTCGTTGCCATGGTGACGGCGATGAAACCTGGCGGCCATTTTGTCGAGGAAGAACACCTGCGGCGCAGCGATACGACGCCTGGGCTGAGCACGGTGAAAGAAACACATTTAGGTGATGACTCTCACCGCTCTTCCCGCGGGGAGCGAGCGATCAGATAGTGTTCGGAGCTATAATCTGTTTCATACTTAGCCTGCAACGCTGTCAAAGCTACTGGCGCGAGCGCGGTGCTTAATCTCGTTGATCATTTGCACGCGTTCTCGCGCAAACAAAACCATAGGTAAAGGCAGGCGCTCGCGCCAGTAGCTTTGACAGCGTTGCACGCTAAGTATGAAACAGAGTATAGCTTCGAACCAGTAGTAGTTAGTTCCGCTCCGCCGCGGAGGGCGCTGCGGTATGAGGTTCCTTCTTGGCGGCCACGTAGCCCCGAAAGCGAACACAAGCGTGTTCGCTCTCGGGGCTCATGAAGCCCATCTCCGCTGCGTAAAACAATCGTCTGCTTCAAACGCCTTTGCCTTGGAAATTTTCGTCTCAAAATTTTCACACGCATGCCAATATTATGAAAACTTTGATAAAGTGTTTAGTGCTTTACCAACTTCACGACACACTAGTTTTGAAAAGTGTGAACTCTGCGTTTATTTTTTTAATCAGCCGTGCTGCGTCGATTTTCATGTGTTCTCCCATAGGGCGGGCCGCCTCCTGGAACCCTGAGTACCACGTGACTCGCGCCGAGCTGCTCTGTCGGCCATGTTGTCGGCAAAACACGCGGATCAAAGGATTGCGTTACTCTGCTCCGTAGGAGCTATATAGTGCTCTAGTGTCGGCGGCGTAGCGTGCTCGCCTTTTTCGCGGTATGGTGGTGTGGTGGTGGTGTGCGGCCAGTGGCTGGCCTCGTGTTTTGCTTAGGTGCTGTGTCGATCACAGGTGCCACCATCGTGCACGAAGGTGGGCCTTAATCCGAAAAGGAAGAAGGAAGAACACAGATTTACGGACTTTGGCGACTTGGTGGCGGCGTGGCTGCGGTGAGGTACAACAAGAAGCGGTGAGCGAGGGTTTGCGGGACCACCGCTGGGAGAAAGAACCGGAGCGATCGGTTTGGGAGGGACACCATACTTGGGCGCCATCTATCCCCGTGCGAGTGAAGCGCTTGGTGCGCCGAACATAATGTGGCCGCCGCGTCAGACAGAGAGTATTCGCAACTTTCAGCGATGGTGGTACCGCGGTGTGAGAGTCGCGATCCCTAGCTCTTGGATGATAGGCTTCAGAATAAAGGTGCTTGCTATCCCCTTTCTGGCGTGAAAAAATAAAGTAAGGCTCTAATAGAGCTCGTATATAGCAAAACTAGAATTACTTACACGTCGTAGACCCAGCCTCGTACCGCTGTTCTACGACGATCATCCAGATGACAGCCATTTTGATGTGCACCAGTGCGCCCCCTATAGGTCGTGAAAGTTGCGAATTCATCTAAATGTGTTTCTTCCACCGTGGTTCTGAGGCGCTTCCCGCAAGCTTTTCAATGGGCGGAACGCGAACAAAGAGAGTTCGAAATGTTTTTTTTAGTCATCCCGCGCCCTGTTTTTTTTTTTTTTTTTATCCGTAACATGGATCTAAACTCTAAAGTATCAAACTGCCGAATCTCCCTCCCTTCGTCGCGCCATTCTTGGCGGGACGCCAGGGCTGCCTTCTTCGCACTTTGCGCGGCACGTCCGACGGGAATTCCCGACTTCCCTCTCCTCGACCCAAAAGAAGGGAGAAGAGAAGCTTTTATTTTTTTTTTTATTATTCGTGCGCGTGGCGACGACAACTGACGAGGTTGAAATCTCTGCAATGTGTCGCTTGTAAAGCTATCGCTTTAAAACACAAGCCAGCTGGGGACTTACAACAAGATTTCTTGGTAAGACTGCTAAAGCACGAGAGGGAACTTTAGGTATAGTGCAAGTGCACGTACGAGCGTTCGTGCAGCCGAAATGCTTACTAAATCATTGAGCGCGCGCTTGTAGAAAGACGTCCGCTAAAACGTTGAGATATACATTTGATGGTTTTGATCCTGGTTGCTTATTATAAGTTGCGAGTGACAACTTTGAGGGTGTGTGTAAGGAGCACAGAAAAGCTTGTAGATAGATCACGTGCTCAACAGAAGCACCTTTCAAGTTGACGTTTTGACATTCCATAGTTTGTCAGTGATGGAATAAATCCTACTGAAGATGTCATGATGAACTCTTGGCCGATCGTGAAAGACTACAGCGACAAGCACTTCACGCTCGTTTCAAAAGCGGCATAAAGCGCTTCGGAGCGCATAAAGGTTAAAAAAAAAAAGCGTCCCAAAATCATTTCGAAATTTAACTGAGGAGTTTTATATTAGGAGGTTGTTCACAGCGTCCTTCAGTATCAATATTATTTTTTTATTATTTTAATGTGAGGAAGAGGGCGGACACTGGCCTCGCTTTGTCTTTCTTGCGCTATCAGTGGATTGTACTCTGATGCGCGTGCGTGTATTTCATCGTACACTGAGGACCGTCTGCACAGTCATTTGTCGTCCGAGCTCTTCTGCCGTGATGTCCTCGGGGGTTGTGAACTCTAGATGACGCGTCGAATCCTTCATGAGGAAGCCGTTGTCGGAGAACTGTCCCCTCACCCCGTGCGAACTCAACCACACGAAGAGGGCCACGTTGTCCGTTACTACAGTCAGGCTAAACACTTTGGAGTTTCCTTCCGAGGTAGATGGACCCGTGACGTTTGTCACCTGGAAGAAAAGATTTGAAAGAAAGATGTCCGACCGTTCTTCGAAACTTATTGCCCCCCCCCCCCCCCCCCCCAAGTAAACGAGCTTGATTGTTGTAAAGATATTTTGCATGAAACCTTCAAACAAACATTTTTTTTTTAAATTTAAGTTGATCACATGGGGTATACAGAAGCATGGGGTAGAGCACACATCGTATACGGCGGCGTATACATTGAGGTATGGTGCCTGAAATGCGGCCTCAACTGGTGAGTTGAACCGCGTCACCATTTGTGGTCCTTTGGTTTCAGCCTGATGTCGTCACACTTGTGTCATACCTGCCGCGATCCCGGCGGTAGAGCAGAGCAGCGGGAGTACATGCTGTAGACGCTCTGCTGCATGCTAAGAAAGCTTCAGCGGTCAGAATTTAGGACACGCGATGACAGCGACACCTGCGTTCGCTCGTCCTTTTTGCGGGAACTTCTATGGCCAAGCCATTCGACAGCATGACACGCCGGCTCCTTTGGTGTCATGTGGTGCCGCTTCGGGACCACTTTATGTATTTGTATTCAATTTATTTACAACAGGCAGCAGCGCCGCCCAAGCAGGGGAGGATCGCAACAGGTATGATAGAAATAAATTTTCATATGCGTACACATTCGTACGTTAAACAATGTCGGCAACCAGTTCCACTGTTCAGTTTTATTGGAAAAAGTCGATCTTTGAAATCGTTTAGTTCTGGCAAGGTATCGGCGTCTAACTCTCGAGTGATTTTAACCTTGATGCATGGGCGGTATGAGAGGCTAAGCACATCAGTCGAATGCGCATTTCAGACACCGTGATTGGGGCCTCCGCTCGGCCTAAGGGACACATACCTTCACAGTGGCGTTCTGCAGGCCAGTAATGGATCGTGGCGGAGACGGCAGGGCGTATGCTTCCGGAGCCTGGACGCCTCCCGTTTCGTCCTTCAGAGTGAACCACAGGAAACAGGTTCGGTCCGTGCAGCCGCTATTTTTCCACACAGTCGAGATCGGTGCTTTAAAGACGGCCAGTGAAGTTTCGTTGGGCTGAAAGAAAACACGCATAAGACAAAAATAGATAAAAATGAAAGCCGTTTACAACTCCCTGTAATGCCGAATTAGAGCGCAGCTCTTGAGGAGGAGGGGAAGGCACGGGGGGGGGGGGGGGGGTCACGTGACCTGGGGGCCACGTGACCTCGGGGGGAGGTCACGTAGCCTGGGGGTCACGTGACCTCGGGGGGGGGGGGGGGCGTGATTTTACGGTCCTCCCGAAGGAACCCGAGGTCCTCCCGAGGTCCTCCCGAAGGAACCCGAGGTCCTCTCGAAGGGACCCGAGGTCCCCCCGAAGGAACCCGAGGTCCTTCGGGAGGACCTCGGCTCCCTTCGGGAAAATTTACCCATAATGCACCGCGCGGTTACGCCGACGGCGACGGCGACGCCGCTCATGCCGGAAACGGGCGCCTAAGAGCTGCGCTCTAAAAGAAATTACTACACGGTTAGTGAGTTTATTATGAATTGTTTTTTTTTTTACATTTCAGTGCATAATGACAAAGGGAGGTGCGATGAAATAGACGCAGTTAACGTTCGTCAGGTTGCTGCAGCTTTCCTAGCGGCATGCGATTCGAAAGAAAGCGTTACCGTCATTGTTTAGCTAATTCACAATAGCGCGACAGTACTTCCATCCAATGTTACCTAAATTTAACAGAGAAGAGTTGATCGGTTGCGATCGATTAGTCACATCGTTTGGCATTTTTCGCTAAATAACGAAATCCGCAGCCTACGTATAACGTGCTTACATCTAATTCATTATTATAATTTATACTTTAAATCAACACTATGAACTGCGTGACAGCATACCCGCATAGATAGTAAAGATTTAAGTGTGATTTGGCTACTCATTTTTGCCGATGTACTGTGTGAGCAAGCAGCCATCGCTATTACTGCGATTAATAAATATGTATATTCGTCGTAGTCTCGAACGGCGTTGATCTTTTATTCGGGGAAAATGGAAGCGGGTCATGCTCATGTTTCGGGTGGGGTAAAAGAAACAACTTATTTAACTTACTAAACAATAAAAAGTTCTAAGGCGTGCAACTGAACCCAATGTTTCCGCAAAAGCTAAGGGTAGTAGACCCTTAAAATTGTTCGCGTGTTTACTTCCCCACAAACCACGCTAAAAAAAAAAAAATACAGCAGAAAATACTACTCACCGTTATCAATCGAGCAGCGATTAATCAACGCGAGTAACAAAACTCTACAGTTGTGTAAAACAATAACAGCAACAACAAACAAACTACCACAACAACGTTTATCTGCGCTGGGACAAACAACATTTTATATGCTTAGCATACATATAAACTGCAACCTGCATTGAGGCATGCCTGAATGCAGGTTGACTTTTTTTTTCTTCAAAAAGCCTTTTTTTTCGGTTTTGTTAATTACCCCTATCCATCAAGTTATCACAGCGATTGACTAACGGCGCGGATTGAGGATGCAAAAATGGCTACACTGAACACAATGACGTCATGAGGAGTGAACGACATATTAACACTTTAACACTCGGACGCTGAGCGAAACTGTTACCATGAACGAACACAACGTCGGTGTATCTTACCATTTTCATTTGAAACAGCGTTTTGTGAGGCATCGCATTTCACTGCTTAGGCTGGCTAGGGCCGCCGCTGAGCCCTTTACACCGCACCAGTCGTTTTATGACAAACCTCGTAGTATAAGTTAAAAAAAAAAGCGCAATTGCCTGTTTGCGTCAACAGTGTCGCACAGCGTACATGTATTCACGATTTCCGTAGAAACGAAGGCCTATATTTCACACTGAAAAATTCCAGAGAGGGGGACATAGAAAACAAGGAAGCAAACGCAGCACCGTCTCAAAAAATGAGACGGTGTTCTGTTTGCCCCTTCTTTTTCTGTATGCGTGTGTCCCCTCGTCTCGTTTTTTTTCTTCTTTTTTTTAATTGTTCATTAGTTTGTTTGCGCAATCAGCCTTATGTATTATTGTTGTGTATAGACCAACGCGCTGTTTCCGAACAAGCCCGCGTTTACCAAGTGTGCACGCACCAACGTAACTAGAACCACTCACTTGGAAACTGCCATAGAGCTTGCTTTGAAAAAGTGGCACCGATCCGTACTCGAGAACCGAGCTAATGGCGATCGCAACGCCGCCATTTCTCCCATAGCGGCCACTCGAGGAACTGCACGTGACTTCTATTTTGGCTTTAATCGGCCATTTTGGCACCAAAACAGATACGGTGGAAGGGGTTTCAGGGGTGCCAGCCCCGTCTCCTAAGCAGACGCACCGCGAATTTTGTAGTATTTAAATTTTTCAATAGTTCTATACACACTAACTAGATGGCGCCGCTGTTCCACCATTGCGCCTCGTCTCTTCCGCAGGCCCACGCAGGCACTGTTCTTCTTTATTTTCACGGGTGACCGCCTTTCCTTTTATTACGACATTTTTGGCGACGAGCATTTACAACAAATTGCTACCGGTTTGGATGAGCCTACAGGTCGGGACGCGCTACCCGAAATCACCGGTGACACATGGCTGTATAAAAGCAATATTAATTGTGCCGGAAAACCTTGCAAACTAAAGATTTAAGAAAACATCACGCGCCCTTCATTTTGTACTAAACTCCAATAAAAGTTACTACAAAAAGAGTTTTTTTTTTCCGTTTGTTTTTACGCAAAAACATGTTTTCTAAAAGCTCAAGGTGACCACAGTAAAGACGAAAGATTAAGAGTGGCGCTGCTGTCGTAATTAACTCGGTCTCGGTGGACGCCAGCGGCCCGGGTTTCAACGGTGAGTTTTACAAATGAGTGTTTTAGTAACGTTGGCACGCACTGTGCGCGCTCCAGATCCTTAAGATATGAAGCGTCTGCGCGAGCGCAGGGCCGACAACAGCTGCACCGTATTAGCGTGACGTCAGGGAGCTGAGTTGGTGCATAGTCTGTTGCAAAGAGAGAACTGCAGAGGAGGCTTCACCCTCACATTCCCAGCGAAAAATGGCGCTACCACTACACCACTTTGTACGAATCAACGTTACTAGATTAGGTCAGTTGTGGAACTCCCGCGGAGTTCCACAACTCCGCGGGAGTTCCACAGCTCCTGACCTTAGATGCATTGAAACATGGTGTACGAATAGAATGTCCCTAAATGTTAGTAAGTGCGTTCCCGTAAGCTTTTACCAAAAAATGAAAAGAAATTAATTTTTCAGTATTTTCTCTACAGTGAACCAATAAGAACATGATCAACATACAAATACTTGGGTGTAATATTTTCTGAAGACGGCTTATGGTCAGAGCAAGTAAACCGTGGAAATGGGAAAACAGACCGGTCTTTTTTTATTTTGCAGCGTAATTTAAACATGTTAATATTAGTAGCGAGGTTAAAGAAGTCGCCTATCAAGCATACGTTAGGCCGATTCTGGAATAGGCTTGCCCTGTGTGGGGAGACACGGTCGCTTTTTAAGCACAATAGAAATGAAGGAGCACCATAGACGCCTCTGTTTGAAGCTTTTTCATTCTATCTATCATAAACACAGAAATTTCTGCCTCATCGTACTTACAACAGCCAAATTATATCTCGCCGAGAACATATCATTCTTGCAAAGTTCGACCATATGCCGCCAGGGCAAACCTTTTTAAACATTCATTTTTTGTGCGTTTCTATATCAGAGTGGAATTCATTACCAGCATGGTGCGCCGCGAGAATGTTGGTTTATTTTTATAATGCATTGTGCCCCCCGCAATAATGTTCAAGATTCGCTGCGGGTTTTTCCTTAATAAAGAATAAAAAGGGGGGTACCCCCCACCTCACTCACTTCAGTCCACTTCCTTAACCTCCCGTCGTTTGAGGCGCCATCTAGATTTTCGTTGCAAAACTGTGCATTCCATAGAGTACGGTGAAACGCAATGCAGAGGCTGTGCATCTGCAGTTACCAAAGCAACCCCCCCCCCTCCCCCTCTCCAAAACGGTGGCGCGACGAACGACGGGAGACGAGTCGTGGGGGGGGAGAGGGGGGTAATTTAGCTAATCTAGTAACGTTGGTACGAACGCACCATTTTACTCACGTCACAAAAAAAAAAAGAGCAACCGTCAGCACCTTCTTTTTAAAATAATTTGTCGCCCCAAAAAAACAAAGCTCCGCCTAACGCCACTAATGTCAATCAAAAGCGTTTCATTTTTTTTGCCGATCCACTTTTTTTTTTATGTCGATAGCTTCAGAATAGCCAGATGTGGCTATTTACGACGGCGCTTGTGGCTTCAAGATTGGTCATCGCATGTTGTTATCAACCGACGCGGCTGTCTCATTAGCTCTCTAGCGTTAACGGGATGCTTGGGGCACAGTTTAAGTTCACTGGTCCTTCCGTCCTTTTGCTTTTTCTTTTTTGCTTGTTTTCCGATGATTCGCCTCCAGCCAGATATAAGTGCTTGAAATACATAGATTTCGATTTTATCTACCTTAAAGGGGCGATGCAACGATTTTTGTATTTTGCGCAAATACCGCTTAGAACGGATCCCTGACGTTAATGACCTGTGAAATACCCGTTCGTTTTTCACCACACGCAATCGAAGTCGCAGAAAAAAAAAAAAGAAAGACGAGCAGAGTTCACCCCCTCAACTCGCAGCCAGAACAAGCGGCCACGTGATCTGGAGCCGATTATGTGCCGCCAAAGTTAATCATAGCCACGCGCTGGGGCTGGCAAGGCACAGGACACGCGCTGAGTTCCAGGCATTGTTAAGGTTCGGCTGTTGTCGTCATTGCAGCGATTGTACACGGGCCACAACCCGAATGCTTCTCGAGCTATCGATTATCACGAGCCCAAATCGAGTGTCCACGCCATGCTCGGGTCCTATCTTTGAGCCGCATTCAAATATCGTCACTGGGCGGTACTGCTACCGCCCAGCTGCGTCATCAGGTTTTGCGAAGGAGAGATTGAATGGAAACGCTCGGTTTTGTCCTAGAAATTACAGCGCAACAAAGGAGTTTCTTGGTCAGTGGCGTTGCGTGCGAGTCTTGAGTCCCACTAGTGCCAGTAAGCTCGTGTAAAGTGAAAAACATTCCAATTGAATATCGTTGCACCGCCCCTTTAATCATTATCCACTCTAAAAATGCTCGCACGTCTACTTCCCCGTAGAACACTTGAAGAACCAATCACAGTCATCTACTGCGCTCAGCCAATGACAAGGCCGCAAAAAGGTTTCCACGAAAACATCAAGTTTGAGATGGCTCGGAGTATGGCACCGGCATCCTCTCTGTCACATGGTCTACGCTGCCCGTGACGTGCCTCTGACCGGGGTGTTTGGCGTCCTATTCCGCCCATGCATGGGAAGTGGTGCCGAAGTGGCAAAAAATGACGCCACAAAAAAAAAAAAAAAAAAAAAAGACCGGGGTGTCACGCTTTCGGATGTCCCGATCCTGGCGGTCGGTCGTAGAAATGCTGACGAAAAACACGAGCGAACGTGAGTGTCGCCGTCGTCACGGCGTCCCAACACCTGGCTGCCTAAGCATCCATAGACTGCCAAGCTGGAGAGCGACCTGCAGGAGAACAGACGTCTGCCGCATACCACTACCGTTGCTGTGGCGCCGCCAGGGTCGCGGCTGGCAACAGCATGATCCTTCTATGACGTCATCAGGCGGAAATCGAGAGACCACTTTTTTTTTTGGACGCTGTAAACATACCCACGCCTCTCCGAGTGGTCTACGGTGAAGTTAATACGCATTTATGTTTTAAAAGTGTCGAGGCTTCTTTTTTCTTTTTTTTTTTTTTTTAGGATATAAAGTTGGAAGTTTCCGGGACGTACCAACGTGAAGTTCAAAGTTGTCGAAGTCAGAGGAGTCATCGACTGCCACTTGTACGTCTCCACGTGCAGCGTTACGTTCTGAAATGACTCCCGAAGATCATTGACGACGAATATCTGCAATTCGCGTTTTCGTTCACGTGTGATGAAAGGAGAAATCAGAATGGGACTGAAAAATTTCTTGGCGAAGTACTGAAGCATCTTCCACCGGCCTCCGTACTCTGTAAAACGAAAATGGGCGCAACGCAATAAGATAGAAGTCGTCAACAATTCCAAAAAGTCAGGTCCACAGGGGAAAAGAAAAATATTAACATCCATAAAATCCGTGGACACAAAACACGCATTTTCCAGAGTACACAGCACAGAGAAGTACATGGTCGTGTTCCTTGACATAAGCAGTTCTTCGGTTGCAACAGATTCTAAATACCCTCTTGCGTGCACTACAAGTACACGAGAACTAGCCTTGATGCTAACATCAATTTATCTATATACCAGACTCAGTATCGCAAAGTTCCGTCGATACACTAACTTTATAACCAAAGACCGCGTGCCCACTTCTCCTCAAATCTCTCTCTCACGCACGCACACGCGCACGCACGCACACACGCACGCACGCACACGCACACAGACACGCACACGCACAAAGGAACTAAGATTGTGCACACTTGAACAGGAAAACGTCAATGGTGGTGTCAAGTTCAAACTCGCGGTTGAAGATGGGGAAACGAGTGTTTCTCTGGGTTAACGTGCCACAGAATGAAAGCGTGGAATGCGCGTTAAATGTAAGCCCGGGCATCACGCACCGATAGACGCCCACGAGGGAGCTTGCCAGATGTCGTTGAGCTGCCAGTACAGGGCGCCCATGGTGTGTCCCTGGCCGCTATCGTCCACGTGGCCCCTCCAGCGCCGAAACGACTCGGTCGCCGTTCGGATGCCTTCTGCCTGCGCGATCTGACGATCAAAGGAAGTGGCTGCTTTTACATGGAAGCGACCGATAGCACACAAAATTAAGATTTGCCGACAATGATTGGGTGGAAGAAAAAGAGACTGGAGGATTGGGTGCTGCGAAAATCCCCCCCTTCGATTTGACGAGCTTGGGTTGCATGTATGTAAAAGCAGCCATTGTCAGCAGCGTACACACAACGGTCAAAATCGCCCCAGGAATATTGTTTTCAAGAGAAGAAATCACGTAGTACGAGAAAAATTCAGACCGAACAACATTAAGATGAAACAGAAAATTGAGAACAGGTTGCATACGCTACCGTAGTTTGAGTACGCCAGCAGTGACTCAAGGAAAGGGCACCGACAGCGGTGATGCACATATGTTAAGATATTGTCAGAGCTCATCTCTGACCTCAAATCAATTCATAACAACACGAGTTTCAGAGTACTGGTTGCATGTTACAGCACAAGGGGTTGGCTGCCGTCCAGAAACTTGTCTTCAAGACCGGCTTGCTAGAAACAGCGTCTCAGCTGAAACTGGTGTAAAGAAGGCACTGCCAAAGCCAACGCGCAAGCTGAGCGGGACTCGAACCGCGTCTCAAGACGCTCCCACTTTTGCAGTGTTTTCTTTCATCGAGTCTCAGCTAAGACGCTGTTCTAGCAAGCCGGTCCTGGTGTTTTCTTGCCCCGTCGTACTCAGCAGACCTCGCTTCAAGCTCACTATCAAATTCTGCAGGACCACTCAATGAGGCAAGAAATGAAAAGCTCTTTTGGCCCATTGAAGCATCGCAAGGAATATGGTATACATCCCTGGTTGCGTGCGCGATCACTATTGCTCGAAAAGTTCAACCACGTTGTATAGAGAAGGGCTGAATGATTTTAATGGACCAAAATGGAGATAGTGAAGCCATACTGTTTACTGTTCTCACGCCCATTTGCATTAAAAAAAAGAAAAGGTTTTCATTTTACTCCTATGTGTAGGAAAATGTGCAATATTAATTTCCTTCTCCTGACAGGAACGACGACTAAGAGCGCAAACTCAGATTTTCCTTAAAGGGATCATGTAACAATATCGAGTTGGAATGTTCATGACTTTTCAGAGGCATACTAGCTCCAGTCTGGCCCAAGTACACTCGCACAGACTGCCACTAATTCGGAAGTTTCTTTGTCGCGGTGAAATTGCGAGGAAAAAGAGGACTATTTCTTTCAGTCTTGCCCCCGCACAGCGTGATGACATAATTGTGCGATTAGAAACCACCCGCCTGACGACAGTCGAG
Source organism: Ixodes persulcatus (assembly GCA_013358835.2). Taxonomy (NCBI): domain Eukaryota; kingdom Metazoa; phylum Arthropoda; class Arachnida; order Ixodida; family Ixodidae; genus Ixodes; species Ixodes persulcatus. The sequence goes on from JABSTQ010010989.1 coordinate 576,435, forward strand.
CGGGGATCATTGATTGAACACGAGAACAGCGTGAACACTCGACTTCGGCTCGTAACAATCAATGCCCCGGTGAACGCTTTGGTTGGCTCGTGTCCAACAACTACGGTGATGAGAATAGCCGAACTCTAACAATGCCTGGAGCTCAGCGTGCGTTTTCTGCTTTGCCAACTTCAGCGCGTGGCTTATATGATTAACCTTGTCAGCATAGGATGGGCACCAGGCCACGTGGCAGCTTGTTCTGGCTCCGACTTGAGGGGATAAACGATGCTCATATTTTTCGAATTTTTTAGGTGACTACCATTGACTAGATACAACACTTTCAGCCTTTCCACTCTGATGAAGAAGGAAGACCAGCGAAAATGTACTATGGTGGGAATGAAGTAATGGCCGGCCGCAAGTCGGCAAGCCAGAGTGGGAAGGCTGGAAAGGTTGCCGCCATCTATGAGCGACGGCGGCAACCAGACGACCGGCAAGCCGGTTGCCGCCGTCGCTCATAGATGGCGGTAGCTGTCCGGAGTGTTATGTCGACATTTATTTGCTGGCGAACACGATGCTGGGGAAACTAGCCCTTAACAGCTCCGCTGTAAAAAAACTGAGGCAAGTTTATTCGGTTATTAACGTTATGGGGTGATGCTAAGTAGTATTTAGCGGAAGTGGAAAAAACCGTTTCGTGGCCCTTTTAAAAAGCGCCCGCTGCACTCGGGGTCAACTTTCTGTGGCATTTCAGGAGATGCGAAGAGTGAGCAGGGACAGCCTTGATCAACGCTCAGGGTGTGCACAAGTGCGTGCCTGTAGCTTCAAAGGCAAAGAATCACAAATTTATTCCTCGAACATCCAGATGAGACGAGGAACGCCAGAGAGTCCAGCTCTGACTGGAATGATTAGCGAATAGTCGTAAAGCTACGCGGAGCGCAAGTTTGTCTGTTTCTTGCCGGGGGGTTGCGATGATGTCAGAACGCCGAACCCTTACTGGTTGATTAAAAAAAAAAAAAATAGTGGATAGATTTCGAGGTATCGAACATTGAGGCATACTCACTATCCCTTCAATCAAAGTCAATCAGAGCTCGGCGTCGTTTTGACGTCACCGCAACTCCTGCGCAAAAAGTGGACGACTTGCTCTCCACATATCTGCCTTTGTCTCTACTCACGGTTCGAATGCGTTCGAACGCGAACACCGAAATCCGGACGCCAACGTCTGGCGCTCGAACACATTCGAAGAGTGAGTATAGAGGACAAACAAGGCAGCTAGCTTTACGTCTACTACCCAATACTCATTCCAGTCAGAGCTCGGCTCTCTGCAGTCCCCGCTTCCTCTCGTCTTCTCCTCTCTCTCTCTCTCTCTCTTTCTCTTGGTTTCGACCCACATAGTCTTAGTTTCGCTTGCACATTAAGGCAATGTAACTACTATAACCGGCATGTTGACGTCCGGGAACTAAAATTCAGAAAGAACATGGGACGTTGAATCAATACAACCCCCCAACTTTCTGGGGCATCAACGCCTCGGCGCATGCACTAAAACGAGAATTTTCAACCGAGCAACAACAAACATCGCAATGTTCCCCAGGAATATTTTAGATGGCAATAATAAAATATCAATGAGCAGTATATTTACGCTTTTGGATGCGTATATTTTTTATTCCGCGGCTTTACAATTTTTTTTTATTGAATACTATCGGCCATATTTACGAAATTGTCAATTTCTGCTTTTTTTTTTATTGACAAAATATAGTGATGTTTTTTTAGGTCTGTAATAGACCGATCTCAATAAACGTTCGGCGTATGTGTTTCGCCGCCATAACTTTAGTTCACAGGAGTCAGACGGCGGTGCACGAGAGGGCTCGTCACGTCTCGTGCTCTACACTCGCAGAGCTACAGCGAGATTGCTGCACGTGCTGAAGCGCCAAAGTTCCCTCGATGCACTGCGGCAGCGGTAGCGTAACTGGCTGGTGATATCGGTCTATTGCTTGGGTATCATAGAACGCAAATCAAAAGGAATTATGATATTTCCCTAGACTTTTCATTCCGCGGAATGTCCCACAAAGTTGGCCATGCACCTAGAAGACAAGGCCTTCCCCCTTAAACGACATCACACTATATAAAAAAAAAAGGACTAAAGGTAAAAGCTAGGGGCAACCAGATCCAATCACAAGCCACTTAGAAATTATGTGGTATTTCTCTTCGATGCACGTGTTGGTGCCTGCGTCTAGGATCACTAATGGGTATGGGCGGACAGTGATTCGAATTGAATAGCACTGCGTGACTCATCAATTTCACATCGCAAAGAAACCGACGACATACAGACTCTTTGCAGTGTTGAAGCTATAGAAATGATGCAGCGCTTTTTTATTCAGACTATTATTCGTCCTCCCCTAATTGATGTTAAGCATGTCATACTTTAGCGTGTAACGTGATTGGACCTGGCGGCCCGTGGCTTTGGCTTTTAGTCCATTGTAGGATGAGACAAAGTATAGTGGATACACGTAGAGTCTTATAGCTGGCGTCAGCGTTGCATTACGGAAACGTGTACGTAGCTAAAAGGGGAAAAAAAGAAAAAAAAAATGCGTCGCTTTCCATACCTGCGAGTAGTACGAAAAAATATCATAAGCATCACTGCTGTTCCGAACGTCGGGCCAATCAAAATGATCATGTACTGCGCCAATGACGTAGGTGTCACCTGAAAAAAAAACAATAACATTAATATAAATTATAATATAACGAACGACGGCCGGTTTTCAATATAAATACGATACAAAGGAATATTGCCGAGTGTTTATAAAGCATCTAATGAGCTGGTTATGATTTCATGCGCTGTAAGAACTACTTTTTTGCGGTACACTTAATTATTAGGGTAAAGGGAGGGAAAGCGGCGAATATAAAACTTTAAAAAAACTTTATGGTCTCGTAAACGAACAAAAAAAAAAAAAGACGAGCAAAGTGATTACAGATTATGACGTTTTATAAGCTCACTTTATGCAAACGGTACCAGCTCACAAACTCCTTCGACCGCGACTTTTTGCGCTTTTTAATACCCGTTTCATCTGACATATTATCGAGATTCTCGTTCCTCGTTCTCTTATGTGGTGCGTCCTTATACGTCTTCCTTTGTGTGCAAAGTAAAACCCCCTCAAACGTTTTCTTCCGCTTCATAGGGCCCTTGTCTTTCTAACCCATGTGTCAGAACGCCCGTTTGTTTTTCTAAAACTGAGTGCCGGTAGGGCTTCGCGCTAATCCTCTTTTTAGCGCCGACGTCGAGTGTCGGTCAGTATCTGGCTTGCCTGGGAATCATATCATCACTTCGCTCTACCGGCCCTATTGATTTCCCGCCTCGTACGGTGTTCCTCGAAAGGAATAGGATATCGCCACCAGCCCCTCGGCGAAGACAATAGCGAGAAGGAGAATTAAGCGTGGCTTACCCAGCCGCTGATGCTGCCGGTGCTCGAGAGCCACTGAGAACGGGTACACAATCATCGAAGGTAGGAGGACTTCCTGGAGGCTGTCACGTGACGGGTACGATTGCAGCCCGTACTCCGACACGAACCTAGTGACGGGGAAGTCGTCCGCGTTCCACCAGTCGATGCCGTACGAATAAAAATGCACTGAGAAACAAAAAGTAAAATAAAAAAATGGTAAGGAACGATGTAGCAGACTCGTCTTTTTAAAGCACGAAATCAAAGTTAGTTTTAATTTATTAATGTACAGACAACTGGTGGCCTATTTCTCTAAAGAGCGACAATCGTGTTTCCGCTCTAGCAATTTGACCAATGCAATATGATACTAATAACTGGTTACCTTTAACGTGCAATCCCAGAAGCATCTTCATGTATAGTATACATGAAGATGCTTCTGTATGTATACAAGATGGCATTGTATACTATCTTGTAATGCACCCCGAAAGCCAATAACTGTTTAAATAATCCGGTTAGCTAACGAGGAGATTGAAAGCTATTCAACTCCAAGGGTGGTGTGGTTTCAGTTGCAGGAAAGTGGACGTTAATAATTTAACCTTCGACACTAAAGTGTGCTATTTCAGTGGGAGAAATCGTCGCTGTCGTGTTAGTGGGCTGCGTCGTGCACTACATTGACGATGCCCGTGACTTCCCAAATTCGTCTGTTTAAGAATATTCGCGTAAGAGGGGTTTCTAATTTACAATCCCTCGTGTAACCATTTATGCTTGCAGTTTCATGTTTTAGGCCCACTATGAAATATAGAAACGTTCGGTGACTGCCACCAGTTCGACGGCTTTCCACACAATATTGTCCCACTCGGAACGGCAAAAAATGTCGTCTTTTGGCATTCTGTATTTAAATACTACGAAAATGTTGCTCACTGACCGTCTCCGGACGAGAAACTGTTGGGGTTGGCGGAGATCCAGTGGCTTAGCTGCGACAGCTTTCCATTGCTGGGGCTCGATGCCAGATAGGGCCGTGAGCTGTCCTCCGCTTCTACGATCGTTTTGATGGTTTCGATGTAAAGCTTTCGGTAGTCTTGTCTGTATCTCGTAAGATGCAAAGCCATGCCCGGCCTGCAATAAAAAGTAAGCAACTGCTCAGTACAACCGGAGGTGTATTGTGTCCGAATACATTTTTAATCAAGCTCTGCTTGTTCGCGCAAATAAAAAGAAATGTTCGCAGCACTGAAAGAACAAGAACAACAAACAACAATAAACTATGAAAACAACAACAAACAATCACAAGCAACAACATCAACTACAACCACAACGACTGGAACTGCCTAGAAAGCTCGGGGCGTGGTTTCCAAGTTTCTATGTTCCGTTGGCACGTTTCAGGAAAAAGATAGGGCGATAATGAAACCTCATCGGCTTCGTGACGCTATAGTGTGAAGGGCGGTGGCTGATGCTTGATATTATTCATTGTTTAGTGATAATGAAGATATCTAGTTTCGGTTGGAATATCAAACAACGTAGAGGCTTTCGGCAGCACAGCACGCGTGTGGCACGTGAGATTACGCCGAGTATTTTCGCCACGTGGAAACAACAGGACGAATGGATTTTAGGCCCGCCCTTTGTACTGGGGGTCACCCAGAGGTAAGCACGTGAGCAAGTGTATCGTTCGCTTCGTAATGAACCTCCATGAATGCATTCCCAATCAATTAGATGCCAGATTTATTAAAAATTGTGTCTTAAAAACAACGTCTATCGCTTTTTGAGCGAGCAATTTGTTAGTAGGTTGAAAAAATGAACAAACTTATCTTAGGCAACGCGTAAAATATTCCTCCCAAATAATTTGTTTTGTCGGGACTCGAAGGGACCATGGATATTTTCTATTTTGATAAATATCAATGAGATGTAATCACTGACATTCATACTGCATGACGTGTGATCCTCGTTAGCTCAATTCGCTAAATGTAAAAAAAACCCTTAAAGAACATTATTGTGCCAGAAGAACAAGCTGGGCTTGCTACCTCTCTTTATCAGAACCATGTGCCTGCTACGCGTCAATAACGTCAATAAACTTAGGGAGAGGAGAAGACGAGAACACGCGGGGACGTCAGAACGCCGTGCTCTGGTTGGAATGATTAGTGGGTTGGTCTTTGTAGCTAAAATGGTGACTTTCGTCGTCTCGCGATTGGTTCCTAATGGCTTTGGTAAACTGTAGTTAACCTGTGTAACCAGTGTCCATTCATCCGTGAGGTTTAGTTAGGTTCCCCGGTTATGCGCTGTTACTGGTGACGCACTGATGAATGAGCTTACCACCAGAAGGAAGCAATTGCTTGTTCGTTTTCGTTGTTACCCGCCCAGAGAAGGACAGACGGATGGTGTTGCAGTCGACGAACCTGAAGCATAAAATCGGTTAAGTAAGTATTTGCGAACTTCCCACATTCTATGCATTCTACTTATGTCTACGTTCACCCAGAACACCCTATGAGCCCAAATCGGGAAGTGACAAGATATATATATATATATATAAAAATAGAAAGAAAAGATAAATGGAAGTCTGCGAGGAGACAGCTAACCTGATGTGAGCGTGTGAAAAATTTGGCCCAGTATTGCATTCCCGACCTTATCTTTAGATGAACATATTTTCCGGTGATGATATTTTCCAGACCGAGTGCTCAACGATGATGAAGACACGTGTACATTTCTTCATAGTGCGCATATTTAAATGTTGTCTAATATCTGTATAGTGTTCAAGAACCATTCTAAAGATTATCAAGCACGATTCACGTTGCGCATTTTTATGGTCTGATAAAAACAACACTAACAACAAATTCTTGGTCTTTTCCGTATTCTTTAAATGAACTGCTGCGACAAAACGAGGCGCTGCGAAATTTTGCCGCGTATAGACTAATCACAACTACATAGAGCACAGACATTTTCTCATTTAACGGAAAAATGTTCCTTTTAAATTCAACAAAAAAAAATGTTTGATATAAATTTACCAGGAAGGTTCGCTTTTCCCCCGCCATATTTAGCGAGCGTGGTGGCGGGGACATGCACAACCCTATAGCCTCCTCTATACTCACAAAGCCTGGCAGTTCGACAAGGGAGCCATAGTGTGCCCGGTCGGAGATTTGGAGCGCGAGGATCTGGTAGGACAGAGCATTTCTCGGGGAACCTGGTCGTCAGTGCACAGCTTTTGCAGCGGCGAGGACCCGAAACAAGGTTTTCAAACCCGACGAAAAAAAGAAGCGGTAGCGCGAGGAGAGCGAGGAGCGCGAGCGGACATTCCATCGCTCGGGAGAAGTGTGTTTCGGCGTCTCGCCGCAGCGGGGCCCCCGTCACCTGGCTCTCCTCTCATCCATTGTGTGCCGCTCTACCTTTTCAATTTCGGCGGCCGCGTCTCGGGACAATCTGCGAGGCTTTGTCAGTATAGAGGAGGCCATGGCACAACGCATGTTCAAGCTAAATTTAACAGGGAGAAATTCTCCGCTTAATAGAACGTGCAAATTTTTCGATTTAATTTAACTGGGAAATTTATCTTCGTAACGTCAGCTGACACTATGACGTCACGGTGTCCCAAACGCTTTATAAAAAAAAAGTAGAGGTAAAAAGAAAATATTTGGCGGAACAGCAGCCGACCGAGAAGTACCATGGCCACGTGTTCCAGCGTAGGTCGCATCTTGGATGGGCTCGTAAATTGCGGCAGATTGTTCTCCGGGGTCTCCACAAAATAATTGACGGGCGGATTGGTATAGCTATGTCGTTTCCCCTGCACTGACAGGAGAGATGCCTTCATCTCCTCGGGAGTGCTGTCCCGTAGAACACGTGTTCTCTCACCTGCTGTCGAACTTCGTCGGCGACGTCGTGGAGAAAGTGAGGGTCGACCGGATACAGGCTGACAGCGAACATCATGTCTTGCCAGATGAGGATCCCAAGCTTGTCGGCCAACTCATAGAAAACGTCGCTTTCGTACCTGCCCCCGCCCCAGACGCGCAGCATATTCATGTTCGCATCCTGCAAGAGGAGCGAAAAATAAGTCAAACATAAACCGATTACCAGTGTAAGCATAAAGGCCCATTCACACGGGAGCATTTGCTTACCTTTTATTACGTTACGTGTTGAGTAAAGGTTCATTCACACAGAAGTTTTCTTACGTTACTTTGGAAGTCAGCTCAACATCGTGCCTCAAATGTCGTGTGCAAGGCTATTCGGGTTGAACTGTTTGCTACGCTTAAAAAAAACAGTTAAAAGGAAAAAAAAATTTCTAACATTCTGGTAGAAACACCCGTGTTAAAAAATAAATCCCCCCCCCCCCCCCCCCCAAAATAATTTTAGAGCAATATTGAGGCCCGAGACGCGATTTAGTCGGTAGTCACCTCTTTTCCACTTGTTCTCTCTCTCTCTCGGCATTTCGGGCGCGTGGAGGAGAGCTGGATCGGCTTGGCCATCACGTTGAGGTGGAGAGAGTGCATGACCATCTCATTGATGTGGAAAGAGTGTATGGCCATTCCGTGACGTCATGGATTTTGCGCGCAGAATTTAAAATAAACCTCGAGGCCGTCAATATTGCTCTAAAAATGTTTTTTTTTTTTTTCGCGTAAACTTCATTTCTTGGCACGCGTGTCCCAACCAGACTGTTAAAAAAAATTCTTTTCAGTGTTTCTTTAATGTGAAGCACAGATGTCCAGGTGACTCTCGACGTAAGCGGATGTAAGCTTCGGTAACATAACGAAATGTAAGCAAACCCTGCTGTGTGAACTGGCCTTAAAGGCCCATTCATAAAATAGCCTTTGAGTTTGAGCAGATGTAAGTTTTCGTAACATTGCGCAATGTAAGCAAAGCTCCTGTGTGAAGCGGCCTTAAAGACCATTCATAAAGTAGCATTTGACTATAATCAAATGGTACATTATGAATGTCGCTTTAAAGCCAGTTCACGCAGCAGCGTTTGCTTACGTTGCGTCATGTTATGGAAGCTTACATCTGCTCACGTCGAAAGTCACCGGGACACGCGTGCTTCGTTTGAACCATGGCAACAAATTTAAGGAGTAGCTTGGCACGAATATTCCGAAGCGTTTCGTTGGCATACGACTAATAATAATAATAATAATAATAATAATAATAATAATAATAATAATAATAATAATAATAATAATAATAATAATAATAATAATAATAATCTTTATTAGCACAAAGAGCGAACTGTGTCCTGGGAGGCGTGCGAGGCGAAGCAGATAGGCGAAAGCCCGTACGCGCCGTACGCGAGAGCGTCTGCTGGCCAACCCCCCAGGAAATAAACAATAAAAACAGAAAACAAGCAATCAGAGAAACAACAATCAAGCAACCGGGAAAACAAACAATCACAAATTTCGAAAACTTCCCAAGCAATCTTAATGCCCGACCTGCAGAACACTCTCCAGGGACGGTGAAAGCCCCCCCCCCCCTTCCCACCACAATCCCCCCCCCCCCTCCCCACCACCACCAAGGTGCGACATTAGGCAACATTAGGGCCCCCCCCTTCCCCATCCTGCCGTCGCCCCCCCCCCCCCCCCCCTGTGGTGGGAAGCTTGTCTCTTCACGAAAAGACGCTGTCAAGAAAGGGGGGGGGGGGCATCACCCCCCCTCCCCGGCAAGGGAAAGCGAAAGGGAAAGTGCGACGAGGAGAATTCCCACACTTGCTGAAGAACATCCCGCAGGTCGGGCCCCAAACTGACCGTAGCACTCCTGAACCCCAGAGAACCACGGCAGGGGGCCCCGAGCCGTCAGGGCAAAGCTACTAGCCGACCCCAGGCCACTCTGCACGCCGTCCCGACAAGCGCCAATCCACGCTGAGGACAAGCACTACCCAGCTCACCAGGAGACGAGGCACACACGTCTGCCCCCTACCGCGACACTCACCACGTGATGAGTTAGGGACATTGGTTGCCCCGGGCTCGCGAGAACGCCCGACACAGAAGCACAGAGTCCTGCCTGTCTTGAGGTAAAGGGACACGTATGTCAAGGGGAGCCGCCAGGAAAGCTTCGATTGCAGCTGGGACAAAAGAGTGGCCGTGTCGGAGTGTGCGCGCCCTTAGCTGCTCAGGTTGCCCGAAACGCCTGTTGATCTGAACAACACTCTCTAAATAAGTGTCGCACATTCAGCCGTCCAGGAGTCGGCACAAAAGTCTGACACGCGCTACGACCCGCCGGTGGTCAAGAGAATGCCAGTTCACTCCCCGAAGTCGATCCTCGTACAACTGTGACCTGGCAAGTGGCCAAGAGGTCCGTGCCAGGAGTGTCCGTGTTGCACGACGCTGAACTCCCTCCAGGCGCTGTGTGAGCTGAGTTTGATGTGGGCTCCAGATAGACGCACAATACTCGAGGCGTGGGAGTACCAACGCAGTGTAGAGTACTCGAAAGGCCTCCGGGCCACAAAAGCGCAAGACCGTGGTAACAAATCCAAGAGTTCTGCGAGCCTTCGCCACAATACTCGACACGTGGATGGCGAAGTCGAGAGTGGGATTGAGCGTGACCCCCAGAATCTGGAGATATGTAGCCACCGGTACAGGGGTGCCAGACATCGAGTAGCATGGGGGCTGCACTCTCTTTTGGGCGCTGAAGCGCATAACGGCACTTTTGGCATGGCTGAATCTGAGGTGGTAGCCGATGGACCACTCCACGACCTGCGTCAAGTGGTCTTGAAGGAGAAGGCAGGATGAGGGTGAATCTAGACGGGCCAGAATGGTGGTGTCGTCCACGTACTGGACCAGGAGGGTACCATCATGCTTTGGCATGTCGTTGACATATATTGAGAAGAGCTTGGGTCCTAGGACCGAGCCCTGAGGTACTCCCGAAGATACACGAAAGTCGTCGGATGACGATCCGTGGAACACAACTCTATGTGAGCGCCCGATGAGAAAATGTGCGACCCAGCAAAGCATGGAGCCACGCACGCCAGCCCCGGCAAACTTCTTGCTGAGAAGGTGGTGGTCAACCGTGTCAAAGGCGTCGCTGTAATCAAGCTGGATCAGGTCAGTAGGAGTGCGGGCGTCCAAACCATCATTGATGTAGTGCGTGATGGTGGCCAGGGCTGTGTCGCAGCTCCTTCCTGGCCTGAATCCATGCTGTGACATGGAAAGGGTTTTCCTGTCGATCAGGTAATCCAAGAGACTCTGATTGACTAGCCTCTCGAAGGTCCTGCAGAAAATTGATATCACGGAGACCGGTCGATAGGAGGAAACATTATTCGCGGGCTTGCCTTTGCCCTTATGGATGGGTGTCACCAGGGCCCTCTTTTATGTGTCTGGGACCACAGCATTGTCCAGTAAGGACTGGAAGATGTTAATAAGAGATGGAGACGCCTGCGGGCAGAGTATCTTGAGAAAAGCAGGCAGGAGGTTGTCGGGGCCCGGCGAGAGAGACGGCTTAATCTGACCAAAGGCATCATCGAGGTGGTCAAGTGTCAGGGTGATGTCAGGCATAGACATGCTGGAGCATGCTGTGCTCTCCTTAATGTCTTGTACCAGAGAGTCGATGCTCGGTGGAGATGAAGCAGCATTGAAAACACTAGAAAAGTGCCGAGCGAATAGTTGTGCAACGTCACGGGAGGACGCTACGCCCCCCATTATCGGTAAAAAAGCATGGCTTGCTGCTGCTGGTCTGCAGCCTGCTCATATAAGACTAGAACTGCTTCGGGTCCTCTTTGGCCCTAGGAGCAATGTTGCGGGCGTAATTGGAGTGAGCAGTGTGAATAGAGGACTTCAGTGCTCGCTGAAGATCTTTTGCTGCTTTTAGCGTTTCTGCACATTGCAACCGTGCCGCCTTTGAAAAGCGCCCTTTTGCGACTGGCGGCTTTGATAATGCCATGTGTTATCCAAGAAGCCCTCTTCCGCCGGGTTGACCGAAGTGAGTGGGGGACAGAATCATGCTGAATGGCACAGGCGAAGTCACACCACAGGTCGAAGTTTGAGAGATAGTCGCTGGCCATAGTTTTCATACCCCAAGGCGCAAAGTGGGCCAGGCTGGCCAGGTGAGCGTGATCCGTCTCGAGGAACCTCCATATGGTGCGGGCAAAGTGGCCCTTCCGGGGCAGAGAGATGGCAAACGACACCTCCACAGCCATGGGATCACTTCCACTAAGGCCAGGATAGACGTCGCAGGAGAGGATCTTCGTGAGATCGGTGGTGAACACCAAGTCGAGGAAACTGTTCCGTGGCAGGTAGGTGGGGCTGCGGCAGACCTGGAAGAGTCCAGCTGATGACGTTGGTCTAGGAGCAGGTCGTCGAAGGCGTCACCAGGAACCGGTTCGTCATTGTTCCACCAGTCGATGTGAGAGTTGAAATCCCCGATAAGCAGGATGTCTCGATAGGGTTTCACCAGGGCACGAGTGAGCGAAGCGTGAAGTAATTGGTAGGCAGAGTTCCGCATCGAAGGCGGGCAATACACACACCCGAGTGGAACAGTGCCATGAAGCAAGTGAAGCTCGAGGAAGATCGCCTCCAGGTCGGGGTGTTCGAGGTTATACCTTCTATCAACTGTGAGGCCGGACGGAGTGGCGACCAGTACCCATCCCCCCCCCCCCCCCCCTGCACTCCCTGTCCCTCCGAAACATTCTATGCGGTGTGCAGCTCACCGTCATGCACGCTGGTGTCCAGCCAGGTCTCCGTAAGCAGAAGAATCGCATTGTCAGGCAGTGAACTTGCGGTGGCATAAAAATCTTGCATTTTGTTCTTGAGGCTGCGACAGATGGTATAACACAGGGTGAGTGCCTTGTTCACACCTTTTGCTCTCGGCGCACGGCTGACACCACTGTCCTTTCGAGGAGGCCGGAGAACACCGCCGTCTCCGCGGGTGACGGGAGGCCGGCGACTTTGGGCAAAGTCGCAGGTGGAGGCAGAGCAACTTCAAAGAAGTCATCAGAAAACTGGGGTAGCGAACAGACCAAGCAGAACCACGGGTCGCTGGAAGAACCCAACCGACGATAATGGGCTAATGGCAGGCGGACACAGCGCGATGAAACCAGCCTGTGCAGGAGTCGCAGCAGAGCGCAGCCTGGTTATCCCGCACTCTCTTCGCGCAGCAGGTACAGACAGGTTGCCAGGGACCGGGATTGGACGCAACGTCACCGGCGAGCAGAATGCACCAGACGAGGTGATGCCGACGTGCATGACTTGTGAAGTCACCCGCGGAGTACCGGCGGCGTTCCTAAGCAGCCTGATTCGAGTGGTCGGGCCGGCTAGGCCTAGCTGGCATAAACCTAACGGCAGCCCAGCTGGAAAGGGACAAGAAAGCACGAGTCCAACTGTGGGATAGGCCGCTTTGGGGATGGCTGGCAGAGTACTTGGAGCCGTCGCGAGCCCCGACGCTTGTACAGTTGTCGATTCGGAACTTCAGGAGCGTGGCTAAAACCAAGAATAAACGGAGCCGCGAAAATGTGCGTGCGGCCGCCATGTTGACTGTAACAGCGCCCAACATCCGTGCACCGTAACATTCGTGCCAAGCTATATTACTTCATGAAGTGACTGCCATGCATGTCACATTACTTTTTTGCGGCAGTAATTTGTAATGTAATATCGTTACAAAATATTGGTAACGGATTACTTCAATGGGTCGTTACTTTTTACAAATATGAACATAATACAGAAACTGGAGCAATATGAGCAGGCAATTCAGCAGCATAAATATAGCAAGTTCAACAAGATAGAAACCATCATGAAGAGGAGAATAGCCGAAAAGAAAACATGATTTTTTTTTTGTATGACTGGTCACTAGAATCATTAGAAAAACATGCAAGGCATATACAAATATGCGAAAAACAAAGATCACGAAGAAAACGCTGAGTAGGCCTTGTCTCGTTGATCTCCTAGTGGAGGTAGACGCGGCTACTGAGCGTGTGCACCGCTAGCTTTGTTTGCGGAATTCCAGGGACCATTTGCGGTCGCTGTAAGCTAGCGAAATGGCGGGCGTTTCGCTGCCTTGTCAGCTTACTGGTGAACGGAATGCACCCACACTCTTTCTCTTTACACAATATTTTATTTTTATACGGACTACCATAATCCGGGTGTATGAGAAATAGAAAGTAGTGTTGCAGGACATTTTTAAAAACATAACAATTGTTTCTATTGTTTTCTTGATAAGTGTACTTGGAAAGTAACCTGAAAGTAATTTATAACGTAACGAGTAAAGTGATCCGTAACACCTCAGCGAAAGTAATTTGTAACGGTGATCCATTACAGTTGAGTCTCGGTGATTTGCAATTGTAATTCATTACATTTTTCAAGTAACGGGCACAAGTCTGCATGCTACATATGGAACACGGGTGTCTCGGTGACTCTGGGTCGCAACTCTACGCAAGTCTTCCCAACGTAGTTGGACGTAGTCGAACGGTGCTGTGCGAATGGTCTTGAAAGGGACTTGGTTCCCGCGGCGGTCTGCTTTTTTCAATGGCCACTTGAACCTAGCTGTATTTTGCTTCACCATTGGGTGGCCACTTGTGGAACCCATGGCCAGGTGGCCGACGGTCGCCACAAACAAGGAGGTACAGCGCTGTGGATTTTCTCTAACTATATTTGATTTCCTGTTTTTGGTTTTAAGCACGCATACATGCGCAGTGGAAGTTTTGCTGCCTGCCAGTCTACATTTGGTCATCGCTGATGCCGAGCACTCTGGTCACAGGGAAGTATAAATATGACACTCTTTCTTGAAGTCTGCTAGTTTCATTGAGTGGTGAGCCACAGTACGCGTTACCGACACATCAGTTCAACTGTAGGATCATTGGAGATCCAAACCAGAAGCACGCCTATTTGATGCATTCCTCTGTGTGCATTTCTCTTCTGTCAGCACTTTGTGTGACATACCTAAAAAAGCGATTCAAATGGTAGCCAAAAAAACACAAAAAAACAAAACTAAACTGTCAGCCTTTCCACTCTGGTGAAGAAGGAAGACCAGCGAAGCTGTACTATGGTGGGAATTATTTATAAATGGAAGTATTAAGGTGTGATTGGGCAATTGGTTATTTGAATGATTAAAGAATCAGACATATATATATATATATATATATATATATATATATATATATATATATAATGATCCGGGGTTGTTATTTATTTCGTAACCACAGTGACCATGGCCTTGTGATCGCGCTGGTACACCGCCATAGGGTGTATGCTGACGGCAGGCACGTTCTTCGTCAAGACGAGGTCTATACACGTCCGACGCCAGGTCGTGGGCACCGTAGCTTCATTCACACACGCAAGCCCGAAGCGCCTCGAGCATAAACGAAGTGAACCACTTTCCCTCCTGGCGTGCTATGTCAACGTTAAAGTCACCCGTCACTACGGCAGACGTTTCGTCGCCGAGCATGACCCAGCCGAAGACGTCCATCATGAATGCTTCAATGTCTCTCTTGGGCGTCGCGGGGGGGGGGGGGAGGGGGAGGGGGAGGGGGGAGGGGAGGGCGTACACGACGGTGACCACCGGACCATCGCGCACCTTGACGCAAAGGCTGGAAAGGTTGCCTCTATCTATGAGCGGCGGTGGCAACCATATTAGTTGTCTGGTTGCCGCCGTCGCTCATAGATGGCGGTAGCTGTCCAGAGTTTTGTGTCGTTTTGTGTCGACATTTGTTTGGTACCGGACACGAAACTGGGGAAGCTAGCCCTTAAAGGCCCGTTCACACTCTTGCGACCGAGTTCGACCGAGAGAGACCAGGCCGGTTTTTAAGCCTCTTGCGATCTCTTAGGACCAGCAGCGGAGCTGGTCCTAAGAGATCGCAAGAGGCTTAAAAACCGGTCTGGTCTCTCTCGGTCGAACTCGGTCGCAAGAGTGTGAACGGGCCTTAAAAGCTCCGCTGTAAACACAACCGTGAACGTTGAGTGGTATAACCTTGGCTGAGCGCAGGAGGTGCTCGATGTAGTCAGGCGTGATGCGTTCCGGGAAACTGTCCGCTGGAATCCAGTTGCTTCCTTTCGCGTATACCGGCACGTCGTTGATCTTGAAGTAGAAGTCCAAGTTTGTGTTCGATTTACTTCCGGACGCTGTTACAAAAGAAATGCAAAAACTCATTAAAAAGCCGGTCCATAAAAGGTACATGTTACTTAAAAAAAGAAAAAAAGAAAAAAAAAGAAAAACGATGGCAAAATAGACGATCCAGTTGGGCACTCACGTGTGACAACGACATCCTGCACCAGTTCTATTGTTCGAAAACCGATCTTCATTTGTTTCGAGAATTCTTCTCCATTTACAGAAACTGACACGTCCAAAAGGTACAATTTTTGTGCTCCGTAACCATTTGGCCACCACTTTTCAATTTTAATTTTCTGGAAAGTAAAACCCCGGAAATAACAAAGTCAGATGAATGCAAATATCCGTTTATGCGGGTCACTGACAGGGTGAGAAGGGCAGGGAGGTCTTTCAGTTGTCCCGCCCTTCTAGAGCGAGCTTCCTACCTTCGCCAAAAGTTTGGCGCCTGGGGAGGTGGAAACGTGCACTCGCAGCTAAAGCACGGTGGAAGGCAATGAACGCATACTGGAGGCATCTGAAGGAGACACCCTGCTTTTCTCATCTTCTTAGAGGCGGTTTTAGAACGACTTGAAGCTCGTGGGAAACTCGGAACTGCAGCAAAGTTACCACTCGTGCAGCAGGCGCAAAGCTAACAGTGGCAAAACACGGATGATTAGATTATCATCGCGTTCCGCCACTGCTACTTTTCCCGCCAGTCTCAAGTGTTTAAACGAGATAGTAAACTTGCACCAGCTCGCCTGCGCCCTCACTGTGTTTTTGTTCAACGTAACTGAAGCAGGCTTAGTACCCTTTCTATATGAATCTTCGTTTTCGTCGCCGTCCTCATCTACACTACTGATTGAGGCTTTCGCGGTCCTGGACAAGTTGGGATGTCGGTTGGCGGAACTGGAAGCCGATTTGGGTTTTTTCGGCATATGCCTGTCATGGCGTGTCATAAGTCTGTACAATGGTGGCTGCAAAGTTTGAAAGTAAGAAAAAAGAAAGAAAAGGAAAACATCTTTGTGTGTGTGTGTTGGTTGGTGACGACCTTGGTTTTAATGTGTATATGAGAGATTTACCGGATAAACGTAATAGCTGAGTTTGAGACGTCGTCTGACTGACTTTTCTTCCTGTCTCTTCTATTTTGTTGTTTCAAGATTTTGTCTCCCAGTCTCAGGTGTTTTAACAAAATAGTATAAACTTACACCAGCTTACCTGAGCCCCTACTGTGTTTTCGTTAAAAGTACCTTTCTCGTTGGGTTTGTGTCCATTCAATGCGGTGTTTTATTGAAAACAAATTATGCACTACCCCAGAAACGCTTGCGTTGCCTTTGACTCGAAAACATTGCCTGCTATCGGAGACCAGTGTCTGGTGTGCCCTCCTTAGCCCTCCTCCCTCGTAACTGCCTCAATATATCGGCTGTTGCGCCAATTAGACACCTTTTCTTGGCAGACAGTCGCGGTAGGTAGCGAATTCAGGCTCTTGATTTACTACTCCTTATTCAGGTAAGCTAATTTTGTGATATTTTTATACCCAAGTGCGTCATCTTTGGCCACCAGAGTACAGGGTGTCACAGAAAAAAAAGTTTACAGGATTTTTGTGTAGTGTACGAGGTGACCGGCGCATCGGCATGAGCAGTGAGCGCGCACCGGCCACGAGCAGAGCGTTCGGACACTGCCATCTTGGAGACATTCCAGTGAACCCGCTGCCGCACAGGTTCCGTTTTTGGATCTATTAAATGACGTATGCAACAACTGGCGACGAGTAAGACAACGGACATCCTACCCTAGTAGACATGACTACTCACGGCTTCATGGAGGAGTTCTCCGGCAAGGGCTGGTCGTCGTGGGCAGAGCGGCTACGATATTACTTCGAAGCCAACAGCATCGGGGACGATGCCAGGAAACGTGCTGTTTTGCTGACACTCTGTGGTCCGACCACGTTCGAAACAGTGAAAGCACTGGTAGCACCGAAAACGCCAAGTGAGTTTTCTTTCGGCGAAATCGTCACCCTTCTTCAAGCCCATTTCGATCCGCGCCCCTCGGAACTCTTCAGCCGGTGCAGATTTCAACGTAGAGATCAGCTACCGGACGAGACTGTCACCGTATACGTCGCAGCCCTCAAGAAGCTTGCGGCGGACTGCAATTTTGGAACGATTCAGCCTGTCGCGACCACCACCGCTGCGACTGACACGTCCAGCGGCTCCGGTTCGGATGGATCAGTTGGAACGTCCAGCGGTTCCGGTTCGGATGGATCAGTTGGAACCTTTAGCAGCGGTTCAACATGACCTCGGCTCCCTGAACAATCGACGGCGGTTGACAGACAAACTCATGGTTAACCTGCAAGTTGAAGACATTCCTTTTTGTTTCGAGGTGGACTCGGGGGCAGCGTTTTCCCTCATCAGTGAAGAAACGTTTCGATCCGCGTGGCCCACACAACCTCCCCGGTTCACGCAAGAGGACATTGCCCTGCGCACCTGGTCAGGTGAAAATCTAGAATCGTTGGGCACGATCCAGATTGGGGTGCAGTTCAAGAGCTTTAGAGCGCAGTTGCCACTCCTTGTGATGAAGCGTCCAGGCTGCAATCTACTCGGACGGAACTGGTTTGAACCTCTTGGTATTGGATTAAGCGGCGTTCATCAGATCGGGATCGACAAAAGCTTGATGGATGTCATCGGGAAACACGGTCCAGTCTTCGATGGTGACCTGAACCAGTTCAAGGACCCGGCGGTCAGTCCCGGCGGTCAGTCTCGAGCTTCAAGAGAATGCTGCGCCAAAGTTCCTGAGAGCACGAACGGTGCCATTTGCACTGAAACCGGCAGTTGAAACCGAATTGCAGCGTCTCACGGACCAAGGCATCCTGGAGCAGACACAGCACTCAGAGTGGGCCACACCCGTCGTTTTAGTACGGAAAAAAGACGGTGGACTACGACTTTGCGGAGACTACCGCAGCACCGTCAACGCGGTCACACGCAAGGCGGCGTATCCTCTACCTATCGTTGTAGAGGTGCTGGCAAAGCTCCGTGGAGGAAAAGTCTTTTCAACGTTGGATCTTGCGCAAGCCTATCAGCAACTAAAGGTAACTGAGAAAACAGCTGAGATACTCACGATCAATACAATCAAAGGACTCTATCGGGTCAAGCGCCTACCTTTTGGAGTGTCAGCAGCACCAGCCATTTTTCAGCGGTGCACTGAAACAACGTTGGCGGGACTACCCGGAGTCAGTGCCTACCTATACTCGTTTTCACCTCAAGAAAAATGCAAGTTTTGCGCATTGTTCATACGCGCCGCGAAGTAGTTTTTACGATTTTTGGTCATGGAAGCAAAAAGCGTTGCTTTTGGCGTTTGGAATGTTTACGTCTTGATAAGATAACATTCGTATGTTATCTTATCATCCGTATATATCTTAATTGTCCACGTAAAGGGGGAAATTAGTAACGCTCCGCAAGGAGCCGGACTTGTTTTACTGCGGTTCTTGAGGTGAAAACGGGTATAGACGATATCATCGTCACGGGCGCCACACCGAAAGAACACGCGCAACGTCTAGACGCTGTCCTGACACGGCTCCAAGAGGTTGGCCTACGTGTTCAAAAGACCAAGTGTCGGTTTGGCGTTGCAGAGGTGACCTACTTGGGACACAGAATCAGCGCAGCAGGGGTTCATGCCACAGACGACAAGCTAAAGGCAATCAAGGATTTGCCAGAGCCAACCTCCAAGGCCACTCTGCAGTCATTCCTTGGAATGCTGGCTTTCTACGATCGGTTTATGGAGAACAGGGCAACCGTGGCTTGTGACCTATACAAGCTGCTAGAGAAAAACGTACCATGGAGATGGGAGAAAGAGCACGCCGATGCCTTTAAGAGACTTAAGGAGCTTTTGCGCCACGAAACCGCTCTTGTCCACTACGATGAATCGAAGCCGCTTCTTTTGTCATGCGACGCTTCGCCATATGGTATTGGAGCTGTGCTCGCCCAAGTGGACCCGAACGGCACAGAAGCTCCCATCGCGTTCGCGTCGAGAACACTAGGTGAAGCTGAGAGTAACTACTCCCAGTTGGACCGAGAAGAGCTGGCAGTGGTATTTGGAGCGGTCCACTTCCACCAATACATCGCTGGACGCAAAGTGGTCATCGCCACTGACCACCAACCTTTACTTGGCATCCTAGGTTTCCAGAAACCGGTAACCCAGGTCCTGTCTCCCAGAAGGCGACGCTGGTGTGTCAAGCTCTCAGCTTACGACTACCAGCTGGTCTACAGACCAGGAAAAAACACCAAAACGCGGATGCGTTGAGCCGCTTACCTTTGCCTGAGAGCGAGGACGAACCATGTCCTCCAGGAGACGTCCTCATGATTGAGACACCGATGGATACACCGCTCACAGCCGAGTGGATCGCAGAAATGACACAAGCCGATCCAGTACTGTCACATCTCTTCCAAGCTGTGCAGCAAGGAACTCTCCATCAGCTAAAGGAGGCAACGTTCCAGCCTTTTTTGAAGAAGCACACCGAGCTGTTGACACAGCGAGGATGCTTGATCTGGGGATCAAGGGTGGTTATACCACAGGTTGCACGTGCCGACGCAATGAAGCTGCTGCACGCCGGACACAAAGGAATTGTAGCCATGAAGATGACAGCCCGTAGTCACCTGTGGTGGCCAGCCATCGACAAGGAAATTGAGAAGGCGGTGAACAGCTGTGCTGCCTGTCAGGAGTCCAGACCGGTTCCCAACAAGTCTCCCCTTCCAACGTGGGATCATCCATCTAAGCCCTGGGACACGATTCATCTGGACTTCGCGGGTCCCTTGGAAGGGCAGATGTTCCTAGTCGTCGTAGACGCCTTTACAAAGTGGCTGGAAGTGCGCTGTATGATAACGGCCACGACCGCAGGAGTCATCAGAGAGCTGAGGGCTCTGTTTGCGACTTTCGGACTACCTCGAAAGATCGTGTCCGACAACGGAACAGTTTTTGTTTTAAAGGAAATGATGGATTTTTATCGTAACAATGGAATACACGCAGTCACGAGCGCACCATATCATCCTGTGACGAATGGCCAAGCCGAGCGGATGGTGTATGAACTCAAGCAAGGGCTAGCGAAGGACAAGAAGGGACTTTTGTCTTTGCGAATAGCGAGGCTACTCTACAAACAACACACGACAGTTTCTAACTCGACCGGGAAGACACCCGCTTTTATGATGTTTGGACGAGAACTCGCTACCAACATCAGCCGACTGATGCCCTCACCAGAGAGTGAAAAGAAGCAAGTGGATGAAAAAATGCCTGCATCCAGAATTTTCAAGGAGGGACAAGATGTGCTTGTTTTGAATTTCAGGGGGACTCCCAAGTGGATACACGGCAGGTTGATAAAAAAAAAAAACTGGCCGTCGCTCGTGGCTTGTTCAAACAGCTGGGGGAAGTATTCGGCGACACCTAAACCACATAAGAAGGTGCTCGTCTCCGTTGACTCCGCCTGCAGCCTGGTCGATTGGTGGTCACGACTGCACACCGGTTCGTACTACAGAACAGAACATACCGCTTCAAGCAGCCACAACGAATGGGAATTCCGGCAATGTGGCTGTAGCACCCTGCAGTGGCTACCCGCCGAGAACCAGACGTCCACCCGATCGTTATGGCGACTGGGTCTAAGGAGGGAGGGATGTTGTGTACGAGGTGACCGGCGCATCGGCACGAGCAGTGAGCGCGCACCGGCCACGAGCAGAGCGTTCGGACATTTTTTCACCGCAAAAATAAACTATACTTCGCTTCACTTTATCTGCGAGCGAAGCCAAAGCTAGAAGCGCGAGACCAGCGCTTTTTGCTTTTCTGCCCAGCTCGCGCGCTCGGGCAAAGCCTGAAGGCACGGAGCTTTCGTGCTCGCGCTTCCAGCTTTGCCTTCGCTCGCACATAAGGTGAAACAAAGTATTAGCGGCGAGATGTTTTGGTGGCGCCCTCCTGTGGTTCCCCTTTGTGACGTCATTACCTTGCAAACAACAAGTTCGATGGTGTTTGTTATTAGCATGGTGGAAGCTTGAAATCATTGCGCTCTCAAAGGAACACTGCCAACACCGTCAAAATGAAAGTTCTTTCATTCCTCTTATTTCCGTCGATGATAAATCCCCTTTCCGACGTCATAGTCAGCGTTCGGCCAATCGTGGAAGGCCGACCACAGCGACGCTTTCGGTCGCGCACGGGGCTAATAGGCATCGCCGAACGCTCATTCTCCGCCCGAAGGTAGCGCTAGAGGTCAAAACCAGATGCCAAAGTTTCAGCCCGATGCGATACCTTAATCAAAAATTATAAGTGATTTTTTTTTTTAATTTCAATGGGAAAATGGAGCCCATTTTTGCCCTTTTTCGGTTTCTGGTGCCATAGAGCCCCATGCATTCGAACACTCCGTCGGCCGCCATTTTCCCATTGAACTTTTCCGGAAACCACTTATAACTTTTGTTTAAGCTATCGGGTTTGGGCTGAAACTTTGGCATCTGGTTGTGACCTCTAGCGCTACCTTTGGGCGGAGAATGAGCGTTCAGCGATGCCTAGTTTATTTTTGCGGTGAAAACCCTGTAAACCTTTTTTTTGTGACACCCTGTACATACTTTTAGCTCGACACGCCAAGAAGTCGACTCATGCGGTCCCTTCAAACAGCCAACGATCCCTTTGACTTACGTTTATATAAACGGCGTATGACATTTCCAAAACAAAAATTATTGGGAAAAAAGAAAGAAGAAAAGAACGCCCTTATATTGCTTTGAAAACCTAAGGAAAACCTACATATGAAGGAAAAGAAATTATGCACGCCGCCAATCGCAGTAGGAACGACACGAAGTTTTCTGGCTTCCTTCAGAAGTATTCAATTTTCTTCCTTCCGGAGCTCTCCCTTCATTCCCTTTCACCCGAGACTTAGTTCGACCGAGCTGCAGTCCGAGGAAATCCGTGCGCATTTTTTAATATAAATTTTAACCACTTTTTTTTTTCATGACTAAATCTGAATTTGAATATATTGCCGCGAGCGCAGCTGACCAAGCAGGCAGCGCGCTCGTGGCCTAACGGTTATCGTGCGTGCCTTCCACGCAGAAAGCTAGGGTTCGATCCCTGGCCGCGGGGACGCATTTTTGTTGACTCTGACTCTGACGAAGTTCTGGCAAATTCGAGAACCGTGTTGCTTGTTCGAGGTCAGAATGTTCTACACGCCGAACCTTCCACGCCGATTGTTCCAGAAGTGCACGCGTGTACAAAAGGGGCTCCGCGTAACCAGCCGGACTCAGTTTCGCCAGAGCGTTCGATCCTGCTGCTTCGCCGCCTTCGACGCCCGCGACGCTCTGTTGTTATCTCTCTTTCTCCTTTTATTTTTTGGGCACAAGTTCGCCCCATTAAACGTTCAGTTTACTCGGTCATTCGACGCCTCATCACTTGTCATTCGTGACAATATCTTTGCGTATTTATTGACCGCCTTAGCTGAGCGTGTTGCTGCTGAACGACTGGCGGCAGCGAGCTTCTACCGTTTTAATCTTCCACTGATATGATTATCACTTTTGGCAGACGCTAACAATATTTTGTTCCCTACGCTCTCCCAAATGAAAACTTAGGCGAATACTCTTTTTAGTCTAAACAGCCAAGCGCGTTCCGTGTACCCCTTTCTTTTTTTAGAAACGTTTTTCCATATTTTGAAATTAAAATTGTTTTGCTTTCATTACACAAGAATATACTATATTTCATGACCATACTGGTTATATCAAAATGTAGCTTCTGAAACGTCTAAGTTTCTAAATATTCGTGTTTTACCTGTCATGGAATTTAATAAAAATATCATCATCTGATAGCGATATATATACATATAAAAAGTGTTGGTACGCAATTCTTTCTTTTTTTTTTTTGTTTTACGTATGGAAATATTTTTAATTGAATACTTAGAAAACAACGAGATTTGAATTGGAACCCTTTTTTGTTCATGAGCAAAGCATTTGAATATGCGCCTTCCTACGCAAATTCTACCATATGACCTTGAGAAGTCTATAAGTTGGTGTTTACGGCACATCTTTTCGGCGTTCGAAATGAATTAAGAAGTGGCTTCTTTTTCTTCGTCAGTTCCTTTTTAAAACCGATAAGTTATGGCTAGCCTCCCATCTCATTGTGTCCGACCTCAACCAATAATAACACTCAAAAACAAATCGTGAAGACGCCCTGTTATCCTAATGCTGCTCTTGAATACTGGCGCTTAGGCAGTTTGAGAGAACACCGAGAAACTACACACCAGCAAAGAACTCTACAATGCTCACTCGAGAGATAGGAACCACAAATTGGATCTTGCTATGTTTCTTGACCGATGGCAGAAACGTCAAGGCATCCTGCCCCAGAGTGACGCCGTCCAGGCTGATCATGTAAGCGCCGTCGAGGGACTGGTCTGACGCCGATTCGTAAAAGGCATTCAACTCCAGGGTCCAATGCTCCGTACCGTCAGACTCTTCTGTAATTTCGCGAAAAAAAAAGTTATCAGCATGAAAAGTAAAATGAGAGTGTCTTTAAAATGCTAAATTAAAGCTAGGGCATCGGAGGCTATGGCGCTGGCATCAAAGAATTTTTAACGTTTTCTTTATTATTAGCAAAAATATATAAAAGAAGTTAGTCAATCTCTTAGTTTATATTTCGTATTACTAAGGTGTCTAATGTTTAAAGGGAGAGGTGTTATGATGCTTATACGCGATAATTATTTAACAAATTCAATTAGCGTATCGATTAGTCTGGCAGAACTGTTCGTTGTAGAAGTACATGGCCCAACGGCATCATTCACGGCATGTGCGGTCTATCACCCTCCAGACTTAATATTTGGGGTTTTCTTGTAGAGCTTTATGAACTGTTACATGACTCGAGCTGAACTTGTGTGAGTGCCCAATATTAGCCGGGGATTTCAACATTGGTGTGAAAACGGCAACAAAATATAGTGTCGGAGATTATCTCGATATATTTGCAGGGTATGGTATTGTAAACATTATTTCGAACTTTGCTAGAAAGGAACATCTTGGAAATAAGATTGCAAAAACTCGGATTGATTATATCTTGGTTACATACAAGAAGGCACCTCGTACGCTTATCGCTTATTCATAAACTTTATCACAGTCCCTTTATCACGAAAACTAAAACTTACTTTCCAAGGTTGTTTTAACGGTAATGTCACGAATGATGACTGCATCATAGGCTTCAATTTCTATAGATTTCCTGAAAAAAAAAGAGCAGAGAGAAAAACAAAACGTATTTCAGTAATTCCATGCCCGATAGCGCACAACCGCATTATTTTGAAACAGATTGAGCGAGAAATAAGAAACCAATTAACGACATTTACATACACACATTTATTCTGAGAATCAAAAGTATCGCAGTGATATTCACCGTCGATTTTTACACGCGATTATCAGTTTTGTTTTTAAAGCGTGAAATGTTTTTTTCTTTTTTTTAACGCTACCCCACAATCCAAACATTTTGCCCATCCGTCCGTCTGTCCGTGCATTTTCCGCTAAATTAAACGGGAAAATCGACGTCCCATGACACACGAATTCCCTATAATGCATTTGATGCATTGGAAGACTTTGAAGGTAAGTGTCGCTGCCAATTTGTTTTTCTGCAACTCAACTCGTGGTCAATGCACTACAGTGGTTATGGTCACCGACAGTTTCAGAAACGGAGGGCGTGTCTTGTTCTTAGCATTTTATTATCGCCTCGGAGCCAATGAGATTGCATTCCACCCGATAAGGACTCCAAAGAATGAACATAAATTAAAATAAACGACTGATCTCGATCTACGGAGTCCAAATATAAGTGCTGCCAAAATATTACACTAATGGTTGGCTGTTTGTCAAGCAACCTTGTGCCCCGATGTCATGTTCGTACATTTTGTACAGAGGTTACTTGTTCGTACTGCCGCTTCTTTTGCCGCGTTTTTTTGCAGCGTGTCCAGCCGTCTCAGTGGACGATTTCTGTTTGTTGTCATGTTATGTTTTAGGGTCGTAGTTTGTAAGTGCGCTCAGCGATGGCGCATGAAGATCATTGCCTCCCTGCTCGCTCAAGCGCATAGTGGTGCCGAAGGTGGCAATGACTGGCGGCCACATTTTAGTCCGTTCCTGCACAGCGAGAGCCTACGATTAGCTTCCACAACGCTCCTGCAACGTCCATTGCACAGCAACAAGATTCTAGTTCTTTTCATTAGATAAGTGGAGGCTTGTTTTGAGCCTGCACTGAGCCTGCGTTCATCGTGGCGAATTCGCTTTTTGGTCGGCAACTTTATGAATGTGTTTTAATATTCGTTACAGATGTTTGATATCACGAAAGAAAGCAGTGAAACAGCCGTAGCATCTTATCTGACTGATTTGCGCTGTTCTTGCTATACTAGGCCAGTCGCATGTTTTGCGGCAGCGCGGTACGAACTTTGCGTCACACGATGGCCATGCGGCTGCTCACAAGGATTGCCATCATGCTCGAGCCGCTAGTTTCAGTTTCGCCGCAGACCTCCGAAACAAAGCTTTTACGATATCTACAAAACTACATAAGGCATAAAAAAAAAACACAAAAAAAAACATTACGCCTCGTAATTTAGGGACATCTCCTTCACTAAAAACGGTACGAACCCTAAAATCGAGAGAAGCTACTGGACTTTAAGAAAGGCGCGGCGAGACGAGTGCGGAGCCTCTCATGATAGCTCCGTAGCCAATTATATATGGCTGGATTAGCTGATAAGAACGTAAAAAAGGAAATCACGAGGCTAGAGGCTTGAACAGAATAGGTCAAGCCCTTTATTTCTTGAGCTGTCACTGACCACAGATCGACACGCAACAAACGCGGAACGCAGATGTCTCAAACATACCTCGTTAGCAGGCCTCGTTAATGAAATATCGATTGGTTCGCCACCAAAAAAGGATTTTGCCTTGTTGCGAGAAAAGACAAAATCATCGATGTTTGTCGCCGTAGTGGGGAAAACGTCACAACAAACACACATCGCAAACAAACTGAATCGAAATGCGATGTCGGGCATTGTTTCCGCTGTCATAGGGCACTCCCAAATTGTCCACACGTCTACTATACGAACGGCCCAAAGAACAAGCGGAGTCTCGAAAGTATACGAGACACTAATTAGGTTTCGACGCAAGACGAGGATTTTGCGCCTATCACGTTTCGTGTGTCTTTAGCGTCTATGAGCGTGACTTCTTCGGTTAGACCGACATTTGAGCTTCGTCGTATGTAAAAGGTCTCGTGTCGATCTCAGGATTAGATCTCTGCGAGATCTGTCGAAAAAAAAAAATTACGCGTGGGAATTCTTTTTCTCGTTTTCACAGAATGACGAATCGAAATTTTTGTAAAGAACAGGCAAATCTGGGTTGGTTTTGCCGGTAGGTCGGAACCCGTGGAATTGTGAGGCGTTCGGTGACTGTGTACTCCAGTGTCTCGAATGAGCACGACTGCGGCACCACAGGCCTCAGGTACGGACCAACGGCCTTTCTGTGATGACGCAACCCTCCAGGGTTGAATAAAAAGATTATAATTATAGTGTCTAGTCATTGTGACAGCTTAACAAGTGCAGGGCGTGTTTTTTTTAAGTTCGCGACACTTGCATCGTGATTTGTTGTTTCAGGACTCGCGATGCCCTGAGTTTCTTAAGTGATGTTCGAACGTATTTGTTTATTCGAAGGGTCGCATCGGAACCTCTCGATAGAAATGATTATGATGTACCGCAGGAAAGTCTACACGCGCGAGCTCCTTGCTCTAGGGCACATCTCGGCGGCACAAGCTCTCGTGCATGAAGGGCAGCTGCCAACGCTAAGAGCTCGCGCTTCTATATACAGTTACAGGTTAAGAAAAATATTCGAGGGAAAGGAGGGCTGGCGAGGAGGAAGCCAACGGAATGCTGGAGAGGAGAGAAGGAAACCTCCTCCTTTTTCCAGCGTTCCGTCTGCTTCCTCCTCCTCAGCCTTTTTTTCAAAACTTTTCTTAACCTATAACTGACCATAGCCTTCGCTGCGGTACAACATAAGGGTGAAACAGAGTATAGAGATTAAATGGAATGTCGGCTGCGATTTTGGGTGGTACTAGTGCGTTTCGGGGGTACACCGTTTTCACGCTTGCTTCAGTGCCAAGCTCGCGCCAATCTTTCGTTTTTATCGCTCGCTGGGAATTGTTTCGTTCGCATAAAAAATGGGTATGTTGCCCGACTTTGAAGATGTGCAGTTGCAGAGCTATTGGTATGAAGTCACGCACGTTTCATGAATTCACCATGCGTCAATGACAACCTTTCAAACGAGAGGCTTGAGCCGACGCTTGTGGAATGCATACGCGTTTACTATACCAACTTTTTCACGAACCGGCGGTTTCTGAAAATTAGAACAAGCACATTGCTAGTCTTTCAAATACGTGCCCTGTAGGGGTCGCCACCCTAGTGCTAGTTTGAACTATAGATGTCGCTGGTGGCGATCGACTTAGAAAGGTATTCGCGACTCCAGCAAAACGAACGGCACCTAGCGGGAAAACACTGAATTGGCCGGAACAGGTCCTTTTGAGATTTCTGCTCGTCTCTTCTGGCTTCCGTGGTTACATGTTGTCGGGGGTTTGCGCGGCAGAACAGTTCTACCGGTGACTGTGTCGTAACCGTAGTATCGCCTTGGGACCCAGGTTGCTCTGCACGCGACCTATGGAACCGCGTGAGCCAGACATTCTGCGTTTATCAACGTTAATCAGCCCCGTGGAAGGACAGTGGGCAGTCCTTTCCTCGTTTCCTCGAAGAAAGTCAAGCCTCTGGAAGTTCGCTTACCCCAACACATCGCGGCAGGTTCGAAACGTGGAAGATAAAAAGCGGGGCAAACCATTTTGAGTCCAATGCTCGCCTGCTGATGCCCCAGCGTTGTGCGTTGAGCTGGCACATGGCACGGCACGACCTGGATTCGACCGCCATATTTGCCCGATTGTGGCGTCCCCTATAGGTCGCTGGAGTCGCGAATATAAGCGCAGGAACTCTGACCATAAAGGTTCTTTTTGGCTGGCACGAACAGCTTCGTACTTCTTCGTCTTCCAACATGCCCTACCCGTAACGTAATTTTACCCTGCTTGCAGTTGTTCCTACCTATTGCTTGCTTCAAAGTAGCAGGTATTCCTTTAACGGTGAAAACTTGACACGGTGGAGATGGACGCTCGCAGAGCCACGAGCTTAGTGGTTAAATCACGTCATATTGTCACGAATGACAAGTGATGAGACGACGAAAACTGAAGTAAACTAAACGTTTAATGGGGCGAACTTGTGCCCAAAACAAAAGGGGAACATAATATAACAATAGAGCGTCGCGGGCGTCGATGGCGGCGTAACAGCAGGATCGAACGCGGGGGCGAGACTGACTTTGGCTCGCCACGCGAAGCCCCTTATTTATACGCGTTGGCTTCTGGAATAATCGGCGTAGAAGGTTCGACTCGTAGAACATTGGGACTTAGAATATACGCCAATGTTCTCGAATTCACCAGAACATTAAACTGAAAGAATAAATAAAAGACGAGTAACTCCCAGGAATCGAATCCTGGCTCTTCGCGGGGGAGGCAAGCACAAAAACCGTTAGCCCACGGTCGCGCTGCCTACTTGGCCAGCTGCGCGAGCGGCAATATAAAGATATTTGTTAAAGGTTTCCTCCCGCCTTTTTTTGTCGTAATAAAAACAAGCAAACAAACAAACACATCAGTCAGTCATTTAGGTAATTTACAAAGATAGCACTAGCAGAAAATTGTTTGTGCTTATGCGCGCAGGGATGGGCAAAATACATGCAAATATGTATCAAAATAGAAATACAAAATACTTCGTCAAAAATGTATTTAATTACAAATCTAATTACATTTCCAAAAAAAGCATTTAAGTACAAGATACAAATACAACCAAATGTATTTGGTCTCCTCCAAATAATTTTCCAAATACATTCCTCAAAATTTACGTCAGCGACTTCAGGGCACCTGTAACGGGTTTCTGGGTATCTCATTTTCATTTTGCATCGCACACTCGGGAGTTAGTGTGCGAGGCTCTAGTAACGTAATAGAAATATAATCACAAAAAATGTAATCAGCTTGGACGTAATAGGTGAAAAAAGTACAGAGCTTCAAGCAGCTTTTTTTTTTGTCGATTACATTTTGGTATAGACCAACAAAGAACCGAGACGACCAAGACGCGCAGCACAAGACGCGCAGCACAAGAGAATGTTTTATTGTTGCAACTCGCACCAGTTACGAAAATCTGGACGACCCGCGCATTTAGAATGTTCCAGGCAAAAAATATGGATGGAAATCAGGCTGGAAAGCATCACAAGTTGTCACAGGCACTGAGTGAAAATGAGTCGTGACAAAAAACTTGAGGGATGTATTTTCGCCCACAAAATTGTATTTAGTTACAATTGTATTTGAAATACCCACGTTTTAGTATTTAAATACACACGTCAAATACATTACCCGATTTGTAATTAGATACAAATGCAAAATACACAAAGTATTTGAAATACGTATTTCAAATACTTGTATTTGAAATACTGCCCATCCCTGTGCGTGCACAATATCTTCTTCTAAGGTCCGCTGGCGTGAAATCGTGTGCATAACAACGAATCTTCGGAAGGTTCGTTCTTGCACTTCCAGCACACAAAACGTCTTTAAAAAAAAAAAAGAAAAAAAAAAGACATGCCTGGATGTTGTATTCGATGTACACAGTCTGATGAAGAGACATATCAGATACATAAATGCCCACCATTATGGCGGTGCATGTGACGACGAATGAACACCGGCAACAACTTAAAGAAACACTAAAATGAAGAAAAAAACATAAAGTGCCTAAACGAAAAGCACATGCCACAAAATGTATTTTTCACGAAAAGAACAGTTCTTTACGTGGAAATATTACTTTGCGAAATACGAGTCCCCCCAACTAGGAACTTAATATTTTTCATTTCAGTGTTTTTTGTTTTGTTTTCGTTTTTTTTTTTTTTTGCCGCAGGTTCTTGTCACTTACCATATTCCCTGGGAAGGAAAAGACGGTCCCCAGTCCCAGCTGAACGAGGACTGCGTCTTGCGCAGGTAGTTGACGTGGCACTGACCGTTCTGCACAGCGGGCGGGCAGATCGGGTAGATCTTGTAGGACTTCGCCTGCGTCTCGTGCTTCCCCAGGGCATACAACACCGGCGACTGACACTTCACCGCGATGGTGTTCTCGGTCGGTGCTTTCTGCGAAGGAGTGGTGGAGCCACGTTTGATTTTAAGCGTTGGTGATTCATATGTCTCCTACGCTAATCATCCGAGTCCGCCATTAGGGAGTTTTCGTAAATCGTTCTGGCGTCTCCGCTACGCCTCCGCTACGTTATCCGCTACGCCTCCGCAACTACTGCGCATGCGCCAATCTAGCGCAGACCTTGCGGAGTTGCGGACGTGGTTGCGGAGGCGCCTTACGAAATAGCGGATCTCGAGATACGATGGCCGTTCGATTGTGTGTCTTTTTATCTACCTTATTTTATTTATACATATATACGCGTATAAATAAAGAACACAACGACGACGACGTTGAGAGGATGACACACCGGGCGACGGCGGTGCCTCAATCTGAGCCCTGGTGCCTCGGAGGCGGCAGCTTCTACTTTGGCTGGGCTACCTCCTTGGAACCTGATGCTTCGACCGCAGTGGGCCCCAGTGAGCAACAGCGCCATAATGTTCCGGAGGCTCCTTCATGCACCGATCGAACGGCGTGCCAGATCCCCCAGCTCGCTTCTCACCTGCCCAACCCGCCTCCACAAAATCTGGACTTCTGCGAATCGGACTGCCATCCTCCCCAATACCAACAATCCAAGTCGTTGTCATTATTCATGTATATACTCATGACATTATCATGTTCACTAGACGCGGCACCGCGGGCCTCCATGGTACGATCTGGTGCCTTTCCGCGGTGCCGCGGCTCTCCAGAGCCAAATAAATAAAGTCTAAAGACTAAAGACAGAATTCTTTGCAGATCAACAGTCGATAACGCCTTAAAAAAAATAAAGAACAATAGTGTTTCCCCGTTCATAGAATATAAATTTCAAATCTACATGATACCAGTGGCGCACATCGGTGAAATAACATACGCAAAACAGAAAAGCGCGATTACCGCAAGCTGGCAAGATGTGCTACGAAGAATTTATAAAAAAAAAAAAAAAAGATTAAAATTCATAATCGTAAATTAACCATGTGTGGTGTTCGAAAAAAGGCACTCTGATAAAACAAATACGTGGTTGCAGTAATAGTATACGTTTAATGTTGTACATAGTGCTTTTTACGACCGCTAGTGGCGCTGTCATAATCGCAGTACCGTAGCCCGCAGAGAACGGTCTACGAAAGCACTTTTTTGAGTCTCCGCTATGCCTCTGTTAGCGGGTCTCGTAGCCGGTAGCGAATAGCGTTGCGGAAAGGCCAAAACGATCTACGAAAACTTTCTATTGTCTGGGCACGCTATATGAGCGAGGGTTGCGACACCTTTGGCGCGGATTTGGATTCAATCGCACGCATCGTGGCAAAGAAATGGCGAGCGCCAATGTTGCCTGATGGACTTTTGAAAAGAGTCTGTTCAATGCCTATTTTATGAAGTGAAGAATTTGTTTCCTTATCCTAGGACCGGCTACTTCAAACTTTAGAAATGGATAGGATGTGTATGATATATGAACTGCGATTCCAAGTCAGTCATTTCTATGCCTCTCCCCCTCCGCGGCTGAGTATAACTATAAAATTGGTGGGAAATAAGCGCCAAAGGAACAGGGACAAAGAGTAGAATAACAACGACACAGGGCGCACTCTCAACTGAATTTATTAGGAAAAAACACACACTTATATACCAACGGGAGCACACCATCAAACACCACACGTCACTTTAGTCCCCGCCCAGACCACGTTTCAAATATTCAAACTCATCCGTAGACAGAGCCAGAGAAGTGTCGCTAATGCATTTGTCACCCCTACTCCTATTCTCAAATGCCTCGTGAAGCTCGCGTGACACTTTGTTTTTGTATTTCGCCAAAATTTTAGTGCTATCAAATGATGGGGCGCAAGAGCAAATGTTGAAATGTACAGCCAAATGCCCTGACGGTGTGGTTCTAGTTGAAGCGGCGTGCTCGCGGACCCGATCATTGATACATCTTCCAGTTTGGCCTACATAGCTTAAACCACATGTCATTGGAATTTCGTAAACAACGGCGGTTGTGCAATCAGTGTATTTATTCCTATGCTTGGTGTTGCACGGGTCTGTTAGCGGTTTGGGGTCATTGATTCTCCTGCATAATCGCGACATTTTGTTAGGCGCTGAAAATACGACCGGGACATCATAGCGCCCAGCCACCTTCTTGAGATTATGTGAGACACCGTGTATATATGGTATCACCACAGGCCGTATGTTACTCTTTTCGCGCGATGGAAAGTTCCCGCCCAGACCACGTCGCTCTTTTCGCGCGACGTGGTCTGGGCGGGGACTAACGTGACGTATGGTGTTTGATGGTGTGCTCCCGTTGGTATATAAGTGTGTGTTTTTTCCTAATAAATTCAGTTGAGAGTGCGCCCTGTGTCGTTGTTATTCTACTCTTTGTCCCTGTTCCTTTGGCGCTTATTTCCCATGATGTACCAACTGGCCCATCTAAGCATTTTATAAAATTTGAGTGCATATAATCTCATCCCCCATAATAAAACACAAACATCCACACACACACACACACGCACACGCACACGCGCGCACACACCATTAGAAAACACGGGAAAAATGCTATATATATATATATATATATATATATATATATATATATATATATATATATATATTGTGAACGAAGAGGGGAGAAGGTGATTATTGAATTTATTGCATTAAAGTTAGGGAAAGGGAAATTAAGGGAAAGAAAGGTGGCGAAAAACTGGGCCAGGAGCGGGGATTGAACCCGAAACCTTCGCCTGTCCGGGGCGACGCCTTAACCGATTAGAGTTAGACCATCCCGGCCACTGGTTTCGGCGGACTCAATTTTTGACCAGCTCTCTGTGTAGTATACTGTTAGTTTCGAACTCGCTTAACTGGGGAGACGACAACCGTTGCTTATTTAAGGATCGCGCTATTTCCGAATTGCGGCAATGACTTGGCACGTCATATGGTGCTCACTACCAGGCACCGGACGTGTATAGACCTCGTCTTCACGAAGAACGTGCCTGCCGTCAGCGTACACCCTATGGCGGTGTACCAACAGCGATCACAAGACCATGGTCACTATGTTTACGAAATATATATATATATATATATATCGTAAGAAGGAAGTAAATGCTATAAAACGTATTCATTGGACGACGTTCCGAGCGGGGACCGCTCTTCATCAGGTCCTAATATATACAAGGTTTTTTGTTTTTTTTTATTCTTGCAGATTTGTTTGAAGAAAGCCATGATAGCTACACTTATGCGGTTTGTGCGAGTGAGTTATGCGCCCAGGGGACATTGTGCGGGTGGCTAATCTTTGCAATAAACCGGCTAATTACTTAAAATTCGTTAATTAACTTTTTAATTTGTGAAAATAGACTTATGGTTCCAACTAGAAACTTGCAGAGCGTTATTGAAAACCACTAAATCAGACATTTTCAAAAAGACTTTCAGCGCGTGAGAAGCGTAGTAGTGCATTAAAGTTGCTACTCGTGGAGCACGTACAAGGCTAGCGGTTGCGGTAAGGTGCCCGCGCGATTTTTCCGTCTCTTATCTAGCCCCAGCCTTGTACCTGCTCAACGAGTGTTCATTTCAGCGCACTGTCGCGCTTTTCACGCGCTCAAAGTCTTTCTAAAAATGACTGATTTAGGGGTTTTGGACGACGCTCAGCAAATTTATAATTGGAACCATGTGACTATTTTCACTAATTAAAACGTTAATTAACGAATTTTGATTAATTGGCTCACTTATCGCGAAGATTAGCCACCCCCATAATGTCCCCCTGGGCGTATAACTCACTCGCACAAACCGCATAAGTGTAGCTTTCATGGATTTTTTTAAACAGATCTGTAAGAATAAAAAACAAAAAAAAAAAACCAAAAAAAACACCACCCGGTATATGGGCGGTTTCATTTGGATCCAGGCAACGAGTGGCAGTCGTATTTTTTATTTTGCTTCAAATTTTTATATTTTGTGGAGCATGTTCCAAGAAGAACAATCATTTTTATTTTAATGTCCTGACATGTTTGGTTTCTGAGAAAAAAAATCTCAAAGAAGCGGGAAAGAACGACGAGGTTTTGACGATTGTCGTGTGTGGTGTTTTTGAATCACTCTCTATCTCAAAGTATTCAAAAGAGAGCGTCTATATTTTTTTAGTGTGATATATAAAAGTAGGTGAAACGAAATTATAACTGCTATTTATTATTCGTCGCTCCAATCTTTGTAAAAATCCCCAAACATGCCTCAACGAACAACTGTAACCTAAATTGCGGAATTTTTGTTTTTGAGTCGACTATGTTTAGTATCGCATTTAAAATATTACCACGTGTAGAAACTTTCATTGCCTTCCAAATTAAGCATAGTTTGTGTTTTTATCATGTACGAGTACTGAGAAATAAATTATGAAACAGAGAGGGTTTTCACTTTTCGTTCAATTTCATTCAGCACGCTGTATAAAAAAAAACAAAAAAACATTTTTAGTTTTTTTTCTCGCGTCACGTTCTTTTTGCACCCTTCGTTTACCCAGAATACATTCCGTTAGAGGTATTTTCACTGGTTTTGAGTTTTAAGCCTCTAAATATGCTAAGAAAGCCCAAGTTCCGATGGTGGGTTTTGACGATTGTCGTGTGTGGCGTTTTTGAACCCCTCTCAATTTCAAATCATTCAAAAGAGAGCTTCTATATTTTTTATTGTTATATAAATGCAATTCTGTAAAACGAAATTTTAACTACTATTTATTATTCGTCGATCCAATCTTTGTAAAAATCTCCAAACATGCCCCCGCGAACAACTGTGACTTAAACTGCGGGTTTTTTTTTTTTTAGTCGACTATGTTTAGTTTTGTTTTTAAAATAATACCATGTGTAGAACTTTTATTGCCTTCCAAATTAAGCAATATTTGTACCTTTATCATGTACGAGTACTGAGAAATAAATTATGAAACAGAGTAGGTTTTCACTTTTCGTTAAATTTCAGCATACTGTATAAAAAAACATTTTTATGTTTTTCTTCTTTTTCTGGCGTCGCGTTCTTTCTACACCCTTCTTTTACCCAGAATGCATTCCGTTAGAGGTATATGCACTAGTTTTGAGTTTTAAGCATCTAAATGTCCTAAAAATGATTGTGTTCTGTTATCAACATAAATTTCGCATTAAAAATATAAAATTTCGAAATATAAAAATCTAGGTTTCCAATAGGAAGTGTATTTTACTCTAATGTTTTACAATATTATACTTTGATATTTCTAACGTTGTATAGATTATGTAGCACATAGGGTTTAGGCTTGAGGCCTCTCCAATCATGGCACCGGCGGAAATTGTCTGAAAACCAGCTTTCGGCAGTTGCGATTTTATAGTGTTTAGACGTTTGGAATAGCAAACTAGTTATTATACGCCTAACGACATCAATGCCTTTTATATGATTACTTATTAAATAAACGTCCCTTAGATTATTATAATGAAGAATAAAATATACGTCTATAACCATAAACACACTATCAGCACTTGCTCTTTTTTAGCATATTTAGAGGCTTAAAACTCAAAACTAGTACATATACCTCTCACGGAATCTGTGCTGGCTAAAAGAAAAGTGTAAAAAAAACGCGACGCAAGAAAAATAAAAAATAAATAAAAATTGTTTTTTTATACAGCGTGCTGAAATAGAACAAAAAGTGAAAACCTTCTCAGTTTCATAATTTATTTCTCAGTACTCGTACGTGATTAAAACACAAACGTCCCACAATGTGGACGGCAATGAAAGGCTCTACACGTGGTATTATTTTAAAAACAAAACTAAGCATAGTGGACTAAAAAAAAATCCGGAGTTTAGGTCACAGTTGTTCGCGGAGGCATGTTTGGGGATTTTCACAAAGATTGGATCGACGAATAATAAATAGTAGCTAAAATGTCGTTTTTACCGAATTGCATATATATAACAATAAAAAAATATAGAAGCTCTCTTTTGAATACTTTGAAATTGAGAGTGGTTCAAAAACGCTACACACGACAATCGTCAAAACCCACCATCGGCACTTGCGCTTGTTTAGCATATTTAGAGGCTTAAAACTCAAAACCAATGCAAATACCTCTAACGGAATGTATTCTGGGTAAAAGAAGGGTGGGAAGAGAACGCGACGCGAGAAAAAAAAATGGTGTTTTTTTATACAGCGTGTTGAAATTGAACGAAAAGTGAAAACCCTCTCTGTTTCATAATTTA
The DNA here is from genome assembly GCA_013358835.2 of Ixodes persulcatus. Classification (NCBI taxonomy): domain Eukaryota; kingdom Metazoa; phylum Arthropoda; class Arachnida; order Ixodida; family Ixodidae; genus Ixodes; species Ixodes persulcatus. The sequence continues at coordinate 613,203 of JABSTQ010010989.1, forward strand.
TTTTTCAGTACTCGTACATGATAAAAACAGAAACTTTGCTTCATTTGGAAGGAAATGAAAGGTTCTACACGTGGTATATTTTAAAAGCGATACTAAACATAGTCGACTAAAAAAAAAATATCCGCAATTTAGGTCACAGTTCGCGGAGGCATGGTTGGGGAGTTTTACAAAGATTGGAGCGACGAATAATAAATAGTAGTTATAATGTCGTCTTGCCTACTTTTATATATATCACACTAAAAAAAATGTAGACGCTCTCTTTTGAATACTTTGAGATAGAGAGTGATTCAAAAACGCCACACACGACAATCGTCAAAACCTCGTCGTTCTTTCCCGCTTCTTTGAGATTTGTTTTCTCAGAAACTAAACATGTCAGGACATTAAACTAAAAGGGATTGTTTTTCTTGGAACATGCGCCACAAAATATAAAAATGTGAAGCAAAATAAAAAATACGACTGCCACTTGTTGCCTGAATCCAAATGAAACCGCACCGATATATATATATATATATATATATATATATATATACGCGTATATATATATATATATATACGTCCGTGTATATACCGTGTGTTCTATTCTAATTCGAACCGATTTATTGGAAACAATCCGTAAAAGATGCGCTAATACAGTTTGGGCAGGTGAGTTATACGGGATCATATAGGTGGCTAATTTTTGCGATAGGTCGGATAATTAACTAATCTTTTTAATTACCTCTTTAATTAGTAAAAATAATCATATGACTTCAATGAGGAACATGCTGAGCATAATCGAAAACCACTAAATCAACTCCATTTAGATCGACTTGAAGCTCGTGGAAAACTTGGGGGCGCGCCAAAGTTACCACTCGTGCAGCAGGCGCGAAGCTAGCAGTGGCAAAACGCGGATGATTAGAATATCATCGCGTTCCGCCACCTTTTGCGCCTGCTTCACGAGTGGTAACTTTGGCGCGCCCCCGAGTTTCCCACGAGCTTCAAGTCGTTCTAAAATTGACTGATATAGTGTTTTTCGATTATGCTCATCATGTTTCTCATTGAAGCCATATGATTATTTTTACTAATTAAAGAGGTAATTAAGGAAGTTTAGCTAAATATTTGACATATCGCAAAGATGAGCCACCTATATGATGTCCCCCTGGCCGTTATAACTCACCTGCCCAATCCGTATTAGTGAATCTTTTACAAATGTTTTGTAAAAAGTCGGTTCGAATTAAAATGGAACACCCGGTATACATATATAAATGCAGGGATTGGACTCGGGACACTAGCCGTATGCTCGTCAAGACTTTGATTGTCACGGTACCAAACCGAGTGTTTGCGCAGTGCTCGTGTCTAATCGAGGAGCCGTATTTGACTATCGTCACCGTGGATTTATACCCGCGAATACGCCATTCAGTTTCGCGACGAAGATACCGAAGAAAAAGTTCTCTATATTTGTTTTAGAAATTGCTCCGCGAGCAAGAAGATTCTTGGCCAGTGACGTTTCGCGCGAGTAGACTCGGTCAACACTATTGGCGGTACCCTTCTACAAAGTTAGAAACATTTTAACCCAATAACGGGGGAACCTGGCGTACGGCCTACACCATTCTTACCCAAAACTACGGAAAAAGAGAGATACGGGCAAAACACACACAGCGTTTCAAGTTCAGGCACATCTTCATTTCTCCAAATTGCCTTTATTCACACGTCAAATCCCCTCTCTTGGTATTGAACACCTTTTTGCACAGAGGGTGACAGAGCTAGAAAATGCGCTGAGCGACTCCGAAAAACGTAGAAACACTAAAATAAATAGCCAAAAAAATCAACTACAGCTCATCAAATTATTAAAATAATCTGGATTGTCTTTTCTCTTGTATTTTACCAACGATCAGTGCTTATATTAAGCCACGCGAGGGCAATTCAATCTTAAAATAATTTTGAAACGTAAACTCCAACCAAAAAAGCGCTCATTCAGGCAGGCAGTGAGCCTAGCTTGTGACTATTTATAGCACTTAATGAGCTGTTAACGGGCAACCTATGTGACCCGCCTAGACGCCTTATTTACACGCTTTCGTTTCAGCTGGAATAAAAATTCTAACGCGCGAGCTCAGGTCGGCTTGCCCGAAGTAAAGTCACTGGATCCTGGGAAAGTAGCGCCATTGCCTTCCCTACCTGCTAGCCGGACACAAACGGATACTAACATATAGACGACCCAAACCTCGCAAGGCGAATGGCTAATCGGTCCTCGTTGCCATGGAAATGGCCATCTTGGTCCATTTAAATCTTCGAAGCTTCCAGGGGGTCGTTCTAAACCAGTCGCGCCAAGATCACAATGGAGCATCATCGTACTGGAAGCGTTCCTCGCCAATATAAGAGTCTTTGGCACTTTGTTTGTGATCAACTTATTAGTCATGCCCATCTCCATGGATCTGTTACAATTATATTGTTCTTCTTGCGTATTTCAAGACAGTAAACCTATTTTTCAGTCCCTCCAAGAACCGACACAGCATCTGGGTGTGGTACGAAGGTGTACGCTTGTTTCGCCGGTGTGTGGTTAGCAAAATCTCGGTATACAAAAAACGACTCCATAAAGCTACCCGTCACCAGCGAATCTAGATCGGCTCACCAAGAACGGAGGGGTCAAGGAGAAATTGCTCATTTCTCGGACCAAGATGGCGACAACACGGGGAGCTTGGCGTTACTTTCCCAGGATCCAGTGACTTTAGCCCGAAGTAATGTCAGTCGACATTATTTAGGTCAATTTCAAATAAAACAAATGCCAAGGCTGGGAGGGCTCGAGCAAGAGCATGAGACGCAATCTTCGCGTCCTACTCGACTAGTGTGCAGCTCTGGTAGCTTAGGTACATTCAAACTGGTTTTAAAGGGCATGACAAATTGTGTTCCGTCCTATTTAAGAGAATTTCAAAGTTTAATCTTATAACGCTCCCCAAACTAAAGTATTCTGGACCCACAAGTTTTGGATTGATTCTTCTTGGTTAGAAGCAAACACTGACGACACGAATTTGAACGTAGCTTATCTTACAAGTTCCATGTAGCGTTATGAAAGACACTGGAGCGACAAGGTGACCTTACAGTCTGCTTCTACTGCGCGAGTGCTCGTATAAAAATGCCCTTTACGGACCGAGAAGCTCGCGCGTGTACAGAGCGCGACACTGTTAGCGCGAACAAGCGATCGCCGGTTTTTCCAGTTTTTCTCTTTAAAAACCAAGGAATATCGTCCAAGTTATTATTGGTACGGAAAGAGCTCATTTAGTTATATAATGTAAGCGATAACATTTCGTGCTCGCTAATGCTATTTAGAAGTAAAATGCGAAAATGCGCCGATGTCGTGTTCGCGCTAACAGTGTCGCGATGTGTACCTTTGTGGGAGCTCCGTTCAATTTGCGAGGAGATTCAGCGGGGCATGTCGAACATTTAAAAATATACGAAACTAGCAAAAGTGTTGTGCTTCCTGTAATGTCGTGCATATACTCTATGAAAGATGCGTCACTAGTTATTTAAATAATTTGCGCGAAGATCTTTCATTTTTGTCCTTTTTCTTCAAAATGTCGGTGTTATTATGCTCTTGGGAAACTTTCTGCGGCAATGCGGTTAAAGGGACGGGCACGCGTGTCCTCTCCCAGACTGAGCACTAATTAAAGCTGTGCGCGCGCTCTTTCCCTCTCCTCGGAAAGGTCACAAAATTGCTCCCGAGTATATAATTTTATCAATTGCGTATTATAATATAGCCGAATAACTGGATGTAGGAAACAATTGGGGATCTGCGACTTGTTTTTAGCGGCACGGAACATAGGTATATAAAATTAGATAGCCGTGCACGCCTCGATTGTACATATTACTTTTCGCATTATTTCATCCCATGCTTGTGGCCAGAAACTTTTGTTTTTCTACGGCAAGAACAGCTAACAAGAACATAACAAACATAATTACTGTATGCTAAAAAAGAAGAAAAAAAAGTTGTAAGATAAGGGCCCTAACCAGACAGTGCATGATGGAAACAGTAGAGCTTCCCCATCTGCCCCGAGTACTCGGCGCGGCGTGATGCGCATAGCAAGCAGGGATTTCACAAACGGCCTGTCGAACTTCCAAGCGTATACGTTTGAACACGACAAGAGAAAGGCAACAACTTACCCTTAATATTTGTTTCACGTCCGCGGTATAGCGAACAAACATGTTGCTCGTGGAAAGCACTTTTGCATCGTTGATGTCCACTTGGCAGACCGTATCGATTCCATGTGCGACGAGAGTAACTCGCATCTTTTGCAGAAATGCTTCAGGAACTGCGGTGGCACAAAAAGGGAGAAGAGAAAAACAAACACCGAAGTTGGAGGAGCTACCGTGGTATCCCGAGAGATGGCCCACCTAACACCGAAAGCAAATAGGGAGCAAATAAGGAGTGGGCTAACTTTCGGTGTGAGGCGAAAGAAGTTGTAAAAATGTTAGTTTTAGATCTTCTGATCTGCGAAACTTGTGTTCGCCGGGAGGAGCGATGAACAAAAAGCGAGTGTCCTTTCCAATCAGCAATGTTCGCTTATCTCCAGCCGTGGCTAAGTGACACCGTATCTGCCGAGGTCACCATTGGCCAGGGCCCTGCAATTACTAGAAGTGAGATATATTTTGGTGTTTTTGGAAAACAAAACAAAGGAAACCAGGCAAAAGATAGGGATGGGTTATCTTTCGGGGGTGGGGCATGTCTCGGGATATAGCGGTGTTTTTATTTTATTTATTTCAAAATACCGCCAATTCCTATTGAATTTTTTTCAGGTATTGAATAATATTTAAAAAAAAAACAATATGAGGCAAATATTAATAGAACAACAAATATCGTGTCTCTCTTGAAAGAGGAATTACAAATCAGTTCATAAATTGACAAAGTAGTTGGTTTTCAACTGCACCAACAAACAATTTGACACTTGCGCAACAAAAAGAAAGAGCCTATCTAGACCGTTCCAGTTTCTTATAGCTGAAGGAGAAAACAAATTAGTATCTAAAACTGTTATTATTAAAAGCATACTCAACGAGTGTTGTTATGCTTATGTCTAGTGGCTCTTGCTTCTGATAGCTTAACGTACTTGTTTCCATCAATCTCTAATGCGCCGTTTTGAAGGAGGAACATAAATTTAAATCGACCCAGTTTTGTGCGATCAGCAATAGTCAATAAACCAGCATGTGTTTAGTAGTTCTGTTTAGTAAGATCCCATATTTTCAGAGTCAATTTTTGAAGGCTACTTACCGAAAAAAAATTACTAAGGGAGAACGTTTCGAAACGCAATCGAAACAAAGTTTCGGGGTTGTCTTAAAAAAGACCACGAAGATACCAAAATAATTTTAAACATTCAATTTTAAGGCCAGTAACTATAAAGTTTATAAGTAAGGGTGTGCGAATACACGGTATGCCGTGAGTCTTCCTGCATACCATTTTTCCTGTAATGCTATGCGGAACGCAACTTCGTCTTCATCTTGCGTGGGTGTTGCAGTGATGTCAGAACGCCGAGTTCTGATTAGGCTTCGAAGGACAAAGGGTAGACATCGATGGCTAACTGCCTCAAGGTCTACCGTACTATTCCTTCCAATCGGAGCCAATCAGAACTCGGCGTTCCGACGCGACCGCAACCCCTGCGCAAGATGCAAACGAAGTTGCGTTCCGCATACTCAGACCGCAGCCGACTGTATGCGGAGCGCAAGTTCGTGTGCTTCTTTTGCAGGGGTTGTGTGACGTCAGAAAGACACCGAGCTCTGATTGGCTCTGGTTGAAGGATAGTGGGTAGATCACAGAGCAAGCTGCCTTGAGGTCTACCCACTATTCCTTCCAATCGGAGCCAATCAGAGCTCGGCGTTCCGACGCGACCGCAACCCCTGCGCAAGAAGCGGACGAACTTGCGCTTCGCATACTCCGACCGCAGCCGACTGTATGTGGAGCGCAAGTCCGTCTGCTTCTTTTGCAGGGGTTGTGGTGACATCAGAAAGACGCCGAGCTCTGATTGGCCCTGGTTGAAGGATAGTGGGTAGAACTCAGAGCAAGCTGCCTCGAGGTCTACCCACTATCTTTCAGTCAGAGCCAATCAGAACTCGGCGTTCTGACGTCACCACAACGCATGCAAAAGAAGCAGACGAACATACCCTCCGCATAGGATCCGATGGAACAAATCGAGCAGCACCAAAAGTCCATCGTCGCGGTGCTCGTCGTCTTTGTACGTTTTCTACGCCACGGCTAAACCAGTCCCGCACAGTGAATTCCCCGTGATCCTCCGTTCTTTTCCGCGCGTTATTGGTTTAGCCGAGGATAGCATAGAACTTTGCGAAAATCGCCATCTGCGCGCTGCCATCTTTGACTGCTGGGCCGTGGAGCGCCTTCTGTACATGCGCTGTTGCTCTCTTCCACAGCTCAGTGACTCGGCATTTTGCGCCCGGTCTGATAAGCGATGGAAAGGTCTATACCCACAAAGACGTGACGATGAACTTTTCGGGGATGCTCAAATAGTTCCGTCGGATCGTCGCCTGCCGTCGGATTTAATGGGAAACGGAGTATAGCAGCGTGAAGGTTGTGAATGACGCAGCACTATTCACTTTGAATAACCATTTAAATTGAATGGTCTTCGTCCCTGTCCCCTTCTTCGTCCCCTTCTTCTATTCGGCGCTTTCCATTTAGTGATGCACCAACTAGCCCATTTATCTATTCTACTAAATGACCATTCGCACACCTCTCTTAATAAGGCGGAAAAAGAAAAAAAGCGTCACTCACCACTAAAGGTCCTATAAAAGGTCCAATTTTCGAAAGCCACCCAGGTATACTTGATATCGTTGAAGCTGAAGTACGGTTCTCCAATGATGCCGTTCCTCTTCAGATCGGTATAAATTCCTCCGGGGACTTGAGCGGAAAAATTCATAGCTGGAAAAGAAAAACAAAATAGCAACATTATGCATCACCAGGATGAACCTGATTCGACAAAGCTTGGGAACGGGCTCGTCTAGTGTCACCGAGTCACCGAATAGGCTAATCAGTGTCGCGTGGTATTGGTTACTCCGCTGCTTTGTTGACATTAAAAGGACCCTGAAACAAAAATGGGGTTATATAGACGTAAGTGAAAACTGCGCTTAAATGTCTATGCCCTGTTTTATTAATATTAATTTTTTGTTTCAGCGTCGTTTAATGTTTAGGTAGGTGCGTAGCTAAACCAACACCAGACAACATACAATCAGAGAACAACAGAAGAGCCTCCGTGCAGTAAAATCGGGATAAAACACGCTTAGTCTTAAAGGAGTATATATTAAATAATTTTTTTTTTCACTAGCCACTTTAGTAGCACAATTATGACATATTCGCACGGTCAATTTACAGCCTCCTGGAGCACTCTAATATGCCGATGCTCATTCGCCAAGTCGGAGTCCGGCGCTCTAAGTATATTCGACTGGTTCTTTCAGGGCGCTCTCAGATTATCGGATCGCGCCGTACTCTTACTCGTTGCACTGTGAGGAGCTATGACTTCAAAGTGGGAGCGGTGGGAGCGCGTAGAAGAGGACCGGTCACGTGATCCCAACCCCTTACGCTGACTAGAAGAGCCAATCACTGCGATTTACGGAATCAGCTCAGCGAATGATGAGGCGGAGCATCTGTTTAGACCTAAAAATGAAGTCTGCGCTGTGGCATTACGCAATGCAAGACGTCATGCTTGCATTGCGTAATGCCACAGCGCAGACTTTATTTTTAGGTCTAAACAGATGCTCCGCCTCATCATTCGCTGAGCTGATTCCGTAAATCGCAGTGATTGAACGTTTAGAGTAAACTGCACTCTAAAAAAAGCCCGTGCGTCTACTTTCCCGCACAACACTCGGAGAGCCAATCACCGCAGCTCACGGAGATAGATCAGCGAATGACGATGCCGAAACATATGTTTAGACCAAAAAAACGCAGTCTGAGTGGTGACATTAAGCAATGCAAGCGTGACGTTTTGTATTGCTTAATGTCACAACTCAGACTTTTTGGGTCTAAACATGTTTCGGCATCGTCATTTGCTGAGCTGCCTCCATAGGTTGCGGTGATTGGCTCTCCAAGTGTTGTGCGGGAAAGTAGACGCACGGTCTTTTTTTAGAGTATGGGATCACCTCCCATCTCTTTCCACCCTAGAAGAGCGAACGCCGGAGAAGATGTTGCCTCCTCTCTAGCGTTCGCTCTGCTAAAGCGGAAAGAGGAGGGAGGAGCTTTATACCTTACACTCGGAGACAACCTTTCTCGGCCTTTTCGAGGAATGGAGAAGATCGCGCGCAGCATTTACCGGCGCTCAAAATGGAAGAGGGCACGCGTGCTTATACCTTCGACTGCATTGCCAAGAAAACTTGTCCCCGAGTATAGTGGTGACATCAGGCCATTTTTGTGGCGACGGTTTTGTTTCATTTTTGCTCAGCAGCACGTGAAGGAGCGTCTTCCGCCGGCACGAGCTCCTTGACTGTTACTCGGGGACGTTGAGCCAATTATAACCTCTTTGGTGTTACTAGAGTGTTCAAATGGCTTTTTTTTTAGGGGCGAAGCTCCTTAGGGTCTAGCCTTGTCCGTCCGTCCTTCTGTCCGTCCGTCCGTGCTCGCATCGATTGCCATCCCATCTGTCTTCTTAAAAAAAGAAAAAAAAAATGTTTGCGCTGTCGACAGGATTCGAACCTATGCGGGGAGACCCCAATGGATTTCTAGTCCATCGCCTTAACCACTCGGCCACGACTGTGGGACGAGTAGGGGGCTCTGAGATGTGGTAGTAACTCAAGAGCTGGGGATGTCATGGATGAGACGCTGCATGTAGCCGCTCAACGTCTATACTGGACAAGGCGCTGCGTCAAATGCGTATATAATCGCGTTCAACTTTGCCTGCATTGGCTCAACGTTTATAGACGAGAGGGCGCTGCGTTCAAATGCTCAAATGCGTATATAACCACGTTCCATACCACACATTTTCGTTCTGACATGGACCGTTGACTTAAGCGGTGGAGATGCGTTCCCACGGCTTCTAGCGGATCCAAGCTGATCCGCTAGAAGACCCACTGGCTCTGCATTTCACCGACCATAAAGCAGTAATAATGAAGTCGAAACGCAACCCGGAGCTCAGCACTACCTATGAGCAATAAAAAAAATATCAGCACCATCAGCACTACCTATGAACAATAAAATTAGTACCATCAGCACCACCAGAGCTTCGCCCCAATCAACATCATTCACCACGTGGAGATGCGGTCATTTTTTGTTTTTTGCCACCTACTTCTTTGTTTTTGCTTTTGTGAGCGCGTGCTCTCAGAATCGGGGACTGCAAACAGTGGCATCATCATAGACAAAAGAAAGTTGATGCACTATTTATCCGAACTATCTTTTTTGTCCATCCACCCAATAAGTTTTTTCGTTGTTGTTTTCTTTTAAAGAAAGCCTAAGAAAATATAGTGGGGTGGATAAGATGCAAAGGTGTGGAATAATTCTTTATCTAGAATCAGCTCCTTCTTTATAAAGGTTATCTGCCAAAGTCATCGTCGTAAGCTATTATTTCGTTACATTAAAATAACTGTTTCGGCGTTCTAGATAAAGCAGCGTTGCTTTTATTTGCTTTTAGATTGGTGGACACCACGTGCCGTATGTAAGTAGAAATTAAAAAAATATTATAAAAAGTCAAGTACAATGAAACTGAGATGTTATCTACTTCAATAAAATAGCAAGCAAACGGGACGGAATATGATGCAGAAAAGCTACAATACATTAAACATTCTCTCAGAGTAACGCGACCAAGTACGTGTTAACGAAACATTTTTTTCATACTTATTTGTTCTTTTAAAGCAATATTTTTCAATCTGGGGTATCAACTGTATCTAGACACGGACACGAACAAGAAAGGTGACAACCAGCGTCCCTTTATTTTGACCATTCTAATTTATCTTCATGTTTCTTCTTAGTCTTAGGGTTTAAACATCATGATGAGAAGATGCAAACACGCCTGCACTTTGATCATTTTTTTCGCTAATAAACAGTGTCTCAGCTCAGGCCTTATTCTTGACCAAAGTATTACAAGGTATCAGTCGCTAAACTTAGAAATTGTATCACAGTGATTCGAGACTCCGCCTAACCTATGTAAAGAAGCATGGCTGCGAATAGTTTATTTTTTTACTTGCGTAAAATCTAGTTGTAACCTTTGGGAGAACCCTTACACTTCGAATTCACTGTCGACTCCCATGGACGTGCGTATCAGCTGTGCCCGATGGATATTCAATCAAAGCTTCTAATTAACAATTTGTGCGCAGGCATGTGTTTGCAGGTTCTTTTGACGGCATCGTAGATAGACAGAAATGCATAAAAAGCTGTATTAAAAAATTAAAATGGCCACGGTTTTATCGAAATGAAAAAAAAAGCCCCTTCTAGATTTTGTCACAACCTAAGTTGAAATTACCAAGTGGGGGAGATGGTTGCTCTAACTGTTTAGATCACCTCTTCAGTATACCTACGACACGCCTTTTATATATATATATATATGTCCTTGTAGCGCGTCCGTTTATATCAAATTTGTGATAAAGGACACGCGTCATTCATATGTTTGCGTGGGAGCGTTTGCCAACTTTCGAAAACACGATAACATATAAATGACGCAACAGTCGCGATAAATGCAATACGCGCAATATCATCGTTACCCTGCCCGTCATACATTCGTTTTCCTCCGTTTGCCATGGACGGGAGTTTCTCCGCAGAGATATATGGTGGGCAAAAAGGAGAGGTGTGACGATCGCGCGGGCGAGGGCGGTCCCTGGATTCATTTCCATATTATATACCCAAGCGCTGTTCATAAACAAGCCTGCGTTTCCCCCACACCGGCTGTGGGTACTGCGCGTGCTCAGTGACGAAAACAGCTCCACCGTGATGGCGTGACGACTTAAATACATTTCTCAGTATCGTGTACTCATTATCTAAAAAAAATTTAAAATCTTTTGCAAGAAAAAAAAAAAGAAATTGTCGCTGGAATATTTTATGGGAATAATAATTCGCTCACCCCAGCGGCAAGATAACCGATCGCAAACTTGAAACGGAAACGACGAAACAATGAACGGGAAACAAGCGCAGAACGAAAGGTGCAGACTCAAAAAGCCAACGAAACAACAAATAGGAAGAAATAAAAAAATAATATAAAAAACACGCAGCATTTTTGGGATTTCTTTTTTATGTTTGACCCTACTACGACAAGAATTGCGATAGCCCGACCCTTTCATGAGCATAGCGATTTCAACAAGACTGGAAACAAGCTATGAGCAAGATGAGCTCTCAAAATGCAATCAATGAATCCTCCCAAAGTTGTATGACTTTTGAAGGGATTCCTAGAGCTTAGTATGAAGAATAAAATAATCAACAACCGCGAGAAAGACAGTAGTGCGTCGTTGTGTCCAGCTGTGTTTTTTTTTAAGTGTAACCATCTTTAAATACGGCGTTTTGGGTACCCGACTTGAAGAAAATGCGGCACGTGCCATGCCTACTATATGTAAGCCCTCCTTGTTATTCAGTCGTTCTTTTGCGTATAATATAACATTTGTTTAATGTCAACTCCGGATATCGTGACTCGTGGCGCTTAGTAACACAGTGCGTGTTACTAAAGCTTCAATACTCCACGTTCACTTATTAAAGCTTCAATACTACACGTTCACCGTTGTCTATAAATCAGGTAAACGCCATCTCGACGCTGACGGTTTGTCCCAATGTCCACTTCCCACCGACCCTTACTCCCAGCATGCCTCGACACAGCAGATCCAGCACCACTCCTCGACAACTTCGACTTAGAATCGGCACAGCTGTCCGATGACTTCTTGAAATCTATTCTTGACACCCTCCACAGCACCCTGCGACTCCCAACTCGCCGTACAGAACGCCTTGCCCGCCTGTTCACTCTTCGTGACGGTATTCTTTACAGGAGGAACTATGACCCCCAAGGATGACCGTGGCTGCTCGTCGTGCCACGGTACCTTCAGAAAGAACTCATTCGGATTCACCACGACGACCCTACAGCCGGACACCTCGGGTTCTGCAAAACATATATCAGAATTCGCGGCAAGTACTTTTGGAACGGAATGCAACGCACCATCACGCGATACGTTCGCGCGTGTCACTAATGCCAGACCAAGCAAAGGCTTACAACAAAACTTGCAGGAGCACTACGGCACATCCCTTCCCCTAACCACCCGTTCCAATGCATTGGTATCTACATTCTTCGCCCCTTTCCGCTCTCGACCGCAAATAACTTCTGGGTAATTGTCGTCATCGACTACTTCACACGCAATGTAGAAACGAAAGCGGTGCCAGCCGCTACAGCCTGCAAAGTGGCTACCTTCTTCCTGCACTCCATCGTGCTCCGTCACGGTGCTCCTTTATACCTAGTCACAGATCGCAGTACTCTATTCTTAGTTCACTTGCTTCAAGAACTCCTCCGTCTTGCTAATCCCGTGCACAACATCACGAACGCGTATCATCCACAAACAAATGGCCTCGCTGATCGTTTCAATCGAACTCTAGCTCACATTATCTTCATGTATGTCGCAGACGTCAACAAAAATCGGGAGGCCATTTTTTTATATGTCACGTACGCCTAGAACCTCCGCCACCAAGTCACCACAGAATACTCACCTTACTACCTCTTATACGCAAAAGAGCCACTCTCAACCTTGGATACCGTTTTATCCCATGTTGATGACAATGCACTTGACGATCACATCGACGAAGTTTTCTACCACGCAGAGGAAGCAAGACAACTGTCCCGGATTCACACACTACAGTCGCAGCAACACAAGTCCTTCGCCATGCGGGAATTCACACTGATGTCGCGTACCAAGTAGGCGACGAAATTCTTCTCTGGACGCCTATACACTCTCCTGGGAACAGCAAGAAACTCCAAAAACTATTCACTGGCCCCTTCAGGATTTTACGACTCCTCTCATCAACCAACTTCGAAGTTACTCGAGTTCGCCCTCTCGTGACTAATGTTCAAAATCAATCGAAATAGTGTACGTCGTACGTATGAAGCCCTACTTTCGCCAAGCACCATAAAAACACGTGCCAGCGGCCCGTCACTTTCCTCACCGGGAGGGTAATTGTTGGAAGACGACGTGGCGCAGTGACGCGGGGTCCGGCCCTGAGCGCACTACTCGCGCCATCGCGCTACAATCTGCGCAAGACTTACAGCGCGGCTCTCTGCTCGCAACAAGATTGACGGTCTCCGCCTAGCACATCACAAGCTCCTCCTGTTTGGAGTGAGATACCTGTTAACTTTTCATTACATTTTTTAGAAAGTAGGAAGTTAACGGACAAAAGGATACGCCACGAATCACATGCCGCATTCCTTGAGACTTGCCTCGACGCGCACATTGCTCCCAGGGGTTTACAATTTCTTTTTCTACCTAGTATGACAAATCTCTCCGAAAGAGATTTAAAAAAAAAAAATGAATTCGGTGCTTACAAATGCTTCTCACGGTTTAGTAAAAATAGTTAAAAATCACTGTCAGACAACTTCGACGAATGTTCAAAGGGTTGAAAGTAATTTGCTTCGCGCCAACGAACTGTCGCCGCAGGAAACCGCAGCACTAAAATCATTTGAAGAAAATAAACGTGGGATCATCAGGGAGGTAAAGAATAGAAAGCTAGCTAGGGATAATGTTGAAGATCCCCCGACGACGGTAAGTGGACGGGACATGCAGAATTAACTCTCTTAATCGAAGCAACATAGTTAATTGATCCAGTGTAGAGCTAACCCACGACGAAGAGTTGCTCCTCTCAAGGGGTCTTAACTTCTGCCCGACCACAGGCCAGTACGACGATTTCACGCTCCTCCAGGATCTCGATAATTTCGCATGAAGCCTTCGACTTCAGGAATTCTTCTTTGAAAAGCCCCAACAAAGCGCATCTCCTCTGCCTTCGACATCGTCCGGCTGGACTCCCGGTCCCAACAGAGATAAGCATCTAGACCTTTATATTCAGGCGGTCCAAAAGGACATTTTGTCAGCTTATATAAATCAGCAACCGCGTCACTATAACCTCTCGCTTCCCGAACGCAAGGCACTCAAGGATCTAGGTAACAGAAAATATATCATAATCAAAACAGCTGACAAGGGGGGTGCCATAGTTATACTCAACATCTCGGATTACATAAAAAAAGGCTATAGGCAACTAAACGATGCCAAATTCTACCGTCATCTAAACAACGACCCAACTAGTCAGCATGCCAAACTTATACACACGACTTATCCAGCTAGAGAAACAAGGTGAAATTACCGACAAAACTTTACGGGGGTTAACTGCTAAACACGCCGTACCTGGGCGCTTCTATATGTTACCTAAACTCCACAAAGAAGGGAATCCCGGCTGCCCTATTATATCGGGCTCAGGAACGCTCACCAAGCCAATTTCTAGTTTCGTTGATAACCTCATCAGACACATCCCGCCTACCTTCCCGTCGTACATTCGTGACACGACTCACTTTCTCAAAGAAATTTCTAAAATTAAAATACCCAAGGATGCTTTTCCAGTGACAATGGATGTAACTGCTCTGTACACCAATAGTTCCCATAAAAACGGCATAGAGGCGCTTGTGAGGGCATATGATGCCCACAGGAGGGATGACTTCCCGGAGGGCCAAGTTCTGGCTGTCCTTTCGAGCCTGGTTCTTGAGCTAAATAGTTTTAAATTTGACGGAAAATTTTTTCTTCAAACTAGATGTAGCGCAATGGGCACGAAAATGGCCCCGAACTTTGCAAATATATTTATGGGTGACCTAGAATCAACTTTTCCCGCATCCTGCCCACTCCAACCGATGTTCTACAGAAGGTATATTGATGACGTATTTTTTATCTGGTCACACGCAGAAAATGAGCTTCTCAAGTTAATCGCAGATTTTAACTCCGCGCACCCTTCCATTCGCTTTACACACAGCTACTCGAAAACTGACATTAATTTCTTAGACGTTAGAGTAATAATTAAGGACACAACTCTGGTCACTCAACTGTATTGAAAACCCACGGACAGCCAGAAATATTTGCACTTCGACAGTTGTCATCCTCGACTTTGCCGAACCAGTATTCCGTACAGCCAGGCTCACAGGTTTAAACGTATATGTTCTAATAACGATGCTTCTGATTCCAACGCTAATCAACTACGCTAGGTTTTAAAAGAGCAAAAATACCCCGAAAATCATAAATGACGCAATTAGTAAGGCGCGCGCCCTCGATCACAACCTCTTGTTAGGTGACAGCGGTCCTCAGGTGGAGACAAGCCGACAGGCCAGCCTCGTGCTGACCTTCAACAATAAGTCTCCGAATGTCACCGCCATATTAAGAAAACATTTTAATATTTTACAACAAAGTGAACGCCTCGCAAAAGTTATTACTACCGTCCCCCGGTGTGCAGACGCTCGCGCAACATTAAGGATTCCTTAGTTAGGTTCAAGATAACTGCCACTGAGAGCACTGGGAGTCGGCCATGCGGAAAGTCGGGATGTGGGGTCTGCCCACACGTAACACCGAGAAACTCCATAAAAAGTACAAACTCCAACTTCACCTACAAAATTTATGGCAACTTGAATTGCGACACCAGTAATGTAGTATACCTTTTACAGTGCAGCACTTACGGCGCGCAGTACGTGGGCCAGACAGAGACACCTTTCCGATTGCGGTTTAATAATCACAGATCGCATGCAAAATCAAACCCCACATTCCCCGTTTTAAGACATGTTAGCGATCCAAAACATTCGTTTGATAAGCTCCAAGTTACATTTCTACAGTCTGGTTTCAAAAGCAATCGAAATCGCGAACAAAAAGAATCGTACCTTATTCACAAGTTCAAAGCCGGTATCAATAAACATCCCGGCATTATGTCTTCTATTCACGCGGAACATACACAATCCTCCTGTATTAGCGTGAGCGTACACATTCCACAGGCTATAGTCCATCCACGATTTATTTTATATAGAGTTCGTTCTAATAATATTTTTAACGGAAAAGGCAGCTGATAACGTGTTTTCCCAAATGCTGTTTTTTTATGTTGTTTTTTTTTTCGCGCAATTGGCGCCTGCAGTTTTTATGGCTCCCTCTCCGTTTCCGTTCAGTCAAGTTTTCCAATGTTGTACAAATTATTATTTTTTTTTTACAGTTTTACGTTGGGGGCTTATCCTTCGGGCTAGGCCCCAAATAATCGGCTTTTGTGGCGATAACTGTATCGAGTCTATCGTGGGGCTCTTGAAGGAGCCAGGTGTTTAGAATTAGCATAATTCCTTGACGTCATTGGCCACGTGATGTAACCAAGGTGTGTCAATATTTCGTCAAATGTAACCAGTCTCAAAAAAGGTCTGTCTCAGGCCGAAACATCGACAAACTTTACGAATAATATGTTTTAAAAACTCCAACAACCACCTCAAGTGCGTTTTCTTCCATATATACATATATATATATATATATATATATATATATATATATATATATATATATATATATATATATATATATATATATATATATATATATATATATATATATATATATACACACACAACGGGGGGTGGGGTGGGGGGGGGAGGGGGAGGACACCGAGCTAATCCGGGATGGCTGGAGCATCTGACGCCGCCTCGCACCCGACCAGCCCATCACAACCGGGTCCATTAACAATATTCAAGAGCAGTGGCCGCCTCTGCCGCAGAGGGAACCTCGACGGATGCCAGCCGGCGAGCGTCTCGCTCATGGAGATGTTCCCGCCGGGCCGGGTCTGCCATCACAACCTGGTCCCCACTTGTGCGATCTCGTCCACTGGGGCGGCCGGGTCTGCCACCTTTCGGCGCTTCCGCCGGACCTAGTTAAACGCCGTCGGGACAAGGCTCCTCCGCTCGTCCAGACTCCAGCGCTCCTCCACGCTCCTAGAGCCCCTATAACCTCAGAACTTTCTCCAATGCAGCAGGCGCCCGTCCCAAGAGGATGTATTGACTGAGTTATCAGCCAGGTACCGCCCCTTTGCCCCCCAGATCTAGGACATTCCTTATAGTTCGAAAAATCATAGACAAACGAATTCAGGACAGTCTGCACGCGGATATCCTTCCAGATCTACCTAGACAAAAATACTGTACCAAAAGGTTTTAAGATGTCGACTTTGCCTTTTCTGAGCACTTTTAAGGATAATGAACGGCAGACTTGGGAGGGCACTCTCACGGAAGCCTTGCTTAAACTTGTTAATATTAGAAAACAACATCACTTTAGGATGATGTCAGCGAAATTGCTCGAGGAGGGGGGGGGGGGGGGGGGTAACGGCCAGGGATACTCTTAGCATCGCTGAGAAAGATGAACTTGCACGCAAGCTATTAACAGAAAAGATGCACCGAAATGTGTGCTATTAAGAAGAAAACATTTGGCCGTGACAGGATTTCTGGTCCGCTTGCAGATTATGGTCGTGGTTTTGGGCGACACCTAGAGCCAGACACTCCTGGCAGTAATCCATACACGGGAAATTTAACGACCATTTCAGCATCATATGGGACCAGTCCTGACTCATGACCACAACAACAAAAAAAAAAACAATCCTTGCAATCGTGGTAACACTTCACGGAACACCACACAAGCGGCACCAGCCTCCGTGGCCAATCGTATGGAACTGTCGAACGAAAACGAACTCGGTGACAATATTGTAAACTTGTCAAACGCAATTCTCACAACGGAAGAAATTAGAGTCCTCTCTAAGGGACTGAGCTTCTGTCCAGCAATGGGTGGATATAATGAGTTTCAGTTGTACCAGGACTTGGACAGCTTCTTCGCGCAACGTACGCCGCAGAGAGTATTTTCATGAAAGCCCACAGGACCGAGACCTCTCTCTTCCTTCCAGTTCGAAGAAACATCGGACGCCAAAAACAGAGCGGAATAAGTATTTGGACCTTTACATAGAGGTTGTCCAGCGAGAGGTTTTATCGGCATTTGAAAAACGCCGAGCTCCTAAACACAATTTCTCAGTCTCCGAAAACAAGTGCTTGAGGGATCTCGGTTCCAGAGACGACATTGTTATTAAGCCAGCTGAGAAAGGCTCGTCGTTCTCAACACAGAAGATTACATCAAGGAAGGCTTCCGACAGCTAAGTGATCCACGATTCTACGAAGAGCTACGTTATGACCCGACATCGGAAATTGAGTCAGTCATCCTGACGGCTTTGTCCGACGTAAAAATTACAGGCAAAATAACTAACAATATTTTTGATTCCATGAATTCATGGCATCCCAAATCGGGCCGTTTTTATACACTGCCTAAGATTCACATAAAGAAAACAACCCGGGGAGATCTATCGTATCAGGCATGGGGCCTGTTACCGAACGAATATCAAATTTCGTTGACTTATTAATCAGAGAAATCTCTCCAACCTTCCCGTCGCTTTTGAGGGATTCTAACCACTTCCTCCGGGAGTCGGATAACTTGGTAATGCCGGCTAACTCCTACCTTGTAACATTGGATGTTGCTGCACTTCACACTAATATCCCACATGAGGACGCCATCGCAGCGGTCACGGAGGCCTATGCACAAGCTCGCAAAACAATCTACCTAGATTGCCAGTCATTAACGGCACTAATACGACTGGTATTTGCATGCAATCCCATTGAATTCGCCGACAAACACTATTTTCAAACTAGTGGGACTGCCATGGAAACAAAAATGGCTTCAAATTACGAAAACATTTTTGTTGCACAGCTCGAGAGCAAATTTCTGTTGAGCTGTCACATCTAACCACATTTCTATAAGAGGTACATCGATGTCCTCTTTATGATATGGACGAGCACGGAGGACGACCTAAACAGATTCATTGCTGCCTTCAATTCAGCGAATCCTTCAATTCGGTTCACCTATAGAATCTCGCAACCCTCAATTAACTTCTTTGACGTCACTGTCGAAGTCGTTCACAACAAGCTAACTGCCAAGTTGTATAGAAAATCGACAGACAGGCAGCAATATCTTCATTTTGATAGCTGCCATTCCCGCCATTACAAAGATAGTATTCTCTATTCCCAAGCACACCGGTTTAAACGAATTTGCAGCAGTGAACACGATGTTAAGCAAAACACTGATAATTTAAAGAGGGTGCTCACCAAATAAACATATCCAACACACATAGTCAATGACGCCATATAAAAGGTGAGAACGCTCAACCGCATGACAGCGTTTAACAAGAACAGTGGAATCAACTCAAGCAATATTCGGTGCAATCTAGTTTTAATGTATGCAAGCAATCTTCCTATGGTTAACATTCTTCGTAAAAATGATGACATTCTGTCTCACAGCCAGCGTCTCCAAACTGTCTTTCCGGAACCACCGCGA
This sequence comes from Ixodes persulcatus, assembly GCA_013358835.2. Taxonomy (NCBI): domain Eukaryota; kingdom Metazoa; phylum Arthropoda; class Arachnida; order Ixodida; family Ixodidae; genus Ixodes; species Ixodes persulcatus. The sequence goes on from JABSTQ010010989.1 coordinate 632,529, forward strand.
GTTGTTTACCATCAGAGAAAAAAGAGAAAAAAGCTTAAAGATATTCTAGTGCGATCCAAATTTACTTCCACAAAGTTTGGCGGTTGTCGGCCCTGCAAAAAGCTGCAGTGTAAATTGTGCAGTCAAATGAATGAAGCCATAGAGCCAACCAGTACCAATTCCGAATACACCTCAACTATAAACGGAGACTTTGATTGCGACACAGCAGATGCTATTTACCTCCTCCATTGCGGTGTATACAACATGCAATACGTTGGTCAAAGGGACCTTCCCTTTAGATTCATATTTAACAACCACAGGGCCCACGCCACCTCAGACCCCGGCCTCTCGCGTTCCAAACATTTGCGTCTGCCTAAACACAACTTCAGTAAGATATCTGCTACATTGCCGCAATCAGGGTTCCGCACAACGCGCAAAATGGGACAGAGATAATCATTTCTAATCAGAAAATGTATGAAAAAATGAAAAAATACTTCTCACGCGCTCAAAGTCTTTCTGAAAATTACTGATTTAGTGGTTTTCGATGACGCTCAGCAAGTTTATAATTGGAACCATATGACTATTTTTATTATATGAAAAGTTATTTAACTAATTTTAATTAATCAGCCGACTGATCGTTACAATTAGCCCCCTATACTATGTCCCCCTGGTCGTATAACTCACCTGCACAAACCGCATAAGTGTAACTTACACGGCTTTTTTAAAGCAAACCTGTTAAGCTTAAAAAAACGCCCGCTATGTATATATATATATATATATATATATATATATATATATATATATATATATACATATTGTGAGACTTTGGGAATAAGAAAAATGTTTAATGAATGAAAATAAAGGAAATAATAAAGGAATGGCTGAGTGAAGGCTGATGGCTCGTCATGGCTGGCTGGCGTTCCTCTACTTCTTCTTCGTCTTTTCCTGTCTCTGAGGCCATATCAAGCACGTTCGGCGCTGTGGGCAGGCACGCTGCTCACATCCGACCCTCTTTTTTTTTTTTTTTTTTGAGGGTTAACAAAGTTCTTTTTGTCAATAACTTTAACGCTGGGACTAGGCTTGGCATGGGAAAACGGAGTTTGGTACGTGAAGCGGAGTCCGAGAGGACGAAATTCGAGGGGACCGAGTCCGAGAGAACGGTCGGGGTCCGGCCGGGTCTCTGATGAGTCCGTCTCGGGCTCTGTTGTTGCGTTAAAATTGTTACGGGGACAAATCGTAGTCCTGTAGCTGTTTCGGTTGTGTCCGATAGCGTTGTGGTTTCTGGTCTGTTGGGTGGGCTGTTGAGCTTGCGTTCCGGTTCAATGAGGGCACGGCTTGCATACTCAGTGAAAATCTCTATGCCATTCTGCCTCTGAGAGAGGACAGCACCATGGGCTGTGGCTGGGGCATCTGTAGCAACAGTTGTTAGCGCAACTGCATCGAAGTGTCCAAGGATTGGCGCCGAGGTGAGGGCTGCATGAAGGGTCTCAAATGCTTGTTGAACTCAGGTGTCCAGTTGAACTCAGGTCTTCGAATAACAGCTTGCAGGGGGGCAGCAATCTTCGAAAAGTTGCTAATGAATCTCCTGTAAAAGTAGGCTGTCTGAACCCAGGAGAGCAGTTGCTTTGAGGTCAATTGTGTAGGAATGCGTAGAATGGCTTCAACTTTGGAGGGGTCTGGCTCTTTTCCTTTATCAAAAATCAGGAAGCCAAGAAACTTCACAGAGGGCGCGGCAAACTTGCATTTCGGTAACAAAATCTTGAAGCCGGCTTGTTGGAGAAGACTCGTAGTCTCATCCAAAAGGTCCAAGAATTCCAAGAATTCAACGGCGAACACAATGATGTCGTCGAGGTACGCCCTGACTCCTGACTTGGTCTGTCTAGGTTTCAAACTTGTAAAAACTTTGTTCATTGTCTGTTGGAATGTTGCTGGTGCGTTTTTCAATCCAAAGGGCATTCGGGTCCATTTGAAAGTACCATGATGCGTAATGAACGTAGTCTTGTCTTGGTCGGACTCCCTGACACGAATTTGCCAGTAGGCAGAGCACAAGTCCAGGACCGCGAACAAAGAGCATCCCGCAAGATCGTCTAGGATGTCGTCGGCCCGGGGAAGCGGTTGCAGGACGTTGATCGTCATCTTGTTTAATGGGATGTAGTTCACACACAGTCTCTTCTTATTTTTCTGTGTGACCACAATGGCTGGAAATCCCCATGGTCCCGAGGATGGCTTGACGATACCCTTGTCGAGAAGCGTGACGACCTGGGTCTCGAGGAATTGTCTATCAGTCGCCGTGTAGCGGTACGGCTGTCGTCCATATGGTTTTGCTTCAGGCACAAGGTCAATTTGATGTTCAGTGCCTTCATAGAGGCCAAGGTCGAGAGGGTCACGCGGGAAGAGGTCAGTGTGGTGGAGCAAGATGCGTTTCACATCATGCTATTGTTTAGTCGTGAGCTGGGAGCCGATGCAAACGCCATCAAGAGCAGTTTCACTTGATACGGATGCACATGATTGTGAGCCATATGTGAGACTTTGATTTGGTGATGCGGTTGCCGCTAGTTGTGGCAGAACAGAGGTTGAGGGCTCTTGACGACAGGCTGCGTTGTTCAGCTCACTCCATAGTGGTGCATCCTCGTCAGGCTCATGCTTGGTCTGCAGAGGCTCGGCCGTAGAGTGCGGAGGATCAAACTGCGAGAGATTGGACCGTGTGAGGATCACGGCGTTTGACATCCTTGGTAAAAGTTCTTCTCTACATTGTACAACCATGTTTCTGTTGGGTTGGCAAATGATAGGCAACTCTGGGGGCCTAATGTGAAGCTCGGCTTGTGCGATGCGAAACCAGTCTTCTCCCAATATGAGAGGTAAGGCGTTTCTTTCGAGGAACTGCTGCTTCGACTGTGGCTGACATTGGCCCAATTGCAATCAAGAGTGGGACCACACCTTTTGGAGTGACGGAAGCGCCGCCAACGACGAGCAAGGGTGGTTTCGTCCATGGCATTAGGGCGAGTTCGTTGACAAGGCTTGCAGTGATGACTGTTATGCTGCTGGAACCACTGTCGGGAAAGGCGCTGACTGTGCCAACTCCAGTTATGTGAGCTGGAACGACTGGGCACTTCAGCTTAGAACCATGCAAGACGTCTAGTTGGCTAACTAGAGCTGTAGGTTCATGTGGTGTTTTCGGCTTGGACTGATTTGGAGGCTGTTTTGGCTTGTTACACTTGCTTGCGAGATGGCCAGGCTTTTTGCAATTGTAGCAGATGGCTTCTTTGATGTCTTGTCCCGGTCGGTATGCTGGGGAACCATATTTTGTGGAAATTGTATTGTACCTGGCTTCCTGTTCGTCGGGAGGCATATCTGCGATGCGCGTGCGGCCAGTTTGTGGTGTACCGGGCGTACAATTGAAGTGCATGGTTGAGCCGCTCGCTGAGAAACGTCCATCCCAGGTTGGCTTTGGGAATGTGCGCGTGCGGGCCAGACGGGAGTGGTCTATCGTTCGGTCCACTTCGGACACGATGTTGAGGAAGTCGTCCACTGTTCGGGGTCGGTGGACAGCAATGGATGTGGCGATCTGATCATCACGAATGCCTTGAACAAGGTATTCAATACGTTCCTTGTCAGTGATGGGAACTGGACATCGCGACATGATCTTGAGCTTGGCGAAGGCATACTGCTGTAGGCTATCGCCAGGTTTCTGGGTGAGGGCTGTTACCTTCTGTTGCCATTGAATGAGCGAAAGTTGCTCGCCGAATTGTTCTTTCATTCCGGCTTTCCAAATGGTCCAGGTGGTAAGTTGTCGCCCTGTTGACGCATGCCAGTCAGCTGCGACACCACGTAGCTTCCCTTGAGCGATGGCTAAAAGAGTGGGGTCTTCCCATCTTGCAAGGCGCTGAGTGCGTTCAAGCTCTTCAATCCAGTGCTTGAACGTAGGAGTGCCGCCTCCGTTGAAAGTGGGCAGCGAAGCTGATAGATCTGGCAGAGTTGTCACGTGCACTTGGTTCGCTTGATTGGCTAGCGTCGTCATCATTACGGCCATGTTTTGGTGAAGGAATGCGGCCATGCGCTGCATGTTCTCAGCTTCGTCTGTGGTAAACGCTGGCATAGTCGGGAATAGCGTTGCAGGAGCCAGTGCATTTGGCGGGTTTTGGGTGGCATCAGTCAAAAGCCTGTCAATGAGCTCTTCCTTGTTTCCGACTGTGCTAAGGTTTCGGCGTTGAACTTCTATTTTGAGGAACTGAACGCTCAGGGTCGCGAGATCTTCGGCTGTAGCGTTATCCCAGTTGATAAGCGACATCGTTGTTCTGGGCGGGCGATGGGCAAAGTGGAGGCTGGTAGGCTTAAAAATGGCTTAGCGTTCGGCTACGCGGATGAAAGCGGGCAGGCAGGCTTACGTGGCGATTAGGTGGCGAAGGCAGGTTGACGGCGTCGACTGCGCCATATGTGAGACTTTGGGAATAAGAAAAATGTTTAATGAATGAAAATAAAGGAAATAATAAAGGAATGGCTGAGTGAAGGCTGATGGCTCGTCATGGCTGGCTGGCGTTCCTCTACTTCTTCTTCGTCTTTTCCTGTCTCTGAGGCCATATCAAGCACGTTCGGCGCTGTGGGCAGGCACGCTGCTCACAATATATATATATATATATATATATATATATATATATATATATATATATATATATATATATATATATAAATATATGAAGAGCGGTCCCCGCTCGAAACGTCGTAATAAACTTCGAATTAGTAACTCCGACAGTACGCATCTTTGACTTATATATATATATATATTGTAGCGTACAGGGAAGACCAGGCGGTGGGAGTCAGGACAGGTCCGCTTTTACTACCGTCTGCCCAGCCTCTTAGCCGAAAATCAAAAAGAAGGCGCGCGCAATCGTTGTCTTCTTCCCCGGTCCCATCGCACAGCGTCGTCTTCGCTACAATTCCCCCCCATCAGGATGGTGCCATCCTGGCAGAAGGAGTTGGGGGGTCTGAGGAGAAGTAGGGCTTCATCCGTGACACGTGAACGATCTCTCGATGGTGACGGCGACGGTCGCTGGGAGGGGGGACGGGTTCCACCTTGTAATTGACTGGTGATGTTGATTCTAGGACTTTGTAAGGGCCATGATATTTGCGAAGAAGTTTCGAAGAAAGTCCAGGCTGTTTCATGGGCATCCATACCCACACCAAATCACCGTTGTTGTAGGTTACGGAATGGTGATGGTCATGATAACGGTGCTTTTCGTGGTTCTGATGCTCAGATGTGCGAAAACGAGCTAACTGCCGACATTCTTCGAAACTTCTCGGTTGTTTCCGTTGTTGGCAGAGTAGGCAAGAACGAACATACTTTTGTATGGAGCGATACATGCCGGACCAGTAATATCGGCCACGTACACGTTGGTAGGTCTTCGAGATGCCAAGATGGCCAGACGTTGGATCGTCATGGAAGCACCGTAGCACATCCATACGAAGTTGGCGAGGTAGTGCTAATAACCATCGCTGACCATCGGTGGAGTAGTTACGGCGGTACAAGAGGCCATCTCGAACAGAAAAATGTCGCGCTCGTTTGCAAAACTTGCGGTTGTCGGAAGTGGATGTACCTGTGATATGTTGCACAAGGGCGGCAGTACCAGGATCTTGAAGTTGTTCTTGTGCCACCGTATCGAGAGAGAGAGAAGCCAATGTGATGGGGTTGTCGTCGTCTTGAGTTTCGATCGTCGGTAGAGGGCAACGTGAAAGAGCGTCGGCGTCTTGATGCTTGCGTCCGGATCTATATGTCACTGAAGAGTCGTACTCCTGTAGTCGAAGTGACCAGCGTCCCAAACGTCCAGAGGGGTCTTTTAATGACATGAGCCAACAAAGGGCGTGATGGTCCGTGATGATGTTGAAGTGCCGGCAGTACAGGTATGGTCGAAATTTGGCAGTAGCCCAGATAATTGCTAGACATTCTTTTTCAGTTGTAGAATAGTTACGTTCAGCCTCCGAGAGGGTGCGACTAGCATACGCTACGACGTTTTCAAGTTGGGGTGATTTTCGTTGAATCAGGACAGCGCCTATCCCATAACCACTGGCATCAGTGTGGATCTGAGTGGGCGCTGAGGGGTCAAAATGACACATGATTGGGTCTTGTGTCAAACGAGTAACGAGCTGATCGAAGGCATGTTGGCACTCTGGAGTCCAATGAAAATGCTTTGTTGTGTCTAATAAGGTGTGTAAGGGGGCGGCGATGGTTGCGAATCCTCGGACAAACCGGCGAAAATATGAGCAAAGACCTAGAAAACTGCGAAGCTCCTTAACTGTTTTGGGAATAGGACATTCGGTGACAGCTCGAATTTTGTCCGGGTCAGGTCGAACACCCTTATTCGATACTACGTGGCCTAGCACTTTGATTTCTCTCGCTGCGAAGTGACACTTTTTGGTGTTTAGTTTTAAATTCGCGTTTGCAATGCACGATAGAACTGTGGCCACACGTTCCAGATGAACTGCGAACGTTAGTGCAAAAATAATACTGTCATCTAAATAGCAAAGGCAGATTTGCCACTTCAATCCTCGAAGAACAGTGTCCGTCAGGCGTTCGAAGGTGGCCGGGGCATTGCATAGGCCGAACGGCATAACATTGAATTCGTATAACCCGTCTTGCGTGATAAATGCGGTTTTGGGTTTGTCAGTTGAATTCATTGGAATCTGCCAATATCCCGATTTTAAATCCAGCGATGTAAAAAATTCAGCGCCTTGGAGGCAGTCTAAGGCGTCATCAATTCGTGGAATGGGGTACACATCTTTGGTCGTGATTTTGTTCAGGCGGCGATAGTCCACACAAAAGCGAATACTGCCGTCCTTTTTCTTTACTAATACCACAGGAGAGGACCAAGGACTTGAAGACTTTCTGATGACTTCTTTTTCCAACATTTCAGTCACTTGTTGCTCTATTATCTCTCTTTCTTTCATTGAGACCCTGTAAGGACTTGTTCGGATGGGACTATGACCCTGCGTGTCTATCGTATGCTCACCTGTTGAAACTGTGCCTAAAGGTAGGTCATTTAGATCAAAAAGTTTGTGATACGATTTTAAGAGACTTAGCATTTGTGCTCTTTGATGACCGGTGAGGTTCCTGTCGATGGTATTCGGAAGGCGATCGAAAGCATCATTTTCTTTGATAGGATTTTGGGAAAACGGTTGGGAGGAGGGTGTGTCGTTGAGGGCAATGATATTGATGTCAGTCGCCAATGTTATGGTGCCTAGAACCGTGTGCTCCGGTATTAGTATGGACTCGGGTGTAACATTGATTATGATGATGTACGTCGACACTGGGCCAATATGCGCGATGCCACGTGGGACGAGCAAACCTTTTTTTTCCAATAAGGCAGAAGTGGGCGTGATGAAGTAATCTCCCGGTGAGAGTGAACAGCAATTAATGAGAACGAAAGATGAACTTCGAGGCGTAATAATAGTGTCTTCCGATGCTCGTACTTTGTTTACCAGCGCAGAAACATGCTGGTCGTCATCAGGCAACTCCTGGAGGGAAAGCTGTGAATTCCCGCAAAAAAATGATTGCATGAGTAATAGAAAGGAAATCCCAGCCAAGAATAATTTCATGTGTGCATGATGAGAGGACGACGAATTGAACTGAATATAATAGGCCCTGTATTATAATCCGTGCTGTACAAAGTCCGACGGGTTTAAGTAAGTTTGATCCTGCAGTTCTGAGATTCCCTTCAAACGGTGTCACGACTTTCTTGAGGCGTCGACAGAGATCCAAGCGCATAACGGAAATAGAGGCGCCTGTATCAATTAATGCTTGTACGTTTTGACTTTCAATTTGGATTACGACGACGTTAGAGGGGGGTTGATGAGGACTTGAGCAGTATGAAGATGTCGCAGCTGGTGCCTCAGGAGCTGCGGTTAAAAGTTTCCCCCTTGTGATGGAGCAGTGGACCCTGATGGGACCATAGGGGACGTTGAGCGGTGACGTTGCGGTGATGGCGACTGTCGACGCGAAAATCCCGGTGAACTACCGGCGAACCTTGTGGTTGGAGAGTTTGATCGGGTGTATCCGGGAGTCTGGTTATAATGGGTGGGGTTCGCAGTGATGCTTGTATGGACGTTTGCAGACTCTTCGGCTTGGCGGCGACGGCATACGCGCATAACGTGTCCTGGTATGCCACAGTAATAGCAGGTAGGGCGGTTGTAGAGCTGTGGGCGAGTAGCCTGCTGGTGTGGTTGAGTGTATCCAAAGGGTTGTACGTATGGCATGGTTACAGCAGGATAATGAGGTCGGAGCATTGGAGGTGAAGCTGCAATTTCTGCGTTGGTCGGCAGCATGGGCTGTGCCGGTGCTGGAAGCGGCGAGGATATAGGCACGGTAGAAGCAATCTCGTTCTGGACGAGGGACCGGAGTGCCGATTGTGTTGGTGTAGTTGATGGCTGTGTGAGTTGGAGAGCTTGCGAAACCTCCTCGCGAACAATCTGCTGGATGAGCTGGCGCAAACTGTTGATGTTGATATATGTTGATGGCCCCGATATACTGCTCACCTCAGGAAGACGTTGTACTGTAGCGGCGGAGGTCAAGCGTTGGGTTTTTAGTTCTTGAAACTGCTGACAGATTTCCACAATCTTGCTAACGGCGGTTGGATTATGCACGAGGATAACTTGGAAAACATCCTCGGCGATTCCCTTTAAAAGATGACGGACCTTTTCGGGTTCCGTCATGTTGATATCAACTCGGCGGCAAAGATCCAGCACGTCTTCGATGTAGGACGTGAAGGTTTCGGTTGGCTGCTGGGCCCGCGAGGACAGCTTTCGCTCGGCCACAATCTGTCGCATTGTAGGTCTTCCGAAAACTTCCTTAAGGCGGGTAGCGAATGTCGCCCAGCTGTCAAATTCTTGCTCGTGGTTGAGGTACCACAGTTTTGCAACATCGGATAGGTAGAAAACCGCGGTGGTCAGTTTAGTGACATCGCTCCAGTGATTGTATCGACTGGCGCGGTCGTAAGCGTCAATTCAGTCGTCCACGTCGGCGTCCCCGATTCCGGAGAATAAGGGAGGCTCACGTTGGCGAGCGGTGAGTACCGATGGGGCCGTGGTGTCGGCTTGGGTGGCCGTGGAAGTTGTAGTGGTATTCATTCCGACAGAGGGATGCGGCATTGGTGTTGTCGATGTGAGGGCCCGGCTTCTCAGCTCCACGGTTGACGTCGAGGTAGGTGGGAAAGCCCGCACCTCCACCACTTGTAGCGTACAGGGAAGACCAGGCGGTGGGAGTCAGGACAGATCCGCTTTTACTACCGTCTGCCCAGCCTCTTAGCCGAAAATCAAAAAGAAGGCGCGCGCGATCGTTGTCTTCTTCCCCGGTCCCATCGCACAGCGTCGTCTTCGCTACAATATATATTATAAAAAGCATGACCATCTGGCACAAATGCACACAACAAAAGGAAATGACGCAAAAAATAATTTGTGCTCTTGTGGTCTGGAAGGAAAGGTGTGGCTATCGCTTGCTTCTCCTAGAGGAAGCTAGCGGCAACACCTCCTAGATAAGAAGGCCTAAGTGCTGAATTTTCCTACGTCACTAAACAAGGCCACTGTAAGCCAAAGTCTGGACACTACAACGGTGTCAGCGTTCGGCTAGGGGTCGTGTTCTCACTGACTGGACGCGAGGTCAAGCCCAACTCTGGCGTCAAAGACCAGTTTTTTCCTTTGAATGTTTTTTTATCTTTTGAATAAAATTAATCAGCAAATAACGTAAAAAATGAAAGCCGTTTTGAATTCTCTGTAATGCCGAATCAGAGCGCAGCTCTTGAGGAGGAAAAGGGGAGGGTATGCCCCTTCTCCCCCTCCTCCCCCTCCCCTCCTCCTCTTCTGCTATCCTCCCATTTAGAGAGAAATTTTCGCTAAATTTCCCGCTAAATTTAGTGGGAAATTTTAGCGAAAAGTTTTTTGCTAAATTTTGTGGGGACATTTTTCGGCTAAATTTAGCGGGTTAAGTTTCCCCGTAAAATTTAGCGGGAAAATTTTTGCCCGCTAATGTAAGCAAAAGAATTTCCCCACTAACTTGGGGAAACATCTCATAATACAACGCGCGGTTACGGCGACGGTGACGCCGCTCAACCCGGAAACGGGAGCCTAAACTCTAAACTTGCCTGCGTGTCTACTTACCCGCAAAACACTCAAAGAGCCAATCTCTGCGATCTACGAAATCAGCACAGCGAATGATGAGGCGGAACATCTGTTTAGAACTAAAAATGAGGTCTGCGCTGTGGCATTGCGCAGTGAAAAGCGTCATGCTTGCATTGCGTAATGCCACAGCGCAGACTTCATTTTAAGGTCTAAACAGGTGTTCTGCCTCATCATTCACTGAGCTGATTTCGTAGATTTCAGAGAATGGCTCTTTCAGTGCTCTGCGGGTAAGTAGACGCGCAGGCATTTTTATACTGTAAAAGAGCTGCGCTCTAAAAAAAATATAAGTGGTTTTTGTGTTACTATTCACGGCTGAGCAACACATCTAGACTGGGATATCAGTGTTGGACAAGATACTCGACAAACGTATTTTAGTTACAAAATACCTGCTTCATAAAGTATTGAAAATACTATTGAAATTACTTTTCCCGCAAAATATTTTCAGTAGAGCACAAATACTTCGAAATGTAATTTAATTACTTTCGAAGATACTTCCGCATTGCGTAATTTGCATCGACTTTAGTGATACTAGAATGCTTCATTTGCAAGCAACAGAAGAAAACAAAATAAAATCGTATTGCTATTCTATGCAGCCCACAAGGAGTATAAATCACTGCATGTTACGGTATGTTTTTAGACGAACGAGCAAAAAGAGGAAATTCTACCTATAGTCCCTTGGCTGGTAATCACATATTTTGGTGGTTTTATTATGGACACCTGGGACGCACTGTGTTACTAAGCGCCACGAGTCACGATATCCGGAGTTGACTTTAAACAAATGTTATATTATACGCAAAAGAACGACTGAATAACAAAGAGGGCTTCCATATAGTAGGCATGGCACGTGCCGCGCTTTCTTCAAGTGGGGTACCCAAAACGCCGTATTTAAAGATGGTTAAACTTAAAAAAAAAAGAAACACAGCTGGACACAACGACGCACTACTGTCTTTCTCGCGGTTGTCGATTATTTTATTCTTCATACTAAGCTCCAGGAATCCCTTCAAAAGTCATACAACTTTGGGAGGATTCATTGATTGCATTTTGAGAGCTCATCTTGCTCATAGCTTGTTTCCAGTCTTGTTGAAATCGCTATGCTCATGAAAGGGTCGGGCTATCGCAATTCTTGTCGTAGTAGGGTCAAACATAAAAAAGAAATCCCCAAAATGTTGCGTGTTTTTTATATTATTTTTTTTATTTCTTCCTATTTGTTGTTTCGTTGGCTTTTTGAGTCTGCACCTTTCGTTCTGCGCTTGTTTCCTGTTCATTGTTTCGTCGTTTCCGTTTCAAGTTTGCGATCGGCTAACTTGCCGCTGGGGTGTGCGAATTATTATACCCATAAAATATTCCAGCAACAATTTCTTTTTTTTTTTTGCAAAATATTTTAAATTTTTTTTAGATAATGAGTACACGATACTGCAAAATGTAGCCCATTGACGGCCCATTGGATCTTTGAAGCTTGCTAGGCAGCAGAGGGCATGGTGGTCAGTCACAATGCAAAATGGTGAACCATATAGGTAGGGGCGGAACTTTGTATTTGCCCAGATAGCTGCTAAACATTCTTTTTCAGTCGTTGAGAAATTTTGTTCAGAGCTAGTCAAAGTTCTACTGGTATTTCTTTTACTCGTTGCTCATTTCGAATGTTCTGGGCCAAAACTGCTCCCAGACCGTGACTACTGGCGTTTGTTCTTACTTCTGTATCTGCGCCTTCGACGAAATGTCCATGGATGGGGCAGAGGTCAACGTTGTTTATAAGAACTGGAACGAGTCCTGCTGCTCTTTGGTCATAAAAAGATCTTTCGGCTACCAAGCGCGTGTCGCTCGGGGGGGCAGTGCATGCCATTGCAATCTTGCCAGGTATATTCCCCCTAAAGTCACTGGATCCTGGGAAAGTAGCGCCATTGCCTTCCCTACCTGCTAGCCGGACACAAACGGATACTAACATACAGACGACCCAAACCTCGCAAGGCGATTGGCTAATTGGTCTACGTTGCCATGGGAATCGCCATCTTGGTCCTTTTAAATCTTCGAAGCTTCCAGGGGGTCGTTCTAAACCAGTCGCGCCAAGATCACCATGGAGCATCATCGTACTGGAAGCGTTCCTCGCCAATTTAAGAGTCTTTGGCATTTTGTATGCGATCAACTTAATAATCATGCCCATCTCCATGGATCTCTTACAATTATATTGCTTTTCTTGCGTATTTCAAGACAGTAAACTTATTTTTCAGTGCCTCCAAGCACCGACACAGCATCTGGTGGTGGTACGAAGGTGTACGCTTGTTTCGCCGGTGTGTGGTTAGAAAAATCTCGGTATACAAAAAACGACTCCGTAAAGCTACCCGTCACCAGCGAATCTAGATCGGCTCACCAATAACGGAGGGGTCAAGGAGAAATTGCTCATTTCACGGACCAAGATGGCGAGCACACGGGGAGCTTGGCGTTACTTTCCCAGGATCCAGTGACTTTAATTCCCCCGTACTGACACCAGTCTTGAAGACTTTTTCTTTTTTTTTTTTCTAAATCTTTCTGAAAATAGCAAGTGTGCACGTGCATGACTTTGGCGCTAAAGATGCGCGAGAGCGGGGATTCCTAAAACTAGTTTTATGATGTAAGGCTCCGGGGAGGAGCCTTACGTCAGTGGTACTTTGAAAATAATTTTCTGCAACCCTCGTGCACCAAATTGAAAAACAAACTCGATATTTGTGGTTTTGGAGGTTAAGTGAAGACGATTTGAGTGTTTTTACTCAAATACAAAACCGCTTCAGCTTTAAAATAAAATTGAAAACTGGCATTCTTAAAAAAAAATGACCTAAAGAATTTTAAAATTTTAGAACTTAGCAAGGTTGGATAAAGATATATTTAATTTAATTAAACTCACCTACACTTATAATATATCTTTAGATAGCTTATGTTTGAAGCAACCTACTGATGGTTTTGCATGTCATATAGCATTTACCGACTCAGTTTTTACGACAATCTTAAATTGAGACAAAATTGCTCGGTGTGGCGAGTTTGCGATGTTGTATAAAAATAACCATAAAAACTAAAAATGTTTTTTGTCTAAAATTAGTTCGTAATGGACTTTAAAAGTAATTATATATATATATATATATATATATATATATATATATATATATATATAGCCAATATCAGTATTTTAAAATAACTCAACAGTTTGTAAGCTACAGCCAAGCACGTGCTAACAGCTAGAGTTGACAACAATAATTTCACACCCTCAACCTTTACCCGCAGTTCATGTTCATGACCACGCACATACGCCTACCTGCGGGCCATGAAAGAGACAATGAAGAAACAAAGAACAGCACAAAACATGGACGTCTAAATTTAGGATGACGCTTAAGCAGAGTATGTAGCATCGTAGAACTAGAACTTAAGTGATGCCTTTCGTGTCCTCTATAGTGCAGTACTTTTATAGCTTCCAACAGGGGGCAGGCTTACGAAAAGAGTTCTGTCACACTAAAGTCACTGAATCATGCGAAAGTAGCGTCCTTAACTTCCCTGCCTGCTAGACAGACACAAACAGGTAATAACATACAGACTATCAAACCTCGCAGGGTGATCGACGGGAGATCAATAGTGAGATCAAGGAGAAACGTCTCATCCCATGAACCAAAATGGCGACCATATGAGGAGTTAATGAAAGTATGGAGGCGAGCTGGTTAAAAGGTGACATTTTTTTAAAGAAGGACACGAAAACACGAATCTCCAAACACGGCTGAGGTCAATGTTGGAAAGTACTTTAAGTACATTGTACTTAAAGTACTACTTCAAGTAGGTTTAGGAAACTTGTACTTTACTTGAAGTACATTCTCGGAATATGTGCTTGTACTTTACTTAAAGTATTTTCTTCCGGTACTTGCCGAGGAAAGTACAATTTCCGACCTCAAAGGACATTCCCCAAATTTGGTTTTGTTAATTTTGTATCACGAAATGATGCTTTGTCAACTCCGAAGAAATACTGGGAGGGATATTCTACTCTCACCAGAGACGTGAGCAGACGACGCATCGCTCCGCTTGTTCTGGGGGCGGCTTTCCAGTAGCTTTTTGAACTCTCGCTACTTCTCGGTCGGTTAGCGCAAGCGAGGAAGGATATTATGAGAGCAAAATTAATCATAAGCAGCACCTGAAACTGTGGCGCGGAACAACTAAACTTTGAAGTCGAAGAAAAAGACAAGAGAGGAGAACCTTACAATGTTTTGAGTCATTCTCTTTTGTCTTTTGGTTCGACTTGAAAGTTCCTTTTGAGACATTCTCTTTTGTCTTTTCCTTTGACTTAAAAGTTCCTTATTTTTTTTTTCGCACCAGAATCTCATGTATCACATTATGCTTAATTATCACCAGCTCGCTTTCACACTGACTGTTCTTTTCATTAAAGAAAGGACAGTCCTCTATTTAGAGGATTGCTGGCGGAAGCTATGGGGCTGACGTCATGCTCTCTCCTTGTACATTTAACCCCCTTGGGTGCAACAATCTAGTGCATGCGGCGCCAAATTCAGAAGAGGGACTTCTGAATTTGGCTTCATTCCTGAAAATAACTACTCTATTGCCACGTGACTTTATCAAATATTCGCCGCTGTTTTTGGAAATAGGTCATGCACCCCTGATTACCCCTGGCCAATTCATACCAGTTAAAATTCACTGTATAGGGGAATTAAAGGCCATCATGAAAGACTGTCTGAAAATACTTGTACTTTATTTTAAAGTGCATTGTATTTATAGTACTTTACTTCAAGTACATTGCACCCAGCCAACCAAGCCAAAGAATCATGGTAATAAAACCCGAGACTCAGGAACACAGAAGGGGAGGAACACAACACTGTGTTCCTGAGTCTCGGGTTTTATTACCATGAATCATCAGCAGCTCGCTTATTTTTTAAGTATTATTTCAAGCCAAAGAACCCGAACAGACCAAAGAAGTCGCCGATGACAATGTTGACGACACGCTTAGCCAAACCAAGATACACGTATCTAAAGAGGGTACAGATCAACCCCCAAACCAAGTCTCCGCAACTCGGAGGGTTGATTCCACCGAGATAAGACCAACAGAAAACATAGTCAAGGTGAACTACCGAATGTTGCCGTTCCCTTCTGTTTCCCCACTCCCCAGGAATAATAAAAAAAAATCAGCAAAACAATGTTAAAAAGCTCGTGGTTAAAAAAAAACAACAAAAAACAGAGAGACAAAAGTTGTATTTTTTGCCCACGATGTGCGAAAAAAACGAAAGCGATAGCTGTAGCACGGTCGCGCAATTCGGGTGGAATGATGCCGTCACATACCTGAGGACGGAGGTGCGACGTGGTTAATTCTCATAGCCGTCGTGGTTGATTGGCGTCGTGGATGCCACTCACGACCGCCACCAGTACTCGGTGATCCGTAATGTCGGTAGGTAAGCGCGGTGGAAGTTTTTGAAACCATCCAACATTACACTTAGCAACTGGATACTGCCAAAGTGGGTTTTCTCAAAACGCAAGGAATGTTTGGAAACAACTGTTTGAAGCAGACGACACGAAGATTCTCCCTTCGTCGTGACATTCTTTCCGGTATGCCAGGCCCGCCCTCTTCGCTCTCTTTGTGCGGCACGGCTGACGGGAAGTCCCGACTTACCTCTCCTCGCGCCAAAATAAAAGAGACAAAAATATATTTTTTTTATCATTTTTTGCGCGTGCGTTGGCGACAACCCACGAGGTCGAAATCGCTGCTAAGTGTCGCCGAAAAAGCTATCGCTTAAAAAAAAACAACTAAAAAATAGGGGAACTTGGCACCATTTTTTCAGAATTCAGTGGCATTGCTCCGCACGAGGCGTGCTAGGTTGTGTTCAAATTTAGAGTGATCAACGGGACAGACCACCAACACGACGAGCCAGACTATACTCTGTTTCACCTTATGATGTACCGCAGGGAAGGCTACAAGCGCGAGCTCCTTGCTCTAGGGCACGTCTCGGCGGCACAAGCTCTCGTGCACTAAGGGCCGCTGCCAACGCTATGAGCTCGCGCTTCTAGCCTTCGCTGCGGTACAACATAAGGTGAAACGGAGTATAGAGAGCGTAGAGCTAAGAAAGCGGGCAACTGAAACCACAGAGAACGTTTTCGATTTAATGGCGGACTCCTTCTGAGCATCCGTGCGTTGCCGCGTGGTTGGGGGATAGACAGTGGAGAGGCTGGACAAAGCTTGGAGATGCTCTGTAGCCCACAGGATACACCATAGCCTCCTCTATACTTACAAAGCCTGGCAGTTCGACGACGCAGCCATAGAGTGCCATACGCCCAGCATGGTGAGTGTTCGTGCGTATGGCGCGTGCTTTCCTCGCTTTCCGAAGCGACGAACACGCACGTGCTGGGCTGTGAAGATCGCACGCTGGACTGTGATTTTGTAAACATTGGAAAGGTCTATTAGCGGCGAGATGTTTTGGTGGCGCCCTCGATCGGTTACCTTTCGTGACGTCATTACCTTGTGAACAACAAGTTTGATGGTGTTTGTAATGAGCATTCTGGAAGCCTGAAATCATAGCGGTCTCAAAGCAACACTGCCAACAGCGTCAAAATTGAAGTTCTTACATTCCTCTTATTTCCGTCGATGAGACATCCTTTGCTGACGTCATAGTCAACATTAGGCCAATAGTGGTGGGCTGACCACAGCGACGCTTTCGATCGCTCACGTCGCCAATAGACCTTTCCAAGAAAGAGCGTGTGCCCGGTGCCATTTTGAGTGCTCGTGCGTATGGCGCGTGCTTTGCTCGCTTTCCGAAGCGACGAACACGCACGTGCTGGACTGTGAAGATCGCACGCTGGATTGTGATTTTGTAAACATTGGAAAGGTATATACTCGGGGACAAATTTTTCTGGCATTTTCAAAGAAGTGAAGACCTCGCGAGCACAGCTATGATCGGCGTACGGGTACCCATAGCTTTGGCTTCATTGCCAAGAAAAGTTTACAAACAACCCGGAGCGCCCCTAGCGGACGCCACCGGCGCCGCGCGTGCGCGATGGAGTGTGGGCCAAAAGCTCGCCGTCGCCCGTAAACAAACCATTGGAATACGGTGTTGTCGGCGTCGGTGTGAGTCCCCGTGCTCTTTTTCGCGTTGGAATGGTCGATTTTACTTCTTCCTGGCAATGTTTGACTGCTGTGGCGGCTTTAGCGAAATTAAAGGGACCATGAAACGATTCTGAAATCGAATTTCATCCACCGGACGCCGTAAAAGGTGTGAAAAGAAACACAAAAACACAAAAATAGGAAGCCAAAAAAAAATTCTTTGCTATAGAACTTTTAAAAGAAAACTGGACTCTTTTGCGCCTTCTTTCCTTCGAAAGCTCTCTGACTTTTCACTGCTATGCATCCGCGGAACTGCAGCACGTCAGCCGAATCCACGTCGCCTATTGGGTAAGCGCCTACCTCACCAGCACCGCGATCATAAACAATAAATAGCCGGCAAATGTTTCCTAAAAGTTTTGTTAAATAATATTTAGATCCACATTTTGTAGCATAATTAGAGATGTGTGGCGAAAATTGCAAAATTTGATAATGCTGAGAGCCAAGCGCCATCTATCGTGTGGTAAACGAAGCTGAGAGCCAGCTCCGGAGGAACTCCATGGGACGAATATGTTGCAAATAACCGACGAATTTTGCCCGGCGGCTTTTGCTCTGCGCGTGGAATCAGCACAGTGCCTGCTACGTCGCGCGCAAAGCGAGCGTGCCGTCGGGCGGCGTTCACCAGTTATTCGTCACATAAAGGCTGAACTCCATGGGACGAATATGCTCCGAATAACCGAGGAATTTTAGCCGGCGGCTTTTGCTCTGCACGTGGAATCAACACAGTGGCTGCTACGTCGCGCGCAAAACGACCGTGCCGTCGGGCGGCATTCGCCAGTTATTCGTCACATAATTCGTTCCATGGAGTTCAGCCTTTAAAGGCTGAACTCCATGGGACGAATTATGTGACGAATAACTGGCGAACGCCGCCCGGCGGCTTTTGCTCTGCGCGTGGAATCAACACAGTGGCTGCTACGTCGCGCGCAAAGCGAGCGTGCCGTCGGGCGGCGTTCGCCAGTTATTCGTCGCATAATTCGTCCCATGGAGTTCAGCCTTTACGCACTTTTTACGATGAGATCAGCATGGCCGACAGCGTCGCTTGGTCGCGACGACCAACGAACGTTTTTTTTTCTACGTGTTCTTCTCGCGCGTCCCGACTTCAAGCAGCAAGAAAAAAGTACTTGAAACAGACCATGACGAACAAGAATGCTGGATCCACGAACACCCGAGAAAAGCTACGACTGTCACGATTCCACCGACTCCAACCAAGCAAGCTGCGCAGAATATAGGCCTAGCAGGCACTCCGTCTCTGTGCCGCGTTGCTTCAACGGTATTTGGCCAAGACCGTCTGCCCACGACCGGCTGGCGTGCTGAATGGAATATGCCCGCGCCACCCTTGTGGACCCTTCCCGTATTTTGATCGCTGACCTCAATTTTAAATTACGAGGTGAGGTCAATCCCATCCCCTTGTTTTCCGAGGCAGTGTTGACGAACACTGTCGTCGAAAAGAAACTCTCGTCGATTCTATCTTCTTGTTTTGTGTGATATAGAGCTCAAATAAACGCCGTATGGATTATCTTCGTAACACGGTATGTACACTTTGTTATTAGTATGCCATTTTTCTTCTGACACGACTGCACGTCACTGTCGAGCTAAAAAAGTTCGTGGGAGCTACGTGCAATGCCGGGCCAACCTTCCTTTGCCGAGTGCCGCGTCAGTATCAAGTTGCAATCGTAAAAGATCGGTCCCGAAGCGCTCACTAACAGCGCGAATACAGCACTTCCATCAAACGCGCGCGTCCGCTCAGAGTGTGAACAGGTATTTACGTGGCTCTTGCTGACACTGTCGTAGTTCAAACGTATCTTTTTTAGCGTCGGCTCGCTCCTGCATCTCCGAGGCCGTGAAAAACGCCTCTACGATTTGTTTCCATCTACGTCGCTTTGCAAACGACTGACACGGGCCGCCTTCTAACAATGACAGCTGGGTTGACTTCTGGAGTCTTCACCGGAAGACTCGCCGCACTTCCCAACAGGCATACCGGCGTATGAGACTAGTCCCATGCTGTCGCTGTAGCGCAACATATCTCATTGAATTTCGCACAGCTGCGATGTGTCCATGGCTATCGCAGCGATGAGAGGCGTCGATTCAGAACATACGTCGGTGACATCAGCGCTGTAAAACCTACCGGCGCACCCCCAACTCGCCGCCGCTAACGCTCCCACTCTCCTACTGCCGAGAGAACTTCCGGTTCCTGTCCCAGCGTACGTCACGACCGTCAAAATTACGCCGCAACTTGTTTTGCGGTCAGTTGGAGAGAAAGAAAAAGTCGATATTTCATTATTTTTTTGTGTAGAAATTAATGAACCGAGACGAAAACGGATGCCTGTTCGGCATTCAGTGAACGTTGAAGGTTTAATGTAAAAGTTATCTGGCAAACGTAAAAAGGTCATTTCATGGTCCCTTTAACGAGGCTCGTTACACCGCAAAACTTCGCGTGAATAATGTGACATGCGGTGATTCATTCCGCGTGGACGCCGCAGATTGGACGCTAAAGCCTGACTCGCACGCTGAAATTTTGTGCGCTATTTTCAGTCATGACGTCGCTCGGGCTGAAAATACGTGACCCGTAGCTGAGATGTCGACGTCGATACTGAAAATCGCAAACAGAATCGGACCAAGTGAAACAGCCATAACAAGTCGCTGACGGCCACTGGTAACAATTATCCACATATGTTTGTATCTACTGTTTACTCCGAGCCTATTTACACCAACCAAGCTTCAAACTTAAAAGTATTTTGAGTCCTGCACTTAGTTCTTAACGCAATGACCGGACGTTTGATCTACGGGCCGCTGTCGTTTAAACAAGCAGATGACAACAAGCAGAAATGTTTGAGAGCAGGCGTTGGAACGATCAGGCGACCGTTCGAACTGAAGACGCACTACGTAATTTGCAGGTGGTCCGTACAACTTTGCTTTTTCCCGCGTTCATATTAGAACAAAACAAATAAATCTAAGGACCACAAGTATCCATGAATTCAACCCAATGTGCTTCCCGCACAAGCAATCCTGGTCCCGCGGCGTCTGGTTTTCCTTTTTCATGGCCGTATCCACGTTCTCGGATGAACCGAGCAGGCAGACAACACATGAAAAATGACCTTCAAACCTTTCCCGACTTTTTTTGGCACAGTCCTAGTCGAGGTGTATGGACGAGAAGGTAGGTTTTTGTCTGGTTTCTTTAAAACAATGCAGGAATGCACGTCTCGCATGGTGACTTCCACCCACAGCCCCAGACAGGAGGTGCGCCCGACACGCCACCACCGCGCCGTGACGTAAAAGAGCTGAGTTCGTGTATAGTAACGTTGGGCAGCGGTGGCGCTAGGGAGTAAGACAGGTTCACACAGCACCGTTTCTTTAGGTTGCGTTATGTTACGAAAGCTTACGTCGGCTTACGTCGAGAGCCATCGAGATATCTTTGCTTTGAATGAAGCGCGGCAAGCAATAGACCTATTGCTATAGGAGGTATTCACTGGCCGCCATATTTGAGGTCACTGTTTAGAGCGCATGCTCAGAACGAGCCCGCATTAATAGGCTGCCAAGACCGGCAATCTTGGTGGTGCGGAATGCACGTGGCGAAAGAACTGTGGAAGCTCGCCGTCAGCACGCGCTTCGCAGCCGAGCACACAGCTATGGCCGCCAGTGAATACTCCCTATATTACCCAAGCTTCAAGGAGGATGCAGGGATTGGTGTTCCACGCGCCGCACGTGCTGGCGTCAGCAGTAGTAGTGTTGCAGTAGTAACGTTTCTAAAGCAAATGCCTAAAACAAATGAAATCTTGCGCGCGCGTTCGTCAACGCTTTCTTTTGGTTATTTACTTCGAATCTTTTATGCGGAGAAGACGTGCGCGTGTGGCGCGTGGAACACCAATCCCTGTATTCTCCTTGATGCTTGGGTAATAATATAGACGCTTTACACACGCGCCAGATTGAGCCGCCATAGCCAGAGCCGTTTATTGAGAGAGTTTGGCCATACATTGGTTTGAATAGGCGAGCATCTCGGGGCCAACCACAGGCCGCGAAACAGCCCCTAGCGGTGGTCGTGTGCTCTAAATTTGTGCCACGACTATACTTCGTTTCACCTTATGTGCGAGCGAAGGCAAAACTGGAAGCGCGAGCACGGAAGCTCCGTGCGTTCAGGCTTTGCTCGAGCGCGCGAGCTGGGGAGAAATGCAAAAAGCGCTGGTCTCGCGCTTCTAGCTTTGGCTTTGCTCGCAGATAAAGTGAAACAAAGTATAATTTGAGCCGTGCCGAGCGGAACTCCGCGTCTCAAGACGCTCGCGCACCCCACCCTTTGCACTGCTTTCTTTCAGCCAGTCTCAGGACGCTGTTCTAGCAGTGCAGACAAAGGCATGGGCACGAGCGCGTGGCTTTGGAAAGTGCCTCCTATGCACGAGGTCTCGTACAAACAAAAGCGTTTCGCTGAGCTAGGCTCACGCGCCTGTGCCTTTGTCTTCACTGCAGACATTTGTGAGATGGAGTAGAGGTCTCCTGATTGGTCGACGCTGTGTCACAAATTTAGTTTACGCTCTAAGCGTGGGGGGAATATTCGGCGCTGGCAGCGGCCTTTGCTCCGCCTATTGTCCAAACTCTCCTAATATACGGCTCTGGCCATAGCCGCCCTTCTCTTGTATAGACCCATCCCGAAATTACGCCCTCTTCTGGCGGAGTTTGAAAAACTGCACAGCTGCGTGTGCAAAAGACACCATAAAAATTGAAAGCCGATCGCTTATATATAGCTCGTTTAAGAACAGTATTATACAAGTAATAGCCTCGCCACATTAATGGTGTCTTTTGCGCACGTCACTGTGAAGGATTTTCAGATCTGCCTGAAGAGGGAGTAGTTTTGGGATGGGTCTATTACCGAGATGCCGAGCCACTGAACCGGGCGTTGACGAGTCTCCACAACGGCCTATGCTGGGGGGAAGGACACAGTGACTCTTAAAATGGCAATAACCTGTTCTGCTGTGGAAATGATGAAGTCAAGCGAACGGAATAAGAGGGAACAAAAACTGAAGGTAAGTTATGGCGGCGCCCATGCACAGCTGCTGTAAAGCGTCTATAGCAATAGGTGTATTCAAGGAGTAGACTAGAACGCCCCATTCGAATGGCTGATGATCCGGTGCCTTATGCGTAACGTGCTGGTTCACACATTTGCAACAGTGGCGTTCGCAACTGAAACGACCGTAACGATCGAAACACCGCCACAACCGTGACTCGTGGATTGCTTCGCGAAGCTATCCCTTGCCTCGCTTGCCATGCTGTGTACGGCAAACACTTGTCCCGGTGACTTTGTCGTTACGGTCGTTTCGGTTGTATGCGAACGCAACCAACGGAGATGTGTGAACCAGCCTTGTAGGATCGGTGGCCGAGTGAGCTAGCGCACATCAGCTCGGAGCACGTGGAGCGAAAGCTCGCGCTGCAGAACCCAGGAATCCTGGGTTCAATCCCCATCCCTCTGCTCGTTTCGATCTGGATGAGCATCGTACCGGCGTGCGGTCGTGTGTCACTACTGCGTTGTGCACGTTAAATACACCAGGATAGCGGTTGTACGGCACTGGCTAAATTGCTCATCTACAGATGAGAGACAAGTCGCTCGTCGAGGCAGATTAAGTTCAGGCTGTATAAACAACATACATATAAAAAAATATTTTTTTAACCAGCCTTAAGAAAACTCAAGAAAACGCTCCTGTGTGAACCAGCCTATAAATTACTTCCAAATGGGGTTGTGTGGATATTAACACAGCGTGCAATTGGTCACCCATTTTGAAGTTGCGACGAGTCCCTCGCTGTGGATGAGAAATTTAGCCAGTGCAGTACACCCGCCTTCTGGGGTCTTTAACATGCACCACGCAGTAGTAGCGAGGACCACAAAATAAACCCTAAGATAAGTAACCGAAAAGTTAACGAGATCCTGCTCTTTGTAAATATATTGTTTTTATACTTTTAGAATTTCCATTTTAGGAATAAAATACGAATTTCCTCACTGGCAAAAAAAAACAAAAAAAACGCCGTTTCTTTTTCCGTTTCAGTAAAAATGTAACCAGTTTCCGTTCCAGTTCCACCGTTGCAAAATGGAACGGAGGCGCTCTTTGGTTCCTCCTAAAAGGAACGCGTTCCAGGAATGCCGTTCCTTGGTACGCCGTTCTGTACAACACTGCAGAGATGTCACTGCGCACGTGACTCGAAAGCACACTGTCACCGATGCATGAGTTGAGAGGCGCAAAAAAATTCGATCACTGCCAAATATAAAAAAAAAGAAAAAAGAAAACTAGCGCACGGAAGCAGAAATAGTTTTCAGTTTATGGATCAAAAAATTACCGAGACCCACTCCCACAATTATTTGGCCTAAATTCAAAAATCGTTGTACCGCCCCTTTAAAGGGATGGTGAACCGAAATTTGGATTTCAGAAAAACAATGCAGGAGATGTAGGCGGGACGCTACAATCCCTACAACACTACTCGTAAGGCGATATCTCGAATGGACGGCCGTATTTCGGGAAAACGAGGTCGAGATTAAACCAGGCCGACGAGGTGCGTGACGTCAAGGTACCTAGTTTCCTCCTCTCTTCGCTTCGTTCCCTCAAGGCGGCGAGGCGGAGAAGACGCGAGGCCATTCCCTCTCCTTCTCGGAGAAACATGACGTCAACAAACCTGTCAAATGCGCCTCCTTTTCTTGAAAAATACGGTCATCCGTTTGAGATATCGCTGTATGAGTGATGTTTTGGTGTTTGTAGCATCCCGCTGCACGTTTTTGCCGCCTAGTTTTGTGACAAACAATAAGCACGCACTTGAGGAGATAATCGATACCGGCACTACAAACCCTTTTCGATGGCAAACGCCACCAGGCGGTGTTCCAGTCTTTGACGTTCATAAAAAAATGAACAAAACCCAGCTGAGCACCGTTGCTTGAAATGTAGATGAAACGTTTAACCACCAATTCTCCAGGTGAACGCCAAAAGGACGTAGAAACGGGAGATATGTTAAAATGTTTTGAATATTTTGTAAACCAACTTGCCTCCTCGAAGACGTTAGATTGTACAACCGGAGGCCCTCGTTAAATCTCCAACTTTGTTGTCCGTGCAGCGTTTATGCATTCTCGCACTGGTGACATAAGCAAGCTCTACAGGCTTGCAAAAGCGGAGCGACCGGAAGTCGCTTGGGACGCAAGCGGCAGGTCATGTTTTGAAGTATATGTGAGCCATTGGACAACTCCCGTGGTTTTCGTTTTGAAAAAAAGACGGAACAGTCAGACTTTGTGTTGTCTACAGGCGGCTGAAAGACCTGTCGGTATGGGACAGCTACCCTTTCTCCATCATTTCATCCGTAATGACATAGGTTATAGAGCTCAGTAACGCCATCGTATTTACAAAGCTGGATTGCAGCCGCGGGTTCTGTTAGATAGAGATTCAACCGGCAAACGTTAAAAAAAAACGGCGCTTATTCCCCCATTTGGTTTGTCAAACTTGCAGTGGCGGATCCAAGGGGGGAGGGGGGGGCGACGGGGGCGGCCGCCCCTCCCCCCCCCCCCAAAGAAAGTCGACCCCTCCCCCCTTCTCGGAGGGCAATTTCACATGGGTGGACCCTCGGTGCGCACGAAAGAATGGGAGATTAGCATCCTTACGAATTTTCCGCCCCCCCCCCTCCCTAAAACGGAGTTCTGGATCCGCCCCTGCAAACTCGTCAATTAGTCTCCAGCGTTTGATGGACGTTGTGTTCGGCAACGCGAGGTAGAAATTTGCCATGACCTACATGAAGGACGTAGTTGTTTTCTCGCGCACTTTTAATTAGCTTCTTGCCCATATTATATCGTACTCGATCATATGCGTAATACCGGTCTCAATATGCCTACCGGGAAAGTTGAGTTGGTCGCACTTAAGATTGCCATTCTTGGTTCTGTTGTGAATAATGACACAGTTTGTCTCAACGAAAATAAATTACACACGCTAACGGAGTACTCTCTTTCACGTGACGAATAGAGTTTGAAAAGATACCTCGGTGTTATCACCAGTGTTCCGTGGGAGTGCTTGGGCCCTCGTCCGTACTCGCGCTTTTTGTAATTTCACTTTGCAGAACCGACTAGTTCAAGCATCAACGATACTACAACAACCATTCGCATTCACAGCTCTCTCGAAAGCCGTGACGGATGATGCTTGTTTACGGCGTCTGGGTATGATTATGATTAAGCCCTTCGTTATGCAGACAGATGCAAATAATTGTTTCATCGAGGCTGTCCTGCTGCAAGAGTATAGGTGCGCTTCGGCCAGTAGCTTTTTTGTCCTTATTCTCAGCAAATACTGAAGTTATTGGCGTCGAAGTGGTTGTATTCGAAAGGAAATAGATGTTTTCTTAATAGCTTCGCTTAATTGCGTTTTTCGGCTTTGCGTTCATTATTGCATTACAGGACCTCAAATTCGGAGAAAAAAAAAACAATTCGTTTTAGCTTCTCCTTTCAAGTGTGTCAGAAATTAAATAAAGGATAAATACAAATTGTAGTACCACTTTGCAGTGTAAAATTGATTTATGATTTTATATCCGTTTATAGATTTTCTTAATACATTGTCGTTACAAAATAAATTGAGGAAGTTTGCGCTTTGGTGAAATATAAAATTCGTCTGCTAAACATCATTTGTTGGGCTCTACGCACTGGCGCCATCCCGCGATCGTGCTCGCTAAACTGCACCTGCAAAGCTGTATTACTCCGCCGCGAGGAATTGACTGCATGCAGTGGTGTGGTTCACTTATATTTAAAGGGGCGATGCAACAATTTGTGTACTTTGCGCAAATACCGCTTAGAACGGATCCCTGACGTTAATGACCTATGAAACACGCGTTTGTTTTTCACCCCACGTAATAGAAGTCCCAGTAAAAAAAATGAAAGCCGTTTACAACTCCCTGTAACGCCGAATTGGAGCGCAGCTCTTGAGGAGGAGGAGGGAAGGGTAATCAAGGGAGGGTATACCCCTCCTCCTCCTCCTCCCCTCATTCTTCAATCTCCTCCGGGGGGGTCACGTGATCTGGGGGGTCACGTGACCCCCCTCCCCCTCCCCCTTCTCCCCCGAGGTCACGTGACCTGGGGGAGGAGGGGAAGGGGGTCACGTGATCTGGGGGGTCACGTGACCCAACCTCCTCCTCCTCCTCCCCAGGTCACGTGACCCCCCCCCTCCCCCTCCTCCCCCGAGGTCACGTCACCCGGGGGGTCACGTGACCTGAGGGGTCACGTGACCCCCTCCCCCTCCTTCCCCGAGGTCACGTGACCTGGGGAGAGGAGGGGAAGGGGGTCACGTGATCTGGGGGGTGACGTGACCCACCTCCCCCTCCTTCCCCAGGTCACGTGACCTTCCCCTCCCCCTCCTCCCCGAGGTCACGTGACCCCGGGGGGGGGGGCTCGCGCGGTGCATTATGGGATATTTCCCATAATGCACCGCGCGGTTACGCCGACGGCGACGGCGACGCTGCTCAAGCCGGAAACGGGCGCCTAAGAGCTGCGCTCTAAAATTAAAGAAAAACGAGCAGCGTTCACCCCCTCAACTCGCAGCCAGAACAAGCGGCCACGTGATCTGGAGCCGATTACATGCCGCCAATGTTGATCATAGCCACGCGCTGGGATTGGCAAAGCACTTGACACGCGCTGAGTTCCAGACATTGTTATGGCTCGGCTATTGTCGTCGTTGCAGCGATTCGACACGGGCCACTACCCGAATGCTTTTCGAGCTAGCAATTATCCCGAGCCCAAATCGAGTGCCCACGTAATGCTCGGGTCCAATCTATGAACAGCATTCAAAAATCGTCATATGGGTGTCCCCACTTTACTGCGATCCCCACTTTACGTCATCAAATTTTGCAATGGAGAGATTGAATGAAAATGATCGCTTTTGTCTCTGAAATTACACCGCAACAAAGAAGTTTCTTGGCCAGTGGCTTTGCGTGCGAGTAACCTTGAGTCCCACTAGTGCCAGTAAGCTCGTGTAAAGTGAAAAACATTCCAATTGAATATCGTTGCACCGCCCCTTTAAGAGTCTACGATGTGCATTTCATAGCTGCTGGCGCGAGCATGGTGCTTGATATCGTTGATCAGTTGCACGCGTTCTCGCGCAAATGAAACCATATATGAAGCCGCGCGCTCGCGCCAGTAGCTTTGACAGCGTTGTCATGGAACAATATCGGGTTGGAATGTTCATAACTTTGCAGAGGCGCTTCTTTGTCGCGGTGAAATTGCAAAGATAAAACGGGACTATTTCTTTCAGTCTTGCCTTCGCAAATCTTGATGACGTAATTGTGGGATCGAAACCACCCGCATGACGATAGTCGAGCGCGGCCCATGGATTGGACACGAGAACTGCGTGGGCAGTCGACTTCGGCCGATAACAATCAATGCCCCGGCAGACACTCGTGTAGTGCCTCGTGTCCAACCACTGCGGTGATGCGAATAGCCAAACTCTAACAATGACTGGAGCTCAGCTCGCGTTTTCTGCATTGCCAATCCCAGCGCGTGGCTATGAATAATGTTGGTGGCATAGGATAGGCACCAGGCAACGTGTCCGCTTGTTCTGGTTTCGAGTTGAGGGGATGAACGAGGCTCATGTTTCTCGAATTCTTTTGGCAACTGCCGTCCCGTAGAAAGGAAAACTAAGGCAAGTTTATTCAGTTATTAACGTTAGGGAGTGATTCTAAAAAGTGTTTAGTGAAAGTGAAAAAATCGTAAACGGAATATACAGGTGTATTTTCCTGCTCCCGGTTACAGGCAGTGCAAGCTCAGGGGTCTGTATTCCATCTCACATACAACTGCAGTGCTGACAAAAGCACGGCCGTGAACGTGTGACCTTAGAAAGTGCCTTTGATGCGCGAAACCTCGTACAAACAGTAATCGGCAGATCTAGGTTCACGCGCCTCTGAGCTGGCCTGTAAAAAGTACCATTTTTTTTTCCCCATTCATGTGGGGGCTAGCCACTGAATAAGCTACTCTTCAGAGTGACGACACTTCAGCCATCTTGGTGCTTTAAATCATGGTTGTCAGTTATCTGAAGCTTTACCTGCAATCGCAGGAAACTCTTTTCCGTATTCCAAGAATGTTAAAACAGTTCGTGACAGAGCAAAAGAATGTCACCTGAGCTACCCTAACACCATATCTAAAGCTGAGGAAGTCGCATTTTTGAATTGTGACGACCGGCAGTTTCGTCTGCTCTGCACTAAGCACCAATATGGTGGCGCCCACTATAGACCTTTCCAATGTTTATAAAATCACAGTCCAGCGTGCGATCTTCACAGCCCAGCACGTGCGTGTTCGTCGCTTCGGAAAGCGAGCAAAGCACGCGCCACACGCACGAACGCTCAAAATGGCACCGGCCACAAGCTCGTTTTTGGAAAGGTCTATAGACCTTTCCAAAAAAGGACACTTGGCAGGTTCCATTTTCAGTGTTCGTGCGTATGGCGCGTGATTTGCTCGCTTTCCGAAGCGACGAACGTGCGCGTTCTGGACTGTGATTTAACACGTGTGGACTGTGATTTTTGTAAACAGTGGAAACGTCTATACTCCGTTTCACCTTATGTTGTACCGCAGAGAAGGCTAGAAGCGCGAGCTCATAGCGTTGGGAGCTGCTCTTGACGCACGAGAGCTTTTCCCGCCGAGATGTGCCCTAGAACAAGGAGCTCGCGCTTGTAGCCTTTCCTGCGGTACAACACGAGTGCCGATACTCTAAGCGCAACTCATTTAGTGCCTTTAGGAAGGGGGGGGGGGGGGGGCGAGGTCCAAGCTACAAGCACGAGCATCTTGCCATGAACAATCATAGAGGAGGCTATTAGCGGCGAGAAGTTGTGGTGGCGCCCTCTTATGGTTCCCCCTTGTTACGTCATTACCTTGCAAACAACAAGTTCGATGGTGTTTGTAAATAGCATGGTGGAAGCTTGAAATCATTGCGCTCTTAAAGGAACACTGCCAACACCGTCAAAATTAAAGTTCTTTCATTCCTTTTATTTCCGTCGATGATAATCCCCTTTCTTACGTCATAGTCAGCGTTCGGCCAATCGTGGAAGGCCGACCACAGCGACGCTTGTGTTCGCTCTCGGGGCTAATTGAACGATGCATGCACTGCGTGAGCGCGCGTGCTTAGCGATGCCCTCGGATAGCTTGGAGTTTGCTCTTGGGGGGGAGGGGGGGGGGATGTGTTGTATAAAACGGGAAAAGGGGTTTAATGCCTATGCAGATTGTTATCCTCCAGGAAGGGGAAAGACTCGCATAGGCAACGGGGAAGGGGGAAAGAAAGATGTGGGAGGGGTTTGTTAAAATAGTTGGCCGCGAATTTGCGGAAGGATGCCAATCAATCAACATATGTGAGGGAAAAGTTGGACAGGAAATGTAGAGCGTTGGCAGATCATAGCTCATGAGAACTTGTGATTAAGTCACATGTCGCGAAACAGCGACGCGCGCAATCTAGCTGGTAGTTGTCTCTTTCAGATTCATGACCCACACAGGTCTGTCGCATTTCCGCGAAGCAGCGACGCGATTAAGTTCGCGTTTCACGACTACCACAATTGTCATTTTAGATTTCAAAACACTGTTGCACCATAAGTAGTTGCAGTTCAAGAGGGTTCACTCGTTTTCCGCTTCATCTGAGGAATGTGAATGTTAGAGGCGGTTCGAGAGGTTGGTTTCATGGGCAAAATCCAGTAATGCCCGGAAAACCACCTTCGCCTGTTGCTTGGTACCTGTAGGAAATAATAATTCCCAAGTTGTAGTCACGTGTGCACCAGTCCTTTGAACAGATGCCATTAGTGTTTGCCGACCAGAGTTGTATTCTGAGCAGTGCCAGAAGTTGTGGTCGAGATCTTCTATTTCTCCGCATGCGTCGCAGTCGGGGCTATTTCGTTGATAGGACCTTCCAAAGCGGTGCGAATTCTCTTTCGTGAAGGCGCTGTTAGTTCGAAGTCGGTGCAGAAGCGCTGAGTCTCTCCGTGTCAGCTTGGCGTCTGGGACTGGTATTGGGCTCCTCCCCTGGGCTGTTTCGGGGTCTGGGTGTCGCCTTCGGATATCACGCGCCATGAGAAGGCGTGCTTCATGAAATCGTCGTAAGTCGTGTGTGGCTGATAAGAGGTCACGTGACCTTGATGCCAGGGTATCTGCTCGCTCATTTCCATGTGCTCCACAGTGGGATGGAATCACTGGAATGCGAGCTTCCAACCATTGTCCTCCAACTCTGTTGCTAAGTGCGCAGCCTCCTGAGCTATCAGGGCATCGTTCTCGGTGACAGCCTTGTGATACAGCGCTCCGCGAGAATCCGTCAGGATCACAGCTTTTCCGGCCGCAGGACGTTCCTGAAGGGCCTTGAGAGCCAGAAGAACTGCAACCGTCTCAGCTGTCGTAGATGAGGTCTCGATGTTAAAAAAAAAACAGCTTTTTCAGTAGATAGGGCGGGAATTGTGTAGGCTGCAGGTAAAGTTTCTCTCGTCATGTCGACTGAGCCATCAGTATAGATGGCGAGGTGTCCAACGTACTTATCTTCGAGGGCCACGGCAACGGCAGAACGATCAACTGTTGGATGGAGATCTCTTTTTTCTAGGCAGGTCTGGCAATGACTCATGCACGTTCAGTGGTGGGCGTGTGCTATGCGGAGGGCGGGGAGGATAGAGCCTTTCTGGGCTTCCAACGTCACGTTGAAACTGCGCTGCTAATTCACCGAGTTTTGATGATGATCGTGTGAGCAGATGCGACAGCATGTACTCCGCCGACGGGACGGTGTGCCTTCGCGTTAAGGAATGCATCACTGCTTTTTCTGCTCGAAGACGGATTGGCTTCTCTTGGGCTTCTGTTAGCGTCGGAACGTTTCATGCGTAAGGGGGAAGTCCCAGGCATAGTCGTAGCGCAACACGGGGAAAACGTTCTAGAGCGTCTATTTGACGTTTTCGAACGTTGACGAAGGGAATTGCATACAGTAGCTTGGACTGAACGAGGCCCCTGTAAAGCGTTAGTAAGCCATCTGGTGGAATACCCTGCTGGTTGTTCGCCCGAAAAGTGCGGAGTACGCCCAGTAGTTGACGACATTGCCCCAGTATTCTTTTGACTGCCGGCCTCTATGTCACGAGATCGTCAATAAGAAGGCCAAGATAGAGGTGGGACCTGCTTCTTTGAATCTCCACGCCGTCAAGCATTATTTTGACAGTTTGAAGCTTGCTGAAGTTGCTGTAAAGTAAAGTCATCTTGGAGGGCGATAATGTTAGCCCTAGACGAGAAATTTCTGCTGCAGTTCTATGAAGCGCAAACTGAAGCATCGGGCCTGTCATATGCGCCTGGTTTCTGAGTCCAACTGTCCATATTGCGGCATCAGCCGCATAAATGGCGATATTTGCACGTGGGGTGAGTGGGTAGGTCATCGGAGGAAGTGCCGCAGGAAGAGATGCCATTGCTAGATTAAAAAGAAACGGGCTTATGACGCTTCCCTGCGGTACTCCTTGTGTCACTTTTCTTGGGGTACTTGAGACTCCCTGAACACTCACAACCAGAGTCCTGCTCTCGAGGAATGCACGAATGTAGGCGTAAGCCATTCTTGTGATGCCGAAGAGAGTAAGCTGATGGAGAATGGTGGCATGGGGCAAAGCGTCAAAAGCCTTCCGTATATCCAAGAAAATGCAATATATTGCTTTTTCTTTAGCTCGAGCTTTTTCAAATCACGTTACTACGTCTGCTATGGCATCTGCTGTGGAGCGATGTTTCGTGAAGCCACACAGTTGGTAAGGAAGTTTCTTGTTAGCGTCAAGTTGCCAAGTGATCCGACGAAGAACGAGGCGTTCAAGAAGCTTTCCAAGGCAGCTCGTTAAAGAGATAGTCCTGTATGATGAAAGGGCAGCGTGAGGTTTGCCAGGCTTGGGGATGGGGATTACATGGGAAACCTTCCAGGCGGCCGGGAGCTCTGCACTGCGCCATGCCTCATTCAACTCGTCTAACAAGGCAGGAAGGTGGTCCTCATCTAAGTTACGTAGAGCCTGATATGTTACGCCATCAGGTCCGGGACCGCTACGCTTCGTGCACTTTCTAAGGGCGTATGTCAGCTCCGCTCTGGTAAAATCACTGTCTAGCTCGGTGGGCACGCAAATAGGGGAGGGTTCATTGCTTGGTTTCTTGTATGTCGCGGGTAGGGGGAACTGATTTTGAAAATTCATTTACGAGTAGCTCCATTGTTTCTTGTAGAGGCTTTTGAAGTGCCACCCCGAGCCCAGATATGGGGTGCTGTATTTTCTTCGCTGAAGATAGTGCTTTCGCTATTTTCCACTCCATAGAAAGGCCTCCAGGAGATGCGAAAGAGCAGCAGCGTTGTCCCCATTGCTTTCGTCGAAGGCGGATGGTATGTCGACGAAATTTAGCGTCAATTTTGTGATGAATGCTCCAGTGATTAGAATCTTTCGTTCTACGCGCTTTCCGTTGCGCTCTCCGGCGTGCTGCGCGGAGGTTGAGGTACTCCAAGTCTGAAGCTGGCCTTCGCAGTGGTACTTTCACCGTCCTCGTAGAAAGGCTCAAGGCGTTGGCAATGACTGTAGCTAGGCTATGCTGAATACCTGATCCTAGAGCACTATCAAGTAGTTGGAGGTACATGTCCCAGTTTGTGACTCTGCACCGCCCGTACTTCGGCTTTGTAGCGTACGGTGAGACCATGTTGATAGGAAGGTGGCCATGTGGACAACCTTCCTATCAACTGGACCACGCAAGCATGAATCTGCTTGCGTGGTCCAGTTTGCTGCTACATCCGGTGAAGCAAATGTTAGGTCAAGAACACTATCGTTCACCCCACGTCGAACATATGACGGTGTGCCATCGTTTAATGCTTCTAGGTGAAGCGAAGACGTTACAATGTCAAGTGATTTTCCTCTTGAGGTATTTCGACAGCCTCCCCAAACAGAGTGGTGTGCGTTAAAGTCGCCACATAGTATCAAATGACCCGGACATTGACGTGCTATCTGGCATAAAACTTCCGCGCCCCAGCTGTTGTTGGGGCCAGGAGCGACGTATGCAGAAATTACAGTGAAGTCGTTACCTAGGACTCGAATAGAGGCAGCTACAAATTCTGCTTTCTCTGTGGTGAACGCCGAGAGATCAACCGGGCTGTGTGGCAGTCCTGCAGTCACTAGCAGTGCTGCTCGAGAGCGACATCCCTTTCGCACAGGTGTGCTATGATGAATAACGTAGTGTGAGAGCCTGAAGTCGCCATCATATGTCATTGGTTCTAGTATAGCGGGGACATTAAAATGATGATGAATCAGACGTTGTCGGAGGTCCGGAAGGCGTTTTCGAAGTCCCCGGGCGTTCCACTGAAGAATAGATGGACAAGTTAGACGATTCTTGTTTCTTCCACGATGTTTAGCTCTTGCGGACACCACCGAGGATGTTCTGGTGGTAAAGCCCTTAGTTTGAGTGGAAGATGACCCTAGCGTCGACCTTCAGGGAGAGGGAGCACTGCTTGGATTAGGGTAGTAAGTGTCTTTGCCCAGGTTGATTCGATGCTTTTAAGTAAGCTGAGAGCGGACTCGACGGCGGCCTTGACAAAAAACATCCATTCCGGTGAACTGTCCCCAAAGGAAGTTGTTGGTTGCGCATTTGTGTCCTTCGAATGGCAGGGTTGGGGCCCAGCGGTGGGTGCAGAAAAGGTCTGGAATGCCTGAAGTGTTGATGCAGCCGGCATATTACTTTTTTGTTTGTCGTTTGGGCTTGAACCCTGGCATTCTTTTTGAGTTGCGTGACTTTTAGGTTTTGTTTGTTTGACAACCGTCGTGTATCGCGATGATGTAGTCACATTTTTTTAAGTTTCTTCCATGTCTTGCTCTCCTGATTTCTTGAGTTCAGTGACCGTTGGTTCTTTCGCGGCATTGCTGCCTGCTCGAGTAGATTCCATCTCCGGGAAGTGCTTATCGTACTCCAAGGCTGATTTGGCGACATGAAAGCCCAAACAGTTGGATTTTGAGTACGCCTGGATCTCCCCTGCTTTCTTTCGCTTCGAGCAGAAACGTGCTGTAGCTTCGTGTTCTTGGCCGCAGTTGACACATCTCGCAGGCATTGATTAACATGTGATGTCCGTTGATTCATGTGGTTTTCCACAATGTTCACACTTTTTGGGGAGCTTGCAGGCCACCCGCTTGTGTTCGAATGCAAAGCAGTTAAGGCACTGGATGGGCCTTTCTTGAAAAGTATAGACGGGATGGCGGACATGACCCAGAAGAACATGGGTTGGCAGAATCTTGCCCCGGAAGGTGACTTTGACTGTGCTAGACTTCTCTAAGCGTCGGACGGCACCAACCTTAATATTGGAAATGAGATGCGAGGTGATCTCCTTATTAGAAAGCTCTTTGTCGACGTCCTGAATGATTCCGTTCATTGGTGTTCCAGCCAGTGGAAAGTATGACATCACCGGAATTCCGCAGAGAGCCTTCAAGTTGCGCAATGTTTTTGTAGCTTCACCATTTCTGGTGTCAACAGCGATGACATTCAATCTGCTGTTAAAACGAACCTCGTGAATGCCCTCAGGACAGGAGTCTTCTAGAGCTTTTGAGAGCTTCACGCTACTGAGGGATGTTATTAACGTCTCAGTATCCGCAGGGACGAACACAACAGTGAGCCCTTCTTCGATGGCTTTTGATTGGATTATTGTCTCCGAGCTGGAGTTGGAGTTGTTGCGCCGAGTTCTCTTTCGTGATCAAACTTCATGATACGGACCTCCGGTATCGTCGCCTTGTTCCATATAGTTGACGTCTGTAGCCGACGATGCAATGGAACCATTGGAGCAAATAGAGTTCCCATCATCTGGTTGCGACGTTACGGGTACTTCGTTCCTTTGACGTTGCTCGGGATTTATGCTCGGTGCTGTATTAGCAGCGTCGGGGGCGCCCGCTTGGGCCGCTTCCATGTTCGTTCACATGGAACGATAGCAGCGGGAAAGGCTGCAGTTTTCTCTAAAAGAGAGCTTGGTGGTCTGCTTGATTGTTTTTTTAGGCACACTGGGTTTAGATTTACTGCCCGTTAATATTTGATCAAGATTTTAGCAATAGAAACTAAAAAAAAAAAACGAAATATTACCAGGAATGGAAGATTTGACGTCCGTTGGTTAGAGCACTTCGCCGTCCTCCTCGTGCGCTTGTAGCTTCTGCTCAACGCTTCCGCTAGTGCCACTAAATAAGCAAAGCTCCAGAGTAACGACACTTGGCCATATGGTGTCTTAAAATCATGGTTGCCAGTTATCTGAAGCTTTATCTGAAATCACAGGAAACGCTTTTCAGCCCTCCACAAATGTTTAAACAGTTCGCGACAGAACAAAGCAATATTAAATAACCTTCCTAACATCGAATCTAACGCTGAGGAAGTCGCACTTTTGAATCATAACGATGGCAGTGTCGTTTGATCTGCAAACGAGCCAAAATGGCGGCGCCCAAAACAATGTCGGGGGAACGGAGTGCCGATACTATAAGCGTAGCTCATTTAGTGGCTCTAGCTCCTGCTATACTCTATTTTACCTCGTGATGTACCACAGGTAGAGTGTACTAGAAAGGACGAGTGGGGCCACCGGAGTGCTATTTTGGTACATCGGCATGTGGAAAACAAACGGCAATTCCAAGCCACTTCGCTCGTAGCGCCCTCTCGGGCGCTACGAGCGAAGTGGTTCGGATTAGCCGCTTTTTATGAAAAACGCTTTTCGTTCCAACGCCAAGCTCGACCGGCCTGCTGGTCAAGATCATAGAAACGATAGAACGGCGGACTATATTTTTATACAACCTAGACGTCAGGCGTTACGTACATAAATTCACCGCGACCTGACTTGTCGTCACAACGCCATGCGACATCAGGACGACGCCTTGACGTCACCGTCGTCATTGACGTTGACAACGTGCCTTAAACGACATTAAAGGAGCGGTGCAACAATTTTTGTACTTTGCGCAAATACCGCTTAGAACGGATCCCTGACGTTAATGACCTATAAAACGCGCGTTCGTTATTCACCCCACGCAATAAAAGTCCCGGAAAAAAATTAAAGAAAACCGAGCAGCGTTCACCCCCTCAACTCGCAGCCAGAACAAGCGGCCACGCGATCTGGAGCCGATCATATGCCGCCAATGTTGACCCTAGCCACGCGCTGGGGTTGGCAAAGCACAGGACACGCGCTGAGTTCCAGACATTGTTATGGCTCGGCTATTGTCGTCGTTGCAGCGATTGGACACGGGCCACTACCCGAATGCTTCTCGAGCTAGTAATTATCACGAGCCCAAATCGAGTGCCCACGCAATGCTCGGGTCCAACCTATGAACCGCATTCAAATATCGTCATATGGGTGTACTGCGATCCCCACGTTACGTCATCAAATTTTGCAAAGGAGAGATTGAATGAAAATGATCGCTTTTGTCTCTGAAATTACACCGCAACAGAGAAGTTTCTTGGCCAGTGGCGTTGCGTGTGAGTATCCTTGAGTCTCACTAGTGCCAGTAAGCTCGCGTAAAGTGAAAAACATTCCAATGGACCTCTTGGCGAATATGTGCTGCCACCTAGACACGGGAATCGGTTCGAGACTAGGTGACTGGAAAACAACGCGCGCCCAAGGCCTCTCCCACCCGTTCCACACTCAAAACGTCAGCTAAATCCTGTTCACCCATTGAGGCGATGTGACCTAGATACGGCTCCCCCAAGCTCACCTTTGTCCCCATCGTGCGTAATCTTCCGCCCCGAGGTCGACACAACGAAACCGCTCAAAGGCGAGAAATGCAAGATGGCGGATTGTTTGGAACTAGATACTCTCGAACCCAGGCGCATGAAATACTCCGCGCATGCGCACCGCGTATTTCTACAAAAGGTCCATTGAATATCGTTGCACCGCTCCTTTAAAACTGCGTTCTGACATCATATTGCGTTGACAATGACGACGCCGTCAACGTTGACGTTGATGACGACGACGACAACGTCACGGGACGTCAAGATGACGGCGTCCTTGTCAATGCAACGTCATAAGGACGCTTGGTGTCAGTTCGTTGACGTCGTTGTCGACATAACGCAACTCGACGTCACGAAGACGTCCCGTCAGCTTCACGACGTCATCGTCGACGACGTTACACGACGTCAAGACTTCGTCGTGACGTTGACGTTCACGAGTACGTCAGGACGACGTTAACGTGACGTCATAGCGATGTTTGACGTTGCGTGGGGCGTCGACGTCAACGTCGGCATCGACGACCACGTCCACGTCGTCCTCGATGAGGCGCGCGACGTCATGATCGCGTTACAACGACGACTTGATGTCGCGTAACGGCGTCGTCCTCAACGCCACGCGATGTCATGACCGCGTTACAACGGCGACTTGATGTCGCGTAACGGCGTCGTCCTCAACGCGACGCGATATCACGACCGCGTCACAACGGCGACTTGATGTCGCAAAACGGCGTCGTCCTCGACGCGATGTCATGACGGCCTTACGACAGCATCTTGGCGTCGCGTAACGTCGTCGACGATGACGTCGTGGCGTTGTCGTGTCGCGGTGCTTTGACGTTACCTCTGACGTCAAAATCATAAAAAATACAATATAGCCCCTAAGGGGCTATATTGCCCATATGACCTTGACCTGTGTCGTTGCTTGATCGCATCGAAGGTGGAGCTGCGATCAAAGTGGCTTGGTTCCACCTGATCGCTTTCCACATTTTGAGGTGCAAAAGAAAGCATAAGTACAGTGTTGCATAAGCGTTGCCTGTAGCTCGTCCTAGGGTGCCTTCATGTGCGCTTTGCTTAGGGTGGAGTCATCCGGCCATTTTGTCCCACACTTTTATTTTCCTGTTTTGTTCAGAAGCGCGTGAAAGAGCGTGTCCCTGCACGCGCTCGTGGCGCTGACTGCGCTACAGCGACATTTTGTTTGCGTCGATTTCTTTGTATTTTACCCGTGAGCGCGTGCTGTCGGCATCGGGTATTACAAAGGGTGGCATCACCCTAAACAGAAGGACATTGAGGCACCCTTGCTCGTCCCAATCGTACCTTCTAGTACACTCTACCACAGGGAAGGTATGCAGGCGCAAGCTCCTTGCTCTAGGGCACATCTTGGCTGCACAAGCTCTCGTGCACTAGGGGCAGCTGCCAACGCTATGAACTCGCGCTTCTAGCCTTCGCTGCGGTACAGCATAAGGTGAAACGGAGTGTAGACATTTCCAAAAAAGGGCTTCTGGCTGGATTCACAACATTGGGTTCCACTTTCAGTGTTCGTGCGTATGGCGCGTGATTTTCTCGCTTTCGGAAGCGACGAACATGCGCGTGCTAGGCTGAGAAAATCGCACGCTGGGCTGAGGACTCGCAAGTATTTGAATGGAATCACACACGGCCGGGCTAGAATGGAAAGGCGCACTTTCTTACGGCCTTAAAGGGATACTGAACGAAAGAATTTAGTGTCCATAATAAGTGGCGCACGTTCTTTTCACGATCCAGCAGCCGCCGGTGTGCGCGAGCACATGCAACGAAAATGACGTCAAAGACGTCCATTCGCGCTTAAAAAACCTCTGACACGCCAAAAAAAAAAAAAATTTTCATGCTAAACATTGCAATGGCATATCAGGACATTACGAAAAAATTGTTTCACTATAGAGTTGCGTAGTTTTTTTTATAAAAAATAGAAATACGAGGCCCAATTCAAAGTTCCCGCCGTGCACTGTGACGTAACAGTGTACCGCAAGGTGTCGGGGCGGTCAGAAGGGAGGCATCGCCGGAAGTCACGTGAGTTGTATCCCTCCTCGTGCTTACCGCGAGCGCGTGTAATATTTTTTAAAATATGTTTGTTATTCTCCGCACCTCACAAGCAATCCAAGCAGACAAGGTTTCTTTTATTTGCTTTTCATCGCTTAATGTTGCTGTAAAGGTAGAAGAAGCGGAGTCAGTGAATTGACGTGATCAACTACAATGCCTAGAAGGTGCTGTGTGAGGGACTGTCCCGGTATTTCAGCAACTGAAGAAGAGATCACACTGCATGCATTTCTGAGAGACATACATCGGCCGCATGAGCACCCAGTAAACACGTTCTACTCATGTTCTAGACAAAATAGTACTTTGTGCTCGACGTTTACTTGTACTTGGTACACTCACCAGTTCGTATTCTTTAGACGGCAGGCATCTACAGCCTGGAGAGTATCCGATGATTCAACGACCTCGGTGTCTCAACCTTCAGCAATGCGATCGGGCGTGTCTTATGCTAGCAATCCTAATTTCTGCGAGAGTTCTAAATTTTTTTTTTCAAAACTTGATAGCTTGTTTTGCGCCCAGTATAGCCCTGTATCATCGGACTGACGGCATGCACTCGTACACTGGCTTGTACTCGCAACGCTTTCATCATTGACCTCCATCACGTCGATCCACTGACTCTTCGTCCTCAAATTTTACAGCACGCAAACTAACCAACGGTGCAGAGATAAAGAGCTAGTGGAACTGAAACTTCGTTTTCTACGATCGCTCGTACGAAGAGCAGAATAATAAAACGAAAAAAAAAAGTCTTAGGCGCGGTCGCGGAGAGCACGAGGAGTGAAACTCACGCGACTTCCGGTTAACCCACTATTAGTGACGTAATCGATGCCTCCTTTCTGACCGCCACGACACCTTGCGGTACACTGTTACGTCAAAGTGCACTGGCGGGAACTACGCAACTCTATAGTGAAACAATTTTTTTGTAATGTCCTGATATGCCATTGCAACGTTTGGCATGAAAAAAAATTTTTTTTTTTTGGCGTGTCAGAGGCTTTTTAAGAGGACAGTGAAATGTATGGGCTTCGGGCCGAAGGAGAATAAAGACAGGCTTTTCATCTCTACAAGTGAAAGCTACGTGCTTGTTAAACCAATTAATCGCTTACCTTTTACACCACACACCACTGTGTAGATGAAAAACTTGTCTTTATTCTCCTTCGGCCCGAAGCCCATACATTTCACTGTCATCTTAACTGCGAATGGAGGTCTTTGACGTCATTTTTGTTGAGTGTGCTCGCGCACACCGGCGGCTGCTGGCTCGTGGAAAGAACGTGCGCCACTTATTATGGACACTAAATTCCTTGGTTCAGTATCCCTTTAACAATGGGAGTAGTTTCTTTCTGCAGCGACCCCACCTCTCCTACAGCGCTTTAACTCGTCCTAGCAAGACACCCTAATCTCACCGAGCTAGCCTCTCGGCAACGGTGCACATTGAGCCACTGGGCACTGCCTGTGCAGTGGCCAGGCAAAATATAAGCAGTCTCTTTCCCGCAACAGAACTGCATAGCCCAAAAAAAAAAAAAAGTCTTCAACGAAAAATCGTGGTTCTTGAAGTTGGACACAGTTTACAAGTCGCCCTTATATCTTAAAAAAAAGAAACAATATATATATATATATATATATATATATATATATATATATATATATATATATATATATATATATATATATATATATATATATATATATATATATATATATAAAGTGCGCAAGGCAGTGGTTTTATAAAACAGGTGGGGCGATTATGTAAAACAAAACGGCTATATTAGCCGATGTAAGGTCAAGCTGACGTGTGTCTTCGGTTTTCTTTGTCAGACTCTGTCTGTGTTCCAGCCTAGCTGAATTTGCGTGTACGTGCATGAACAGATCATTTTCTTGTTTTCTTTTCTTCTTTTCGCGTTTTATATTGCTTGCAATTGGACACCAAGCGGCTGAGGAACAAAGCGGAAAGTAGAACGACAGCTGAACCCTTCATTTGGCTGAAATGAGCACCAGTTTCTGCTCATGCTCAGTGGGATTCAAATCTTGCTTGATGGTTTTTGGACTTTATTATAAAATTTCATGCACGTGAAAATATGAAAATAATAGATAAACGGCAAGCAAAATATGTTTTGTAATTTTTTGTGTGAAGCTTTGATTTAAATCATCTAGTAAAACTGGTATAATATAAATCACAATTTAAATCATGACCTATATTATCTTGATTTTTA
Source organism: Ixodes persulcatus (assembly GCA_013358835.2). Taxonomy (NCBI): domain Eukaryota; kingdom Metazoa; phylum Arthropoda; class Arachnida; order Ixodida; family Ixodidae; genus Ixodes; species Ixodes persulcatus. Next base: position 673,708 of record JABSTQ010010989.1, read on the forward strand.
TTCTCCTTTCTGTGGGAACGCCTGCGTGTGCATAGCTTTCATAGACGCTTAATGGGCACGAGAGCACGGGCGCCTATAAATTTTGTCGGCATACTTTTAAAACTCTCATCTTTAGGTTTACCTGTTTCTGTCCTTGGCTAGATAGCAGACTGTCTAACCGGTCGCTCCCAAAAAGTAGTCATTAGTGGCTCAGAATCTTACTTTGTTTCAGTAACGTCGGGTGTCCCCAAGGATTCGTGCTTGGCCCGCTTCAGTTTTTAACCTATATATAAATGACATAGGTTACGAAACTACCCCCAAAATAAGATTATATACAGATGATTGCGTGGTATACAGGGATATAAATAACCAGGGTGATGCTATCGCTTTACAATATGATCTTGATCAAATACTCACATGGTGCTACAAATGGAAAATGGAACTGAATTTCGCAAAGGGTAATTGTATCCGCTTTAGCAGGAGGCGCCTATACATACAGACAAATTACTATCTAGATGCAAATTAGATTACCTTGGCGAAGGATGTGAAGTATTTGGGTGTTATTTTTTCGTCTAACCTAACGTGGAACAGTCATGTTGAATTTATAACAATGACAGTAGGACGTGTACTTAACTTCATAAAGAGAAACTTTAAACACGCACGCCAAAGAAATACTATACATTTCTAAAGTACGCTCTCTCTTTGAATATGCGGCTGTAGTATGGGATTCTAACACTAAGACCTTAATTAATAAACTTGAGGCCATCCAAAATCGCACTGTCTGTTTTGTTACTAACTCTTATCATTTTGATATCAGTGTCACGGCATTAAAAAATCATTGTCATGGGCCTTGCTCGAACTTCGCTGGAGGTAATCAAGGTACTCTTTTCGAAATAAAGTCGTTCGTCAACGTACCGGCATTGATAGGAACATCTACCTAAAACCCCCTACTTTTACTTCCCAGAGATTAGACCACACGAAAAAAAAAAAAAAAATGAAATACGAGAAATAGCATGAATCACATCTGTTTTTCAATCGTCATTTTTCCCACGAACAATAAATCAGTGGAATAGACTCCCCGAAGCTGTAGTTCCGGCTTCCCATAAAAATTTTGATTGTCTTCTAAGTCGTTACTTAAACGAGTACGAGTTACACGATACGAGCACGTTGTGTTCAGGTGTTTTGCGATTTCGCATTGTGTCACTGGTAGCAGATGTTAGCATGTATTGATACTTTTTTTTAGCATTTTTATTTGTGTGTTTGTTGTGTTTATATGTGCGTTTGATCTGCACTAAGCACCAAGATGGCGGCCCCTACTAGCAGATTGGGGGAATGGAGTGCCATTATTCTAAACGTAGCTCATTATGCGGCTCTAATTACTGCTTTGAAGAGTTTCGAAATGCACCTGGATGGCGCAACGTTCCAGATTCAGTCTGATCATTTAGCAATTTCATGGATCAGAGGAGAATCTAGTTGGACGTCTTGCTCGTAGGGCGATTGCGCTGAAGCAGTACAAATACTCTATCGCGTACTGCCCAGGGAAGACCAACTATGTTGCTGACGAGTACTCTCGTGCTCCACTTTCCGAGAAACGCTCGCAGGATTTTTTCAAGTTGGCGGTTCTCATTGCTGCGACACGAGTACTCCCAAACTCATGATGAGGGACACTGGTGAGCCGCGACAAGTTTCTCCAATCCCAATTCGACGACGGTCTGTATCAACGCGTGTTCGTTTGACTGGTAACAAAAGGTCCAGCCGGCGCTACAAGTGGTGAGGACGTCGACTCCTACCTGATGAGTAACGGCGGGCTTTTGTTACGCTACATTCAAAAGGCAAACGAGGACCCTGATGACTCGGCGTTAGGGACCGTGCTTCCCCTCAAGCTACGTATGCTATTCATTCGATACATCTACGACTTTTACGCCTCTGCCTTGGTAAAACACAACACTAGAAGCAAAAAAAAAAAAAAAAAATTACAAGAACATTTATTTTCTTGGTTAGGGATGAAACAGGATAGGTTCATATATGCTCGTAGTTGGTTGGTGGGCCAGAAGGCAAAACCACGTGAAGCGGTCAATTCCCAGGTTTAATGTAGCCGATTGTGAGCTAAACACTTGGCAGATCTGCTTTTTTGTGACGTCAAGGGTTTATTTGTACGTAGCACACGGAAAAATCAGTACTTGTTCGTCATAGCTGATTACTTCACCGAATCAGTTCGCCGAATGAGCAAAAACTAGATCCGCAAAAAATTGGAGACCGCTTGTGTCATATTGTAGAAAAAACAGACAGGCATGTAAAAAATATTGGGTTGTGTGTGTGTTTATACAGCCTAGAATTTGGTCTGCCTCAAGGGGCGACGAGTCTCCCAGCTGTAGATGAGAAATTTAGCCAGTGCAGTACAACCACTAGCGTGGGGTCTTTAACGTGCACCACGCAGTAGTGATACACGACCGCACGCCGGTACGATGCTCATCCTTATCGAAACGGGCAGGGAGGGGTGGGGCTCGAATCTATACTCTGTTTCATACTTAGCGTGCAACGCTGTCAAAGTTAGCGAGCGCGTGGCTTCATCTATGGTTTTGTTTGCGCGAGAACGCGTGCAAATGAATAACGAGATCAAGTCCCACGCTCGCGCCAGTAGCTTTGACAGCGTTGCACGCTAATGGCGAATTCGGGTGGTCAATCGCCGGCGAGCCCTTGCCGGTGGCACCGGTGACCAAAAACGCGCCAGCGGCGCACCACGTGACCCTCTCCACCCGAACACAAAGCGCCGGCAACTGGCGTTTTTATTTGCCAGGGTCGCGTGTAAGCTTTGTTAACTTCTTCCACGGTTATTCTATGGTACAATAGACCCCTTTCGAAAGTGCGCACTCTGTTGGAAGCTGTAGAATCCCTTCACAATGGCGGACGCACAAGACACCGCCAATGTAGGAACCTTAGAAACCGTACTAATGGCATTTCATTTCTAGCTTGTGCAGTGTTAGAATTTCAAACTCTGTGGTGTCGCGCTTTCCGCCATTGTGCAGTGGTTCAGACCTTTTAACAATGGGCGCGTGAATTTCGAAAGGGGTCTATAAGCGCGCTGTATGGGCCACTAATATACATTTTGACTCCTTGAGATGTGTGTAATAGAAGCGGCTTCCCAATAGTTTTCAAAATATTAACATTACCACGGTTCGCACAGCTTAGAGGACCTTAAATTATAAGGTTAAAGGAAAGGCAGATTAATAAACCGGTGTGGGACTGTCCGCTTACGGGCCAAATTTCAATATATCGGTGTTTTGATTTCCGAGGAACTGTCGCCATTTTACAAGGGTCCCAAGGAGGCTTGCCAGCGTCGCTTTTCATATTCTGTTTATTGTTATTACCTTTTTTAGAATCCTCAGTTTTCAACTGCATCACTATGCATACATTTTTCTTTCTGCGGTATAATAACGTGTTATTACACAGTTGTAAAAAAAAGTAATGTTTGATGAGCCCGTATCTCGGAGAAAACTGACCTTGCGCAGGCTGGACAAATTCTTCAGAAAATGTTGGCCTTCCCTGAAACATACATTATCTTTATCTTCGTTGTTTTCGCTATCTTGTCACGAAACACAAATGGGTGTCTGTCTGGACGGCTTCGTTTGCCACTCGAACCCGCTATTTGCCGCTTTCGGCAAGCATTCTTTCGTTTGGTTCCCTTTCCCCAATCGGATGTGACGATACCGGATACAGTCTGGCAGACAAGCTGCCCGACCTCTTGAAGCTCGGGCAAATATTTTGCCGGCAAATTGCCAGCACACGCATGAGCAGCGCCACCCGAACAGCTTGCACCCGCCAGCCTTTGACCACGCGAACGCCTTGCCGAAGAAATGGCAAAATATTTTGCCGGGAAATGACCACCCGAATTCGCCATAAGTATGAAACAGAGTATAGGATCCCTGGGTTCTGCAGCGCGAGCTTTCGCTCCACGTGCTCCAAGCTGGTGTGCGCTAGACCACTCGGCCACCGATCCCCCCTAGACAGGCATGTACTGTAGCTAGTCACTGTTCGTGACGTCCATCTTTATTCTATTCTCTTCTTTCTCCTCTTTTCCCCGTCAGCTCCGGTTCCCACTTCTTCGGCCAACATGACATACTCTCTGTAGGGTTCTGGTATGGTCCGACCACCAAATGAGGCATCGGGACACACTGTCGATACATCCAAAGAAAGTATATTAAAAGAAAACTAACCAAACTATAGTTGATTGCAAGCTAAGAAAAAACCGGAAATGCCTCTCAGAGGAAAATCTATTCCTACACCGAGAAACGCCAGCCAATCGTTTTCATGACGTCACGATTCCGTGGACCAATCGCGATCCTTTTGAAAAAAAAAAAAAAAAACCACATGGCTGCCGGCCTTAGCAACGCGACGCTAGTTTCTCGTGACAATTATTCTGCTTTTTTGCACCGTGTTTTAAGTGCCCGAGGTTACGCCATGAAATCTTAAAGGGGCGATGCAACGATTTTTGTACTTTGCCCAAATACCGTTTACAACGGATCCCTGACGTTAATGACCTGTGAAACACCCGTTCGTTTTACATCGCACGCAATTGAAATCGCAGAAAAAATTAAAGAAAATGAGCGGCGTTCATTCCCTCAACTCGCAGCCAAAGCAAGTGGCCACGTGATCTGGACCCGATTATATGCCGCCAATGTTGATCATAGCCACGCGCTGGGGTCGGCAAAGCATAGGACACGCGCTGAGTTCCAGACATTGTTATGGTTCGGCTATTGTCGTCATTGCAGCGATTGGACACGGGCCACTACCCGAATGCTTCTCGAGCTATCGATTATCACGAGCCCAAATCGAGTGCCAACGCAATGCTCAGCTCCAATATATGAGCCACATTCAAATATCGTCACTGGGAGGTGCTGCGGCCACCGAGTTACGTCATCAAGTTTTGCGAAGGAGAGATTGAATGAAAACGCTCGCTTTTGACCTTGAAATTACACCGCAACAAAGGAGTCTCTTGGCCAGTGGCATTGCGTGCGAGTATCCTTGAGTCCCACTAGTGCCAGTAGGCTCGTTTGAAGTGAAGAACATTCCAATCGAATTTCGTTGCACCGCCCCTTTAATGGTATCGGCTTGCGTTTGCAGCAGTTTTTGCGCGACAACGTGAGAATCCAGCGACGCTATCGCCAACGAAAATTTCGAAGCGGGCGCGAGGCTTAGCACTGCTGAGAGGTGAGAAGCTACGCCGGACGTCGTCTGCTTCGTTGGATTTCTGTCGCCTCTGCCCCACGTTGCTACTCAACATAGTACCGGCACCGCTGCTTCAATTCGCTGTGGTTTCCGCGGGGTGAGCTGAGATTGCCGTGCACCTCAGTGGGATCCATGGCGGAAGACAAAGAGAGCGGGGCGTAGGGTGCCTACATGTCTGTCTGTCTCAGGGTGAAGACATCCATTGTTGCACTGAATGTTCAGCGCGTGACGCTCTCGCGCACTCGTTGCGTGACCTGGGCGCTAAAATGGCGTCTATGCATTAGCCAAAGCTACGCGCTCGAGCTGATTGACACCGGATTGCGCGTACTTCAAAATGCATAAAAAAAAACGATTGGGCGTAAAAATGGCTGAGATGTCACCACTCAAGCAAAAGCGCGCGTGTGTATGAAGGCACTCTAGCTGGGCGCGGTGGTGGTGTCGATGACTTGGTAGGGTGACGATTTGTCAAAACCCGAAAAGTATAATTATTCTTGTTTTCTATTCATCCAACAAAATAAAGGCACACATTTCGTGCGCAAAGCCCACAAAACTAAGTAAATCACTAAATATTTATTATTTGCAGGAACTATTAGCGGCGAGAAGTTTTGGTGGCGCCCTCCTGTGGTTCCCCTTTGTGACGTCATTACCTTGCAAACAACAAGTTAGATGGTGTTTGTTATTAGCATGGTGGAAGCTTGAAATCATTGCGCTCTTAAAGGAACACTGCCAACACCGTCAAAATTAAAGTTCTTTCATTCCTCTTATTTCCGTCGATGAAAATCCCCTTTCCGACGTCATAGTCAGCGTTCGGCCAATCGTGGAAGGCCGACCACAGCGACGCTTTCGGTCGCGCACGGGGCTAATAAGTGCTTCGCTTTCCCTCAATCGAAGGCGCTGGAAGACGGTATGTTAGACAGTATCTTGGACAGAAAATGAATTGGGAAGACGGTACATTGGACATGACTTTCTTTCTTTACTAAACAGCTATTTCGTTGACAAAAACGTATTCTAACTTTTTTAAACGTCCTGAATGAATTAAATAAATATTGTAGTAGTTTAAGACACGTTTACTGGAGGAAGAAAAAGCAACGTTGCTAGCGAACTACTTTCTCGACGGCGGAGGCACTTCAGATGGGCGCAATGCGCTTGTGGGTGGAGCTAAAAGATTGTTCTTAGGTTGCATCCGACTATAATTACAAATGTACAGTTGCAATAAAGAGGTTCATCTCACAATCAGTCCCGTTGATGATAGGTTTGCAGTTGACCTCAGCCTTCGGGTTCTTGGTCGATCGTCGAAGATCGTCACTGCTGGCCCTGGTCAGCTCACCGTTGAAGTCCGTCGCTTCGGGGATTGGTCAGCTCAACGTCGAAGTCCGTCGCTTCGGGAATTGGTTCAGCTCACCGTCGAAGTCCGTCGCTTCGGGAATTGGTCCAGCTCACCGTCGAAGTCCGTCGCTTCGGGTCGCAGCCGAATAGTGCTTGCCGCGAGCTCTTCCAGCCCGAGCCTTGCCACTCTTCTTCCACCTCTTCTTCAACAGCTCACAGCATGACACTCTCCCACTAGTAAAAAGACTGTTATGGAGAGTAACGTGCGTTCCTTTTGGGTCTGGACCTGACGGAGGATTCGGTAGTTGGCACCTCTACTGCTGTGCCAGGATCTGTTGGAGCAACCGTTCTTGTTAGCTTTGAGGCGTTCCAACAGTGTTCGTCTTCTGTTCGAAACGTTGCCGGTCCGAATGCTTTTTCTATTCTGACTGGGGCACTAAACGATGGAGTTCCCTTTGTTGTATGTCCTGGTAGTCGGACGAGGACGTAGTCCCCTCCCCTGAAATTCGGAGTCTTGACCGCCCTGTGTTTGTCAGCATATTTTTTGAAGTTGCTTTGGTATCTTTCCACCCTCCTACGAAGGTCCTTTATCGCCTCCCTAGCATTTTGTGTAATGTCTGGATGGGGTAGTTCCATGATGTCGAGTCACGTGTGCATTGGTCGTCCGTGTAACAGCACTGACGGGGACAGATTAGTTGCTGCTTGAGGTGTACAGCGGTAAATCCCCAGGAAGTCCACCAGGTCAAGCTGTATGTCACCCTTTTCCAACAAAACGCTTTGGATGTAATCCTTGAGCACTCTATTAAAACGTTCCATCTGTTCATTTGCCTGTGGATAATAGATGGACGATGTTGCGTGAGTGATGCCTCTGTCTTGAAGGAATGTCGTAAATTCTAAAGACATAAATTGTGAACCGTGGTCCAATACCAGAACTCACGGATAACCTTCCCTGCTGAAGATTATTTGCAGGAAGCTTATTACTGCATCAGTTGTTGGGTGTGAGCAGAACCCAACCTCTGGCCACTTGCTGTAGTAATCTATTGCGGTGATGGCGTATCTGGAGTTTCCAGAAAAAACTCGGGAACGGTCCGACGAAATCGATTCCGATCTGCTTCCACGGACCCTCGGGGTAGCGAACTGATTGCATGGGAGCCGGTGCGGTTTTTGCTTTCATGTCATGTTGCTGACAGACATTGCATTTGGTGATGTAATCATTGACCTCTACATCCATTCGAGGCCACCAGTAGTGCTCTCGCAGTCTCTGTTTTGTTCTGACAATCCCAGGATGGGATTCATGTGCTATGTCCACGATCCGACGTCGCAGTGTTGTCGGTGGTACGATCTTCTGGTTACGACGAAGTAGTCCATGTACGACACAAAGTTCTTCTTGAATCTTTTGGTAAAAGATCAAGGTAGGTTCCGCGTGCAAAACGTGGGTTTTTGCTGAATTTATGCTCTCTACTACCTTGGTCAGTGTTGGACCTTCCCTAGTCTCTCTCTGGAGCTCATTCAGGGTAATGATTCTGAGGTGTGCTCGAAATGCACATATAATTTCAGCGTCTTCGTTATCACTTGACGCCTCATGTATGGTTGTGACTGGAAGCCGTGAAAGAGCGTCTGCAACCACATTCTGGTCGCCCCGCCGGTATTGCACTTCGTAGTTGAATTGAAGTAACCTTGCAGACCAGCGGGCGATGCGCATGGGTTGTCTTCCTGATCCTTGCGTGGAAAGTAATGTAACAAGGGCCTGATGGTCCGTACGCAATATAAAATGCCCTCTTAATAGGAATGTGCTCCATTTCTCGCAAGCCCACAGGCAAGCCAAGGCTTCTCGCTCACCGACTCAGTATCTTCGTTCCGTCTCAGATAACGTCCGTGAGGCAAACGCAACCGTCCTGATGCCCTCTGGATGCAGTTGCTGTAAAACCGCTCCTAGTCCGTAACTGGAGGCATCAGTTGTCAGGATTGTTTGTAGGGTAGGGTCGAAGATGGCTAGTGTGGCACAGTTCTTTATTAGGTTCTTGACCTTCTCAAATGCCTGTGCTTGTTCAGCAGCCCACGTAAACTCGACTCCTTTCCGTAGTAGAGCACGAAGAGGATCAACAATTGTTGCGTAGTGTGGTACAAACTTCAAGTGGTACGACGCAAGTCCAAGAAAGGATTGTAAGGACTTGGCGTCTGTGGGGAACGGTGCCTTACTGATGGCATCCAGCGTTCCTTTAGCTGGTTTGATGCCCTCTCTGGATAGATGATATCCCAGATATTGTAATTTTGTGACCGAAAAGGTGCACGTCTCACTGTTGAGTTTCATGCCGCTTTTTTGTAGGCGTGTTAGGACTTGCTGGAGATTCTCGTCGTGTTCTTTTTGAGATATACCTGCAACGAGAATATCATCTAGGTAGTGGACGGTGCCACGACATCCCTTCAGCACAGTCGACAGCATCTTCTGAAAAGCTGCTGCTGCCGACGCTAGGCCGAAGCAAACTCTCTTGAATCGAAAAAGTCCATCGTGCGTTATAAACGCAGTTAGATCTCTGCTCTCCTCGGCCAACTCCATTTGATGATAGGCCGATGAGAGGTCAAGCTTGGAGAACACTGTCATCCCAGTCAGTTGATGAAAGATTTGCTCTGAATGTGGAAGTGGATGACTGTCAATGACTACTGCCTGATTTAGTTTCCGTAAGTCCACGCAGAGTCGAATTTCCCCCGTTTTCTTCCAAGCCACGACGATTGGAGAAATCCATTCTGATGCGTCGATCTTCTCGATCACGCCTGTGATTTCTAACTTCCGTAATTCATAAAATACCTTGTCTCGTGCTGTCAGTGGAAGACGACCAAGTTTTTGTTGCACCGGCGTAACAGTGGTTTGTGTTCTGACTCTGTGGACAAAGTCCTTCACGAGTCCCAAATCGTCTGAAAAGAGTTGTGGAAACTTCTCTTTAAACCGCTGAGGATTTTGTTGGTTTCCCGTGAATAGTTGGTGACACGAATGTTTTTCGATGTCTACTGTCATCTGCAAACCTCGAAGGATGTCCAATCCAGCCAATGGTTTGCCTGACGTGACATGAAATGTGCAGGTAGTTCGTCTTGCACCAAACGATACTTCAACCTCGAACATACCCTCTACCTTGATCAACCCATTAGAGTAATTCCTAAGTTCCAGGTTAGAATGCTCGAGTTTGATATGTCGAAAATGTGTATTGTATATTGCCGAAGATATGATGGAAACTGGCAATCCTGTGTCCACTTGCAATTTGACCGGTACTCCAGCGATGACCACCTCGCAGTACAAGGTGTGCAGAAGTCCCTTGATGTTCATTAGCCCTTTGGCCTTGATGGAAGACGTGGTCTGATTTCCTGCATACTGACGCGAAATGACCGCGTGTACCACATTTCTTGCATATCTTCGTTCTCGCTGGACATGAAGTATTGCCAGCTAGGTGAGCCGAAGATCCGCATCTGTAGCACTTCTGACCTTTTTTTGGTGAATTTGCAGTAGTTCTTGTAAGAGCTGCAACCTCAGAAGTGCTTGCGACTTTCTTGTCTTCGTTGAGTAGCTTAGACTCGCGCAGAGCTTGTTCCACTTGTCTAGCAATCACGAGTGCTGTGTCCAGTGTTAATTCTGGCCCAAGCAAAAGCCTCTCTCGCACTTCCTTGCTGCTGGTTTTCTCTACTAGCTGGTCATATATTAAATCTTCCGCGAGCCCTCCAAACTTGCATGTCTTGGCCAGGCTCCGTAATGTCGCGACATACTCTTCGACCGTTTCTCCCGGTAGTTGTGCCCTTTGACGGAAACGATGCCGTTCGACGGTCTTGTTGACGGCAGGCGTGAAGAATTTGCTCAGCGTACGTACTGTGTCGCCAAATACCTGAGTAGTGGAAGCACCGTCAGCAGAAGTCGATGGTTGAGGGTCTTGTGTGGTAGCAGGTAGAGAACGGTATACTCGCTGACCCTCCACTCCAAGGCAGTTGAGTAGTATTGCCTTTTTCCTGTCGTCTGGATAAGTAGTCGCTCCGTTCGCCACCATGAAGGTCTCGAACAGTGGGTACCATTCTACCCATGGAATTGTCGGTTTGCCTGGAGCCGGTAGAAAAGGCGGTGGCGTTTCCAGCTTCATTGTCGACTGCACCAATTTGTCGTATTGTGGAAAAAACAGACAGGCATTTACTGTAGCTAGTCACTGTGCGTGCCGTCCATCTTTATTCTATTCTCCTCTTCTTTCTCCTCTTTTCCCCGTCAGCCCCCGTTCCTACTTCTTCTTCGGCCAACGTGGCAGCTTGCTCGAGACCTTCCCTACTATCCTCTACGTTTGGCTCCCCCCCGATGCGTGTAAGCAACAACTCTTCTTAATTGACTAGTACCGTCTTTGTGAACTCGTGCGCGCTGATGAGAACTCAACACACGCCCACACAAAACATCCCCGTACCACCCACAGACAAGCTTCACTGAAGGGGATTATCGGAACATTAAGTTGATGCCAGTCGCCCTAAACCGAGCGCTACAATGGCTGGGATTCTAAACTGTCGGAAGTGGTTTTGCATCCCCCTTTGTTGTACCTCATTTCTGCCCAACACAATTTTGGCAGGGAGCTCGCGTGTTTTTCCCCACATGTAGAGTTGGGAAGGCACCGCCCCTATGTAAAATTTACAGAGGACCTGCGAAAGCGCTCCTCCGACAACCTTCGAGAGGCCTGTAAGAACCTCGATGTCACGCGACCGCGGCAGTCCGAACAGCACAGTCAGCTAGGGAATATGGGACCGCCAGTTCAAGGTGAAGACTTCTTACACCGACGCATCATCCGCTAAACAACGTCTCCCGAGGCTTCGCAGCCTCTTCTGAAAACATGTGAGAAGGTCCGTTTTGCGTGTGTGAGAAGCTTTCACCACTAGTATACAAACTGATTCACGATGAGTTTAGCGTGCAAACCGCACCTGCCCATGTCACCTGCCTCAAACGACTTTCCTCAGCAGGACACTAAGATTTATCGAATGATCGGAACAATGCTGATAGCAGCCCTGTTCTGCGCGCCTCGTCATCGCCGCGGCTGTGGTACAAATTGCGACGTCAGTGGCTCCTTCGTGTTTTTTTTCTCTAGTTGTCTCTCTTAAATTTTGGGGAAACTGTTCACTTCTACAATTCTTTTTCCATGTCAAGAGCAGAAAAAATGGGGTGCCCACCTCAGATTCATAAGCTACTCCATGGATGTGGTAAAAGACTGAGATTCTTCGCTGATCACACTTTTTGTTTTCAATTTGACGAAGAGGCTCACACATGCATCTGAAGTGAACTACACGGTGATTGAACTTCCTCAGTGATCACATCCAGTGTCGTCCACTCAGCATTTGCGAATAAAGTGACAACTGGAACTGTGGCTTCCTGCCCGGATGTTCACCAGACCATCAGGGCACTTCAGACTTCCTGATGAGGTCCGGAATCAACCTCTTCCTGATCATCAAAGAGCAGCACAGACGCCCGGTGCAGCACAGGATGGATGTTGCACGAACCCACCTTGTATCACAAAGGACCCAGTGTCAGACAGGTTGTTCGATACTTGGACCAGCCGGCCATGTTTTGGCCGCGTGTGGGCAAAGTGATCAATGTCACGCGCACCTCGCGCGCGTCGCCTTGATACAACTTGACAAAAGAGGCGCGCGGACACTCAGCGGCGAACGGCCAAGCCACGAGGTCATTTTGTTACTCGTCTCATCTATATCCTATTAAATGTAGTTTCTTCGTCTTGAAAGTGTTATTCCTCCGGGTCGGGTATGAAGTGAAGCAAACCGACAACCAACTTACTAGGTGAACATAACAGTAACGCCATAAAATACACAGACACGATTAAAAAAGCCAATATATATATACAAGTGGTGAAGGTTTAAAAACTCTTCCGTTGATATATGGGCAAAAGTAGAGTTCGCAGACACCGCAGCCATTGGATGAAAAAAGAAATAGAAACTCTAATTTATAGGCGAAAAAATTCACACAAAAAAAGTAAAGTGCAAAAAAAAGTTGTATTACTTTACAAGAACAATCAAGGCTAGACACAAGAACGCTAGATACGCGGAGAATACAGTTAAAAATGACGAAATAAAAGTCAAAGTTAAACACAAGAATTTACAAAAATAAATTGTTAAATAGAAAATAAAGCAAAGAATTACAAATAAAAATAAACAAAGGAGCCTGACGTCCGTCGACGTTTCGACAGTGGCACTGTCTTCTTCAGGACGTAAACCTGAAGGCTTACGTCTGGCCCCTTATTTTTATTTTTTTAATTTTAATTCTTTATTTTGTTTTCCATTTAACAATTTTTTTTTTTTAAGTTCTTGTGTATAACTTACTTTTACTCTGTCCTTCTTAAGTGTATTCGCCGCGTATCTAGCGTTCTTGTGTCTAACCTTGATTGTTCTTGTAAACTAATGCAATTTTTTTTCGCCAATTTACTCTTCTTTCTTGTGTGACTTTTTTGCCATTAAATTATGTTTTATTTTTTTTATCCCACGGCTGCTGTTTCTGCGGACCCAATTTTTGCACAAAAAAACACACACACACACACACACACACACACACACACACAAACACACACACACACACACACACACACACACACACACACACACACACACACACACACACACACACACACACACACACACACACACACACACACACATATATATAGATATATATATATATATGCTAAAAACAAACTTTTTTTTAAATATCTAATCTATTAAAAAAATTAGGCTCGCACGATTCGTCAAAGTAAAAAAAGGTATACATAAACCGATAACCAGGTAGGCTGATTATTTCGGGGATACACATGCTGTAGTTAAAGAGGAACGAGAGTTGCTGTAGCTCTTTTGGAGTGTGCATGACACAAAACTTGCCGTTGAAAGAAACGTGTGGAACATTACCATGCATTTGACTTCAAAGATGAATGAAGTATTCCACATCTATGAATATCCGCTTCTTACAGATTCTTAGCACGGAAGTGAGGTCAAGGTTTTAGTTCTTCACAAGTAAACATTTACGCACGTGCGACGGTTTCAGGGGGAACGTGTTCTTAATCTCTTCTTACATTGGCACATTTATTGAAAGTGTTTTCTTGATGTCACTATAGGAGGTATTCACTGGCCGCCATATTTGAGGTCACTGTTTAGAGCGCATGCTCAGAACGAGCTCGCATTAATAGGCTGCCAAGACCGGCAATCTTGGTGGTGCGGAATGCACGTGGCGAAAGAACTGTGGAAGCTCGCGTTCAGCACGCGCTCCGCAGCCGAGCACACAGCTATGGCCGCCAGTGAATACGCCCTATACTCCGTTTCACCTTATGTTGTACCGCAGCGAAGGCTAGGAGCGCGAGCTCATAGCGTTGGCAGCTGCCCTTGGTGCACGAGAGCTTGTGCCGCCGAGATCTGCCATAGAGCCATGGGCTCGCGCTTGTAGCCTTTCCTGCGGTACAACACAAGGTGAAACAGAGTATAGTAATTTTGAACAATAAAAAACGCAATCATTATGACTCCATTCACTTCATGATGCAAGGGCACAAACGAGCTGGTGTATACTGAACAGTTTGAAGCAACCTGAGGAAGAGAACGTCATACATTTTGCCAACATTTTCCCCATAAAAAGACTCTGACCTAAAAGAAACCTGAAAGATAAAAAAAAAATATTTTAATTAAAATGCTATAATAAACTTTTTAGACAGTGGTAAAGTTTTTACGTCTAAAGCCTATCACCAAAAACAGAACAAAAGGAATATCTCAGTCAACTTGTACGTTTAAGACGTTTATGTTTATGGTAGAATAACTTTAACACAAAGCTGAAAGTCTAAATGAAATTTTTGTGAGCCAAGGATATTCCTACGGTTAGCAACTATTGTAATAAAAAATATCGAAACTTATATACATATACTGTAACAACAAATGAAAAAAAAAAAAAAAAAAGATCTGTTAACCGATTAATTTCGAATTTCTCGGCTTAAAATTACGAGTTATCACATCTCTCCTTTCCGCACCTCTGACTGTAACACGATTTTATTAATCTTAAAAAAAGAACAAAAAAAAAATGCGGAGCATTAGACTGGTACAGTTCACGCTCTTTGCTTTATTCTTTGGTGTTCTTATCAGCTATACTCGTAACGACCACGTGTTTCTTAACTTGTCAGCGACCGCATCAGTTAATGGCTCGAATATTTGCTCGAAACTATATCAGTATTTCAGGGATTCCCGGAGTTGTTATCTAAGAGAGCGGTTGGGAAACACCGAACCAAATGTACCTAGTAAATCTCACCTCTCGAAGGCTCGTGCGAAATATCCACCTTGGCCGCTGCAAGCACGCACTGTTCACGAGTAGATGTGATTCATGGAGCGCAATGAGGCGCGCGGGGCACGTCTAGCTTGTCTCCAGAACTGGAGAGGTCGTCGAACTCCACCCGCAAAGCAAACAGCGACCGGCCTCGCCTCGCGATTGGAGCTAAAGGCGAACCCTCGCCCACGAGTCGTATGAAGTGGCTTCGTCGGTTCCGCTGCGCAAACTCAACCGGTTGTCATGACGTGCGCAGTGCACCGACATTGCGACCTGTTGCAGCTCGACGACTGCAAGAACGCACTGGCCTCTCGGAGAATGAAACGGAAAAACGGGCACTCGTTAGCTCGTCCGATTCGACTGCGAATCACGTTCGGCTTTTCAACGCCTGCTGATCTCTCGTCATCTGGGTCAAGAGCGGTCTGCCAATGGGATGTGGGTCAGAGAAATAAGGGACGAGTCGTAGCGGCTGCGGCGTCTCGCCGCGTGAGTTTCCTTCCTCGACTAAACAATCGGCGGAATGGAGGAAACTTGCGTGGGAGCATGATCGGACGACTCTGAAGGTCGTCCGGTGATTAGTCGCCGGCAAGAGGCATATTTGTGTTTGTTGCCGATCATAGAGCGTTGTAGTATGTGCACGACTGACAGTGGGCACATCACGCGCCAGAAGCACGAACACAGTAAACGAAAGCGAGACCCTTTGATTCACATAATGCGAGTTACCTTGCGATTTTGCAGCTGCGGCTTCGAGTCCCACAGCCGCCATCACAGATTTCTTGCCGCACGAGAGACGTAGCAACTGCGAAATCGCGAGCAAAACGCACCATGTGATTCAGGCTTGAGGTTAAAACGCGGGTGCAAAAACAACAACCGCAAATCGCTCGAGATTGAGAACATGCAAAAATCGGTTACCGCTGGTTCTGAAAAAAAAAGAAAGGTATCGTTGCAAGTATACTTGCGATTTTCATGCTGCAAATACCCTTGTTTTGGTTAGCGCGTTCTTTTATTCTGAAATAATGTGGAAGTTTATTTTGTTTTATTTTCAAGCTTCAATACACTATTAGCTATATTACCCACGCATCAAGGAGAATGCAGGGATTGGTGTTCCACGTGCCACACGCGCATGCCTTCCCCAAAAGGTTCGAAGTAAATAACCAAAATAAAGCGTTGACGAACGCGCGTGCAAGATGCCGTTTGTTTTAGGTATTTGCTTTAGAAAAGTTACTACGGCTGACGTCAGCACGTGCGGCGTGTGGAACACCAATCCCTGCATTCTCCTTGATGCTTGGGTAGTATAGCAATATGTCTATTTAGTGCACTAAATTAGTAAAATGACCCACTGGGGTAATAATTGAACATGGTTGATGAAAATCAGCTTCAAAAACGGGGAAAAAGATAGGAACAAACACGAGCTGTTTGTTCTTTTCTTCGTCCCTTTTTTTGAAGTTTATTTTTATTAACCATGTTCAATTTACTGCGTCGTTTGGTTGATTTGTCGCTCATAAAATCCAGAATTTATGCTTAGTTTACACGTAACGTACATTCACAGTGTTGGCAGTTAGTCTTGATTATTATTTTCAGCTATTACTTCTACAATGAAAAATATGCAGGGTAAAGAGGAAACTCGAGGCAGTCTGATTACCAGTTTGACAGGCGAAGTAATGACGCTGGAGTGCAAAGCTGGTACTTGCCGAATCAGAAAACTGTCGCCGGTTTTTAACAGCGTGCCCATGGGGTTAGCGTAGTCACTTGGCATCCATAAGGTGCTTCATTGAAAAAAAAAAAATGTGTACAGTGCACTTGTGCAAACTTGGTTTAAACCTTTGTTAAATTCAAAATCACCATAATTATTGCGAGGGGTAGGGCAAATTTTAAACCTTTATTAAGGACTCAAATCCTCTTCTAAGACAAAGAATGTTAAAAAAAAAAGATAATTGAAAACACGGAAGTTTTATTCGACCAAACCTTGAGCTTGCACATGCACATGAAAAACATAAGGGATCGATCATCCGATCATGTTGTGAACGACTACACAATTTCTTCTAAGTACGCGAAACTGCATCTTAGTTGTCTACAACATTTTTAATAAATAAATACATATTATTTTCACGCATACGCGTGCAGATTGTTTGTGGGTAGTATAAATCCAGTTTTAGATTTTGATTCACATTCAATAGAAGGTTACTCCTTCGTGAAACTATTAGTCGAAATTTCTAGATTTACTACGCATTGTTATTGTTTGGGTTCCCAATTGTTTTGTTTTCAAAAGTTTCCTATTTCTACAGCTTCCGGGTTATTTAAGACATGTGGTGATGTTAAACTGCATGTAACAGGCTTTATGCTGTTTGGTGGAAAAAAAACAAAAAACAAAAAAACCTCAGCGTAGCGCGGCTTGGAAATGGAGTGTTACTAGGCTCCCAGTTTGGTGCTACTACCCAAATCCGCCCGTTGTAAAGCGAGCTCTTTGTGTGCACAGCTTGTTCGGCGTAAAGGGGAACTTTTGAACCTTTGTCATGAAATATTCATCTTTTTGGCGTGTCCTTCTAAAATAACAGTCACAAAAATAGAGCGACGTCTATTGCCTTGTCTGCAACTGTCTGGCGCTGAGGTGGAGTTGCTGCGTCCAACGAAAATTGGAAGGAACAATTACAACGTAAGCGAGCTGGAGCTAGAGGAACACAGAACACAGCCAGTTGTTGAGATCGCACGGACCCCTTTGGCCGTATCGTGCCCCGGTTTATGCATTAAGTCCCGATGTAATTATGTTGTAAAACAAAAAACAATGACAACGATGATTTTTGTTTTGTGGTGGTAGCTACAAAAGTCGAGCAAAAGTTTCAGGCTTTGGCACACACCGCTAATTGGAAGAAAATTGCAGACAAACTAGAGTTCGTGGGCTAAAGTATTTTAGACCAAAATATGCGATGTGTGCAGTGACAAGGATCATGAAGTTTCACTTGCTGCATTAATCCCCGCGGTCATAACATCTTCAAACGTAATCGTATCCTAAACTTCGCGAAGTGAGCTCACAGCAACTTTTATTTTAGAGTGTGTTGAAGAGACAGCGATATTCTGACAACTGGCCAGTTGGGGCCGAAAATGGCCAGTTTTGTCAATCCAAACTTTAATCTATAATTTTTTTAAAGTAACGGTAAAAATAAATTTCTCTTCTGATTTTGATCTGAATAAGCGTCATATACCGGTGTGCAGTCGTGTAATCACTCTTGCTAGATACGTATGAAAAGGACTCTGACAACCCCAAATATATATTTTATTGCTGCCCGCAACGTCTCAAAAGTGTCACGTAAAAACCAAAAAAAAAAAAAAATGTATCTGTAGTGACGAATTAGAGCGCAGTTTTTGAGGAAGAGGGGAGGGTACAGAGCCGGGGGAGGCATGTTCCTGCTCCCCCTTTGTACTCTACCATCCTCCTCTCCGGCTCCCCTCTCATTTAGCGGGGAAATTTTCGCTAATTTTACAGCTAAATTTAGCGGGAAATTTTGCGAAAATTTTCCGTTAGATGGGAGGGGAGCAAGAGAGGAGGAGGGGAGGGTACAGAAGGGGAGGAGGGGCATACCCTGCCCCCCTCCCCTCCGTACCCTCCCCTCCTCCTCCTCAAGAGCTGCGCTCTACTTCGGCATTCCAGAGAATTGTAAACGTATTTCATTTTTTATTCCCCGTCCTTTTCAGTCACGTCCACTGACCGTTCATGGAGAAGGAATATCCAAACATTTAGAAGTTTGGAAAAACATATTCATAACATTTCTGAATAAATTTTAATAAAACATTTCCATGGCTCTTCCGGAAAACGCGCTACATTACTGATCTCGAAATATCCAAAAATCAGATGCCCTGAAGTGGCAGAGACAAGGACTGCCCCTCTCCTTGCTTTTGACAGCAAGCCGAAAGCGACGAGAGACGACGCGAAAACCAAGCACCCTGCCTGGTGTCGCGTCGTCGGATTTTCAACTGCCCTACTCTTTTTTTTACTACCCACGTTTGCTAATGTTGCCTAATAATTCAGTGTTCTCATTCCTCTGGCATTCATAAGTCACTTTTTGGATTTGTTCGCCGTAAGACAGTCTAACCGACAGCACCTTCATAAAGCAGATCTGATTTTGACAGCCATACTTTACTACTGTGTAGGCACGTTCACGCGTCTGTGTTCAGCGCATCGAATAAATAAAAAGAGCTCGAACCGACCATATCATATTTTGTTTGAACGGCCTGCGAGGAAAAATGATTTATTTTTGGGAACTCGCGCAGCAGGTTGAAGAACGAAACCTTTTCCTTTTGAGCACCGAACAATTTCTACGAGGCTGCCTTCTGGCATCATGGAGCGCAAGACAGCATGCAACAACAACAACAACGACAACTTGAAGCCGCTCTAATGCTGGCATTGAGCAGTATTGAAATGTCTGGTTTTATTCGTGACCGCGAAGTTCTGCTCGATTCATGCCTTTAGTTTCCTGTGCACGTTTCGCAAGGATGTCAGTGGTTACGAAGTTTTAAAATATCGTAAATTTGAGCCCACATTAGCCCTGAGAATAGACAGTTTTTGTATAGCGTTGTTGGCTCTTGGGTACGCAATACGCAATAGTATAGCGCATACGCTAAATACTACCTGCTCGGACCGATTTTAGTTGTGCGTTGCGTAAACGTTATCAAATGGATATCTCGTATGTTCTTCGCGATTCAATTCCGCCAGAGCCCTAAAGAATTCAGCGCTCTTTCAGCACCATCATGCTCCTCACCACAATAACAAACAATTAAAACGTTTTTAATATTTTATTTTAAATTAAGACGAGCCGCCGCTGCCGGTTAACGGTGCTTTTCTGCGGGGTAGCTACGAGTACGTGTAGCCGAATTCGATCACTGTGCCTCCGCCCATCGACCCGTGGAAACGGCACATTTCATCAATGCTGTCGTGGGAAGAAATCCACGACCTACTGATGTCCAGTGCACAGCGACAGCTTCGTTGATTTTTTTCGAGAGTTGTTCGTCCGTCGGAGACGTACTATGCGAAGAGTAAGGCTTAGCGGTGACCAGATCTCAGAGTTCACGCAAATTGCGTGGGAAGATTCTCGCTATGCACTCCTCCAGCTGCACTGCGATTGGGCTCGACTGCGGTAGGTCCCGGAAATAATTGCCGAGATGAACACCAAGTAACGTTGCATAACACTGGACTTCGCGAGCCCCACGTCGCTAATGCTGCGCCAAGTAGGTGTAACCGCCATCTTGAAACTGGTGCTTTCGCTGGGTCCGAGATCTCTCGAGATATTCCCGCAAGGGGCCCGCAACGCAAACTCCCGAACATTGCGAGAGTACGCAATACGATTGCCCCTTTATTGCGTTCTGGGCATGCGCACTTTCAACCCGCAATTTTCTTGCGTACGCAAAGCTCTTGCATACGGTCCACTAAAGCTGTCTAATTAGCGCCAAGATGTTTTGGAATGGATAGCGTCTATTTCCCGCAACCCAAAACACCCGTGTCTCGAGTGTCTCCAAGGTACCTAGCGCTTGCGATGCCACCGAGATACGGTCAGAGAGTTTATTGTGCGCGCGAAATGCTGTAACATGAGTAACTTGATAAGATAAGTATTTTCGTCGTCGCGAGCCGCACGTAGATAACCTCGTTATCATACCGCTCCTCCCGGAACATCCTGCGACGTCCCGTCAGCCATCGCGGCCAGTCAATAAATACGCCCCCTCATCTCAATAAGCGTTGTCATTCGTTGCACGACTTGTAGCAGTTGACAAGTAACTTCTTAGATTTAAGTATGAAAATACAACCTCTCGGGTCGGCTCGGCCCGAAAGTTCGTAACTCTGCAAATTGTTGGCAATTGTTGGCTGCTGCATTGCTGGCGATCGTTTCCCATCTTGCTGGGTCTTGAAAACAGCTTGAGTCAAGAATGTGCACCGTCCGTTGGAGAGCTATGTCGTCCTCTGAAGAATATTGCAGTGGCGAAAACGGCAAGGGGCGCAGGACGCCGCTGTATTAAAAGCCGCCAGTCCAGGCTTTGCTGCGGCTTAGAACGCGGCTCGTCTTGGTTCTAGCCCTCTCCCAACTTTTCGCACCTTGTGAGAGCAACGCGAGGGATGTAGGTGAGTTTCAATGTCCACGCTACTACCGAAAAATAGCGCGCGACGGGCAACCCAAACACGATATGGTTTCGGCGCATGTGCATGGCGACCACGCTGTTTCTTTGGGTACGTGTACATGATTGAAACAATGTTTGCTGCGATTCAATATAACGCACTAAGAAACTAAGAAAAACGAAAACTGTCTCTCCGCTTTTACAGGCGGCCTCCCAGGTACACACTGGCACAAATGAGGCAGTACGGAAAGCGCCTGAGTACGTTCTTCTTAACCTCACTATGCGCCGAGAAACTGAGGACAAGGAGGAGACGAGAGCACGCGCGAGGGGCGTCAGAACGCCGAGCTCTGGTTGGAACGGTGAGTGGGCACATCTAATGCAAGTAGTCGCTGTCTCGACTCACTTCATCGAACGCGTTCGACGAGTGCAATGGAAACGAAGGCTGCCTTCGCCTTCACCGCGCATTTGTGGGACGCCTTCGAACGTGAAAGTCATGCGACGGACGCCGGCGTTCCGAGTTCTAACGCCGTCAACGAATGCAGTGAAGACAAAGGCAGCTATGTTTCGGGCTACCCCCTAATCGTTCCAACCAGAGCTTGGAGTTCTGACGTCCCCGCGCGCGCGCTCTCGTCTTGTCTTTTTCCTCAGTTCTCGGCTCATTATCTTCGAATGCGAGACATCATTTCTCGAATGACGCGAAGTTTTCCTCTTGCGTGGAGAACAGAAGACTTCGCAGCGTCAGAAGCAAAAAAAGAAAACAGGTCCCATAAAGGCTGAACTCCATGGGACGAATATGCTGCGAATAACCGACGAATTTTGCCCGGCGGCTTTTGCTCTGCGCGTGGAATCAACACAGTGGCTGCTATGTCGCGCGCAAAGCGAGCGTGCGTCGGGCGGCGTTCGCCAGTTAAGGCCGGTTCAGACACTTGCGTTTGAGTGCGTTTGACTGCGTTGCGTCGAGAACCGAAAGCCAGTCACCGGCACATCTGTGCTTCGTATGAAGCGTAGAACCCAATTTAAGGAATCTCTTGGCACGCGCTATGAGCAGGAGGAATGTCCTGGTTTCTCGCTGCCGCAACGCAGTCAAACGCAGTCAAACGCAACTGTCTGAACCAGGCTTTATTCGTCCCATGGAGTTCAGCCTTAAGAGTATCATCATCGGTGATTCTCTTTTACCATCACAGTCCGCCTCGTTTTGCGTCTGACCGCAGCCGACGCTACGACGGGACGGAGCCAATCAAGCCGCTCCAACGCAACGAGCAAGTCGTCTGCTTCTTGCTGAGGAGTTGCGGTGAAGTCAGAACGACGCCAAACCCTTATTGACTGATTGAAAAAAAACAAAAAAACTATGGGTAGATTTTAATGTTAGATGCCTTGAGGTCTACCCACTATTTTCTTCAATCAGCCAATAAGAGCTCGGCGTCATTCTGACGTCCCCGCCACTCCTGCCCAAGAAACAGACCCCTTGCTCTCCACACAGTGCATTGTCACTGCGAATTCGTCGTCTTTGTGCGTTTGCTGTCAGCGACCAAACCAATCACGCACAGTAAATGCGCCGCTGGATGGATGGTTACTGGCTATGCCCTTTGTAACGGGCGGTAGCTTGCACCGCCACCTAGCCTGTCTAAAAAGACAAACACGCAATCCTGCGTTTTTTGTTTGTGCGTGATTGGTTTAAGGCGGGATAGCAAAGCCACAAAGACTACGAGCGCCGTGACAATGCACTTTTGGCGCTACTTTATTGGCTCCATCGTATCCTATAGCGTCGGATGCGGTCCGACATCAGGTGAAACGAAGTGTATATATATATATATAATATATATATATATAAATATATTGTGTAATATAAATAGTTGCATGCTTAGTGTGGGCTCGGCGAAAGTCACAGGAGCATGACAATCGCTAAACCGATGTTCTTTGTTCAGGCGCTCCTACTTCCTTTCTACTGCTGCACGGGTGCTTCAAGTGAAAGTTTGAACGTCATCCAACTACCGATCCAACATGACAGAACGTTTCTGCGAGGCGTCAGCAGCAAAGGGCCCCTCCCTCAAGTCATGGGGTTTGTGACGTCTGAGGATGCCACGGCTACAAAAGGAGCGGCAAACCAAGTTCGGCTCAGTGGGCTCGGCGAAAGTCACAGGATCATGACGATCGCTAAGCCGATGTTCTTTGTTCAGGTTGGTAGCAAAACATCTTCATGCAAAAGTGACTATCTCACACTTATAGTTGTGCCGGTCCCACAAACCCTTCTTGACATTGCTAGTGATTGTTTTAATGTGTGCAAATTGATTCTTTGCGGTGATATTGAGACCAACCCGGGTCCCACGACTGAAGAAATGTTCCCGCAAATCATGGAGGGACAAAATGCTATAAAAACCGAACTTGTAACTTCGAAAACAACAGCGTTCGACAGACTCCAAGGTCGATGAATTGCGTACAAAATTGTCCGATGTTGACAAGCTACTGCAGGAACTTAGGGTGAAAAAAGGAAAAAAAATCGAGGCGCTAGAAAGAACTATTTTAACCCTTAAAGATGCCCTTAGTTGCCAAAATCATAAAATCGCCGATCTTGAAGATTGAAGCCGTCGCTCCAATCGTCTTGTGTACGGAATTCCGGAAACAGAGACAGAAGCCGAGTCGCAATTAAGGAGCAAAGTGATATCTGAAGTCTTTGAGCAAAGGCTTGGACTGAAATGTGCTTCGATCGCCAGAATACATCGGCTCGGAAAAAATAGTGGCTGAAGACCGGTTGTTTTGTTTTTTCAGGATTATGGTGAAAAACAAACTGTACGTCGTCCTCAATATGAGCGTGAACACGCCGCCGTCGACCGATTGGTACTGCCAGCTCCAGCTAGCGGCGCTTCCACGAGTCACTAAGAGAATATGAGCCTGCGCAGAAAGGACGGATGCGCTGTTACGAGAACGCACACCACCCCCTTTTGCATATCAGTTTGGATAATGGCAGGGTGTGCTGCTTTATATATTTATAAAAAGTGCACGGTCAGTGTGGATGCGACCTTCTATACTTCGTTTCACCTTACGTCCGAGCGCGGCCGAAGTTATGAGCCGAAGGGCCAACCAAACACCGCAAAAAGCGCAACGTCATGTCGTGTTCTCTGCGCTTGATAGGACTAGCCGGCGGAGGAGCACCCACAAAGAGACGGCGAATAGCGACTTGTCCTATCAACTGCAGTGAGCACGCCATGACGTTGTGCCTATTTCGCTGTTTGCTTCGTGCGCTATCTTTCAGTTAACACGGAACTGATAATTGTTTTTTAAGGAGGCTCGCATGAATGTTTTTGAAAAGTCACAAATTGTTTTTGTCTGTCTTAAGAGTGACACCATTTCAAAGGAATATGTTTATTTCTTTTGAAAGAGCTTTTTCTATAAAGAAAAACAAACAACCACCTTGATCCTTGTTAACAATAACCTAGTTTTAAGACACCTACCACTTAACTTCCTAGATTGTCTTTTGTGCGTCTTAGTAGCGGGTCATGCCACCGTGCGCCCTGAGGACGCACGCTATTTTCGAAGGCAGAGACTGAAAAAGCGCTTCGACGATATCGGCGCGCCCCCGCAGTCGGTTCGACACGGCTTTCACGGCATTCTAAAGGTCGTCGGCGCGTGCACTGTGGAGGGATTGCTTCGCCAGGTTCCGCTTCATAAGCCCCCAGATGTGCTCGATAATGTTCACATCAGCGGTTTTTGGAGGCCAAGACAGCTGTCTGACGTAAGGCTCCTCCAGGAGCGTCCGCACTTTGCCGGAGGTGTGGACTGGGGAGAAGTCTTGCTGGAAAACAAAAACCGTCAGGAAATGGGCCACCGAGAACATCGGGAAGTATGACGTCGTCCAAGATGTTGCAGTAGTGCTCAGAGGTCAGCCTTCCTTCAATTCTGTGCAGTGGTCCAAGTCCTTGGTAGGAGACAGCTCCCCAGACGTTCACAACCGACCGACCACTTGCGGCTACTTCCTGAAGGAACTCGGGCTCATATCTGCAGCCGTCCGGCCGCCATACGCGTTCCTTCTGATTCTAACGAGTCGTAAATGTGGACTCATCAGAAAAATTGACGCTCCTCCAGTCTGCAAAGGTCCAAGAGCTGCGGTCTCCGGCAAATGCCAACCGCTGTCTCTTGTTGTCTTCCCTGAGCCGAGGCTTTTGGGCAGCTATCGGGCTTTTGAGCCCAGCCTCCGATAACCTTCTATAAACTGTCGACGTGCTCACCTGAAGGTTGCAGGCATTGCGAACATCTCAGACCGACAGAAACGGGTCGACTGCCACGGCCGCCACAATCGTCTGATCCTGGTCGTCTGTTGTCACACGAGGACGTCGATTGTGCGGCGCGTCCGCGGCTTTCGTTCTTGTATACTCTGTCTCATCCTACGATGGACTAAGGGCCAAAGCCATGGGCCATCAGGTCCAATCACGTGCCTCGCTACACTATGACATGCCTAGCATTGATTAGGGGTGGGCGAATAATGCTCCGAACCCAAAAACGCTGCATAATTTCTATAGCTTCGCCACTGCAGACAGCCTCTTTTTTGCGAGATAAAATCGTTGAGTCACTCAGTGCTATTTCGATTCGAACCACTGTCCGCCCATCCTCATCAGTGATCCGAGACGCGGGCACTGATACGCGTATCAAAGCGCAATACGCGATTTCTAAGTGGCTCGTGATTGGATCTGGCGGTCCGTAGCTTTTGCCTTTAGTCCATCGTAGGGTGAGACGAAGTATAGGCTCGTATAATGCGGTTGACGGTTTTCAATGGGCGCTGCACCAAATCGGCGATGGCTCTTTGGCAATACTCCTTCAGGCACAGGTCTATAATCCGGCGACGCATAAGAATACCTATTTGAATATACTGCGTGTCAGCCGGCGCTACGAGCTAATCGGACCAATCAAGCAGCGCCATAAATGCAAATCAGTGAGTCTTTTTCTGTGTGCGATTGGTTCAGCAATCATAGAACCCGCACAAAAAGTCACGAACAACCATGATGCCGCGCTTTTGACGCTGTCTGATTGGTCCGATTAGCTCGTAGCGTCGGCTGAGTCTGAAGTTAAGGGGAAACGAAGTTTAGATGAAACGTCTTCACTGATACCAACTTCAAGACCCAATCATAACGCCCCCGTTTCCTATTCCCTTGTCAAACAGATTTGTTTTATATCTTCAAGAGTGACTATCGACTATGCCGAAACGCGCAAACCACACAGCAGGATTTGTCGTTCAAAGAGCGCAGTCCGTGGCCGATTGCTTATCGCAACCAGTGCTTCCAAATATCAATAAAACGAAACGGACGGGCCGCGGGCGGTTTTAAAATTCCAGAACGGGGGTGATACACGCTATCGCAACAGCGCATCCGTCCTTTCTGCGCAGGCGCTTATTCTCGCAGTGACTCGTGGAAGCGCCGCTAGCTGGAGCTGGCAGTACGAATCGGTCGACGGCGGCGTGTTCACGCTCATATTGAGGACGACTTTACTTCACAATGCAAAGAAATTAAAGGGAATGACTATTCACAATACACTCTGTCCAAACGAGGATTTCTCTGGGAAAGTGCAAAAGCCGATAAAACGGCAGGGAAAAAGGTATCTTTTTCTAACGACAATCTGCGAGTCAATGATAACTGGTATGTTTGGGATGATGTAAAGAACGCGCGTGTCAAACTTCCCGCTCTGTCATTGCCCAATCCACCGAATTGACAACCAGAAAACCCATATGCGAAACAACTTTGTGAGTTAAACGTAAATGCTCGAAGCATTGTGAACAATGTTGACAAGTGCTGATTTTTGGGCTAGTTGGTATGGTACTTGAGAAAACATGATGCGCTTCAAGACAAGGACAATAGGAAGAACTGTGGTGTCAGTTCTTCCTATTGTCCTTGTCTTGAAGCGCATCGTGTTTTCAAGAACAATGTTGAGCAGCTTGAGTCACTGTTGTTAGCACATGATCCCCATATTACAGTGATTTCTGAGACATGGCTTTGTGACCACATTGGTTATGATAGCATCATTTCTGCATCTCATAAAATATTTAGGAGAGACCGCCCATCACGTGGAGGGGGTGTAGCTGTTGTGTTCAAGGAAAACATCGATGTCGCGCTTTTGGACCAAATAGATGAACATGAAAGCTTGTGTTTGAAAGTTAGCATATGGGGTAATACTTTTATATTGTATGCTGTATACAGACCTCCTAATTCTCCTCCTGAATTTCTGCATAAATTGTGCAACCATTTATTATCTCACCGCAACAATAACAAAATAATTGTTGGTGACTTTAACCTACCCAGTGTTGATTGGGTGAAACTATCACCTGGCTGTTGTGAAAACACTGACATTATTTTTGACACCATGGATGTTTGCTTTCGACCTTTTGCAAGTTGTCAATGAGGTAAGGCATGAGCACGGATGTAGTGGTTCTTTTCTGAACCTAGTTTTTATTAGTCGAAGTATTACAGAATATACAATTTCGGTTGAGAAGGGTATTTCTGACCACAAACTTGTTCAATTTTGTTGCTCATTACCCATCCAGTCAACCAACAAAAAAGCTAAAGTCAAGATTGTCAAAGATTTTTCTCGTTCTGATGATAATTCTATTATCATTCATTTATAAGACACATTAGACAACTTTAATGACTCTGATGTTAATATTCTCTGGAATAAATTTAAACGAGCATGTAATTACTGCGTTGATACATTTGTTCCCAATGTAAGTAAACGTGTTAAGCGTTGCAACCCAAGGATTAATCGAACTATGACCCACTTAAAACGTAGAATCAAGCGGCTCAGAAAAAAGGGGAACCGCAATAAAGCTCAAATTCCTGAACTTCAAAATGAATTACGGACGAACGTACAACAGGCGAGACAACGTTACTTTTCATTCACGCTCCCTGACGTCATTAAAAACGATCCAGATAAATTTTGGAGGTGCCTTGGCAACAAACAAAAGTCAATTGATAAGATTAAAGTAAATGACGTTTTGATTTCCGATCATGGTGAAATTGCTGAGCAGGTTAATAGATACTTTCAGTCGGTCTTTTCTGCCCCTGACGTGCCTGAGTATGACGACGTCTCTTCTTTTTTTTTTCTGCTGACTTTATATCTTATCAAGGCGTACTTTCAATGTTGTTAAACCTAAAAGAAAAAAAGTCGTGCGGCCCAGATGGCATACCGAATTCATTTTTGCGCCGGTACGCAGAAATAATGGCAAAGTTTTTGGTGCTTCTTTTTCCTCGGGTGTGTTGCCAAATGACTGGCTTACAGCACGTGTAATACCAGTTTTCAAGAAAGGGGACCCGTTATCACCAAGTAATTACCGACCTATCTCTTTAACATGCACAAGTTGTAAAGTCTTAGAGCACATCATTAGTAACGTTATTAGAGAACATTTCTGGTAAAATAATATACTGATCCAGTTTCAACACGGATTTAGAAAAGGCATTTCAACCACTACACAATTACAAACTACCATTCATGAGTTTGCACAAATACTGGATAAGGCAGGCCAGGTAGATGTTATCTTTTTAGACTTCAGAAAAGCTTTTGACAAGGTTCCCCACGGCAAACTAATATCAAAACTCTATAGTATAGGTCTTCCTTCGCCAATCGTCAACTGGGTTCGCTCATACTTATTACTACGCAAACAATTCGTCGACGTCGACGTGTTGGGAAACGCTGGATGTAACGTCAGGGGTACCACAGGGCAGCGTATTGGGGCATTACTGTTTTTAATCTATGTAAATGATATTGTTGACGCAGTTGATCCTTCGTTAAGTATAAGGTTATTCGCGGATGACTGTGTGTTATTTAAAAGTATAGCTTCATTATCTGATCAATGCTTGCTTAACTCAGGTCTTGGTGTGATACAAGATGGATGTGACCTGCGGGATATGAAATTAAATCTGGACAAAACCGTTTTTTTTTACGTATTAAAAATAAACGAAATCCTCTTTTGTTTTCCTATTCAATTAAGGACTTCCTCATTTCTGAAGTTGATCAATTTAAATACCTTGGTATTACCACCAATAAAAAAAACCCTGAGTTGGTCCGATCACGGGAATAATGTTTCCTCGGGAGCCTTCTGCAAGTTTGGTCTTGTATGGCATAAACTTAAGAAGGCCCCCGCAAACGTTAAATTGTTAGCCTACACTTCTCTCATTCGACCCAAACTCGAATATTGTTCCATAGTATGGGATCCATCTACAAAAAAACATTCCGATATTCTAGAAAAAAGTTCAAAGACGCGCTGTTCGATTTGTTTATGATAAATTCAAACGCATTGATTCCTCATCATTACTAATGCAGACAAACAATATAACTACCCTCCAACACCGACGTAAGATTGTCCGTTTAAATCTTTTACACCAACTTGTCAATTCTAAGGTTTCTCTAAATTCCTGTGCTTACGTTAGTCCTCTTTCAACCAGGAAAACAAGACACAATCACCGCTACTCTTTAACGCCCTATTTCGCACGTACAAATACATTTAAGTTTTCATATTTCCCAAGAACAATAAACGAGTGGAATTCATTGCCCCTGGAACTGTTTTCATCGCCTGATTTTTCATCATCATTGGAATCTTTCTATATATCCCAGTGACCCTCGCCGCTTTATAGTTTCATTGCAGTCTTTTTGTCAATGTATATTTTGATGGAGCTTTCAGCTATGTAGTTTCACTGTTATCTTTGTTATTGTATATTTCGATGGGTCATTGTTATGACTTTGTGATTTACTAGATTTTTATATATGTATACTTTGTATATCTTGTATTTCTGTGCACCAGTTTTTCCACCATTGTTTTCCTGTTTATGTGCAACCATTGTTTTTTGTAGCGTTATTTATGTTTACCGCCCACCCTGCTTGGACCTCGAAAGGTTCACAGTATGTACTAAATAAATAAATAAAATAAATAATATATATATATATATTTTACAACGAATGTTAATTAAGATGTGGTTCAATACTGAAGAAAAGCAGTCCACTTCTTCAAAACTTTATCGAAATCTGTTTTTCATTTTTTTTTTCTTCCGAGGAAATATTAATTTATCACTTGTCGTACGTGTACGGTCAAACGGAAAGGAAGCAACTTTTTATACAGAAAACAAATTGATAATCCAAGTTGCGTTTGCGGAAATAAAATATAAAGTCTCCAGCATGCGCTATGTGACTATCTTGCTATTGAACTTGTCACTTCCCATTTTTGAGTCCGGCTCGTTGCCTTTATTCAAAATATTTCCTTGTAAAAAAACAAACAAAAAAAACAAAAAAAACAGCGTAGACAACGTTTTACACTTACCGTACGATAATTCACAAAATAATGAAATATGAGAATGTCTCGCCACTATTTTGGTGTAAGAGCAAAGCGTAAATGAAGACTATTAGTTTTTATAGTTTTTGACTCACTGTAAGGAGGCAGTTAGAAAATGTGGGTGTTTTTGTGTGCATCTCTGAATGAAACTGACTGCATTATTTACTGTTGCTAAAATTACTTTGATATTCACCGCGGTTCTCGCCTAAGTACCGCGGTGAATATTTTATTTTAATTTTTGTTTGAAGTACGCCATAATAAATGTGTCACCCAACGTCATTAGCTGGTGCCATGAACTATACGAAACACTAAAAAAAGGCAAAGATAGAATTTTGCTTTCGCTCTGTTTGAATCAGCAAACAAATCTGCAAAACAACTTTTCACACCCTGCAATAAAATATGTGAATTGACGTAGTTAAAATTAAAATCCCCACAACACGATTGCACAAAGTCCTGCCGTCTACTACACAAACTTGTACGAAGTTCGAAAGGAAATAAAATATATTCAGTAAGTTAAGTTACCGAATACGACGAAGTATAGTATCTGAACAGGGCAATAATTACTAAATTCTGAAGGACCTCGGAGTTGAGTGCTCAATATTCAATTTTGGAAAGTATATGGGTTAAGTACTAAATATATTTTAACGTACTCGTTACTTTTAACAAACTTTCAACTTAAAATTTGTTCTGCAATTCACTGATAACTTCGTAGAAAAGTCCAACGAACTCTCTAAAAAATTGAGGGAGGAAAAGTGCCTTCCCTTCTTCCCATTCTTCTCCACCCTGGCTTCTAGAAACTCTGTGCTTTCATCCGCATGTACTGCTGGTTCAGTTCCTACGTCAAGAGTAAAACGCCTTGCCCCGCGCTTAGACACAAAAAGCCAAAGGAATTTTTTTTTTTAAAGTCTTGCTTATTTCTGTGTTGCAAGAACCCCGCGTCCTCTGACTCTGAGCTTGTGACACCCGCTTTTGCAAACAGTACCTTTCAAAACATATTTGATAACATATATGCCGGGCCAAAGCTCCGTATTTTTCTGCGACCTTCCCGCTCCCTAAAAAGAAGCAGAAGTAACTTACCCGTAACTTAAAAAGTGAGCGTCAAGTATTCGACAAGGTATTTAACCAAAAGTACGAAGTATCGACTTTTGAAAGTATCCGTAAAATGCTAGGGCACTCCCAAATATATTTAGAATAGAACAACGAATAAAAGGCTCCAGTTACGGACAAGTCCATGCCATAATATATCTCTCTCTCTATATATATATATATATACTATAGATATATAGATATATTATGGCATGGCACTATATATATATATATATATATATATATATATATATATATATAGTATATATATATATATAGTATTTATCACTGATCTCAATGACAATTGCTGGATCGCGTTTGCCCGCTCCGCGAATGCGGTCACTGGCGGCCATCTTTTTGGTAGAGTTATATCACCTCTAGCCAAGATACAGCTGCTGAAGCCACTTGGAAGACACCATCATCCATCCATGGCGGACGGCGTTTTGGCAGTTGTGGTGGCAGGCTGCCATCAAAATAGCGTGGGTGATATTCCGTGATTGATTGAAATTGTTTGACGAAACATGTTTTTAAAACCCGGCGTGAACGGTAGCCCGGTCTTTGAGGACCCGGTGAAAGTTTCACGAAATCGCGCAGCACCGAGGAAAAGCACCACAGCACGCATCGAAAGTCGCATCGAAAAAAGCATCGAAAGCAGACGCCGGTACGTAGTCTGCTTTCGATGCGAGCTGCGCTGCTTTCCCCCGGTGCTGCGCTTTCGTAGAACTTTCGCCGGGTCCTCAAAGACGAGGCTACCGTTTACGCCGGGTTTCAAGAATCTGCTTCATCGAACAACTTCAATCAAGCACGAAATATCACCCACGGTACAGTGCACTAGATCTACGGCTATTTTATGGCAGCCTGCCGCCATTGCGCTGTCCGCCATATTACTATGATGGCTAGAGATGATATAACTCTACCAAAAAGATGGCCGACCGTGGGCGCATTCCCGTCCATAGGCGGTGCCGGTCAAACGCGATCCAGCAATTGTCATTGAGATCAGTGGTATTTATATATATATATATAATATATATATATATATATATATATATATATATATATATATATATATATGGCCCAATTTTTCGCCAGCTCTCTTTCCCTTTCCCTTTCCCTAACTTTAATGCAATAAATTTAATAATCACCTTCTTCCCTCTTCGTTCACAATATTACTACGGCTGCACTTGTCAATCTTCACTCATTCCCATTATATATACGGTGCAGCCTGTCCCTATGGGGAGGAGTGTTTCCCTAGATATCTTGGAAGACGGGCCCTGTTCCGATATTTGCAAAGCTGAGATGACGTGCCACGTCACTGCCGCAATTCGGAACTAGCGCGGGCCTTAAATCAGCAACGGTTGTCGTCTACCCAGTTAAGCGAATTCGAAACTAATAGTACACAGAGAGCTGGTCAGAAATTGAGTCCGCCGAAACCAGTGGCCGGGATGGTCTAATTGGTTAAGGCGTCGCCCCGGACAGGCGAAGGTTGCGCGTTCAATCCCCGCTCCTCGCCCAATTTTTCGCCAGCTCTCTTTCCCTTTCCCTTTCCCTAACTTTAATGCAATAAATTTAATAATCACCTTCTCCCCTCCTCGTTCACAATATTACTACGGCTGCACTTGTCAATCTTCACTCATTCCCATTATATGTATATATATATATATATATATATATATATATATATATATATACACGGTATATATATACGACGCACCGTGTATGTATATATATATATATATATACACACGGTGCGTCGCGCTATGACAGCGCAGCAGAGGCTGGTTGCACTATCTCTCCACGGGGCGCGGTGCCGCCGGGGACGAGACGCGCTCCGATAGCAAACCGAAACTCAAAAACCCGTCGAATTTGTCCGGTTTTTCAGAAAGCCGTAAAATGCTTCGCGTGCCTTCTATCGTTCTGCAATTTGTTGCTTTAGTGTTTTTCGATGATGCTGAGCAATTTTCTTATTGAAACCATGCCCTGAAACACAATATTAAAAAAGTTAATTACGCAAAAATAATGAACAATGTAATTATCCCGGACTTTAATAATTTTCCTCAATGGGCCCCTGGACCAGGACCGAAACGCCACAAGCATTTTTTCGTTGCGATGAGTAGTTTTCGCAGGAGCGATTTGGCCTGCGTTCTCTGAAACACCCAATATATATATATATATATATATATATATATATATATATATATATATAGTATTTATATATATAGTATCT
The DNA here is from genome assembly GCA_013358835.2 of Ixodes persulcatus. NCBI lineage: Eukaryota > Metazoa > Arthropoda > Arachnida > Ixodida > Ixodidae > Ixodes > Ixodes persulcatus. The sequence goes on from JABSTQ010010989.1 coordinate 707,257, forward strand.
ATATACCATATTTTCCGGACTATAGTCCGCGGACTATACATGTTTAAAAGTTGAAATTTTAGGCAGTGCGGACTATCTACGCGTGCGGACTATACAGGATTTTTGTTTTTCAATATCGTTGATTATGACGAGACGAGACGGATTTTGTGAATAAAAGAGTATGCAAGTTAGGATTTATGTATAATACAATCTTCTTTGTGAGCTACGAAAGCAGTCATATGTCAAGGTGTGCCGCGTATGAGAAGATTTTCGTGTCGACTAAGCACCAGGTGCGGACTATGCACCGAGTGCGGGCTATACACCGGGTGCGGACTATAGTCTGGAAAATACTATATATTTTTTTTTAATTTTTATTTAGCGTTTGAAGTTGAAATTCGGAGCATGGACATATCTATGTTCGTTCTGTTGTTGGTCGGTTCATCTGACAAATAAAGCAATTCTTAAAACCAGTCTATGCAGGGTTGAAGCTAAAGGAAATCTGAGACCACAGTGGCCACCAAACGACGCGACGCCTCTTGGCGAAAGCCAAAGGAAGCACTTCATAATGAGGAAATGTAGTGGAAGTATCGTAATGCCAGGTAAAGCTTGCTTATAACATGCTAAACAAAGGTTTTACACAAAAAATAAAAATAACAATAAAAAAACACTGTAAAAGCTAGCAGCGCAGAGGCGCCAGTAGGCTACACTCTTGATCAGTTATTGTTTTTATCCAATGTTCTTGGGATTTTTTTTTCGCAATGCAATTTCATTGTTCCGGTTATGATTTCTGCTCAGACCATTTGAAGCAAGCCAGCACTGATGTCTTTCTGTGTTGCGGAAAGTGTTTGTGTAGGATTGGATGCAACGTGAGCCTGCTGGATATATATAGCTGCCCAAGAATGATATTCATGGTGTGCTAACAGTCTGTGTAATCTGCTTTGGTTTTAGCTGAGAACATGCACTCTTGCACCTGTCGCGGTCGATAATTTCTACTTGCTAAGCAAAGAACACTGGTAAAGCGCTCTGCTGTGAACCTATAAATTCATTAGTTTGGGGACGCGAATGAAAATAAAAATTCGATCCATAATATTATTAAAACCTTACACCCAAAGTTTTTTTTTGCTATTATTGCGACTAGCTCGCACAAAATCACGAAATACGATTTGGTGTACGTTCAGAATATCTCTTCATTTTTTATGTAATAAATAAGAAATTCCTGACTTTAAAAGAACAAATTTGCTATCGATTGTCCAAAGATTTTTTTACATAGAAAATATAGTCCTTCAAATATCCTCCCACTCTTTTTCGACGAAACACGGCTTTAGAAGTACCGAGAAAAATCACTGCAACGCATCGATGCACTTTCTAAAATTGAAGTCGGACAAAAAGGTTCGACGGCAGCCTTAGTCAATTACAGGGTTCACTCGAACCCGGCTGATTTACCTAAACGAGAAAGGAAAAGAAAAATGACACAAATATATTGTATTGTTCGCGATCCTCCCATCCGCTCAATGTGACGCAGATCGTTCACAATACCCGAAGACAGTTTTTTTGTGTGTGTGTGTCTGTGTGTGTGTGTGCGCGCGAACTTAGAACATCCCTTAGGGTAAAAACAACAAAGAGTAAAAAAAAAAAAACGATAAAAGAGCCAAGTTCAAAAGACGTGAGAAGTGGCCGAGACACCTGCGCCACTCGTAGTCTTGGGTAATCAGAAATGCAATCATACAGACCGCACTCCTTCATTTCGCCCCACCACTTGAAGTTAGAAGAAGCCGCCGCCGCGCGATTGCAGACGAGGGATCTGCCCCAGAGCCGGAAAAGACGGGGGAAGGTGGCGGCCCACTGGCGGCTCGCTGGCACTCGTCGTAACAAACTTAATAATGCTGAGACGAGCCGTATAGTGGCTCTTTGTGGATTCCGCCGACGGTCCGAAAGGATCAAGAAAGAAATTGCGTCGCCAGTGTTGAGAACTCCTCGATCGCGGCCCTTTGGGCTCCAGGATTCTACGTCGCCCAGATAAAAATTGGCTCCATGTTTGGTCATTCTGCCAAATGCGTTTAAATGCGGTCGCTTTATAGAGTGGGTGTTGCTCTTAGTTCGGGTGGCGCCTAAGTCAGGATGACCATATAAAACCGGGGTCACGCCGCTTATTCTCGGTGAGAAGCTCGCTAGGCGCGCTTTTGTTTTCCTCACTATGGGTAGGGCACGTGCTACCCACACGTTTGGTTCTAATTTTCATAGTGCATAGAAGCTTGGCATTGTGCATGCTTACACCAGCAGAGGAAGTTGAAGTATCCTTACTCTGGATTATGAAAAAATTCCAACAGGCGGCGATACCCGAACTTCTCGCCGCGAATACATCATACAAAAGACAATCCGGATACAGGTTCGAACGCGAGTCACTGCGAGATCCCTGCTTCGAATGCCGCATGTCAATGAGTTCAAGGAGAAACTTGGCATTCGAACCACGAATATTGCGGTGACTCGTGTCTGTCTTTTGTATGATGTATGAGCTGTGTGACCCCAGCTTTAGTATTTCAGTGCCTGGGGTATGGTGCTCTTAGTTCAGGTTTTGTATGGAAACAGATTACGTTTCACAATTCTGTCTTTACACTCTAAGAAAAGGGGGGTGTACAGGGGTACTCCCCTTGTCCCATATGTAACTCCCCAAAACTACATTTCGCCGTTCTGTGCACTGACGTCGAGCTGGCGATACCAACTTTTACAAGCGGCTTGATAGCTGTTGGATATAACGCACGAAATAGCTAATGTGCGTATCAAAGACTAAAAAAATTATGGAGGTTTTGCAGCAGGGCCAAAAAAACCTTGATTGTCTTAATGTAGCGTTTAATGAGTATATTAGCTAATTTAATAAGTTGTATCGCTCGACTATCATGCCACTCGTAAAAGTTTGTATCGCCAGCTTGACTTCAGTGGACAGAACGACTAAATGTAGTTTTGGGGAGTTACATATGGGACAAGGGGAGTACCCCTGTACACCCCCTATTTTTTAGAGTGTATGACGCTGCGCGCGCTGTCGTTCAGTGCCACCCGGATACAAAGCCTTTCCGCTAAGTTTTCTAAGTCACCAATAGACGGGAAGCGCGATTTGTTGCCCTTTTTACTCCTCCTCGTTCCGAGCGCTCTTTCTACACCACCTGTTTCTTCTCTCTTTCTTGCTCTTTCCATCCCTCTCCGTTCCGCTCGTTTTCTCACACCACCTACTTCTGTTCCTCTCGTTGCTGAGTGCTGTTTCCATAGCTCAGTCAGCAGCTGCGCACTCGGCTTTCACGCCAGTGACCGGTGTTTTATCCCTAACACCGGTTGTCGTTTTTTTTTTATGATTGTTTTACGGTTATGGACTTACACATTTTCTGCTTACGCGGCTCCAGAGATTGCTTAACCCTATAAAGCTACGGCTTAAAAAAAAAAAAAAATAGACGAGGACGGGAGTATTTTTACTCGGAATAGAGATTAGCCATTGTCAAGAAGAAGGCGTCTTTTCTGGGTGTCCTTTTTAAAGGTTGCGGAAGAAAAACTTAATCCGCTTAGCGCCATGAGCACACGATTATACGGTTACGCGTCTCAACACTGGGTCAAGCGAGAAAGGTAGACGAGACGGCGACACATGTTGTGGCTTTCGTAAATATCGTTTCTGTAGTGTGCGTTATGTGCACTGATTTGGGTGATATGTGCGTTTGTAAGGCACGCCCTCTGCATTTAGTCGTCCGAATGTTTTTCCGCCTATTCCGCAAACATCGCGAACCACAAAACCGGTCATTTCTTCAGGTGGACACCAGACCACGTTATCAACCGTAGGAGACAATGGGCCCATACCTGAACACAAGTGGCAAAAGATTCGTAAAACAAAAAAGAGGATAACGGAAAGTATACCGTGGCACCCAATAAATGGACCTTGCACTGAAAAATAAGACCGACCAAAGAAAAACGCATTCACTGTAATTACTGACAGCGTAAAGGGGTGCGTAAACGAAATGACATGAGCGCGAGCTATCTGCCCCTCGCTTCAAAGTCAGCCAGCGAGAAGCGTAATGCTTATCGCGCTCATAAAGTCAATAGTTCAAGCACGTTCAAGGGTAGTGTAGTCGCGAGCCTTGCTGCTTGGTGCACCGTCAACGCGTGACAATCTCGCCTAATAGTAATATCCGAGAACGAGAGCTCGAGGTCGCTGCTTTGAAGCGTTTTTCCGCAGAACGAGCGCTCGCGCTAGAAATTCATGTCTCAAAGCCAGGAACGCGGGCTATCTCGCGCTTATAGCTCTGGCTGCAGTCTCAACTTATGGGTGAACGCAGTATAGTTTAGCATTCTCTGCCTAGTCTCATTCTGGACGAAGTAACTCCACGAGCGAGCCATACTGCCTTGAACTTGGGCTGCTTCTTAGCGGTAACTGAAGTTACCGCTCGTGGAGCAGGTACAAAGCTAGAGGTTGCGATAAGGCGCCCGCGCGATTTTTCCGTCTCTTATCTAGCCCCAGCCTTGTACCTGCTCCACGAGTGGTAACTTTAGTGCACTACTACGCTTCTCGCGCGCTCAAAGTCTTTCTGAAAATGACTGATATAGGGGTTTTCGATGACGCTGAGCAAGTTTCTAATTGGAACCATATGTCTATTTTCATTAATTAAAAAGTTAATTAACGAATTTTAATTAATTAGCTGACTGATTGTTACAATTAGCGCCCTATCATATGTCCCCCTGGCCGTATAACTCACCTCCAAAAGCTGCATACGTGTAACTTTCACGGCTTTTTTTAAACAAATCTGTTAAGCTTAAAAAAAAACAAAAAAACACCATATATATATATATATATATATATATATAAATTTTTTTCTAAATATTGTTTAGCAATATTTACGCTGTGAGACGGAATGTATTTAGTTGGAGATCACGGTACGCGCTAAGCCCAGCCCAGGGATCAGTGGCCCCGCCCATTACTACTGGATTGGCTTGGCTGCTCGTCTGAACACGCGAAGAAGTCTAGCGTCTCCCTTCCGCTTCATCCGGTGCGTCTAGTCTGGGTATGGTGCCTGGAAGCATAGAGTTATTATAATGTACGCTAGAGGTTCAACTGGCGCTAGAGTCTATGCGACTTCCGGGAGGCAAATTGAAGCAGACAGCAACCAGTCTACTTTTGCGGTGCTCCTGTGCATTCCGATGGGAAAACGCGCGTGAATTTTGTCTCTTCGCCGCAAAATACCGTGAATAACTTTTGTTATATCGGTTGTACCGGATAGTATGTACCTTTATTGATATTGTGAAAGTAATTGATTTAGTTACAACATGTTTCTTTACCACTGAACGATGTTAAACTTCGCTATATTTCAGGCCCAAACCTCCGTTCCATGGCAGGTATGTAAAAATGAGCGACGATTCTAAGCAGAATAACAATCGAAAGGAATGTAGAGTGCGTTCAAGGTTCGCTACCATTCCGGTGGCGCTTATATATTGCTAGTATGCCCGTTCTGTCACTATATGAAAATGACTCCGTCGTGCATCTTTACGATCTGTTAAAAAAAAATAAAGTATGCGGGCTACGAAAGGTGTGTCGTTTTATTATTTCCTATGTCGGGCAGTTTTAATCGAGCACCTATTTTCTGGCTTCTCCCTATTTGCAAAAATTTGGAGCATGCGGGTGATGATTTGAACCCAGAACAAGCATCTTCGCACATATTCATGAGCAGAAAAAATAAAACAGTACTTATTTATTGCAAATCTGACTATATTACGTGGCTTTCAATTTATTTTGATCGTCTGCATTCACAAGAGGTACTTATCCAGTGGTACTGCGTAGTTTTTGCCATCTCTCTTGGTTTTCCACATGTCCTTCGTTCGTTTGGCATGTATATCCCCATGCTGGAAAGCGCCGACGCCGTGTTCGCGCTAACAGTGTCTGACAGTGCACATAAATACACGTACGAAGCGGTTTTAGCACCGTTTTTCATGCCACGAATTTCAAATAAAAACGCAGTAACTGACAAATTATTTCGTCTGCGTAACTGAGAAATGTTCGAATGTGCCCAGTACGTACGAATTATTTGTGATATTTGCTCTTATAATCGAGCGCAGAAAGAAATTGCACTCTCTTTTTCCCATAGAAACGCATTACCGGAAGTCCATTTCGGACTGGTTGCTGTCTGCTTCAATTTGCAGCAGCACGCTAGCGCTAGTTGAACCTCTAGCGTACATAATAATAACTCTATGCCAGGAAGGCATCTCCCAGAGCCGTGTATAGACCTTTCCAATGTTTACAAAATCACAGTCCAGCGTGCGATCTTCACAGCCCAGCACGTGAGTGTTGGTCGCTTCGGAAAGCTAGCAAAGCACGCGCCATACGCACAACACAAAACATGGCTCCGGCCACACGCTCCTTTTTGGGAAGGTCTATTGGGAGAGTTTGGCCATTCATTGGTTTGAATATGGCGAGCAACTCGTGGCGAACCACAGTCCACAGGCCGCGAAACTGCCCCTAGCGGTGGTCGTGAGCTTTAAAATTGCGACTCGACTAATTTAAGCCGTTTTAGCGGCGCTAGAGTAAAAAGGTATAACTCTTGGTGACTGAAAACTTGGCGCATGCGTGGTTTTCGTCACGTTCGTATTAAACGGTAGAAAAAACGAACGTGCGCTCCAAACCAGAGCAAACTCATGGTTGCGACCCACTGATCTCAATGACAATTGCTGGATCGCGTTTGCCCGCTCCGCGAATGCGGTCACTGGCAGCCATCTTTAGGTAGAGTTATATCACCTCTAGCCAAGATACAGCTGCTGAAGCCACTTGGCAGCCACCATCATCCATCCATGGCAGACGGCGTTTTGGCAGTTGTGGTGGCAGGCTGCCATCAAAATAGCGTGGGTGATATTTCGTGATTGATTGAAATTGTTTGACTCGTCCGTTTTTTTATCGTTCCCCATCTCAGGGTTTCCAAGATGACGAAACATGTTTTTAAAACCCGGCGTGAACGGTAGCCTGGTCTTTGAGGACCCGGTGAAAGTTTCACGAAATCGCGCAGCGCCGGGGAAAAGCAGCACAGCACGCATCGAACGTCGCATCGAAAGCAGACGCCGGTACGTAGTCTGCTTTCAATGCGAGCTGCGCTGCTTTCACCCGGTGCTGCGCCTTCGTAGAACTTTCGCCGGGTCCTCAAAGACGAGGCTACCGTTCACGCCGGGTTTCAAGAATCTGCTTCGTCGAACAACTTCAATCAAGCACGAAATATCACCCACGGTACAGTGTACTAGATCTACGGCTATTTTATGGCAGCCTGCCGCCATTGCGCTGTCCTCCATATTACTATGATGGCTAGAGATGATATAACTCTACCTAAAGATGGCCGACCGTGGCCGCATTCCGGTCCATAGGCAGAGCTGGTCAAACGCGATCCAGCATTTGTCATTGAGATCAGTGGTTGCGACCATTGCTGCTGATTTGCTAACGTCACTGTCACCGAGACGCCGAGATTGAACGCTCCTATTTCACGCTTTAGATGTCGTTTCCAATATTGTGACGTCGCATTCTGCTGATTGGTCGACGCTGTGTCGCACTTTTAGTTTACGCTCTAATTGCGGAGGAAATATTTGGCGCTGGCGGCGGCGTTCGCTCTGCCTATAGGCTTGTAGCTCTCAAGTGTTGAGAAGCGTCCCTGGCGAGCAAAATTGGATATTTTTAGGTCGCGTTTTCAGTGTGCGCCGCATTGCGTCCTTTACAACGCTCGCATCTTGCCCGTGCACAGACGCTGAGGGACACCGAGAGACGCTACTTGACGCCCATGGATCGTGCATGATGGTACGCTAGGACACCGTTTCACATCAACAGTAAATGGTCGCGTCTCGCGGACGCTTGCGGAGGCGTCTCTTTCCTGGTCGCGTCTCGGGGACGCTACAGCGCCACCTGACCGAGAGAAACAGGCCTATTGGCCAAACTCTTCCAATATACGGCTCTGGCGTCTCCAACTGGTGTGTTCACCGCGTCCAAAAAAGTGGTCCCTCGATCGGCGTCCCAACAGCTTTGGTGTATGTGTGTCATGATTCTAAGAAATGACATAAAATGAAGTTGAAGGGACAAGAAGGAAGAAGATGATGCCACGTGAGACAGCGATGTTAGAAGAGGAAGAAAAAGAAACAGGATGGCGACGCAGGGGTAATCGAAGACTGAGACCGGGAGGAAGCGGCGGATGGGGTCCATGGCTACGCTCCAGGACGCGCCCGACCCTTGCTGTGCACAAGCTGTCGCGGCGAGAGTTCCACACTCCCCATCAGACGCCTAGGAGACAAGAGCCTTCGCTGCCTTGGGCAAGTCGCTTCGGTTCGTCGACGCAACGAACTCAAACTGTAAGGCCGGTTCCGAACAGCTTCATTTCTTGGAACTGTAGATGTGTTTAAGTGTGTGTGTATTATTTCCCCTTTTTCTGTGTGCATACTTTCTTGCTTTCCGTTATATCTTCGTCTTCCTTTTGTAAATATAATGGGTTGTAAATCATTCTCTTTCGGCGTCGCCTCTGTCGCATTCGCAACGTCTCCGGCCGAACCGTGACAATGTGGCAGAGGCCTATTCTGCTGCAGGTCGCTCTCCAGTGTGGCAGTTCACGGAACTTCTGGCTTCGGCAGCCAAAAGTTGGGACGCTGTGACGACGGCGACACTCGCGTTCGGTTGTGCTATTCGCAGCTTCTCGTGGTCATTTCTACGACCAACCGCCAGGATCGCGACATGCAACAGCATGACACTTCGGCTTCTGTGACTTATGGCTGAACTCCATGGGACGAATATGCTGCGAATAACCAACGAATTTTGCCTGGCGGCTTTTGCTCTGCGCGTGGAATCAACACAGTGGCTGTTACGTCGCGCGGAAAGCGAGCGTGCCGTCGGGCGGCGTTCGCCAGTTATTCGTCACATAATTCGTTCCATGGAGTTCAGCCTTTAATGTGTTGCCACTTCTGGACCACTTTTGATGTATGAGCAGCGTAGGACGCTAAACACATCAGTCGAAGATGCTCTCCAGGCACTTTAGTCTGGGCACCGCTTGCTAGTCGTGCGAGTAGACGCGCGGCAGCCACTTGCCTCGTCTGCTATTTCAACACCGTCTCTCGTCGCTTGCAGTGCCCGTGAGACACGGACGCGAAAGCTGAGCGTCGGCGTCCGTTTTCGCCTCCGTCCGTCTGCTATTTCGCCCCCGTCTAAAACTTCTGGAAGGCTCAGAAAACGCGACCCTGAAAGCGGTGTTCTAGCGTTCCATCATGCATGACCCACGGTTCAATACAGCGTCTGTCAGCGTCCATAGATATGCGGTAATAAGCGGCCGAGAGGACTAAGCAATTCAAAGAAATAAACATGTTGCCCTTCCAGCTTCACTGTTCTTGTTATTTTTTTCACATGGCATCCGCGAGCAAGCGGGGTGAGCGTCATGACGCACAATTAAAACGCGACGTAAATATATTCACTTTGGTAGGCCAGGTGCACTGCCAAACTTGAGCAACTTGAGTTTTGAAGCGAAATGACGGGAACATAAACACACTAACGCCCGATTGCTTCCAGCCAAATGGCTCGCAAATGTTTACCTGTGTAGGTAGGTTTTAATCCAATTAAATGCGAAGGTGCAAGCGAGCTGGACAAGAATGTCGAAAATAATCCCTGGAGAAGGGGAACAAGAGCGACAAAGGACAAACACAAAACTCCAAATACAGCTAGGTGACTGGTGCGCGACCGAAAAAATCCGCCTGGTCCGGGTATCGAACCCGGAACCTCTCCATTTCAGGTAGAGCGCTCCACCAACGGAGCTAAACAGGGGTTAGACGTCAGTAGAGCAAACGAGTTTTATCAGCTGCCACCAGTCTAACACCAAAGAGAGTAAAGCTTGCAATTTAAGGTTATGATTAAAATGCAATTAAATGCGAAGGTGAAGGCGAGCTGGACAAGAATGACGAAAATAATCCCTGGAGAAGGGGAACAAGAGGGACAAAGCACAAACACAAAACTCCAAACGCAGCTAGGTGACTGGTGCGCGATCGAAAAAATCCGCCTGGTCCGGGGTTTGGAGATTTATGTTTGTCCTTTGTCCCTCTTGTTCCCCTTCTTCAGGGATTATTTTCGTCATTCTTGTCCAGCTCGCTTGCACCTTCGCATTTATTTGCAGTACAATCATAACCTTAAATTGCAAGTTTCACTTTTGTTGGTGTTAGACTGGTGGCAGCTGATAAAACCCGTTTGCTCCACTGACGTCTAATCCCTGTTTAGCTCAGTTGGTGGAGCGCTCTACCTGTAATGGAGAGGTTCCGGGTTCGATACCCGGACCAGACGGATTTTTTCGGTCGCGCAATAGTCACCTACCTGTGTTTGGAGATTTTGTGCTTGTCCTTTGTCCCTCTTGTTCCCCTTCTCCAGGGATTATTTTCGTCGTAGGCAGGTACCTTCTCGGTATTATACCATGGTTGCAATCACAGCGGTTTCACAATGGACCTTTTTCACATACCGACGGCACCAGGCGGTGGCTGCACGAACTAAAAATCGAGGAAGTGACCTACCTGCGCTACCAATCGATAATGGGAGCTACGCTACCAGTTTCTTCGCTCTCCGAGCAGCGGCGCGTGCCCAACGCGACTCTAAAGAGGGGGATCTGTGGCGTCCACCCAAACGTCATGTTTTTCTTTCCGTCCACTTTCTTTTTTTGTGTAACACAATTATATATATGTTGCAATTACGTGTTCTACTTGCTGATCCACAGCCTCCTTCCGAATGTCCTCGATTTCTAATGCCGACTTCCGCCGCTTGGCATCGAGTGCTCGCGCGTGCGCAGAACGCTTCTCGGAAAAGGTCCATTCACTTAGCAGCGGGTCCGCTTTTACGGGAACCGTCATCTTTTTTTTCAGCATCAACATGCGCAAAGGAACAAATCAAGCCAGATAAAGTAACATAGTTGACGCGGGACGCTAGGTGACAGTCCCACTATGAACCCAATCACCCACCCGCACAGCGCTTCCGATGGCGAGGGACGCTAGGCTTAGGCCAGTCCCGGTATGAACCCAGTCACCTGCACAGCGAAAGGCGCGTACTTGTGACAGCTGTTTGCTGCAAACTAGGTCGGTTGAGGAGATCTTTCTCTAACAACCTCGGTAAGCGCAGGACGACTGGCACTAAAAAAAAACATAAAAAACAAGTAGAACGAGCTACGCTGGTTCAGTGTATGCCGCAAACGCCGCCATGTTTGCTGTCGTTTGAAGCCGAAGTGGTCGGAGCGGAAAGGCAATCTTGGGAAATTTTTGAAAACAATGATGACTCTATTGAGATTATTTGTTTATAAAACAAAACAAAAGAAATATTGTCGATATAAATACTATTACGGCACGGAGAAACACTTTTACAACGAACATTTCACACGTCAGTCATCTCTGCAAGCAATGAGAGCCAAGAAAAGGGGCATAGCATTGTGAACACGGGGTGGGACCTAAAGCAGGGCTACCCTCTCCTAACTTGTTTCTAACCGTTTAATTATTGCTAATTTTTTTTTGTGGAAAGATTAAGAAAAAGTATTAGGCCTTTAAAGGAAAACTTTCTTGCTTTTTTTTTTTTTTTCATTTCGGTTTCTCTTTAAGGAACGCGGGTCGGAGCCTCGAGCATCTCGTCACCGTCCCGCAGCCATCAATATTGCAGTATTGGCCGCTGAGAACACTCAAGAGTGAATCAGGAAGATTGTGTCCGTGTTAAGCCTGGGCTGAATCTTTTTTGCATAATTATCTTTGATTTGTTTTTTTTTTTTTTGTTTTTTTTTGCGAAATGAATAAATTTGGTATTCAACGTACACAGATCGTAAAGGCGAACTCGCCAAATAAAAAAGTACCAACCCACACGCACGCCCGGTATTTGGTATTCCACGGAAGAGAGCAACCGCGCATGGCCACCACGCGTTTCACAGTCCAGTATAAGGCGCCAAGCGTGTTGGAAGGGTCTCCAGTAAATAACCCCACGCGAAAAAAAAAAAAAGAAGTTGCAGCTCAGGGAGGGAGCATCCTGACATTCCCGCTCCAAGCACTAATGCCTATACCAACCAGAAAAAAAAAAAAAAAAAAAAAAAAAACTTCAAAAGGTGTTCTTCCAAACTTGAGTTTTAAGTCCAGTAAACAAATCCTTCCTAGTGTAATGCATTTGTACCTATTTTTCTGTCGTTTTTCGGGCATCTATTTCCGACCCACGCACGCATCAATCCTTCGGTGGCGAACGAGGTAAATCTTATTTCCGGTAGCTCTGTGTCAGTCCCTTATCTCTCTCCCTCTTCCTCCATTTTCCCTCTCTCTTTTTCATTCTCTCCCCCTCTGTCACTGTCGTCAAGAGAAGGTCTGCTCAGATTCAGACCGCACATCATTTATGCAGCAGCTCTCAGCAATACAAATAAAGAGAAGTCGGTATATTTTTTTTATACGTCATGCCTTCACGACTCGTGTCAGAGCGCGGCCTGAATGAGATGTCGTGACTCTGCAAATTCCATTTGAACGTGCGTGATTGAGTCCTTGCACAGTGATGTGGACGTCTAGACAGAAGATGTACGTATCTATGACAACTTGAGCAGTTTGGTCAGTTTAAAGCGAATAAAAGTGCGAGATTCTAATTTTCATACATAACGAGTAAATACGCATCTGCGGGATTTCTTTCTTTGGGGAGGTTCGTTCGGAGAGGAGGGGGGAGGGGGGGGGGGGAGGGTGGCGCCTTAAGAACGTGTTGCCGAATCAAGATATTTGAAAAATGTATATAATTGGAACCGATTAAATGGTACTGCGGAGAATCTGAAATTTATAGAGTTTAATTACCACCCATGGTATGGGAAGCAATACTTGAGTTGGTCATTTGATTGTTTTCTTATTACGAGTCAACCAATCGGGATCCTAAACGTATTAGTGTGCGTAACAAACAAAACCGAATCAGTTAAAATTAAAACTGGAAATAATTGATTCCCTCATGCGCTTCATGAGGTTTCAGTATGTGCAAGTGGCCAAGAGACGATTGATTGGACAATTGGGTTCCTAAACTCGTCGAGGATAAAGTTTAAACACCGACTACCAGTTCACGCTTTCCAGGTTTCCCTCGCTTCCTTCTACCCCCCCCCCCCCCTTTTACCCTGTTTACCGTTGCCTGTTTCCTCCTCCCCCATGGTGAGGAGGATATTCTGCCTTGCAGAATGTCAGGTCTGGTTGTCGGCCTTTAAAGGACACATGCAAAGCAAAAAAAATTTTTTTTTTAAACAGCTTAGATGGAAAAAGGATATCATAAAACGATTTTACAACGAAGAAAAAAAATTTTTAGAGCTATATTTAAGGCGCTATACGAATTTGTAGTTGGCGCCCGCGGGCGCCGCGGAAACGTGGCCCTTATTTATCACGTGACGGGCCCATATTTGTCACGTGGTGCTCGCGCTCTTTCGGAAGCTTCCTATGGCCTCTAAAAGTAACTTATTCATCTTTGTTTGAAGTATAACAAAAAACTAAGATTAGTAAGTAACTTTTAGAGCCCAAAAGAAACTCCCGAAAAAGCGCAAGCAGACGTGATCGACCTGTGCGCCGGTCAGATGACGGCGGCGGCGCCCCGAACCAGACGAACTTGTGCGGCGGCGGCGACGGCGGCGTGGAGCAATACCACCTAGAATACAAGGCCTGCGCATGACGTTTCGTTAGTAGATCCCCGACCCGCCCCAAGCGGCAAACAGGCTGAAGCTTGACGAGAGTATGGGCCGCGTCGCAACTACGTCGCATTCACCTGCGGATGTTCTAATAACGTTGGGCACAGCTGTGTGCGTGACTGCTGAGCGCGAGCTGATTGCGAGCTTCCAGTTCATTTGCAACGCGCACGCGAACACTCCCTCGGCCACAAGCGCGAGCTAGCACGCGCTCCTTGCTTTGAGACGAGCATTTCTAGCGCGCGCGCTCGTTCTGCGGAAGAACGCTTCAAAGCTGCGACCCGGAGTATAAACAGCGCCCTCGAAAATGGCGTCCAGTGCCAGCGTCCAGCGTCCAGCGAAGGGCTTTGCAGCCCTTCGCACAGCAGTAAGGCATTTTCACTCATGCATTTGACGCTCCACGTGAACGTCTAACTCCATCGTATGCTATAGCAACAGGCACTCGGAGTGAGCATCTGTTTCATTATCTGCTACACAAACCACTAAAGCAGGCGATGGAGCAGACGATGTCGCAGATGATGTAGCAGACGACGCTGCTCATCCGGGCTACCTAGGGGGCGCTGAGGGGATCTACTAGTGATGACGTTTAGAGGAGGAAACGCGCAGGCCTTGTGTTCTAGGTGGTATTGCGTGGAGAAACGCGTTGAAGCGGCGTTCGCACAACGCTCAGCGTGCGGCGGCGGCGTGGCTTTACGGCTCCGGCGCCGCAGGGCGGCGGCGCGCGGGCCTACCACGTGACCAGCGGCGGCTCCGGCGGGCGCCAACTACAAATTCGTATAGCGCCGTAAATATAGCTCTAAACATTTTTTTTCTTCGTTGTAAAATCGTTTTATAATATCCTTTTTCCATCTAAGCTGTTTAAAAAAAATGTTTTTTTCTTTGCATGTGTCCTTTAAGCCGAAAGTTCGCGGAGCGCGCCGATTGGACGTCGGCAAAAAAAGCGCGAAGTCATCGCCGTGATAGTCCAATCGATGCGCTTCGTCAACTTCGACCTTAACTTTGTGTTTGACGAGTTTCGAGGCCTTGGAGGAGTGTGGCAGCGCATGGTTTTCTCGGTATAATCCAAAAGATGGTACAGAAGAATTATGCCTCGTTATACACCCAACAGTAGAGGCAATTTTTCAAGTTTTTGTGACCCACTTCAAAGAGTTCTTTTTTAAATTTCTACACGGAAAATAAAATAAGACGCGGTAATAAGTACACATAGCCTTCCCACTCATACACTAACTCGAATGACGTTTTAGCGGCACAATACTGGTACAATGCACCGCCGTATGATGCCATCGCATATTTTTTTTTCAGAGCACCACAATTTGATCAGCGGAAAAATGAAAACAATCTGATTGCTCGGATCACTCGACAAACTTTTTATTTAACCCCGCCAAGAGTGCATTAACGGAGTGCAATGACACCCTTAGTGCCATGTCTTTTTAGCGCAACTGCCCGCTTCTGTTCGTGTAAACACCTGCGTGTCTATGGCTGCCTGTTCTATCTCGGGCGCGTGCGTAAGCGTCCATATGATTGCGCACATTATCCTACAGAAGCCGGTAGCTGGGAAGCGGAACTGTCGCGTTTTTGTTTTAATTAAGTTTTGTTTATAAACAATCACTTTTGCGTTGAAATGCACGCTATTGTTTTTTCGTTTTGTTTTTGTAAAACTAACGTAAACTTCTCACAAAGTGAACGAGAAGTATATTCTTGAGATTAAAGTCTAGCCTTAAAAGGCAATGACGGGAAGAAGACACCGCGAATATTTTATTCGACAGACCGCACGTCGACTATGTACTCCGCAGCCGAAGCTACAATCTGATGTAGTCAATCAAGCAGTACCAAAGGGGAATTGTGACGGCGCTCGCGTTGCCCTTTTGGGTTTTTCTACCATCTGATAAATTAATCGCGCGCGGAAAGAAACGCAGGATGGTGGCGCATTCACTGTGCGTGATTGGTTTAGTTGGCGATAGATCACGCGAAAAGGCTGTGAGTGCCGTGAGGATGCACTCATGGCGCAGCTTCATTATCTGAACCGGATCGTAGCGTAAGTAGAGAACAGGTATGGTTCGTTTTTTTTTTTTTTTTTCTCTCCAGTATATTTAACGACAAGCGAAATGATGAAACAAAAACGTTGCCTTATATTGTTTATAACCTAAGCTTATGCTCTCGAAATCGACCAAACTAACATTACATACAGGGACTTTTACTCTTGCTGAGATCTCAAGTAGATTACGGCTTACGTATTCGTGGGGGAAAAAACAAATCTCGGTACTTTCGCAGACAGAGGAAAAAGAAAATAGAAAAGTTAAACTGGAAGCAGAAAAAAAAAGAAGAAACATGGCAGATCAACATCAGTGCACGCGCCCCTCCGTGTCCCACATCAGACGAGATGGGGGTCGGGGATTCAGCGAACCCGGGTATTATATCAACGCGGGACCTCTATCAGTGTTCAGGTTTGCGCGGATTACATTCCGAGTGATTGCGGCTGTGGCCCTTTAGGCGATTATACAACGAGATGATAGAGTTACTCTTTGCGAGTGGGGGTTTCCAGTTCCGCAGTGAGGTCAAGCTGTTTGACCGTAGTAGCGAAACGTAGCCCATTTCTCGTAATTTGTAGGAGGTTCTAGGTAGCCGTTCTAGGAAAAGAAGAAAAAAACCTGAAGGCAGTTCAGAAAGACCACTGAGCTCTTCCTATTGCCTCCACTGGCAGTGTGGACGCAGTGAGTGGAAGTGTACGCGTCTAGTGTGAAGTGATCGAATGGCGGACAGAGACGACTGTTTTAATGCGAAACATGGAGCGAAGCGGCGTTATCAGCTTTTGAAGACTCGCCAAACGGCACCTAAATTCCCTTCTCGCAATGGAGCGAAGCCTGTCGTCTGTGGCAGAGATTTGATGGATAGGCTCCCATTGGCTGGCACGCGTCATGGTTTCAAGGAACGCCACCCCATGACGATGCGGGCCCCGCGCCGGTAACAGGAGCGGGGTGGCGCGCGCTTGGCCGCTTCTACTCCCCTCGACGCCGATTAACGTGGTGGCGCCTCAAGCATCTACAGGGTGTCGCAAAAGAAAATTTACACGGCCTTTTTTACCCCAAAAATAAACTAGGCATCGCCGAACGCTCATTCTCCGCCCAAAGGTTGCGCTAGAGGTCACAACCAGACAGAGCCGTGATGCCAAAGTTTCAGCCCGATCCGATAACTTAATCAAAAGTTATAAGTGATTTTCTAAAAATTTCAATGGAAAATGGCGGCCGACGAAGTTTTTGAGCACATGGGGCTCTATGGCACCAGAAACCGAAAACGGGCAAAAATGGGCTCTATTTTCCCATTGGAATTTTCAGAAGATCACTCATAACTTTTGATTAAGTTATCGGATCGGGCTGAAACTTTGGCATCTGGTTGTGACCTCTAGCTCTACCTTTGGGCGTAGAATGAGCATTCGGCGATGCTTAGTTTATTTTTGCGGTAAAAAAGACCGTGTAAATTTTCTTTTGTGACACCCTGTACATCATCGGCGGCCGCAACCTCGACAGCAGCGAAACCTGCCTGTCCGTGCAAGTACACCGCAGACGAACTGAGGGAGCGGAATAACGCAACACAACGAGCGAGGAGGCGGCAGCGAAATCCACCATCGTTTTCAAGGCTCCGAATACATGGCGAGCGGAACGAGCAGCGGCGCAACGCGCTAGGAGACTGAACGAAACCTTTCGAAAGCGTGAGGCGCAAGCGGATCGCCATTCAAAGCGTCTTAAAGGACACATGCAAAGAAAAAAAACATTTTTTTTAAACAGCTTAGATGGAAGAAGGATATTATAAAACGATTTTACAACGAAGGAAAAAAATTTTTAGAGCTATATTTACGGCGCTATACGAACTTGTAGTTGGCGCCCGCCGGAGCCACCGCTGGTCACGTGGTAGGCCCGCGCGCCACCGCCCTGCGTCGCCGGAGCCGTAAAGCGACGCCGCCGCCGCACGCTGAGCGTTGTGCGAACGCCGCTTCAACGCGTTTCTCCACGCCGCCGTCGCCGCCGCCGCATAAGTTCGTCTGGTTCGGGGCGCCGCCGCCGTCATCTGACCGGCGCACAGGTCTATCACGTCTGCTTGCGCTTTTTCAGGAGTTTCCTTTGGGCTCTAAAAGTTACTTACTAATCTTAGTTTTTTGTTATACTTTAAATAAAGATGAATAAGTTAATTTTAGAGGCCATAGGAAGCTTCCGAAAGAGTGCGAGCACCACGTGACAAATATGGGCCCGTCACGTGATAAATAAGGGCCACTTTTCTGCGGCGCCCGCGGGCGCCAACTACAAAGTCGTATAGCGCCGTAAATATAGCTCTAAAAATTTTTTTTCTTCGTTGTAAAATCGTTTTATGATATCCTTTTTCCATCTAAGCTGTTTAAAAAAAATGTTTTTTTTCTTTGCATGTGTCCTTTAAAGGGGCACTCAAGCGGTTTTGGAGGAAGCTACTTTTTGGTGCGATGGCGTTAAGGAAGTGTCAGCGAATGAGTATCTTCAGTTTTAGAAGCCCGAACCGCCTATTAATCACGCAGGAATAAATACGTGCGGTCTCTTTTCTATTCTTGCGCCGACCAATGAAATTACCGTATGTTTGAAAATTTTGGCGGCCTTTGTAAAGTTTCGCTAAAGAAACAATTTTCAGTTCATTTAGATATGTTGTGCATGATAATTTCACAGGACGTAAAATAGTTCTAGTTTAGAATACGCGATACTGCAATTATCGTTTCACAAACAAGGGACTACGGTTTCTCCTTGCCTTCCTCCGCGGGGGGTGAATTTCCCGTTCCCCCGGGATGCACGGAAGCGCACGTATCTGCGCGCGTTGCATGCCGGTCGTGCCGGTCGCGGCCCGCTGGCCGGCTCCTTTTATCCGCAAACGTGGCGTCGGTGGTGATCGTCGACGTGGACGGCGTGGTGAAAGCTCATCGCTCCGCGTAAAAGCGCTATCCTAGACTGTGAATTTTCGTCGTGTGTCGCTATGATAACCCAGCACGGACTAGAAGGGAAGATCCACCTACTCGTGCGGCGATGTCGTGGCGGCACTCTCAAGACAACAGAAACGCCCGTGCCGTCGTGTTTGTTTACTTCGACTACAGTGGTGCTTTCTAAGCATTTGTCTCCTCGAACAGCGCCCGGATTTATTATTTGGCGCATTTCATTCGTGTGCTCAAGTTCAAGGTATTACTGGCGCGTACCGTATAAAGGATGCGAATTTTCACGCGTTTTCATCACCGGAGAAAAGTGATTAGTGTTAGCAATTCTGAACGCTCGCAACGTCTATCTGTGATCACGAAATCATATTTCTACGTTGCTATATCGCTGCTAAGATTACATCGTCTTTTATAATCGTAGAAAAGGCGTGTAGTGATATTTGTACTATTGGCAATGTCGTGTATTAGAGTCGTGATCGTCCAATACGGCGTACTGCATCTTTTTCTTTTGTTTTTTTTATCCACTGTACCCTGCAAGCCTATCAAGAAAAAATAATAATAAAGCTTTAGGCTATTGAAAATCGCACCGCTGAATACGCGCCGCTGAAACAGCTGACGGCGGCGTATAGAAGCGGTCGCCGTGCTGACGACCCGCTGCGCTTGTTGCAGTAGTTGCATGTGTCTGTACGCGCGGCGCAGAACGGTCGTTCCGGTCGCTCCGGTTGCAACGGACGCAGTCGTAGGTACGCGCTCGTTGCACATGCCTGAATCAGCCTTCCCCCCGTCCTCCCGAGGTGAAAGACAACGTGGCGACATCGTTTGACATCACGTACCATGCAGAGGTAACGCTGCGATGTCAAACGTTGGTTTGGTTACGACTTGCCCCAACGGCAAATCGAATAACGCTCGAAAAGGTCTGCGTTTCGTCGTCCTCGGAACCCGAACACGACTCCGAAGCGCTGCTATCGTCCACATCGCACGTCGGAGTGGCGTCATAGGAAATCATCCCCAGGTCTTCTGTCCGCCGAAGAATTTCAACCTCTAACGGCGTCAGGTCCTCGAGCGTAGAGAACTCCGCCAAGATCGTGTATGTAGCATGGCGTCGGAACATTCCGCGCATTTAAAATGCGCGGAATGTTCAAACCAGTATCACGTCGGCAAGTGTTCCGGCGTTGGAAAAAAAAGCATTGAAAGATATGTCACCGGTAGATCTGCACTCTTGGAATTGCAACACTTGCAAACTCCACCGTCAAAGGCAGTCGGTTGGGTCGAACGATGCTGTTTCTGGGCCAAGCAAAGAAGCGACTGATAGTTCGCGTGGACTTGGTCTCAACATTTTGACGGCAGAATTTCTGAAATGAACTCAACTCTGGTGACAGTGCTGAATAGGATAGAACAAATTGAGAAAACCTAAGAGGCGCATGGACCGAAGTATGACAGCATAAACACAAAACTAAATGAAAATGAGAAAAAGGTTGAGGGAGTGGAAACAACCGTCAGCCTGCTGTCTGCGCAGTATCGGGAGATACTTGCGAACTCCCAAAGCCAGGTAAAACTCATCGAGGAGCTAAATAAGAAAACAAATCATCTGGAGGCACTAATTCTTGAAAGGGACAACCAAATCCTGAGCCTCAAGACTGCTATTGACAATGCAGAACAGTACTCAAGGCGTAAAAAACATTGATATACATGGGGTCAGAGGAAGTGAAAACGAAAACCTGGTACAGGTTGTGACTGACCTAACCAGGATACTTGACCTCCCACCTCCAACAAGTCAAACCATCGAAACGGCCCATAGACTCAGAGCCAGAGAGGGGAGAATCGCTCCCATTTTAGTCAAATTCACTCAGAGAAGCACCAGAGACATGTGGATCAAAAAACGTTTTTCCCTGAAAGAGGAAGAGATATATGTAAATGAAAACTTGACAAAGACGCTGAAAAAACTCTTCTGGAGCACAAAGACTAAGGCCAGGGAAAAGAACTACAAATTTGTTTGGGCGCGCAACGGAAAGATATTCGTTAAAGCAAAAGAATCCAGTCCTGTCATACGAATCGAGAACGAGAATGACCTTAACAAGATAAGATAAATGGCAGGGACGTATCAGTCTTTTCAAGAGTGGAACGCGTTCGTACAGTCCGCTCTTCAGGATAAAAACAGTGCTATTGGTCTAAACTTGTTGCATGGTAACATTCGGAGCTTGAGGAAGCACTGGGATGAATTAAACATTTATCTTGCAGATAGATTGGCTGAGCTTAGCGTGATAATTCTTACTGAAGTAAATGTTGATGAACAAACTTGTGAGATGTTCACTTTAGAGGGCTTTCATCGATATCAAGCTTGTAGACAAGGCCGTAAAGGAGGAGGTATCGTAATGTTCATAAATGATAACTATTTAACCAATCAACTTTATATCATCATTACACAGGCAGAGGTGTTAGTGGTTGAAGTAAGTAATCCGACGGTTTCAGTTACAGTTTGTGCTGTTTATCGGCCTCCTGATTTAAACGTGGGATCATTCATTTTTGAGTTCTCGGATATGCTAAGTAATTTAAATGTGTGTAAAGCTTTATTATTTGCCGGTGACTTTAATATAGACGTGAGAAATGCTTCAAAAAGTGGCGTCAATGACTATCTTGACATGTTAGCAGGCTTTGGTATTGAAAACTTGATTACGGACTACACTAGAGAGGAGCATCTTGGAAACAAAATAACAAAAACTTGCATTGATCATGTATTGGTTAGAGTAGACTTCATCTCCATAGTGGCTGGTGTAGTTCGTAAAAAAACTTTCTGATCGCTATTTTACTGTCTGTGTCACAATGCTGGATAACATAGCTGCAGGCAATAAAAAATGATAAAAAAGAAATAATATTGGACAACAAGAATGTAGATAAATTGATTTCAGAGTTTGACTGGAAATCTTTAGAGCATCTTCCTCACACTCACATATATGAAACTATGATTGGAGTGTTTTCTAATGTATACAAAAACTCTCAGAAAACTATCAGACTAAAACAGAGAAGTGTGGGTAAAGTATGGATCAACAGTGACATACAAGCTTGAGCTATGTCGACTCAAGGACAAACCATGGACTAGGTGTAAACAAAATCCGGGAAATCAGTCCTTAAAAGATGCATTCCGTTCAGTAAGGAACAAGTTGACAGCTAAACTCAGATTTGCAAAACGCATTTACTACAAAAAAAATTTAATAAAACTAAAGGTAACACTAAAGGAGCGTGGAACCTAGTAAATGAGCTAACAGAAAAAGAAACAAAAACAAGCATTGATGATTCAATCGCAAGAAACTTCGGTGAATCAGCTGATTGGGTATCGTTATGTGAAACGTTCAGTAATAAATTTGCAACCGATGTTGAGGAACTTAAAGCTAAAATGAACTTCCAGCAGCAATCCGGGTTATCAAATCTAGCACACAACCCGGAGTCGGCATATCTGCCTTCGATGACTGAAGCAGATTTGCGTTGTATCATAAACACTATGTCGATAAAAAAGCCGGCAGGAATTGACCAGATTCGTTTAAGAGATATTGTACATAATTTTGATGAAATAAAGGTTGTGTTACTAGCTGTTCTAAATGGCATATTCAAGACGGGGGTTATTCCAGCTGGGCTGAAAAGTGCGATTGTAAGGCCGTTACTTAAAGGAGGAAATAAAAAGGATGTAGGAAATTACAGACCCCTATCGATTATGCCAGTAATCTCCCACATAATGGAAAATCACATTGTGAACACAATAAACTCTTTCTGTGATAAATTTGATTTAATTAATAAAGCGCAATACGGTTTTAGGAAAGGGAAAAGCACAACACCGCTTCTTGAGGATTTCACTGATGTTGTGAACAAAACTCTGGATGAAAATAACATTGGTTTAGCATTGTTTTTAGATCTGTCAAAGGCATTTGACACAATTGACCATTCAAAAATGCTTCAGAAGCTCTTTGCTTTGGGCTTGAGAGGACCTTTTTTTCAGTTCTTTGAGAACTATTTTTCTAGCAGAACGCAGAGAGTTAAGATAAAGAATTATATGAGCAAAACTGTAATGGTAAATTATGGAATACCACAAGGATCATCATTAGCTCCCCTGTTATTTAATATTTTTGTTAATGACCTGGGCACACTCAAGTTACAATCGAAATTATTTATGTATGCGGATGACACGGCCTTAATTCTCCCACATGAAAAATACGAAGTTGCAGTAACAATATTTCAAAATGATATAAACGTATTAATGAACTGGTTTAGTGAAAATAGGATATTTATAAACTCGAAAAAGACCAAATTGATGTGTTTTAGGAATCCACATAAGCGAGTAGTTTTGGATCGTTTTTTATACCTATGTGAACCAAAAAGGGGACCTCAAGTTTATACCGAAATTAATTATGAGGCCAGCATAAAATATCTAGGGTTGCATTTTGACGAACACATGCCCTGGGAATATCACGTGGATTACACAAAGAGAGGTTGAGAATTGTTTATTCATACATATACCGTATTGGTACTGCAGCGATTGCCGCTATAAAACAAAACATCTATCGTGCTCTAGGAGATTCTGCGCTTAGATATGGTATATTGGTTTATGGTTCCTGCTCAAATAACAGACTACAGACAGTAAATAAACTGATAATTAGGATTGTAAACAACATTTCATATGGGACACAGTTTCAACAATTAGATCTGTTTCACAAACTTGAACAATTTAACATATTGCCATTGCATATTCTATTCAAATACATCGTTATAACAACGCATTATTTCTCTAGAACAGAATTCAAACAACCAGTTCGTAAAAGGCCCCTCAGAAAGGCGGAAAGGTTCTATTTGCCAAAAATACATACGCTCTACGGAAAAAGACTAAGAGGTTTCTATATTCCCTGCACTTTCAATGATATACCCCAAGAACTTATGGACCTTGGGTCTCTTAAATCAGTTAAAGAAAATTTAGAACATGGTGCTTGCAAAAGTATATTTAGAACGTTTTATATCTTCCTGTGTGCTGACCTTGATGCCTCTTGTACAGTGATTATAGTATACGTATTTGGGTATGTGAATTTTAAGCAATATCCTCCTGATCCTTATGTTTGTTGCGCTGGTGATCTGTTTATATTGTATAATTCTGTACTTTGGTATATGTGCTGAATTTATATGTGTTCAATTTATCAAGTATCTCTTATTCAATAATGTCTGTCTCTATTGTGCGAATTGTGTTCTTTATGCCTCAGTTGCTATGTAGCACTTACAGGAATTACGTTTTTGTGATGTATTTATCAAACGTTCAGATTAGTGAATGTATATCTGAACTTTTGTCATTTGTCATTTTTCTCTCTGCAGACGGACGTCATTGTCCTTTCTTTTGTACTAGACTTGAAGATATATATATATTTTTTTCTGATTTTGTTCAACGCGAGGAGCAGCTTTTGTTTAGTTTAGAGACTGCCGGGCCACGTCATACAAGCCTCATGGGCTTTGACGGACCCGAACTTTGTAAAGCGAAAAGAAAGCAATAAACTATTATTATTATTATTATTATCGAAGCTCGAATGACAAAAAACTTCGGCCGATGCGGCTACCTCAGGATCACTGCGCGACGGAACGTCGTCCAACGCCATTGGCCCGAGATCCTTTTGATAAGCGTGCGATGACCAATGAGAGTGGTTTCGTTTTCGGATGGATCCGAGGTTTGGCGGCCTTCAATTACATTTTTATTAAAGAAATAATCATCGTATGACTATACTTTTTGGTTTTTAGGGATACTTAGGGTGTATAAATTCAACTGTCATAATCGAAACACAAACTCAAAAACCACTTAAGTGCCCTTTTAAGGCCCGTTCACAGTCTTGCAACCGAGTACGACCGAGAGAGACGAGATCTGTAAAAACTTCTTAAAATTTCTTAGTACGAGGGACTAGGGAACACACTGGCGTTCTGGCGCCATCTATGCGGTGACCCTGGAACTGCGTTTCACAAGAGCGATGGTTTTGCGGGATTTCCGAGGTCAAATGTGCGTAATACAGGCACGTATCCAGGGGGGGGGGGGGGGGTGCCCATGGGGCCCGGGCCTCCCCCGAAATCTTCCATTTTGCTGGGACCTCCTCTCCCCCCTCCCCCTCATACAGCATTTTGTTATGGGCGGCCCCCCCCCCCCGAAACAAAATCCTGGCTACGTGCCTGGCGTAATACCTATAAAAAAGGCTCGTTTATAACGTTGGCAACAGTTTTTCGAGCCAAGAAAGAAAGGATAATGCACGTTGTTGTTTCTTTTGTTGTTGTAATGACAAATCGTGAAAATGGGAAAAGCCCGTGCGTAAATATTATCCACCCATAACGGGGGAACGACTCGCACGGGCTGGGGAGAGAGGAGTGAAAGAAGAGGGAGGAGAAGGGGAAGGCTGATTTTGATAGTGGCGCCATATTAAGATATCCAAATAGTTAGTTGCAGAATTGGAGGGAGGCGGAATGCCTGAAACCACGTTAAAAAAAAAAAAGAAAAAAAAAAAGAAAAAAAAACTTTGAATGTGCGGTGTGAGTTAGGATACACCGGATAAAAGGTTTTGATACACCAAGTGTCACACCAAGCGGCATAAAAGTCGGGTGGCGTATAGTTTCATCCACGTTGTAAACTACACATGCTAACACTGGAAGAGGAATTCAGGTACTCTTACAAGTATCTGCAGTAAAAAGTACTAAACTGTGGCGGAAAGCAATGGCGTCACAGCTCTGTGGCGGAAAGCAAGGGCGTCACAGCTCAGTTGCGAGGCCACTTGCTTCAAGGAACTCTAAAAGTGCTCGAAAGGTGTGTTCTGTGAGGCGCTTGCCCCCGTTCGGGAACATCAGTTGGTGGGGCGTTGTCACCGACGTGCAGGATGTTTGCAGGGCAGTGTGAAGCACAGTTCGAGCGCTGCCGTATTTTGGACACGACCATAGCACGTGTTCGGTGTCCTCTAGGGTCCCGCAGCTGTCGCGGTTCGGACTATTTTTGCGTGGAATCTTGTGCAACGTTTTTGCCGTAAACGGGCAGCCCGCTCTCAGGCGATGCAGAAGGCTAGACTCCTTTCGGCTGAGTTTCGACTCCGGTAGGGGAGGAGGAGCATTGCCAAAGGCGACACCGTCATGAGGATGTCCCATTCTTGTGATCAGATGGACAAGACGCTTAGCTTCCCTGAATAGGGGGATGAAGTATTCTGGGGTCTCCTGGCCATGAGCCGTAGCCGCCAGAGAGTCCACCTGCTCGTTGCCTTTGATGCCACAGTGAGATGGAATCCATTGAAATGCCAGCATCCGTCCATTGGCTTCAACTTTACGGGCTAAATGAGCGGCTTCCTTTGCGAGTGGTGGAACATCTTCCAGGTTTTCAAGATGACAAAGGGCACTCCTGGAATCTGTCGGTATAACTGCCGCTCGAGGCTCAAGTACAAGCAGCGCATCCAGAGCCTTGCAGATAGCTACTAGTTCCGCAGTTGTTGACCTTGTATGAAAATTAAGCCTACCAGCTTGCTGCACCGCCATGGACGGGATCAAAAATGCCGCTGTAGATGTTGCTGTTTCGGGCTTTGTCGACCCATCAGTGAAGACATGTAGCCAGCCATTATACCATCTATCTAGGTGATCCATAGCGAGGGAACGGGCTACGATGGGAGCGACAGATGACTTTCGCTGGAAGAACGGTAGAGTACCGGTCACATTCAGCGGTCGTAAGGTTGTGTGGGGTGGTGTCAGTGGGAATCGCCTTTTGGGTGGTCCGATCTGGTCCTCGAATTCTTTTGTGACAGTTCCAAGGCAGGATAGCGGCCGTGAGTGGAGTTTGGATAGAATAGATGTTGCCGACGAGGCGTCTTGGAGTCGCACTAGATGGCGCATGGCTCGCTTTCTTTTGTGAAGCGAGATCGGGTTTTCTCGTGCCTCAACTAGCGTCGCTACATTTCCAGAGAATCGTGGAAGCCCAAGGCATAGTCGCAGCGCGCATCGATGAAATTGCCCCAACTGCTGTATCTGGGGTCTGCCAAGGTTAAGAAGTGGTACAGCGTAGAGTATTCGTGAGATGGTGAGTCCACGGTACAGAGCTAGAAGGCCCTGGGGAGAGAGGCCTGAGTTCCTTCTTTGGAAGCAGCGAAGAACGGCCATCAGCTGACGACACTGTATGAGTAGTCGCTTTGCTTCCGGGCGCCAAGTCACGTGGTTGTCGATCAGGACGCCCAGGTATCGTTGTGTCGTAACATGCTGAAGAGGGATGTTCCCTATCTTCGGAGCATTAGCTACGGGTCGGCTGGGTGTTCCGTTGGGACGGTAGCACAGAAGTGCGGTTTTTGTGACAGAAAGAGTGAGCCCGAGGTCTTCTGTGGTCTTCACAACCTCGTCAAGTGCTCTTTGCAGCTGCGAGCCGATACTTCTTGAAGTCCTTGAAGGACCGACGCACCAGAGTGCTGCATCGTCAGCGTATATCGCAATGTGTAGAGCTGCAGGAGACTTGGGCAATGCCTTCAGAGAAAACGGAAGGGCGGCCATAGCAAGGTTAAAGAGGAAAGGACTTAAAACACTGCCCTGAGGAACACCTTGTGTCATCGAATGACGGCTGCTGACGGCGCCAGGAACTCGTACGAAAAAGGATCTTCCTTAAGGAAGGCGCACACGTAGCTGTACAATCTTCCTGTAATGCCGAAATGTCGTAGCCGCTGGAGAATTGTCGCATGTGGTAGAGCGTCAAATGCCTTGTGTATATCTAGAAACACACAATACCCTGTCTGGTGAGATGCTCGTGCCTCCTCCAAAGTGGATGCTAGGTCGCCAATTGCATCGGCAGTGCAGCGTTTAGCGCGAAATCCACAAAGTTCATCAGGCAGCGCACCTATAGTCTCCATATACCAGGTTAGCCTACGTAACACAAGTCGCTCTATGAGCCTTTCTACGCAGCTTGTCAGCGAGATGGGATGGTACGAGTCAAGTGATTGCGCTGGCTTTCTTGGTTTGCGTATAGGCACAACAGTAGATGTTAACCAGGCCTCAGGTATCTTAGCTGTGCGCCATATAGCATTAAATGCCTCTAGTATGGCCGAGTACTGTGATCTGTCAAGATTTGGTAGTGCCTGATAAGTTGCCCCATCAGGTCCTGGAGCACTTTTGCGTCGACACCGACGCAATCCGAATTCAAGCTCTGAGATCGTGAAGTCTGAATCAAGAGCAAGGGGAGGCGAGCTTCTGCTATTCGCACTGGATTTCCTACCACCTTGGTAACCAGGAGGTAGTGGAATGGGTGTCGCGAAGGCATCAGCAAGTATAGTTCAGCCGTCTCCTGCATTGTATGGCCAATAGCAATTGCTAGACCTGCGATTGGATGAATTGGCATTTTTCTCGATGATAGTGTCTGGGCCATCTTCCATGCAAGTGAAATACCTGATGCTGATCCAAAGGAGGTGCAAAATTGGTCCCATTGGTGCCGTTGGAGCCGGGATGTGTGCCGGCGGAAAGTCGCATCACGTTGTCTGTGCCTCATCCAACCTGCGTGATCGCTCGTTCTGCGAGCTCGCCGCTGGGCTCTCCTCCGGGCCGCCCGCAGTTTGAGGTACGTGAGGTCGGGACTAGGACGGGTGATAGGAACATGGATCGTTTTCGTAGCCAGGGATACAGCGTGAGCGATTGCAGAGGATGGGTCGCCTGCAAGGTTAACCACATGTCCTTCCATGTGAGCCCTAAATGCATCCCAATTGGTGACGCGTAGCTCTTTGTACATTGGCGTCGGAGGTCTTGGTGAAGTGACTATTATGAGAACATGGTCGCTTCCCCATGTGTCGGGTTGAGCATTCCACTCTGCTGTTATATTCGGTGAAACAAAAGAGAGATCCAAGACACTCTGTTTAACTCTCGGTCTTACAAAAGTTTCAGTTCCGTCATTCAGCGCTTGAAGGCGTAAGGACGATGCTACAATCTCCAGCTCAATTCCTCGTCGTGCAGTCTGCCTGTCTCCCCATAGCTCGTTATGGGCATTGAAATCTCCATAGATAACAAGGTGCCCTGTAGAGACATGTTCTATCTCTCGTAGCTCTTCGGGATCCCAGCAGACGTTTGGAGGAACGTAGACGCTAATGATAGAGAAGTATTCTCCTCTAGAGGGAACTGTCACACCGACGTATTCCGCTGCTCCTTTTGCGATTGAGGATAGGTCTAGGGGTTCTTGATAAATTCTTGCCCGGACAAATAGGGCCGCCCGAGACTGGCCGTCGTTTCGTTTTGATGCACTTAGGTATATCACATATGGCGCAAGTCTGCAGTCCCCAAGACGAATAAGTTTCTCTTGAAGGGCCAGAATGTCTATGTTGTTTGCCAGAAGGTACTGGCGTATGTCAGGAAGACGAGATCTAAGGCCACGTACGTTCCATTGGAGCACAGTGGGTAGTTTAGGCTTTCTACTTTGGGGCTTTCGACATCTTCCGTTGTTGCTCACTGTTGTTTGGTGAAATAGCGGTCCAACTGGTCAATGACGAATTGGATCACCCATTGTAGACCACATGCCCATGGTGTTTGTAGGGGTGTCAGAAAAGAACATGCCATATGTGCAGCGGTTTTGATAATGAACAGCCAGTCCACATCTGGAGTCGGTAACGAAGATGGCTTTGGATTTGTGACATTCGTTGTTGAAGGCTTGAGATTGCAAATGTTCTCCTGGAAAGGCGGATGTGCTTGGTGGGTATCGCAGTCCATTTTCTCCGTTATGGGGTTGTTGCTGGGTGCAACAGCCTGCTGTTGTGGAAGGGACTTTGGTAGAGTGCGAGGCGACTGTTGAATTCCTTTTGCTACCATTGAATATGTAGTGCCGGTGACGGATGCTGAGGCGGATGTTGAAGCGCATGATGCTGGAATAACTCCTTTAGCTTCCGGAACAGAAATTTTCTCGGGCACGTTGTGTTTCTTTGTAGTCACTCTCTCCAGAGCTCTTTGGCGAGGGGTCGAAGAGCCGTCCTGCGTGGGATTACTTTTGGGGTTCTGTATAGCTGCTCGTGCAGTCCGGAGATCGACAGAGTTCACCTTCGAGTAGTGAAGAATGTCTCGTTCATTCTTCCATTTCTGGCATTTTGGAGATGTTGCCTCATGCTGTTCTCCGCAGTTCACGCATTTGATAGTCGTGGAGGTGCATTTCTGTTCTTTTTTTTTTGTCAATTGTTGGATGCTTCTTACTGCAGCGGCTACAAGCAACGGAACGCTTGCACGTGACAGCGTAGTGTCCGAAGCCTCCACACTGGTAGCATTCAGTCGGTCGGTGGTGGAATTACATCACTGGATGCCGGACTCGCTCAAGAAGAACATGGCTTGGAAGCTTGCTTCCGCGAAAGGTGATCTATACGATCTCAGAGGAGCCGAAACGACGTACTCGAGCGATCTCCGTATCTGACCGTAGTCGTCCAGCAATTTTTGTTTCAGGAAGTGCTGCGTCGACGTTCTTGATCACACCTTCGACTGTGGGACCTGCAAGGCCTTCGTACGCCTTCACTGGAAGTCCGCAGAGGCGTGTGCATTTGAGCAGTGTTCTTGTGGTGAATCCATTTCTCACATCCACAACAATTACGTTCAGACGCTCATTTGGTCTGATTTGGACAATGCACTCGGGGCAGAGAAGATCTAAACCGTCTGAGAGCTTGAGGCTGCTCAGACTGCTGATGCGGTCACCTTCTTTCGTTGGCACAAATATCACGATGAGGCTTTCGGTCCGGGGAGCGTCCTTTTCCGAGTCTTGACTGGATGTTTCCTTGTACCAACGTTTTCGGGGAGCACGGGCTGGATACCATTCGCCACCGTCGTGCAGGAGCAGCATCCGAGTCTAGAATCTCGCCGTCCCGAGAATCCTGGGCGTCCATTATGATTGGGTCATTGTCCGTAGTTGGAGGGATCTTACTAATGATGGCTTCGATGTTGGGGCTCAAGTTGCTGTTCTGATCCGTGTTCTGGTCAGCGTCGTCTTGGTTGGCGTTAGGCATGATCGGCCGCCGGCCGAAGTGGTTACCCACCCCGGAACGAGGCGGAAGACGCTGTAGAGGCCTTTTGGTGAGTTGGGAATGCAGGGATGACGAAGATTAAGTGAGAAACAACCAAAAATGCTGAGGTCTGAAAAAGCTGGACTGCTGTCAAGCTCGTTTTCTTCTTCCTCCGGATAATGCGCGAGAGAAATAGAAAACACGCAGGACCGCCAAGTTTACACTTCTACCCAATAGGTGGCGCCAGTGTGTCCTCTTGTTGTAAAAGATATTAAGAGGTTCTAAGGCACCCGATCTTAAGAGATCGCAAGAGTGTGAACGGGCCTTTAGGCGGCGTGAGGACGAGGACCCTCGACAACGCGAGGCTGAAGCAATACGTCGCAGGCGGCATGCTTTCGCATTCACAAGTCACAAGAAGTGCTTAGGTGTCCTCCGACGTTTTTCTTGAAGATAGTCAACCTAGAGCAAAGTGGTTAACTGGGCTAGTTGGTTCATAGTGTAAAAAGTATAAAGCGCCGAAAACAACAAGGATAAAGACGAAACTAGAAAACACAAGTCACCTTGTGTTGTCTTGCTTCGTCTTGGTCATTGTTGTTTTTGACGCTTTTATACTCTTTAACCAACCAAAATTGGAATCTGTTTCGCTTCGATTGGCGTAAAGTTTATGAACGTGCAGAATCCGCGTAGGTTGCAAAACACTTTTTGAAGTGATGGAGAGGCGCGGAAAACGCTGTGGTCTAAAGGAAAGTTATTTTTCGCATACTGTAACGGTTTTCACTTTGATTCCAGAGCGACAGTAGGTGCAGGACAATTTGAACCTTTTTTGTATTATTGAACACCTTTTCAGTGACTTTTTTAACTTCAATAGGCGGCCATATTAGTTGAGGAACTACTGGCGCATATGCTTGTTTTTTTTTCTTCAGTTACTGAGTGAGCATTTCTTTGGTTTCTTTCAAAATTTGTCTTTCCGGCTTTCAGCTCCATTCGTCGCGGTGGGTGCGACGTGGAGCCCTACCACATTGGCCTGACCACTGCAAGCGATCAACGTCTCGTATTTTACACTAGTTAGTAAAGAAAACTACATAGATTGCGCTACCAGGGAGCAAAGCGGATATGAAAAATATATTTGCGATGAAAATGTTTGACCATATTGGTAAAGGGGTTTATCATAAATCCCGGGGTTTTCCAAATTGTAACTGGAGAAAACAAATAACCCAAAGATATCTTCGTAAAAGTAAGCTTAAACTTGCTCCGCCCAATTCTCAGTTCCCATAATATGTGTTTTGACATTATACTTAGAATTCTGAAATAATAGCTTACTGTTTATTTATTGGAAATACTTGGAGTTCGTAACTGTTGTGTCTTTTGGACATATTAATAATTATGAGTGCTTCTTGGTATATCGAGCGCGTGCTTCTTGCTTATCCTGATTGGCAGCGCAGATATCTTGTACCTCACAGCGTCCCGTAAGCCTGTTAATATTGAACGTAATCCCCGATGAGCTCGTGCCGAACATGAAAAGCCGTCGGTGTGGCATTACAACCAGATTTGTGCCTATTTCAGACACTCTACTTAAAATACTGTATTTCAGTCACTTTCGCTAGTAATTTGGTATCTTTCAAGTAGATTTGATCGAGAGTATTTGCTACTCTATCGTAATTGCATTTCTCACTTCTTGCACACATTATATCAAAGAATATTTTAACGTTTGAAGGAATTTGTCGCTGGAATGTTTTACGGGGATATATTGTCCTAAAATATTGCAGCGGCAAATTCATTCCAACGTTCGAAACTTTATTTGAGACAATCTGTACAAAAAGGTGGGAAATGTAATTGAGATAAAGTAGCGGGAGATCGGCACACCTTGGCTCAAAGCTCAAAGGCACCCGTTTCCGGGTTGAGCGGCGTCGCCGTCGGCGTAACTGCGTGTTGCATTATGGGACGTTTCCCATACTTGGTCTTGCGACAACAGAACCAAAAAAAAAGAAAAAAGGGCAAAGGCAAGCACGCAAGATCAGTAAATAAGAAAGGTAATTAACTAAAGAACTCACAATATAAAGAAACAAAAACACATTGTCCAATTCTAACTTTAACCTCAGCATCACAGACTCACAGGCGCGAAGGTCTTTTTTATTAATTGTCGTCGAAACGTTATTTATTCGATAGTGCCTCAGTCGACGCAAGTGTACCTGGGTTTTCATTTCTTCCTACTTTTATTGTGCTAAACCGGTATATAAGGTTGTTATTCACGTTTCCGATTTGATTTAATCCAGATTCTGAAAGGATAACAGTAAATTTATCAAATCTGTGTTACGGGAGGCTGAGGTGTCTTGAAACCGGCAAGTTCGGGAGGGATTTCGCGTGGGCTTTGTATAGTTGTTGAAACATAGCCTAAATGCTGTCCCAGTTTGCCCTATATACGGTTTTTTTTTTCACACCTCACAATGTAGCAAATAAATTACATCTGGGAAGTCACATGTAAGCTTCCCTCAAATGTTTATTGAGAACTGTGAATTTGTGCCACCGGTCGTGTCCGTTTCTCGCATTCGTCAGCAGACCACGCATCCTGCTTTCATGCACGGCCGGCATTCGTTATTTGGTTAGGACGAATTTGTTCGAGAGTTAAGTAGACTGTCTTCAAGGTTACGCGACCGTCTGTAAACCACCGCAGGAGCCGATTGAAATGCACGTTGGAGGCGTTCGCTTTGTTCTAGAATGTTATAATGTAGTCTTACAATATTATTTGTTGCGGAAATTCATACTATAGGTTATACATAAATTTGTGCGATGCGCGTTGCACTGAGGAGGACGGTTCTCCAGGAAGTTAGGGCGGTTTCGTTAGGTGGCTTTTTTAATTCCGTCGTCAATAACGTGGTGGGTCTGGCTGTAAGCTACACTATTCTTACATTGGCGTAGATGGTCGCTTTTGTAGTGAAGGGATACTGTTGCCGGTTTGTAGGCTCAGGATAAAGATTCGCTGTAAGCTCGCATTTTTTTAAATATTACAGTGACATAAAAAATAGTGATACTGGTCTGAAAATAAGTGTGAGTAAAGCAGATGGCTGAATATTCAGAGTTGTACTGATTTTCGAACCCCAGCAGCTCCTATTCTTTGTGTGCCCAAATGAAAAATAAGTCATCTATAAACTTCTTGGAGATCAGTGATTGTGAAGAGAAGTCAGGGAGGAATTTTGACTTTATATGGTCCAAATTCCTTTCTGACTTCAAATTCCTCTATGAGACAACTATAGTTGTCTCATAAATATGTTGCCATACCTAGGTGCCATCTTAGCACCCATCGCAGTGCCGTTAACCTTCCTGTAATATTCCTCGTTGAATTCAAATGATTTAATTTCTAAGACCAGACTCGTGTGGGTGTCAATTACGTGACTATCAGGGGCGTCTTGTACTTTGTACATTTCAATTATAGAGGCTAGTCCGTCGTCGTGTGTGATATTATTGTAGAGAGCTGATACATCGAGGGCGACAAGATACGATGAATCCGGTACTTGTAAATCAGAAATTTATCTTAAGAAATGGGTCGTGTCCTTGATATCAAAGTTAAGGGCATGCGCCTGATTTAACTCTCTACATAGCCCTGTATCGGTTCAGGTATTTTACCTCATCATGAAACGTTTTGTCAACCTGAGTTGCCAGCTTTATGAATTTTTGGGAGCATGTAGAAGCGACCAGAGAAGGATAAGTTGGCATTATGATATGGTAATCATTAATAGTTAATTTTTTTTTTTTGTGCTTGGAGATCCTTGAAGGCCAAGATTAAGACCAGCGTGTGTTCTGCCGTAGGGTCGCCCATAAGGTGCTCTTAGAACCTTGAATCGGTTAGTTGACGGTGGCTTTCGAGTATACTAGCAGTCTATATTTAGTACAAAAATTTCGCCTCCTTTATCTGCAGGTTTTATTATGATACCACTCCCAGTCACCAGTGACTTTAAGGATTTAAACTCGGATTCTGTTAGGCTGTTTTTCTTTCCGCCGTGACTGCGATATTCCATCACAATATCCCGTTGTATTGCGGCTATATACAAGTCCAGGCAAGTGTTGCGCTGAGTGTGAGGCGTCCAATCGTTCGTAGGTCGCGATTGCGGTTTTGAGGGGTCCTGATGTGGCAGTGTTGTCCAGGCCTCGAAAGATTTGAAATTTGTCAAAATAATCGGTGGCAGGGCAGAAGTTCACCCCCTTTGATAGTAGCCTTTTTTTGTCAGTGGTTATAGCGATAATAGACAGGTTTACAACGGCTGTGCCGTCTACTTTGTCGATTTCAAGAACGTCGCACCATGACGTACGTTCGGACATCTAGGCAAAGAGTTGAAAGTAACTGATTATTTGTGATCAATTACATTTTATTGTAGCCTTTTAATTCTTCAAAAACTTTTTTGCGGTAAAGTTCGCTGTAATTCAATTACTAGTTTTTTGTAATCAAGTAATCATATGTTTCCAAAATAGATAAAACTATTTAGTTTAATTTGTTTTACGTAAAAATCGCTTTGTTTTCTCATGCCTCACTCGTCTATATTGCTCCAACGATAGACACTTTTGTTTATCCCTAAACAACTAAAACGACACCAAGATACCAGAAGGATTAGGATGTCTACGAAGCAATAACCATGCCTTTATTTTGACGGGGAGGTAAGAATAATTTAAGAATTATTTTCACGTTTTACGGCTCCGGTGTAGACGTCAAATTAATTTAATAAATTGTGGTGGCTTGGAGCTGAGCCGGTTAGTTTGACATGCTTACTTGAATACCAGCTGAAAGTAGAGGAAAAGCGATGGAGAGGAGAAATCAGAGTACCATACTGCTGGCAGTGTGGGTCTTTGATTTCTCCTCTCCGCTTTTCCTCTACGCTCAGCTGGTATTCAAGTAAGCAATTTAATAAATATGTTGACAGTGGACGTTAAAATAGTCACTGCCTACTTTAAAACAACCAACTTGCGAATTCACAAACAAAATTTATGGCGTTGATGCTTCTGGACGTAAAGACCAGTTCTTGTTTTTATGAGAAAATGCTTCATCTTATCCATTGAGCGCCCAGATGAATTCAGTTGATATGCTGCAAATGCAAGCTGACACTTTAGTTCTAGGTAATTTTGAAAACAAAAATGTACTCAATCGCGTCTTTCGCAAAAAAACACAAAGCTATGCCTATAAGCGTACATATTCTGGAGTAAAATGATTTCACTTGGTAGGGTAAACGCTGACTTCAAGAAAAGCGTCGCGCACACTTTATATTTCACAAACTGGCACTTATGCATTTGTAAAACATTCGTTTTAAAAGTTGCAAGCTAAGAGGAACGCCACACGCTAAAGCTGCATTGAAATTCATGCAGCTTTGTTTGCAAGATTTCGAAGCGAACAGTACGAGAGTACGAGAACTAACAAAATATTCCGGGTATTCAGGCAAAACGCACGTGCAAATGAACTTTGTCTGACTGCACCCACGTAAAAACGGTAAAAGCTCATCTGAGTAAGCTACCGAACCAAGTGCGAGCTCTGGGCGACACAATTTTCTTTGCGTCCGAACATACGGCCTTACGTATCAAAGTGCGTACTCGCGTGCTCACAGGCGTTTGTTTGCTGCGTGCAGAAACGATCTCTGGCGTGCACAAGGTGGGCTGTCAAGCAATCGAGCTTCGAGCAGACGCCCACGATGAAACTTGAGAATTTACAAAACTTGCAGGAAGTCAGAGAAACAATGAGCCTGTCAAGAACAGATGCCGCTCGCTCCAAAGAACAATAAAAGAAGAAGAAAAGAAGCGGCGCAACTGTTTAAATTATTACCGGAGTATGAGCTAAATGTCACATGTTTGCGACGCCAAACAAGAACAAAAAGTCCGATTTTAATTTTGTTTCGTTGCGTTATTGCGAATGAAACTCGTGCATGGAAACGCAAACCTCCGCAAAGCTCGCGACCAAGTCCACCAGCACAGGGAACCAAAGCGTTTCGAAAGTAATAGACGTTTTCGAGCGAGGAATTCATTTGTTGCCCCCTCAAGGCTACAACCCCGTGCTGCTTTGGGGCTTTTATCTTGTTCACACGTGTTTTTCTTTTTTTTTTTTAATGGTGGTTGCTGTGGCTGGTTTGTGTTTTTTCAATGAACTTTTGAGTTGTCAGTCAGCGCTCGTCGCGTCCACGTCTTGTGTTCTTATTGCGCTGTTTTTCGATATAGTCATGAACCAACTCGCCTGCATCGCCACCTTAACACAGTCCTGTTATGGTACTTTTACGCGAAGGCATTTGGCGACCCCACGTTGAGTGCGACAACAAGACATTTGAAACCTTTGTAATTGCGTCAGAACTTAAAAAACAAAGCTGCGAACCTTTAATTATTGTCGAATGGCGACGCCGGCTCTTACTTAAAGCGTGGGTTTTGAGATGCACATGAGAGTGGGGAAGAGACATGGGCGTACCAACCGGGGGGGGGGGGCAAGGGGGGCGCTTGCCCCCCCAGTTCTCAGAGTGGGGGGGGCAAGACATGTGTTTTGCCCCCCCTGAAACAGCCGCCACTGGGCAGGGCAAACACTGGCCGGCGACGCCCAAGGGATGCCAAGGGCACCGCCCCGCGGCCCCGGAGGGGGGGGGGGGGGGGAGAAAGGGGTCTGGTTTGCCCCCCCCCCCCCCCCCCCCCACTCAAAAACAAGTTGGTACGCCACTGGGAAGAGAAAGTAAGGGGAGGTCATCTCGTGGGCTCGAGTCAAACTAAAATGTTCGATTTGTCGAAAAGGATTTTAGTAGCGACAGAATAATGATCCGCTTCATGAGCCTTTCTCAGATGCTCCTGGCACGACCAATGAATGAAAAGCCTCACTCTTTGAGACGAAGAAGGAATGCAAAAGGGCATTTGCAACTTAAGTCATCTGAGAATTGAGCTGCTTGTTAAAAATAAAAATAAAATTGGCAGCGACCTTTATCTGCAAAGTGCTTTAGTGCAGGAAATGCTCTATTTAGGACAGATTGTTTCACTTGCTGAGAAGACATGAAAGATATTGAATCTACTATATTTTTCTTATAAATTTTGGTTAAGCTGAATTGGTGTGTAACGTGACATTGGGGGGGGGGGGGGGGGAGGGGGAAGCGAGGTAAGTGGAGAGAGAGGGAAAAGGAAGGGCACTAAGGTGGGCGGAGAGATGGAGGAAGGAGCGGGAGGGGGAAGGGAGGCAGATGTGGAGGGGGAAGGGGCGTTGTTGGAGGGTGAAGAAAGGGATTGGGAGAGGGAGGTGAGAGGAACGCGAAGGGGAATTGGTGCGTCACTTGACGTACCTTTTCCTGCTAAATTTAGCGGGGAAAATAAATTGGTGTGTCACATGACCAGGAAGGGGGAAGGGAGGGAGTTGGAGGGAAGGCACCGTAAAGAATGGGGGAGAGAAAGGAAGAAGGAAAGGGGAGGAACGGAAAGATGGTTAGGGAGGTAGGAGAGCAAGGGGAAGGGAAACAAATGAGGAGGACACCCTAAAATGGGGAAAGATGGAGAGAGAATGGTAGGGAATGGTAGGAGAGGGATGGATATGGGGAGAGAAATTTGATCTGTCCCATGATGCAAATTTCCTCATTAAATTTAGATAGAGCAATTAATAGTGGTATTGGTAAAGTGACATAAGGTCGCATGCCGTCAGTTTCCCTTCTTAATTTACAGGAAAATGCACGGACGGAGGGGCGGGCGGACCAAACTTTGGGATTGGGGGTTCCGTTAGAAATGATTGCATGCTTTATATGAAGTATTGTTATCGAGTTTTTTTCCTCCTTGTGTTTCTTTCGTAACAATATTTTCCTGTGTAAAATATTTTGTTTTCTGACCGAATGGTCTTATTTGTTGCGGCTTCCGCCCTCTCAAGAGCCTCGACGATTCGAAACACGAAGAGTCGAAGTTGAGAACATATACATCATTAAAATCTGTATAAAAACTAAAAAAAAGAGAAAAAAGTAAGTGGCTTACTTTTGTATTTACTACACGCAAACAGTCGAGATTTTCGTGAACAAATAGAAGCACAACCGTAGATTCTTGTTACCTTAGTTGCGGAGTTGTGCGACCGCCCTTCCCGCCCAACTCTTCTAACCCTTCCCTATCATTCCCCTTCCAGCGCCTGCTGATTTTGGCATTTAAAACGTTAATTTAGTGACGAAAAAACGCGAACCGATACATTTAGTGAGCATGGGCACATTCTTTAGGTAAACTACTATACAAGGTGTTTTTACTAAGACAACATGTGATTCAGACAAACAAGGACACTGGAAATAGAGAACCGATATTCCATCAGGATAACGTTAGTCACCGCGGCGGAAGCTAGACAAAGAGTGTAAAGTGATAATTAGCAAAATAATTATTTAATAATAACTATGTTTTGAATATTCGCATCAGCTGGCACACTCCGATAAGAGACTTGTTGCCCGCCGTCAAAATAGGGAGTCACTGCTGGTAATGTTAAAAAAGAAAAGAATTTGACACGAAAATGGTGCTTTCTACTCAATCACATTCTTTTTACCATATGTCTAAGATTCCGCGTTTTTTCTTAAAGTTTATTTCTCGTGAAATTTGGAGGGGATTTTTTGTAGTTAATTTTTTTTGCCCACAATTCTGAATTTATCGTGGTTTAATGGTGATAGATACCCGATTCTCTGAGATTAGGAGTTTAATTTTGCTGTGTGCCCTGTCTTTAGAAGTTCAACACTTCATTGAATGTGTAAAATTCAGTGAAATTCGAGTTAAATTTTAAAAATTACACAATTCATTTAAGATCTATTTGAAGTTTCAAACTTCAGTTTGGATTGAATTGAATTGAATAATTAAATTCAGATAGTATTACCAATGGCAAGGGCGCATTCGCGCCTTTGCCTTTGGTAATACCATCTGTCCCACAACAAAAGCTGCAAACAAGTGTTGAACGTCAATACTTTAATATCACTGAAATCCTTGATGTAGTCTCTGGAAAGCTCGTTTTCTCTCCATAAAATTCCAGCGTGTCCTCTCTTAAGAAACGAAGAGAGTGGCTTATTATGTTTATTCTTCTTGCTTCGTGATTCCTTCGTAGGCGTTCGTATCGACTAATACCACCATCTCATTGGCTGTTGAACAATAATGAGATGCCCGGGAATCGCCCCGCCCCGTGCATTTTACGATGTCGGTGCTTATATTTAAAGTTTGTTTTACAATACGCATACACAGGCTAAAACAGTTACGTCTCCCCGATTTTACGTGCTGAATTCTGTAACCTATTTGTGAGCTCAAAGCGCGAGCAAAGTAATATAGTTACGACTTTCACGTTTACAGTAGCGTTCGTAATGATTGCCAAGAACACCCAATAAAAATGTTAAGCTGAAATTAAGTGGTGTGGCTTCGGTGCGGAGCTTTGATTTTGATATCTCTGGCCAGAATTATATAATCTAGGTAGCACTAAGGAAAAGACAGCCAACAGCTTCACTAAGCCTCTTAGTGAAACGTCGGCAATCACCCTGAGGCCTTTGAGAAATTAAGACTCCTTTTAAAGTTCGTTCCTCCATTTGCCCTATGCTGTCGAGTTTCATTAAAGTTCTTAAGATGAGACTAACATGGTTATATTAATCAATATAGTTTTCCACTAACTGTTTTTTTAATTGAAAATGCGATCTTCCAACGTGTGAATTTCGTCTTTTTTGTGGATATCTGAATGCGTAACTAAAATAACTAACAGTCGCTACTTGGTAATCACCTTAAAGATTCCTTACTACCTGTTACGAAGTTTCTATAGGAAACTGTTACATGAACTGAATAGGAACAACACAATGTGTCTAGTTAATTCGTAAGTGAAAGTAGATGTAATGTTGACACCCGGAGCGTCCCAGTGGAGGACTGGGAACTAATGCTGTAGACCTTTTGACGAGCCACACAAATGTGCTGCGCTGCGACTTCTCCGCACCTTCGACAGATCGCTGCTACCTTTAAACCTTTTTCAAAGAGTGGCGCCGCGACCGCAATAGTATAACGTCGAATAAATAACCAAATAAAATAAGTTAGCACAACGAATGACCAAAATTCCTAATAACGCCAGAAAAAATCCAAGTAGTTCAAGAAGAAAAACTTTACATTTATAATTACTTCAACATTTGAGAGAGGATGCAAGAGTGCTATAATCTGTCTCTTCAAGGGTAATGTTAATCCTGTCTTACAATCTGCATAGCAATTATTAGCTCTCACGTAACACCACTCGTTTCTAGACAGAACGTTATCCGTGATCTTTGTCAGGGGAGCTAAAAAGTAATCGGGTAGAAACCTATTCGGGAACATCCCAGAGCTTTAATTTGGTTTGAGCTACATCGGAACAGTGACTTCGAAGCCGAAGCTGTGACCACACTTGGAAAGGGGAGGGGCCAGTGAGAGTCACAGAAGCTCAAGGGTAATCCTTAGGCTTGTCTTTGATGGCGGGGAGGACTCAGAAGTTCTCGAATAAAATTTTGAGCCGCGGTTTGCGCCTCTGTTTTTGAATGAAGCGGCGTTTCAGATATTTTCGATGTACTGCAGCTGAACTATATCCCGAAAATGTAAGCTCAAATGTTTCAAATCCGAGCCACTTGGTACGAAAGTGCTCTGATTGGTATCTATGTCACGGTGCTCTGAATGTGGAACTACGTTTTGTAGTAAAGCAGCATGTTAAAAAAGCTTGCTAAACTGTCTGTGAAACAGCTGGGGAAAATGACAAAGAAAGACAACCACAAATTAAAAATAAATGCTGAAGCTCACGCCAACCTTCTGTGAACGGGGAAGTCAAATGGCTACGAGACTACCAGGTCACGTGACCAGGTCGAGGGATACCGTGGAGTCACGTATACTAACGCAATGTTCCGTCCCTGGTGCGCACTTTGGCAATAAATCAAAGAAATAAACCATATACCCACATCCACCTGGTTCCGATCGCCCGGCGTTTTGTTGCGTTCTATAATTTTCAGTTTCTATAGTACATGAGGGTGTTTTTTTTTAACATTAAGCCCTTCCTCCTCTTCCTATATAAAAATCAAGAGTCCAGAGCTCCTTTGCCGGACGCACACAGCTATCATTGCCAGGGGGTTAGCTTTCACCTACCTAGCTCTGTCATGTGACTACTCACGCAACGCTAAACTGGTATATTATCACAACTGGCGTTAATTCATTTATTTTGAGTGCGAGGCGTGTTCATAAAGTTCGCAAATCTTGCAGCAGAGCAAAAGAATATCTGTAAAATATCCATAACGGTGCAAACCCTTGTCCATGTAGTATCAGTAGCTCCTAAAGGTTTTTCTCGCAAAACCCAATGATTTGCACATGTTGATGATTCCTGCCCACTGGCTCCGCGATTGCTAAAGTCCATGCAAAAACAACGACAAAAGAAATCTACAGAGGAAACGTTTCAGCCTCGTTAAAGGGGAAACGCCACAATTTCTGTACTTTAAGTATTTTAAATACCACTTAGAATTATTCCTTGACATTCATAACCTATGGATGTCTCCACACAAAATGAGTCGTAGGAAAAATCTAAGAAACACGAGCAGCGATTACCTCCTCAACTGGCAGCCAGAACAAGCGTCCACGTGATTTGCAGTCGAATATATTCCGCCAATGTTTATCGTATTATCGTAGCCACGGGCGGAGTTATAAAAACACAGGGCAAGTGCCGAGTTACACACGTTGTTAAGGCTCGGATATTCCAGTTATCGCAGCGATTGGGCACGAGCCCTACCCAAATCTATATTGAGGCGTTGATTGTCACGAGCCCAAATCAAATGCTCACGCAGTGCTTATGCGCAGTGTATGAGCCATATATAAAAATTGTCACCACGGGGATAGTAAAACTTGATAATGAAAACCTGGTGATGGCATTGTTGACAATGCCGACAATGCAATCCCCAGAATTTCGTCATAAATAGGGTGACCTTAATCCTCAAGGTAGAAAACGGGACATCCCAACCAGGAGGAGGGCGGAGGGGGCGCGGGGTACTAAAGATTGAGATTGGAAAAAACAATTTAATGAAATAACTGCTCTTATTTCAAAACGTTACCATAGTGCACTACGCCCTAGGGCCTAGGGAAACGTCAAACTCACACTTCAGTTGCACGCACTCATTTGGAAGGTCCTGCCTCGGGTCCTTCGCTGGTGTGGGCGTATTTTGCCGACGGCTAAAGTTTCATAAGCAGGACTTTATCCTGCGAGACTCGGTTGTAAGAGTTTGAGCATTTATATGAGAAGTTCAACCGCACATAGGTGCTATAAACAAAAACAAAAAAAAATTAAAAAAAAATTTACACACGCGTTTTTGCGAGAGAAAAAAATGTTAGTGGGCAAGAACAGTTCTAAATATTACTCTCTGGATAAATATTTTAAAGTACCTACGGTTATTTTTATAAAACGTACTTGTAACCAGTGGGCATAGTTTCGGTTTGCCTCAGCTCGCTTGGTGCCAATTTTGAAACTATGCGCTCCTGAAAAACGGGACATGAGTCTTTATTGGGACAAAAAGACGGGACGGCAGAAGCGGACCTCAAAAACGGGACTGTCCCAGCCAAAACGGGACGTCTGGTCACCCTAGTCATAAAGCTTTTTGTCAAAGAGAGACGTATATAAAACATCCGATTTTATAACGCTATTGCCAAAAGAAACTTATTGCGTGCTAGTATACTTGGGTTCCACTACAGTCGATCCCGATTATATCGGACACGGGTATTCTAATATTTTGCCTATTTCAAACAGTCAATACACCCCCTTGAAAATTTCATGTAAAAGTATAGTCGCCTTATGCGTCTGGATCGAAGTTTACCACACGGTACATTCGATACATCGAACCGCGCACTGCACCCCTGTATTGGGGCTTTCCATTTGCATGCGCTGAGGATAAACGACTCCGGCCACGGACAGGGAAAGGCGTAAAGAGGCAGAGGAAAAAACAAACAAAACAACTCTGGATCAATTAATTAACCCCAAAAAAGGAAAACTATTTGGCTAGTTGGGTGTTTTGACAACGGTTGTGCAATAACGCTTTGAACGCCTTGTCGACCTTTGCTTACCTTTTTTTCGCCGTTTTTGCTTTGCCTTTTTGCGTTGCCGTCTTTTTTTTTTTTTTTGCTGTTTGATTTTACGACAGTTATTTATTTTTTTGCTAGGTTGACATTTTTTATAGATGAAGAGTTTTTTTAGGCATCCCAATCTTTCAGTTTTGTCTTTTTATTGTGTTCCGTTATCTGTGCTGCCGAGGTCGCGGCCCCGCTCGTGCGTTAGGGAGCGAGCTGCGAGCACGAGCGTCGCCGCCCGCTGTTCCTGCAACTACGCTCTAACATGGCTCTAGTGATTTAAGGGTTCTTGGATGCTGAATTTGGTAAGCTCCCGTTTGTCCCGATCTTCGGTATTAGCAGAGACGCGCAGTAATGTCAACTGGAGCTCAAGTTAACATACTTTATATCGAATTATCGATAGATCGATTTTACGATCCCCTTTAAATTCGATATATCCGAGTTCGGCTGTATAGTGCCAGTACGCTTGTTTAAAGTGAGAAACATTCCTATCCAATATTGTCGCGCGGCCCTTTTAAACCGATCCTGACGGGTTTCTCGATCGTCTGATCACCATAGATGGCGGTTGATTTACCATCACGGCCCCGAAACAAAGAAACACAGCGAACAAAGCAAGCACGCGGACTCAAGAACGCCCAAACAAGGCGAAGACAGAACCAACATCGTGAAACACGATGACTAGTGTTTTGTGGGAGAGCAGTAGTGTGCTCCTCACAGAATATGCTCGTAAGTGCTAGACCGCATACAGGGAAATATTACCAACCCTTCTGACGAGGTTACTGGAGGCCTTTAAGCGTCGCGGGAAGCTGACCAAGGGATTGTCTTTGCTGCACCCCAACGCACCAACTGTTTCTCCGCAGCAGGCTGTGGCGCATGCTACTGCTTCACACGGTAACTCCAATATAAAGTTGAACGAAAACAAATGACGG
Organism: Ixodes persulcatus; assembly: GCA_013358835.2. Taxonomy (NCBI): domain Eukaryota; kingdom Metazoa; phylum Arthropoda; class Arachnida; order Ixodida; family Ixodidae; genus Ixodes; species Ixodes persulcatus. The sequence goes on from JABSTQ010010989.1 coordinate 751,778, forward strand.
ATATCAATTTACACTAAAAGGAAACCGCAATCCACTCTAAAACCGCCACTATAAACGATACAACCAGCTTCTCAGCGGTTATTCAGCGGGTTGGCTGTCTGTAAGCAGCCTTGTACCCCGATGTCACGTTAGTACTTAGGGAAATTACTTTGTCGTACGTACTGCGACTCCTTTCGCCGTGTTTTTCTGCTGCGTTTTCAGCCGTCCCAGCAGACGACTCCTCCTCGGTATGTTTTCGTGGCCATAGTTGGTTAGTGCTTCTCAGTGATCGCGCACGAAGTTTAGACTCCCTGCTCGCGCAAGCGGGTCGTGCTGCCGAACATGGCATTTAATGGCGGTCCGTTCCTGCCCGCGCTTTGCAGGAACGGACCACCTGGAACGTGCATTGCACACCACCAAGATTGTAGTTCTTCTCAGAAGATGTGTGGGGCCTCGTACTGAGCCTGCGCTGAGCCTTTGTGAATGCGTATTAATATTTGCTACAGATGTTTGATATCTTCAAAGCAAAGCAGTAAAACAGCCGTAGCATCTTACCTCACTGATCGGGACTGCTGTGGCGGCTAGGCCGGTCGTGGTACGTTTGGCGGTAAAGTGGTACGAACTTTGCGTCACCCGATGGCCATGCATACAGCTGATCATGAGGGTTGCCATCATGTCGAACCGGTAGTTTAGGTTTCGCCGTAGACCCCGAAATAAAGCTTTCAGGTAAGATATCTACACAACTGCACGAGACACGAAAAAAAAAAAAAGATATTTTGAAATTTAGGGACATTTTCTTAACTAAAACAGCTGTAGCCTTTAAATTGAGAATATGTACAGGAGCTACCCTTTGCGCCGTGGTCACAATGCTAATAGTTCATATGAAAAAGAGTCTGCAGAGACTGTCTGCGGCGTGTTTGTTCCTTGCATGACGCTCACATTGATCACACAAGAACTGTTCGCAGACATGCTCGAAGCATTCACACGTGTGAAAGAAACATCCTCCGAACACGCTTAAGTATTGTCCGCAGATAATTCTGTCAATTTGTCTGCGGAGAAACTCCGTGTCCTTTGTGCGATGCACGAGCAGTGGGAATGCGGCTTTAAGCTACGAAATTCTGCCTCCGCCCCCGTATTCGCCCTTTCTGGCACTCAGTGACTTCTCCCTCGTTCCTCTCATGAAGAACCCACTGCGTGGCAGGCGTTTCAGGACGATGATGAGAGGATTATCATGTCGGAACACTTCTTCGAGGAACCGAATGATGACGTCTACAGCCAGGGCACCCGACAGCGCGTCTATGGGGGGAGGGGGGGGGGGGGGGAAGTGCGCCGCCTCGTTGTGTCTGGCACATGTGGAGATGGACTTGGCCTTTCTACCGACGCTCCTGATCACAGCTCTCTTCCTTCGTGCTATTAATGCGAACTTTGCGGAGGCTTCTTTTAGTACCGTGCGACCTTCCGACATTCCGACGGATTGAAGAATGACCACATTAAAAATAGAAGAAATTAGACGTGCCGTGAAGTAAATTTTGCTGCCATGTACAGTCGGCACGGAATGAAACGCGAACAGTGGGTGCATGGTTTTCGCTAGATGCTGCACCACCTGAACCAGATGGGAGCTGCAAGAATATGGCTCCTCCTTCGATGTGTTAGACTCTTGATCAGTGCATCCCAACCTTCGGTGTTGCGTCTCTAGGTGACTCAGCGTGGGTCGAAAACCATGCGCTCCATGTTCGCGTTTCATTCCGTGCCGACTGTACACATATTCGAAGGTAGATCTAAAAAAAAGTCGACTAAGTTCTTTTTTTTATTTCTGGGGGGGGGGGGGGGGGGTAAAATTTGGGGGTTGAGCGGTTTAAAGTTAGGTAACTGCTGCGTCGGGGAGTAGCGTACTTATGAATTTTTAATGAAAATATTGAGTGTATCAGACATGCATACTCTATGACATTGACAGTAAGAAGCTTTAGGAAAAGAGATTGAACCTTGAGCGTTGTTCATGCCAGGAATTATTATTTCGGCAAACAAAATGTATGACAGCCGGTTTCTCATTAGGTTTACATGTACAATGGTAATGTATAGGAGCTGAATGTTTACATCTAGCCTTTGTGTTCTGTTAAAACAAGAAAGAAATACGATCGGGGCATTCTTAGGCGTACTTCGTATTTTGCAGAGCTATGCAATCTTCATAAGTGGCGAAAGTCCCCCTACGCCCTTCCCACCCGGCCCTCCTCGCCCCGTCATTCGAGATATATATGCGTTTATTTCGAAAATAGTTTTGACAGGTAATTTTCTACGTGGTTACTAAAAATCTCTCGCGTAATTTGACGGCCCTCACAAGCCTTCCCAGAATATTGCTCCTGAAGGTGACTTTCACGAAGATAATTCGGTGTCCGAACTTTCCATACTGTGCTTTTTACCTCCTCAAGCTTCAGGACTTTGGTTATGTGGTTCGCAAATTTTTCATGCAAACTTATTTCAGGTACGGTATTGTCCCACTCGTTTAACCCCCCGATTTCCTAACCACAAAGTAAAAAAAGAAATCACATTCGCCGCACTTGTTGAGGAAACCAAAAAGGAGCATGGACCTTCCAACTCTTTTCAGAGTTGCCTTTCCAAAGGCTCCTTAAAAAGAATGTGACTTAGGAGTCACTGGAAAGACTCTGGTTGAATGGAAATTGGAGTGGGTGTTTTTGTGAAAATTCATGCATCGCAATGTAATCAAGATTTACGTTGTTGGTGCACCACTTCGCATGGTGGGGGGTTGCAAGTTGTCTGTCTGTTTCAGTTGGAAGGGAATTCAAAGTGAACTCCATACTGCGGTTACTTGTCTCCATCATAACAAATGCTCCAAACGCGCTTAAAATTTTTTTTTTCAACCTTATTATTTTGTGTATGCGTCTTTTCTTTATTTATTTTTGTTACGTCAGTTTGTGCCAAAGACGTAAAATCTCATGGTCCTTTTTTCTCTCCGGTTCGTGCATGAGCCTAGATTGACAAGATTCGACGCCACTATGGTCACGCTCAGAAACATCCGCCTCCGAATTCTACTCTGCGTACTTGTAAGTCTACCCCTGTGCTTATGTCAGCTTCTGGGTCAAACCTGATGTAGCCGTAATACGAAATGTAGACGGCAAATCTTATGAGCTAGTTTTCTTTTTTCTGCTCTGCACGAAAGTGAACACAAAAACGATGCACACATTTTTTTTCTTACAAACATTTGGGCACTGGGTGTTCTACACGAGAGGAACAGCATCATTTGGCCCATCCCGATATTAGATCTTCGAGGCGGCTCTCTTGGGCGCTTTTCGGGTTCAACCACCGCCGCCGAACTCGTGCCACGTTCTAGGTAACGCAAAGGGGGCTAAGTTGTCGGCAAATATTGAACTCGCGGGCCGCTTGTGCCATTGTCGCGTATGTCAACTTCAATTTGGACTTAGCAAGTGACGAGTGAGACCGACATTCAAACAGCGTCGGCGTGTTGACACGGAGCACGGGTCGACCAGCATTCCGGCCTCTGTTTTTTGGGGTCATATTTTTTTTGAACGTACGAGTCCCGCGGAATGGAAAGTTTCCGCGGTCCTGGTCGGAAAGTTTCCATCCACAGGTAAACGACGGAGGGAGAGGAAACGGACGTTTGAGGTCGTCGACATTTCTCTGGACCCCACCGAACAAGCAAACAAACGCGTGCGTTTTTGCAGATACATACAAGTATTAAAAAGGGCTATGATTGAACGTTTAAGAGTAACATGGTATGGTGCGAAGTATACCAAGATTCAGATATACCGTATTTACACTTACGTTTAATAATAAATTGGGAGGAACCCAGAACTGTGCAAGCGCTTTTTGTTGACGGAAACTGAAACACTTGAAAATATTGCACCAATATCGAAAGCTAACTAAGGTGGTTATCACTACAAAACACAGGAGGTTAATAAAACTAAAATGTTTTTTTAGTAATTTACGATCATTTACCCGCTGTTTCACCGAAATTATATACTTTTGGTTCATGGCTCAACACTCGTAGATTTGATTACTAGTGTACGCGATGAGCAAGCTTAGTTGGCAAATGATATATATATATATATATATATATATATATATATATATATATATATATATATATAGTTACGTTTTTAATTTACAAGAGGACGTCCACAGCCAAATCAGTCTCAATTCGAAGTGTGTCACGCCCGCCTCCAAGCGTTTCGTCTTTGTCCTCGGTGGGTTCTTGCACGCGCCTCGGTAGCACCGCTACACTATTTCCCTTATAAGTGTTTTTAGTGATGTTTTTTTCCTAGGTTGGTTCCTTCTGCTAAACAACCTCGCCACGTTCCATTAAAGATAGAAAGTTTTTTTTTTTTTTTTTTTTTTTTTCAGGTGTCGTTGCCGATGCTCATCGCGACAGTTCCTCCGCAACTCCAAAATCCAGCACATTGGCGCTTTTTGAAGTTGATGCCCGAAGACTTGTTACTTGGCCGCCTGAAGAAACAAAAAATTCACTTATTTACCTTATTATCTTGAAAAAAGCAGTAGTATATCACTCTAAAAAAAAACGTGCGTTTACTTTTTTGCACAACACTCGGAGAGCCAATCATCGCAACTTACGAAGGCAGCTCATGCGATTGACGATGCCGAAACATATGTTTAGACCAAAAAACTCAGTCTGAGTTGTGACATTAAGCAATGCAAGCGTGACGTTTCGCACTGCTTAATGTCACAACTCAGACTGCGTTTTTTGGTCTAAACGTATGTTTCGGCATCGTCATTCGCCGAACTGCCTTCGCAAGTTGCGGTGATTGACTCTCCGAGTGTTCTGCGGGAAAGTAGACGCAAGCGAGTTTTTTAGAGTATAAGAAAAAATATTACCATGTGTTGGAACGCAAACGCTACCCATGACGATGTTCATCAAGGCATGATTAATGTACCAATTAGGTTCCTATGTGCTACATCACCGAGAAGCCACATTCAATACATTCAGTGTTACACTGCCTTTGCCAATATAATATGCAAAAAGGCGAACATATATTTTCTTCTTTTAGTGCCTTGGGCAGGAGCAATCCGTCAAATGTATTCTCCAAATGACGATGCAGCCAAATAAAGTAAACATTTTAAATAGAAAAGTAATATTAAGAAGGCGACGAGAACTCTCCGGTGTCCCCCTATAAGACAAAATATTCATAATTTGTTCTTCAAGCTTGTGGACTTGAGCGCTGTCCAAACCGGCAGGTATTCCAAATTCGTATACAAAAACACGTAAAAAAACGTGTTTTGGCGCACGAAGTACGGAGAGGGATTTTACGTGTTGGTTTGAACGCCCACACATAAAACATGGGCATATTTAAAATACGTGCGAAGGAGGGGAGAGGATACGTAGCGCGACTGAGGCTGGCGGAGGTACTTCGCGGCCACGGGTGTAATGCGGCCGCTACAAGTGCCTCCGCTGTTGAGAAATTAGAGCGTCGTCTACTCCACGACGTGGCAACCTCGGCAACGTCGATCGGTTTCCGGCGCGAAGCTCGGCGCCACTCGAGCCGAACGAAATCGTCGCGAGGTGGCAAAACAGCAAAACAGTACCCCTGAGAAGGGGTACGAAAAAGTTTCTTCCTCCTGTCGTCGTAACTAAATGGGTGACGGCATGGCACAATTGTAACTTTTTCGCACGAAGCCTCAATGTGCGACAATGGTAGGACGAGGCAATCATATTGCTTACTTGATTTTCCACGCGACTGATCGCAAGCTTCCATACTTGACATGAACACCATATTTCTCAGACGAATAAATACTTAATTGAAGGTGACGTTTCAGTAGGCATCCTTCGTTTAATAACTCCAGCAGAGTAGACGGAGTCCGGTGAGGCAGCACGATGGTGGCGTCAGCCGAACACGTGGTGAGCACAGCATGTTCACGCCACCCTCAAAAACCCTCATGAGGGAAACTCACAACACCACCGCGACTTTTCGATGCAACTTAACGAAGGAAGAAGCGGCGCCGACAAACCTTACTCCTGTCTCGACGGGCACTTTGTATACGCTAGGCTCGACCAAGCGCAGAAACTTTGAACAGTCGTCGGCGGACCAGGCGACTTTTCACGTCATCAAACAGAAACTACCGCGCACAAAAGCGGATAAGCGGCCCATAAGCGGCCCGGCCGCCGGAAAGAGGAGCGGCGGTGCGGGCCTTGCCCAGCCCGCTCGAGCAAACTCCGGAGAGGCTGCACGGCCGAGCTCAGCGCGGCGCGGCTACTTCACGAGAGCGCGCGCTCGGCCGCCGGCCACTACCTCGGCAGTTGCGAAACGTGGCTGTCCACGCCACTAGGCCGGAGAAGAGCTAAGGGAGCTGAAGAACGACATTCATGCTTTCGCATTCACAACTCATAAGAAGTGCTTAGGTGTCCTCGGGTTTTTAAATTAATTCTTCTTGCTTTGTGATTGGTTCTTTGGATTTCTTATCGGCTGATGCAGCAATCTGATTGGCTTAGGAGCTATAATAAGACGCTCGGGAGCCTGTCTTAATTAAGCTGCCCGTGACTGTAGTCATTAATAATCTTCTACGCCTGATTCTATGTACAGTTCTTACAGATAGCACGAATAAAAGCTATATGTGAGTAAACTCCGTGATTCGCGAATACGCGCGTTAGGAAAGGTATGCAATGTCCTTACTCCTATCTAAAGGCTGGTTCACACTGCCCCATTTTCTTACGTTAAGTTACGTTGCGTTGAAGTCACCAGGTCCTCTGTGCTTCATATTAAAGAGAAGCTACGGAGCTTCTTGAAAAAAATGAGTTAGAAGTGAATTCTAGTGTATTTTTACCCCGTGAACCCGAATACCCAAACCATTTGCTGCGCAAGTATCGTTAAACACGAGAAAACGCGAAACACAGTTGCTGTACGTGATGCCATCGAGGGACCTTTTGGCTGCCCAAGGCTAGGGAGGCGGGGCTTCATCCCTATTTTGAAATTGCTCCTATGGCTCTCCCACGCGTCGCATTGAAATATAATTGTGATATCTGTTATCCTAAAAGCTAAGTGAACGCAATTCAAGTGTTTTTTTTTTTTTTTTTTTTCAAATGCAGAAGTGCCCCAATATCCCTTTAAGCGAGGCTACCCGTTCAAGGAGAAAGCATGACACGCCACATTCGAGACACGAATGTTTCGCTGACTAGCACATAACGTAAGAAAACGCAAGGAAAAGGTGCAGTGTGAACCAGCGTTAAAGGGCAACTCCGGCCAAAACTCAAAATGAAATAAATTACTGGTATCGCTGTAGCGACACAAAATACGACCCCAGCCAAAATATTACGTCAGGAGGACGCCGCGTTCTCAACTAATGCCGATAATAAAAACGCGACCCGCCGCGAGCCGCTTCTCCTTAGCGGGCGGCCAGCGGGTTGCCGATTGCTAAAGCAAGGTTGGGTCGTGACGTCAGGATCGCTCTCTTTCTTTTCCTCCGGTCCGGACGGGCGCACCCGTTGCGCGGTCGAGCAGTGTAAAGTGCGCTTCTTTGAGCCGCTACCACCGCTACTTCGGCTTGTGATTGGCGTGTCTAGCCGTTGCTTTTATCTGTAGCCCGTGTAGCGTCGGTATAGCCTTTTGTTTATTTGCTTCTGAGGACTCCAAGACTCGTTTTAGCGAGCAACTCGGTGCGCCCAAGACTGCCCAGCTGCTCCTCGAAAGATGCCGAGTACAACCAACACCACCTAGACTATTTCAAGGCCTCCGCAGGCTCCCGTGACGTCATCGAAGTGAGATCGGCCTGGAAGCTGGCTTCACCCACTCGGTAAGGCTTTGTAATGCGTTTCCTAGTCTCTTCGTCCTCGGCGCTAAATTTTCGAGAACAGAACACTGACAATACGTTTTACTTCAGAAAAGCTCGTAGGAATTAAGACTGGTTTGAGTTAGTTGGTTCATGATTATTTAAAAGGTTAAAAGCGCAAAACAAGGACGAAGAAGAAATGCACACGAAACAGATTGGCGCTCGTAAGACCTTTCAAGTCGTGTTTTGTAATTATTCTTCGAATTCTCACTTCCATGTCGCCTATATCTACAAACATTTAACGAGTCCAGGACTCGCGCACGATTTGCGAACATATTAAATAACAAAATTAAAAGCAAGAGTCCTGGCGCCCCGAGTTTCACATCCATTATTAAAACATCACAACTGCTTTTCGGGGGTACAAATTTTCACTCTTTATTTCGTCGGAATAAGCTTGACAAGTTTATGAAATAGGCTTGTAACACACATAAGAACTTGGGTTTGTGGCAAAAATACAATTTCTCAGGAATAGCTTCCACAAATGAACTGATAGCACATTCAGAAACAACGTTTCAAACAAAAATATTAATATGTCAACATTTCCAACAAAACAAAGCAAAAAGAAAATCCTTGAAGTTCTAAACAACATACAGCAATGTCTCCAAATACATTGTTTGCACAAATTGAAGAGAACAAGAAACAGAAATAGGTCAGAACACACACACACACACAAAAGAAAACACTTGTGTGACAATAATTTCCAGGCAGCAGTCGAAATGATAGCAGACGTTATGCACTTATGCCTGAAGCGTCTTCAGTTTTCGCTTTGCTGCTTTTGCTTCAGCAAGCATGTTGTTTTCTCGTTTGCACAGGTTATTCAACAAAGTATTGGCAGCCGCACTTAGTACATAACCCATCACCACGTGAGGTAAATGGCCGTTTTCACAGACGTCCAGATCCTCGTTAAACTCAACAAGGGGTGTTGTCAGGGACACAAGCAAATCTTTTTGCTTTTCACAAGAATAGAATTTTAACGCGTATCTTTCGCTGCTCAGTTTTTCCAGCACAATATTCATTGTCAGCACGGCATTTACAACCACGGCCTGCGGGAACTTTAGTTCACCTCTTGTTACACCCGCAATGAGCTCTTCTGCCTCAATTTCAAGAGAGTGGTTGTCAACCACAAGGTTTTCTTTACAGAATGGGCACATAAGCCTTTTCAGCGCAGCATGCGCACAGTACCCAGCCACGTATGTAATAGCTGGGAGCATGTGTTCTTTTTTTTCAACGTCAACTGCTGTCACTTCAACATCAAACTGGCAGCATTCACCACATCAGTGCGGGCACACAGCGAGATGTCGTCGAACTCGGGAAGCTCAAGAACCTTCTGCAATCCGAGTTTGTGTTCCGACTCGTATATTTGGCGGATTGAGATGTGGTACTGTGCGCCGCACAATTGTCGGTACCGTCCAAACCTATCCTCAAGGCAGTCAGACTGAAATTTACCAAGGACATACTTGAACCCGAGTTCTTCAATGCAGTAACGCGACACCTGAACTAAAGCAAGCGATGTGTGACGAAGTGCATTGTGTGTCTCATTTGTGAGGTGGCCTGCATCATGCTTCAGGCTTTTCCAGTAGTCTAGCCACTGGACTACTTTGTTCAGGAAATCAATTTGAGGGCAAGACACTACCGTTATGGGCTCCTGAAACTTGTCCCGAAGACGTCACCCCTTGTTTGGCGTTTTCACTTTTACTATGCACCACCACATAACAATAATGTTAATAAACTCAGCTGTGCCTTTGGCATGCTGCAGTGTTGCAGCCTTGGTGCTTCTAAGTGCTGCAACAGTAAGAATGTTAAAGATCTTCAGGACAAGCTTGACATTCTGTCGTTCCAAACTCGAAGGTTTGAGTGCTTTCAAGCATAAAGTTGGAGCAAGTCGCACCAGCTCATTTCTCTCTCTCTCTCATGAAGCTCTACCAAGGCATTAAATGAAGCTGTCAGCACATGTGGTTGATCACCAGCAGCATTAATATCGGGAAAAAACATGCACTTGCTGCTGTTTCGCTGGTTGAGCCAGTTATTCCGTACACACTTGAGCACGTGAACAGTATCCAAAATAAAAAACAGGGACCTTGATTGGTCCGAAGGATGCTGGTACACAGTGTTAACCTTTGGAGGTTGGGAAAAAAATGACATAGCCTTGCCATTGATGGAGTTATTGTCTGAAACTACTGCGATAATTCGAAGTCCAGTCTTCTCGAGCTCATTTATCAGCTGACGAAGAAATTCATGCAACTGTTTTGCATCTATCTGTGCTACTGGCAGTATATGCACAACATCTTTGCTCGCTGACAAAAGGCTTTGGATCATGAACACATATGCTGTCTTTGCAGCAATTGTACTGTTTGTGGCCATTCCCACTACGGTTCCACCCTTATAGTCGAGGTATGGCTGGAGGTGGATTTCAGCCATGACTAGCGTTACAGTCTTCTCATGATCGTTCATTGCAGCTGCAATTCTTTTTGCATAGGACAGAAATAGGGTACTTTGCTGCTCTGTACACGGGTTGACACTGTACGACGCACAAACACGCCTAATAGTGGCAGGATGGGGCAGTTTGAGCTTTGACGTGCTCCGGATGAACCTATAAGAGTGTGGGGATATTGTAAACACGAGGCTTGAAAACACAAGCAGGTCCGCAGGGTAATTCGGAGACTTGCTTAGAAGCATGTGTACCTGCTGCATTAAGAAGTTCACAATTTCTATTTGCCACTCATGTGGGAAATTTTCTGATGACAGCTCCTCTACAATTGCCACTGTCTTCTTTAAGACAATTTCTAGTCGCTGCTGATTGTTAGAGGAGTTCTTGGCAAAACCATGCACAGCCTCTAAAACTTTCTCGAGCTCCCTAATGTCAGACACACACATTGGAAAAATGAGAAGACCAACCTTGTCGAGCTGCAGGTCCCCAAAAAACGCTTTCAATGAAAGATCTGAAGAGACCGTCACTGAATAGCGCACAACTGGTGCATCTCGAGGAGCAAAGTTCAAAAAAAGCAATTGCTTGTCAGTGACCAGCTTTGTCTAGAAATCGGCCACCTGGAATTCCTTGAGAGCAGCCACGAGTTCGTCAAAGCTAATAACGAAATTCTTTCTCTGTTCGTCTTCATACGCTTCGGTGGAGAGCGTCAGTGCTTCCTGCAGGGCCTCCGCTTCAAGCCGAGAGCGCTTTTCTTCAGGACCTTCACGGGCAGCAGGTGTGTTGCGGGACAGGTATGCAGGGCAGTTGGAGAAGATGCTAGGAGTAGCGGAGGGCTTCAGCCGCCTTAACTGAAGAGGAACTTCAAGCACTCGTCCAGTTTTTTCGTCCGTGTACTTTGTAGTAGTGGCGAAGTCACCCGGAGAAAAGTGCTTTTCACAGACCTGTAGAAAGTGCAAAAATCTCAATATAGGACAGGCGATTCGCGCACGGTACCACGACAATAAAATGGGAAGCGGTAAGTTACACGTCGCAATAATTCTAATGCGCACTCGTATAGACACAAAACTACTTTCTGTTAAGTATTCTGGCGCCGTCCTCGTAACCCGATCGAAACTATGCTCGAGAGCTTGAAAACTATTCCCCGTGTAAAGAAAGAAAACAAAGAAATCCCAGCTGGTAAGATCAAGAATCATTGCAATACCCCGAACAGCAAGGGAACATGCAACAACCACGAAAATTAAACAGCGGAAGAGGAATTACTCACCACGCTGTACTTCGTTGGCGCGAAGTCTTCGCGAGGTACTGCTTTCGTCCAAGCCGTTCTTCGTTCCGCATCAGAAGGAAAGCGGTAAACCCGCACTTTCGGCCCACTCACATAGTTTGAGTTACAGTTTGGCGCACAACAGCAGCCAGGCATGTCGCGTAATCCGAGAACAAACAAGAACAAAACAGAAAGCAGCACATCAACGCGAGCGGCCAGAATCAAATGCGCCGTTACCACTGTTCATGTTGCCAGATGTGGAAGTACGCGCCACCAAAATTCGTTCCTTCCGCGATACTGCGCTCCACACATCAACGCAACTTAAGTTTCTTGCGTAGCAAAAATGTAGGCGTGTAAAATATTCCGTACTTAAAAGCGTCGAAAAGAATTTTTTGCTGTTACTAGTTCAATTATTCACGTTTTATAAGAATAGCTTTTTTGAAACGTTTTCTAACTATTTGCGCCGGGCCACACAATTTACAAAAGCCGTAAGTCATTCCAAGCCAAGGCCGGTGTTCTCGGATTCGGGCCGATCTCACAGTGATGACGTCATGTTGTGGAAAGGGAACGTTGCGGAGGCCTTGAAATAGTCTAGGAGGTGTTGGTACAACTTGCTGTGGGCTGCTCAAACAACCCGCTGCGCAACCCGGAGGTGCTTTTTCACAAGTTTCCAACGGACCGGAAATTGGAGAAAGTGTGGGTGAACGCTGTTCGACGAGTGGACTTTGGAAAACCTTGGACGCCGAGTACGGCACCGAACGAGTTCACTCGTTTTCCAGTCGCTAGCTTTTGGGTATACAAGCGACGAGTTTACGGCAGAGCGCACGTACGGCGGCGGCCGCCGAGTACGGAAACGAACGAGTTCACGGGTTTTCCAGTCACTAGCTTTTGGGTATACGCACTAACCCTTGCTACATAGGCTGGATAGCTAGCACGTATACAGAATTAAAACAAAATCAGCTTACCTCCTATCTTTAAACGGCTAGCGCAACAGAGGTAGGTGCCGCTTGGCCTGCGTACTCGTTAAACGAGAACGATCCTGACGTCACGTTCACATAGCGGCTGATTTCCAGTGTTACCGGGGCCTCGAGCGGCTAGTTTCGGTTTTGTCGGCCGCGCCCCGAACAAAACTTTGAGGCGTCGATATCTTTAAAACTACGCACAATAACAAGAAAAAAAATGACATCTTGTAATTCAGGGACGCAGACTGCGCTAAAAACAGTCACAATCCCAAAATGGAAAGTATGGACCGGAGTTGCCCTTTAAGTGATACAAATTTGAAAGCGCAGCGCTAGATTCGTGTCTTTGATAACGCTTTGTCGTCTCGTGAGCGCGCCTTAAGCCGGAGTCACACTGCTTGTACATAATGCAAAAGACAGTCTGGATCAGGGTGTAAGATAGACAGGTGGGGAAACGAGAGCCAAATGAGCGACCGGATTGTGTCCCCCTCGGTTTTCTTATTTTCTGTGGCGCCATCTATGTGGAACACCGTGAACTCTCACTCCGGGAGGCCACCGGTGGCGACCGGCTAAACTGATAGAGATGGTTTTTCGTGGATTGTCAATGGAAGACTGTCGTGCTCTCAGTTTATTTTGCGCACTCTCCCGTAAAGTTCCATGCAAATCCGATTCTAATTTTTTTCCTCTCGCCGCAGCGCCATCTGTCGCAAATCGGGGGTACCCGCAAGCAGACGAGTACACAACCAGGTCACGGCGCTGCGGTAGGCTTCTATGGGCCGTTTCCCCACCTGTCTATCTTACACCCTGGTCTGGATACAGAATCGAATGCGAGTCACCGAGAGATCCGTGCTTCGAACGTCGCATGGCAATGAGTTCAAACGCACGCGGCATTCGAACCACGGATAGTGCGCTGACTCGTGTTTGCAGACTGTCTTTTGTATGATGCATGAGCAGTGTCACCCCGGATTTAGGGGCAAAACTTTTACTGCATTTGATTGTCTCGAGTAAATTTGTCTTGTGCTAGAGTATATTTGGCAGCTTTTCAGTTTTATTCTCGTCAATAGGGCACGCAATAGCACGTCAACACTCGAAAGAGCGATAAGCAGATGTTCATGTTCCCCGAGCTTCTCGAAACAAATGAGAAAATGAGGCCCATTCGACTAGACAAAAAGATGCTAGTATATACCGTCGAGAATGAACAACGGGAACGAGCAAAATACACAAAATAAAAAGGCGTAAAAAAAAGAAAAAGAAAGCGAGATCAACAAACCAATGAGTCAGGCGGATACGGTAAGAAAAACACGAAACTAGGAAAACAAGCCTCCCCTTAATCTCCCGCAGCTCCACACGACTCGTGTTCTCGACTGACCAGTGGCTTCCGTCGCCGCATTAGGAAAACATGTAGGAAGGCTTCCCACCATTGCGCTGAATGGCTGCGCGAAACGCCGTTAGCAGCTCTGGATTAAGGGGGGGGGGGGGGGGGGGGGGGAGGGGAGGGGGCTCACCTCTGAGAGAAAAGGAAGAAGACCCATTTATTGTGCTTAATATGTGAAACCCCGTATAACGAAATTTCGGACGCCACGAATGCAGCGAAAAAACCAGAAGGAAGATAATTTCGTAATTTCGTTTAGCCCGATATCAGTTCAAGTGGCCATGTCAAGTTGCAAAAACAGAAAATCCCCGCATCTCTGTGGGTCCCTTTCTTACAAGGTGGACCGCGTTTGCTGACGGATTGTAGCGGAACTTTTTGTGGTTTTCTGTCAATCCCTGGTATACAGACACGGCAGCTCGCTTCCCTTCTCCCGCTTCGGGAAAAAGGAGATAGAGGAGACGTGCCGCCGTGATACAGTGCCTTCCGGAAGAGTCCCTTGTTATCCTCTTGGCACCGCTAAAAGGAAAGCTCGCGAGACGCTCTTCGAGAAACACAACCAGGTGAGGGTGTGTTGGGCGCCCGTAATTGTCGAGCTTGTATTGTTACTGCACAGGGTTTTGAGACCAGGCTCAGATCTTTACTTTGATAAAAGAAAACGTGGGTGGCGCTGCTTAAAGTACTCTATTATGTTTTCTGACCGCCTCGTCTTTCGGTGTGCGTTGGTAGGCTGCCTTTGCCGCAAGGTACTCTGAACGTTTTTCTAGTTAGAACCAGATGTGTACCAAACAACCCCTCCAGAAAAAACATCCCCCGATTCTCGAGAAAGCACACATGGTTCTCATTCGCAGTGTACATAAAATTAGTTTTTGAATTGAGCATAGATGACTTGGAGACTTTTAGGCACTCTACCCCAGAAGGCAAATATTCTCAACGTCCAATTGATCCGTGGAGCGTCCTGTTTGTTATAATGGTTGAATGAACACAGCCACGGGGATCCACCCTCTGGCCTCTAATTGGCTCTACTGTGATGAATGCGTGCACATACAGATGGACAACGTGATGTTTACCCTGCATTCTACGTCTGACTAGGCCAACGTTTTTCAGCTGTGATATCATTCATGTTGAAAGAGCAAAAATGTGAGTCAACGATGAACACAGCCGTTCGGCTGAAGCTCCTTTGAGTTGCCTGAAAACAACAATCCAAGTGTCCCCTCACTTAATTGGTCAATCAGAAATCCGATATTCATCCTCCCACCCACGACGTGCGCCTCAAAAAGACTGATCAGCTGCCTTCATATCTGGACGGAAACTGGGGACAGACTCGCCAGCAGTATGAGGTAGGCTCTTTGATTGTCCAAAGTGACCCGGCTAAGTGACCAGCTGTTATTACTGCCGGGTTTCGGGATGAATGCATCGTGAAATGGTCAATAAATTTCCAAAGTCGGGAGGAAACGATTTCGTTTCGGAAAGAAAGTGCAAAAAATGAGGAACGCTTTATGCGCGAAACGCTGTAAATGAGGAAGCGTACGAGCGGAACTCGTTAATATATTCCAAGTCCGGGGCTCCGTTTACCGTTTTAGGTGCAAACTATTTTTGATTCTAAGCTGCCCGACTTTCTTCACTACGCACGACCTTTTTGACTGAAAAAGTTGAAAATGTTGATGCCCACGAAAACAGCGTTTAACCTCAGTATACTCCTTGGCCATATTGCTGGACCGCCCTAATTTTCGACGCAATTTTCTCTCTTTCTTTAGAATAACTAAATGTTCTAATAGTGTAGTAGGGGCCCGGGGAAGAGCGGGTTCTTATTAGCTTAGGGCCTCCATATTTCTTAATTCGGCGCCGAAGCAGAAAGCGTATTCGGCGCATGATAGCGTAACTTTCTGCGTCTAGGGTAGTGCTATACACTACATTTCCTACCAACTCCGCTGCCCAGGCCGATGGCATAAACCGACGCACTGTTTCCAAACAAGCCCGCGTTTTTCCACACCGCGTGCGGGCATTGCGTGTGAGCGGAAATCAGATTTGCGTGAGGCGAAGCTTCTGCGCATGCGCAGTGCTTACAGCAAGGCCACCGCAGCAGCGGTACGTCAGAGAGATGAGTTGGTGTATACAATCCGATGGAGCCAATCAAGCAGCCACCAAAAGTGCATCGTCATGGCTCTCGTCGTTTTTGTACGTTATTGTTATCACCGGCTAAAACAATCACGCACGAAAAAACAATAAAAAAACGGCAGGATCAAAATGCGTTTAGTATGCGTGATACGATGCATTCGTGGCACGCGTTAATTGATTCCATCTGCTCGTATTCCGCCGGCTGCGCTCGGACGCCTACGCGGTAAAACGGAGTACATGAAAGAACTAATTAATCTATTAAAATGCAATTAAATGCAAAGGGGCAAGCGGGCTGGACAAGAATGAACGAAAATAATCCCTGGAGAAGGGGAACAAGAGGGACAAAGGACAAACACAAATCTCCAAACACAGCTAGGTGACTGGTGCGCGACCGAAAAAATCCGCCTGGTCCGGGTATCGAACCCGGACCTCTCCACTACAGGTGGAGCGCTTTACCAACTGAGCTAACCAGGTTAGCTCAGTTGGTTTAGCTGTGTTTGGAGATTTGTGTTTGTCCTTTGTCCCTCTTGTTCCCCTTCTCCAGGGATTATTTTCGTTAATTAATCTACACTGCGGAGTCACGACAACTTCAGGCACCTTGGTGCACCTTCTAATCGTTGTTGTCAGCTATCTGAAGCTTCCTCTGAGATCGCAAGGAAACGGGATGTTCGTCCTCCACAAAGGCTAAAACAGACCGCGACGGAGCAAAACGCTTTCGTCTGAGATTTCCGACAGCGTATCTATAGACGCTTTCAGCGCGCGCCAAATTGAGCCGCCATAGCCGACCTTCTCTTGAAATACCGAGATGCCGAGCCACTGAAGCGGGCGTTGACGAGTCTCCACAAGGGCCTATGATGGCTAGAAGGACGGGGCAGAATCTAGAATGGCAATGACCTGACCTACTGTGGTAATGATGCAGTGGAGCGAACGTAATAAGAAAAAACAAAAACTGAAGGTCGGTTATGGCGGCGCCCATGCACAGCTGCCTGAAAGCGTCTATAGAACTCAGAAAGCATATAGTATTTTTGAATCGTGCCGATTGCCAATTTCGTCCGCTGTGCGAGGAGCACCAAAAATAGCGGCACCCAGTAAGAAACTGGGGAGTGAAGTGCCCACACTCTTAGCTTCTTTAGTGGTTCAAGGCTGCACTATGCATTTGGTTTAGTTTTTACTTTTGATTTGTGTGATATATTGCAGTCAATGCCGTCGTGGTAAACTATATGAAGCTTCATAGACATGTCATATACGAAACAGAAGCCCCACTTTCACAACAACGACGTCTGCAGTACAAAACATACGGATACCCAGTGTCAGAAGTTGTACTTTATCTTTACCTGCGTTCGCAGGATCGATAGGGCCGCTCACGCAAGAGTGACAAGCTTCTTTGGATTGTTTTTTGTTCTCAAAACTTTGAGAAGCTGCCTAGTTCTATATTGGAAAATTTCTAGCCATTGCACACACCGAAGTCAAGACAAGCACACTGCCTTCTTAGTAGCAGGTGGCACGAATGTGGGAATTGAGCCTGGGAAGTGTTTTCTTCGCTTTAATAATCGTTTATTGCAAGAACCCAATAACCCACTGGTGCCGTTGGCTCGTAAAAAGTACACTTGCCCATAAAACAACTCAAAACATTGAAACATTTAGAAACAAACACCAGCACAAGGTTTTTTTTTTTTTTTCACTTCCACTGCGACCATGTCCGTGCTCTAAAGGCATTTCGAAGAAGGTCGCGTCCCTGTTTAGATTTGTGTTCATTGTCTGTAAACCATGCACACGCCATGAGGCACGAGGTAATTACTTCCGAATAGCCGCGGTTCTAAGTTGCTGAACACCGTGTCGGTGTGAAGCTGAACGACGTCTCTGTGTGTGTTTTGAAATTTGCAAATTTGTCGTTGAAAGGATTTACGACAGTTTTCCGAGTGCGCGTGTATCCTAAGTGCCGGTAAAAACTATTCATGCGCCCTCTTCCGTTCCGTGTGCAGTTTGGTTAAAACAACCCCGAGCTTGGTCTTCGAGAGACTTGGCGCGCAATCTCAGAGGCCATGTCCCGAGCATACTTCGTTTCGGCCCGTGTTCCTGTTGACTTGCTCAGAAGGGTCGTGACAGACGGACAGCTCGTTGCGCGTCGGGGCTAACTGCGTCTCTACCGGAAATCAACGTGAACGGGAGGTGTTCCAACGGAAGTCAACGCGAGTCGCCTTGTCGACCGCTTGCTCGATTCCAGACACGGCGCTGGCCAGACACACGGGAGCCATAAAACCGCCTTGGTTCGCCGTTTCTCACGGATTAGGGCTCGCTCTGTTTTATGGGAAGCAGGAAGTCCACGTCATCGATCTCTTCAGGAACTCGAGCTGGCAGCCTCTCTGTGAAGAAGAAAGCGAGACTCAGCGAGCCTCGGCCCTCGAGTGAATGGCCTCGTACGCAGACGGGCGAGGGCAGCAATTGAACCGACGGTCCCTTGTTTTGCCTTGCTGATGCCCCCACTCCACTTTAGCTCGCGCTTCAAGCCTCGGGACTAACGTTGCAGCCTCATCTTAGACCCAAATTACTTCGCGTGGATCTATCTCGTTACAAGAACCATGCGTACTCTACGTTGCTTTTAATCCTCAAATATTCCATACGCAATTTAGGTATAAAACGGGCAGCCTGAATATATTAGCTGTATACTCTTCCAAACATTTCAGCCCTCAAGCGTTCTATGCCAGCAAAGAAAAAGCTCCGGTAAAGTCAGTTTTTTATTCTTCTCTTTTCTTTTTGTTGGTTAATAAAGCTGCAGAGGTCAACAATCGGTCACTTGTTCACAGTTAATAAAAGAAAAAAATTTCACTGCTTATATTGTTTTCAGCAGTACCGCGTACGAAGCTTCATCAGCGGGCGCTTAGCTCGGATCTCCTCCCTCGTCTAGTCGGTTGGTTTGGCTATCGAAACTGACCATCATTTGATGTTACTACGACCTAGTCAAAACCGTTCGAAGGTAACTCACTGCAATTCTTTAAACGACTTTGACTAGTTTGTGTGCGCTTAAGGTGATAGCCAGTTTCGATAGCCAGGCCAACATGCTAAACGAGAGGTGTTATCCAAGTTGTTTTCTTAATGGCGTGGCAGATAGTATTTTATGGGGCTTCGGTTCACAGTCCGGTGTGTACTGGAGGTACGAATCATACGCTAAAACATAATTATATGACTTACATAGCACATAAGGCGACGCATAAAATCACATAAAGTAGCACAACGTCATGACGTTCCCATGCTGTTGTTTTTCTGCACCATTAAAACTATCCTGTGTTTTATGTTGTCTGAGCGCCACCAACGATACGAGAGACTGGGGTCAATGAAAATACGCGAAAAACGCTACATCAGGGCATTCTTTGTGTTTCATTGACTCCGCTAGAGCCGTTAGAGCGGTTAGATCCGTCAGAGGGATGGCGGCAGCTTTCCCAGAGTAATGTAACTCAACACCGCTATGGATCGTCTTACAGATACTGCCGCTGCTGATCAACTGCCAAACGTCTGGAACCGGCTATGTCGACCGTCCACCAAGCGCTGAATCACCGTGGCTTCATTCCCGGTTCGCCAGTGACATCAACTGGAATCATCATCAGCGGAGGACGATTACGTCACCAGGCAACCCTATAAAGCCCGACACAAGACCAGCAGCCTTCAGTGGGGGCGGCAGCTTACTCAGAGTCATGCCACTCAAAACCGCATAGGTCGTCTTAGAGGTTGGTTTTTTTAAGTTCGACTTCGCATTTAGATCTAGTGATACATGCCTTCTTGTGCTGCCGCACCCCACATTTCTTTGTGAGATGTTGAACTGTTGGTGGTCTGGAATTGTTCTGTTGTTATTCGGTGATGTAGAGGAAAACCCAGGTCCTGACAGAGATACTAAGGAACTGCTGCAAGAAATATTAGACAAAGGGAAATAGCTAAAGATATAGGGGAAATTAAAGCAAACGAAAGAACCGTGGATAGTAGGTTCCAGGCAATGAAAAACAGGCTTGGTCAACCACATGAAATTTCAAAAATGATTATAGAAAACAAAATAAAGCTAGCTAACGCTCAAGTCACAGTATACTTCGCTAGAAACGACGACTGAATTGCAGCAACAAAGGCTAAGTAACCTTGAGGATAGAGAGAGGCGAAACAATATGATTGTGTTCGGCATTCCAGAAGCGAACAACGAGACAGCCGCAGATTTGGAACGGAAGGTGACATCAGATATCTTCTTGGGACAACCTGGCGTAACTGTGACGTCTGTTGAAAGAATCCATCGCTGAGGCCCGAAACGACACGATAAAAACAGACCCGTCATCCTCAGGGTATATAATTGCAACGAAAAGCAGCTGGTGTTCAAGAACTGCAAGAAATTGACAAATACCCTCGTGAGCGTGTCCGATGACTATTCAGAAGAGACAGTGGAAAAGCCACGGCAACTCTTCGGCATTCGGCACAACAACAAAAACAAAACGGAGATAAAGTGCGACTTGTGTATGCCAAACTTTTCGTAAATGACGTAGCCTACGTATGGGATTCTGTGACGAACACACGCGTTCAACAGAATGCGCGCGTCATACCAATGGCCCCTCAGCAGAATTGACATAAAAGGGAAAACGATCTAGAAATAATCACAATAAATGCACAAAGCATACCAAACAAAGTACCGGAATGCACCTTTTCCACATACCGACGGCACCAGGCGGTGGCAGCACGAACTAAAAATTGAGGAAGTGACCTACCTGCGCTACCAATCGATAATGGGAGCTACGCGCGGTACCAGTTTCTTCGCTCTCTGAGCTGCGACGCGTGCCCAATGTGACTTTCAAAAGGGGCATCCGTGGCGTCCACCCAAACCTCTGGTTCTTATTTCCGTCCACTTTCTTTTTTTGTGTAACACAATTATACATATGCTGCAATTACGTGTTCTACTCGCTAATCCACAGCCTCCTTTCAAATTTCCTCGATTTTTCGTGCCGACTTCCGCCGCTTGGCATCGCGCGCTCGCGGGTGTAGGAAAAAATGTCCCCGGAAAAAAATGTTGCCGGAAAGAATGTCCCCGGAAAAACAGTCCCCGGACAAAATGTCCCCGAAAAAAAAAAAAGGCCCCAGGTGGAAAGTAGGAAAAAATGTCCCCAAAGGATTTTCTATCACTGGGTTTCCCTGATACTCATGGCCTTCAGGCGGTCCGGTCATATGTCCTTGGAAAAAAGGCACTGCGCGGCAAGTAGAAAACAATGGCCCCAACAAATAAGGAAATATACAATTCCGCAAAGTACTTACACATGGCGACACTGTTAGCGCGAACACGACATCGGCGTAATTTCACATTTTACTTGGAAAGAGTATTAGTGGGAACAAAATTTTACCGTCAGCATTATATCCACAAATAAGCACTCTCAGTACCTATAATAGCTTTAATGACAATTAACATTTCGTTTCTATAAGAAAAAGATTAAAAAAAAAAAAACTAGCGATCGCTTGTTCGTGCTAAGTGTCGCGCTTTTTACCCTATTTGTGAATGGTACACAAGTACTTCTCAAATTTCCTAAACACAATAATTTGGTTTTGGCTAGAAGTGTTATAAATGTTTAATTCACAATGAGAAACAAACAAAAACAGTTGAGAAGCAATGTTACAAAATCAGGAATGTAAGGACACACTCTAGATTCCTACGCAAAAGTCAAAAGCGGATCGTACGACAGTGGAACAAATGTCCCTCTGGGGCCATTTTTTCCTACTTTCCACCTGGGGCCTATTTTTCCGGGGAGATA
Source organism: Ixodes persulcatus (assembly GCA_013358835.2). NCBI lineage: Eukaryota > Metazoa > Arthropoda > Arachnida > Ixodida > Ixodidae > Ixodes > Ixodes persulcatus. Next base: position 773,472 of record JABSTQ010010989.1, read on the forward strand.
GTTTCCGGGGGACTTTTTTTCCGGGGACATTTTTTCCGGGGACGTTTATTCCGGACACATTACTTCCGGAACCCCGCGCTCGCGCGTGCGCAGAACGCTTTTCGGACAAGGTCCATTGGAATATATTCTTCTCATACTGCATGATCCCCATGTTATAGTTGTAACTGAGACTTGGCTACATAGTAATATTGCCGACTCCGAAGTATTTCCAAGGGCCTATACCGAGTTACGGAAGGACAGAGGGACTATAGTCGGTTGCAAGCTAAGAAAAAACCGGAAATGCCTCTCAGAGGAAAACGTAATCCTACGCCGAGAAACGCCAGCCAATCGTTTTCATGACGTCACGATTCCGTGGACCAATCGCGATCCTTTTGAAAAAAAAAAAAAAGCTCAACATGGCTGCTGGCCTTAGCAACGCGACGCTAGTTTCTCGTGACAATTATTCAGCTTTTTTGCACCGTGTTTTACGTGTCCGAGGTTACGCCACGAAATCTTAATGGTATCGGCTTGCGTTTGCAGCAGTTTTTGCGCGACAACGTGAGAATCCAGCGACGCTATCGCCAACGAAAATTTCGAAGCGGGCGCGAGGCTTAGAACTGCTGAGAGGTGAGAAGCTACGCCGGACGTCGTCTGCTTCGTTGGATTTCTGTCGCCTCTGCCCCACGTTGCTACTCAACATAGTACCGGCACCGCTGCTTCAATTCGCTGTGGTTTCCGCGGGGTGAGCTGAGATTGCCGTGCTTATAAGTGCTTCGCTTTCCCTCAATCGAAGGCGCTGGAAGACGGTATGTTAGACAGTATCTTGGACAGAAAATGAATTGGGAAGACGGTACATTGGACATGACTTTCTTTCTTTACTAAACAGCTATTTCGTTGACAAAAACGTATTCTAACTTATTTAAACGTCCTGAATGAATTAAATAAATATTGTAGTAGTTATATTATTGTGTAGTGCAGAAGACACGTTTATTGGAGGAAGAAAAAGCAACGTTGCTAGCGAACTACTTTCTCGACGGCGGAGGCACTTCAGATGGGCGCAATGCGCTTGTGGGTGGAGCTAAAAGATTGTTCTCAGGTTGCATCCGACTATAGAGGGACTAATGCAACGCAATTCTCAATTCGCAATTCTTTAGAAGAATTGCGTTGCAATTCTCCTAAAGGATTCTCTGAAGTGTGAGCCTGGTATTGACGACCATGAGAGCGTATGGTGTAAACTGCTCCTTGACGAGATGGTCTTCCTAATTGGTGGCTTGTATAGACGATCATTTAACAACGCTTGTGAAAAACAGAGCTAAACATATTCTAACGGGCGACTTTAACCTGACACAAATTGATTGGCACGAACTAAGTCCAGGCAGTGCGGATATATCACATGGAGAATATTTGTTTGATTTTATTTTCGTTTGTTTCTGTTGTTTTTTGCTTTTTGAAATTTATGTGTTTTCTCTAGGGGGCAGTCTGGTCCCTAACTGCAATTTCTTTTTTGTGTTTATGCGCACATTTGAAAACCTCTGTTACAAAGTGTTGTTTATGCTGTATGATAAATTGTATAATGCAGCCTTATATTATATGTACGCGTTTGTGTTCATGTATTTTGCCGAATGTATTACTATTATATTTATTATGTATGCTATCCCTCCTGCTTGGGCCCATGTGGGACCTGCAGCATATGTAAATAAAATAAATAAATATAATGATTAAATCTGGACTGACACAGGTAGTTAACAAACCAACCACAATTCAAGGATCAAACCAGTCTGTATTAGATATCTGCCTGGTATCAGATTACTTTTTGAATTACAAAGTGTGTGTAGAGGATAGAATTTCAGATCATAAAATGGTTATCTTGAGATTACAGTTAGGCAGTCTACGGTTTCAGAAAACGAACCCTAAAATTGTTTAGGATTTCACATGAGACCACGACACATGCATATTAGATTATCTTGAACTATTTTTAGACAACATAGATAAGAATAATGGCGTTGATTATTTATGGGGCTAATTTACAAAAGCAGTCACCTACTGTCTTGCAAGACTTGTTCCGAAAAAAAAAAAAAGAAAAAGAAACAAGTCTAATCCACAGATAACACGGGACATAATTCACCTTAAGCGTAAACTAAAACAGAAAGCAGAAAGCTAAAGAAAGCAGATAAATAAGAACGCTCTAGAGATTGCTAAACTAAGCCGTGAAGTACGATCAAAGGTCAAGGCTGCTAGAACCGAGTTCTTTTTGACTACCTTGAACGATTACTTAAGAGATTCGCCACGCAGACTCTGGCAGTATTTGTCATGTAAGGAGCCTATAGTTAACGAAATCATAAAGGATGGAAAAGTATACAGCAATATAACAATTGTGGCGACTGAATTTGATAAGTTTTTTTCATTCTGTTTTTACCGAAGATAATAATCGTAAAAGTGTCATAACTAATATTACTGGTTTGCTTGAAACAGGGATTCTAGTCTCCTATGAGGGTGTTCTTTCTATGCTACTGAATATCGATGTAAAAAAGCACTGGGTCCAGATAACATTCCAAATGAAGTTTTGAGGCGCTACTGAGAGTTTTTAGTACTTAATTTTCGAGCGTTATTGAGTCAGAGGAGGCTACCTAAGGACTGGTTACTTGCGCGAGTAGTCCTAATTCATAAGTCCGGAAGTCGACTTGATGTTGGAAATTATCGGCCGATATACCTCTTACTTCTTCCGCTTGCAAACTCCTCGAACATATTATTTGTAAATATCTCACAGAGATCATCGAACAAAATGTCCTGTTCTACGAAAGACAACATGGATTTAGACGAAAGTTAGCAACTGTCACCCAGTTATTTGAAGCGACTCATTATTTCGGATCTGTTTTAACTGAACGGGGGCAACTAGACGTGATGTCAATTGATCTGTCAAAGCGTTTGACCGAGTCACGCCCTCGAAGCCGTTAAAAAATGTTTGGATTTAAGGGTAAGTACGCCTATTGTTTCTTGGATCTAATCTTACTTGTCAAACCGATTTTCATTTGTTGAGATCACGGGGGAAACTTCCACGTTACTGCCAGTCACTTCCGGTGTGCCCCATGGCTCGGTTTTGTGGCCAATTTTGTTTCTTGCGTACATAAATGACATTGGAAATAGAATTCATCCATCCGTTCAAGTCCGCCTTTTTACAGACGATCGTGTAATGTACATAAAAGTTAATTCACAAAGGGGCCAATTGCTACTAAATGACTCCTTAATGACTATGCACGAGTGGTGTCACAAATGGGATATGAGTATAAATTTTGAAAATACAATTTTTGTAACAATCACAAAGAAGAGGTTGCCTAGCATATTTCCGTATTCTTACGATGACGCACTTTTGCAACAATCCGAAATTTTTAAATACCTAGGAATCAGAATTTATAACGATTTAAACTGGAAGATCCTTATAGAGAATGTCTCTAGTGCGGCTTTGCGAAAACATGGGTTTTTAAGACGGGCACTCAAAAAACAAAGCCTGAAGTTAAATTTTGTGCGTATAAGAATCTGGTTTGACCATCTTTTGAATACGCGTACGTGATCTGGGATTCATATGCCAAGTATCAGATAGAACAACTTGAGCGTATCCAGCGGCGTCCTGTAAGATTCCTTTATTCAGAGTATCGCCGCACGGAATCGCTAACAGAACTATTAAAAAAAGCGGGGCTGCCAACCTTGAGTCAGCGGAGAAAAATTGGAAGGTTAAATTTTTTTTATCATCTCTACAATGGGAATTATAACATCAGTTCGAGTGACTATATGCAGATTCCTGGTAGAAGGTCACCGGGAGTTAATGACAAGTTTGGAGCCAAGCCGTATTTCCAAAATCTCGATGTTTTTAAGTATTCTTTTCCCGTAAAAACAATTGAGGAGTGGAATAGTTTGGAATGGCGACCTCTTTGTTGGGATTGACGATGCCGATAAGTTTGAAAGTGTATTATTTGATTTGTATCCAGACACATGCTAGTATTCTTTCGTGGTGATGACTTTAGGTGGTATTGTTCAAACGAAATTGTACTCAGATGATTGTATTGTTGTGATTGTTCTTGATCATTGTTTTTTTTATTTCTGTTGTTTTATTGTTGTACACTCCTGAAACAGCCCGAAAGGGCTTTCAGTCTTGTTAGTAAATAAATAAATAAACATATAAATAAATAAATAAATAAATAAATAAATAAACTCTCCTATAATTCACCCAGAAGCGTGCGTCGTAACTCCCGTTTTTTTTTTAGTCTGTGCGTTTGTGTTGCCACTACACTTCATTTAACTTTAAGGCTACATTCACTTCGGTGTTCGAATTTCAACCGCGAAGCGGATACGCTCGCTTTCATCATCAACCGCGCGTGAATTTGTATTGCACCTTTAAGCAACCGCGTTCACAGTTGCTGAAACTGCCAACGTGGTTGCGTTCGCTGTTAAACGCAAATTTCTTGCGTTTCATAATGAACGATAAGATGCCGTGTATTACCGTGTTTGTTCAGAGTGAAATCATTAAATAAAAAAGAAACTCGTTCATTCAGTGTAAATTTAAGATGGTATTTTATTTCCCTACTTGATTATCCTGCTCAGAGTAGCCGACCGAAGCAGACCGTTTTGGTTAACCCATGGTTGAGATAACCCCGAGTCTGCGGGTAAACGACATGACACTAAAAAGTCTCTAGAGACTTTTTAGTGTCGTGTCGTTTACCCGCAGTCTCGGGGTTATCTCAACCATGTGCAATGTACACCAGCTCGTTTGCGCCCTTACATTTTGTTCATTGGTTAACCCCTCTGTTGTGTCATTCTTTTGCTCTTATACTGCTTCTAGCATATTTTGCAACAGATATTTAAAATGCCTCATCCTGAATTGCGAGTAAAGTGTTCATGTCAAGTTGTCCATCCCAAAACCTGATAAAAGAAATTGTTGAATTTTGTCGCGATTGCTGTTGCCATTCAAGTCACGCCACGGGGATCGCCCATAGAGAATGGCGCCTGCCTCGGAAATATAAACTCGCGCATTTTCAATGCAGTTTCCTATTTTTGGGGGTGTACTAGATATTTTGACTTGTTTACACTTTCTTTCGTGCACATATCGGTCATACAAGAGTTTCCCATCAATTATTAGATGCTAAGAAAAGCTTAGACTTCAAGAAAAAAAAAAACATAATATTCCTACGCACCATGCTGTCATCAACTTAGCGAATAACTAGGCTGGGTATTTTATGCATGCATTGTGCAAACAATTTTGGAATTCCCCAGAAATTTCTAGAGCTAGTGACAATTGTTGTTTTTATTTCTACATTAAATGCATTTTCTATTTGTTTTCGGGATGTCGAAGCAAGCCAAGCTTTATTTTCGTTCACAGAAACTCCGCACACATTTCTCAGATGTGATAGCTCAGATAGGCATTTGCTAGGCGAAAGCACATTGATTTAAACATTTAAACTCCGTGCCGCATTTCATCGACATTTCTGTTTCTTTTTACACACACTATTTTTTAGAGTAACTTAGATTTGTGATCGGTTGCAAAAACGTCTCCCGTCAAAAAAGAAGGAGGGGGGGGGGGGGAGCATGTATCGGAATGTACTTAAAATATGACCAGCACAGCACACTAAAAATGTTTTTGTCATGTTCAGTGACCCAACGCAGCTCTCATTTAGTTTTATTTATTTAATGAGGTGAATTTTTTATCCGATACAAAAATGTTTTACAACTGTGGTATGTACATTTGAATATGAAAAATTACTATTTCCACAATACTGTGTCATTTAGGTCTCAGTTGGAATTTAAAATTTTCTAAACGTCTTTAATTTCTTGATGAAAAGTATTTTAAGGACCTGGCGCAAAAATAATCTACGAGATGGTTGAAAGATGATAAAGCAACGAAGTTGAAAAAAAAAAAAAAAAACAATTAATGAAATAGCGGTAAGTGGACATCCGGAACGCTCGGCGTTCCCCTCGCCTTCTTACTGTTACCATAGCTTTTTTTGTTCTTTTCTGGAAGCCATCTTTTGTAAATTGCGGGACACTTTGTGCAAATATGGAACCACCTACACTGGCATCCTGCCAGTCTTTTCTGACAGAAAATTAAACGAGAGGGCGGTGACAAATGTCGTGAGAAGACAGAAAAGATGCCAGTGCCACGGCCGCTTGATAAGGGACTCCTCTTGGGAGCGGCCTGCCGTATGTCTCTCGCGCCGCCGGTGAGAGCGATAGTTCTACTTTACCCCGCAGCGCCAGCCGTGGCGCTCGTTATCGGCGAGAGAGGCGCAGTCCGCCCGGCGCGGCCCGGTGTGGATAGGGTGCCTACATGTTTCCGCTCCGATTCCGGAGCGGCAGAAACATGTAGGCACCCTAGGTGTGGCTATTTAGATTGTTTTTCGTGAAGCGGCAAGTCTCATTTGAAACAAGTGCCAGATTGCATGAATGATGTGACAAATCTGTGTCGAATAGAAGCACATAATTCTTTCTGCGAGGAGCTCACTCAGTTGCAGACTGCGCGTTAGAGCCGCATTCAGCTGACAGTATGAGCGAATTGTCGTTTTCTTGTTCCCGTCCCCGTTTATATTACCACTGTAATGAGTTATAGTTGGATATAGCTAGGCCGTATGATTTCCGATTTTAACCGATGCTCGAGCACGCTCGAGCTGTGCCTTTTATTTATCTGTGAGGGACAATAAGAAAGGGATTCCTCGTGCATAACTTCTGCAATATAAACTTCATTGTTCACGAACAGATCAAGGGAGTCATATAGTTTGCAAGCGGAATACCTTTCGGGAAAGAGGCTTCCGCGAAAGTCTCAATATATTCTCTAGAGGGCTGTTTAGGTCACCAGCCGAGTTAGCCAGAAGAGGTCTGACGAGCTTCCCGAGAAAAAGCTCGCAGAGTTCTTAGCTGTGGTACCGGTCTCTGCAGTTAGTACACCACATCAGCGGGCAGTCCATAAGGTGTGGAAGCTCAGCGCTCGAGAGAACCTTGCCAATCCGTCCAGAACGACGAATCTCTGCTAACTGTAGAGCCCTCTCGACAAAGGTGCAGACGAGCTTGCACGGCCAGACAGCTTCAGGTCGTGGATAGCTGAGTCCTCTTTGGTCAAGGCTAAACACGAACTGATCTTCTCCGTCACGAGATTCATTTCCCTTAAGTTACAGCTTGCATTCTGGACACGTCACCTGCAAAGTTGAGCGGGTTCTACACATTAGCCTTCCTTGCTTAAATCTGTCTTGAAATTCGTCGCAGGTTTGTCGCAGTTTTTTAATTCGCTCGTTCAGTCGTTTGGCTTGCATTTGAAGGCGGTGCGCGTTTTTCTTGGCATCTTCCATGAAGCCTATAGCTGTCAAATTGAATGACGTCTGACATTCTTCCACTTCAAGCTCTTTTTGCAGGCAAGGTTCAATAGCCACGCACTCATCAACAGCTCGTCTTCTTTCTGCATGGGACTGCATTTTGCGTTGTCGGCTTCTACCGCTCGCATGCGACGTGGACGCGTTAGGTGGCACACGAACAAGCGGTCTGCGTTTCTTTGAACCTGCTGGTTGCATGTACAACGAATACAATGGGAATTGAGTCGGCACCGCTGTCGGTCGCAGTACCTTCCGCTTCATCCCTACCTTGTAGTCCTCCGCCTTAAATGCCTATATGTACAACCTCGGCTTTCTGCAGGGAAGATAATCGACATAGCGCTCCCCTCTCCTAAGCTGCGAGGGGGAGCCAGGTTGGGGCAAGGTAAAATGTGAAGAGGATATAGGAAAGGAGGTGACGGGCAAAAGTGGAAAGCGCGAAGTGTACGTCGGCCTTTAAAATGAAGGGAGCGCACGACGCTCCTGGAGCTTGGTTGCCACTGGCTGCCCTTCTCGCTGCCTTCTCGCGAAATGTTCTTCAACCAGGCATCCCAATATTTCTCTCTAGACGGAAGCTCGTGATAGCAGAGTTCCGGATCTCTCGCAGCATTTGACTTACAACGCGGCACGCAACAGTTTTTAGGCATCGCGTGCTCCGTAACCCATCTGCACACTTTAAAACTGTGCAGAGACAGACAAAAGACGGCTGTCCACGTCTCTTTTTTCTCATCCATCAGTGGTTATCGCCATGAAACTATAGAAACGAGCAAAAAAACGATCGAAAGCACAAACCACGCATGTGAGCACAGGGTAAAACTGCGATATTTTCTCCGCGCAAAGTGGTGCAAAGGTGGGGGACAAGCGATTTTTGCGGCCTTTTGCAAGCGCGACAGCGCCTCGGTATCGGCGAAGCCAATGACGGGCAGATATTTTCTCTGGGTCGCGAAGCAAGAGCGCGTTGGGCGCCTTTTCTATACTCCTTTTCACCCTATGATGTACCGCAGGAAAGGCTACAAGCGCGAGCTCCTTGCTCTATAAGGCACATCTCGGCGGCACAAGCTCTCGTGCGTTAAGAGTAGCTCCCAACGCTATGAGCTCGCGCTTCTAGCCTTGTCTGCGGTACAACATAAGGTGAAACGGAGTATAGCTTTCAGCTCACGAGACCACTCGCCGATGTGCAGCGCCTCCACGGCAGATGGGAGAAGTTCTCCTCTCACGCGCGCTCTTTTGTTTTCGGAAAAAATCGGCAGGCCGCACCAACAGGGGGGATCGAGAGGCCGTGCCAGTGCAGGTGGTTCTATATTTGCACAAAGTGTCCCGCAATTTATAAAAGGTGGCTGTTAGACACAGGGTTGGTGTAGTGTTCTCAGCCCCGATATAAACTTTCAAAGATATGCTCCGCGATGGCAAAACGAAAGTTTGTAACGTGCTCAAAAAAAAAAAAACAAAAAGAACATGTAACAAGATACAGCGAATGCGTGACTAAGGTGGCTTATGAGATTCCGTTTAGTTGCAGCCAAGTTTACATCGGTCAGACCAGCCGATGCTTTAATGAAAGAGTACGGGAACACAAGCTAGCCGTATACGCAATAATTCGGGCGGTCATCTTGCAGAGCACTGCAAACGATGTGGGTGAGAACCTTTCTTAGAGCACACAAGGTTTATTAAGAGAGGGATTGAGAAGATAGAAAGGGAAATAATCGAAGCTTTCTGTATACACAAATCGGCCGACAAATGCGTAAGCATGCCATCCCTTTATCTACTAAAGAAAGACATATTGTTTCTTAAGGGCTGTGTGTAATGAGCGATAGGAACCTTTATCAGTTGGATGTGTTTAGGCGATGGGGATCGAAAGTTTGACGATGCTTTGTGTTTCATTAAATCAGTTGGAAGTTGGGGCCTGTCCATGTCGTAGATGTGTTTTTATCGTCCTGTTTTGTTCGCGTCTTTTAACCTTTTAATTTATAAAATTTTATGTGAGGAAACGTATCACATCCTTACGTTTAGTAAGTGTAACATGTTTTAGAGTGTACAAAAAGAACATGATGTAGGTGTGACAGCGCGTAACAACGAGGACTAAGAAAATAACACACAACACAGGGTGAGCGCTCGCCCTGTGTTTTGTAGTACTGTAGTATCCCTCCTCGCTTCATCCGGTTTTCGGCGACCTCGGTGCTCGTGAGCTTTGACGTCACACGCCACCTGTCAATACTGTCCATCTGTGCTGCCGGGCCCTCGTATCCTTGGACGTTTTCCAAAATTTACCCGATCTTACTCCAGTGTAAGTGTTTCGGACCTTTGCGTTCGAAAACCTACCCGAGTCTAGCGTCGTTCTATCTGTGCTTTCACGTGGCACGACCCGCCGGAGTAGCTCGGATCTATTTGGGTAAGATTTCGAACACAGCCCTTCTCTTTCTCGTTCTGGGGACCTGAAGAGCAGCGGAGGCTTCTTCTTCTTGAGCGTTATGAATAAGATGGGGGAGGGAGAGAGGGCCAATTGTGGATGCGCACCTGGCGCGTTTGTCACTGGCTCGGCAGCGGAGGCCTTGAGCGATTGACCAACAGCCAGCAGAGCTTGTGAGTGGCTGTCCGGATCCACGTGATGAGCATGCTCAAGGCACCCCGTAGAGGACCAACACCTCCTAGGTAACAAAGCCGCAGTGCTGACAGAGATGTCGTCACAGATTGGACACGACGATTGCGTAGAGGTTCGGCTCAAACTTGACTCGAAACCGAGCGCCGTCATTGGTTCAAGTCGGGGGAAACCAAGGCACATGAGCGCATCTCTAGGGTAAACAAACGCACGAGGTGCGCAAAGAGCAGACGAACTTGCGCGTTTCTTAAGATGTCAGTTACCATAGCGGCGCTTTTGATGCTGAGAAAGCGCAGAAGCATATGCCGAGTAGCTCCCCCGTCGAAAGAACTCGAGAACCGCAATGGACGTACTTCCTGGGTCACACAAACCCTGGATTTTACTTGGTTCTTTCCAGCCTTTGAGTGCTGCCGACGAGCCGACTTCTCGAGCGGCGGATCGTTTTAACTCCGAATAAAGACGGGTATATGTAAAAAAAAAAAAAAAAAAAAATCGAGCACCAACTGATGCTCCTTTGGGTGGCCGACTACTCCTGTAGGAGCGGTGGATTAAGGCGCGAGAGAATTCGAGCGAGCTGAAAAACACCGCTTCCGCACTCGTCATGGATCTCGGTCCAGATTTCGATCGGGAAATGCGTCACGCAAAGCCGTCCTATACTGTGTGCTTTGACTTTTAATAGTACAGGTACCTGTGGCGATAAATATTACGTAAAGAAATATGAGAAAGAGCAGCTATGAACTAAGCGCAAAAAATACTTCCAATACGTCGAAGCGTCTTGGTTTACGAAGAATACTTAACAAAACTACTCGTTGTCACCTTAAGAAAAAACCAAAAACAACAAGCTTTGCGCATTGCTCTTACGCGGCGCGAAGTAGTTCTTACAATACTTGTTTGTCGGAGGAACAAGCGATGCCGTTTGGCGTTTGAAATGTGCATAACACAGTCTAAAAGGCACCTATATATGCCTTAATTCTCCAGATGAAAATAGGAATTAACAATGCTTCGATATATATATTTGTGTTTATTATGTTTCTTGAGGTTAAAACAATTATACGTGACAACTGATGGCGAGTAACGAGCATATTATCATCGCATCGCAGCCAATGAAATTGCGAAATTAGCGATAGATACGCGGAAAAAACCATTGGCGAAGCAAGAAACTTGCTCCGTGATTGATTTGAAAAAAAAAAAAAGCCACATATCTGTCCTTTCTTAAACTGTCAGGGACTATGGACGTCCAAATGTAGAATTTCGAGCATAATAATTAACGAAAGTAAAATTCTTTCTCAACGTAGAGCAGTGGGAGTGAATACCGGCCAAATATGCGTGGTACGGAGCGAGATACCGGCTACGCCTTGTCTTTCATAACACTCGAGTGCTTTTTATAGAAGCTTGTTTTTTTTTTTTTTTTATGGCATATTGTTTTTTGGGCTTTAGCCAATGAAAATGATCAGTTCCAGAAGAAAAGACGTCCTAGCAAACTTGCAGCAATAGAAATACAGGGGCACTCTTTTTTCTTCCAAAAGGGAGGAGGGGGGGGGGTTGCATTTTCGGGTCCCCACCAAGCCCCTAAAATTTGACCAGCCAAAATGGTTAATCGTCCCCATAAATGTGACGTCACCGCTCCAAACAAGCCGTTGCTAGGGGCGTTGTTATGGACAAATACGTGGAAGTGAATTACGCTCTGAAAAAGCGGTCAGACAAAAATCGGACGTAAAATTTAAACTCCTAAACATAATAGATAAAGGAAGCCTATATTTCACACTTGCCACGAGAGAATTTTGCCGAGACTCGGCTGTTTTTGAAATATTTGCGACAGCAACTTCCGGGGCGTCTCGAGATGCTTGTTGCAGACTACAAATGCATGACGAACCCACACGAAATGACTGAAATATGCCGTCTGCAACAGTTTGAATCGTTTCACAATGATACAAGTTTGATTTTGTATCTATTTGTATCATGGTAGGCCTAAGAAAACTAATCATGTTTATAAAAATGAATTGCATTGCCGTGCGATACGGGATACTGTATGACCAAACTTATCATACGCATGGAGATCTGCTAAAAATATAGCGAGAAAAGCAACTCTTAAGAACATATCAAAGCAGCGTCGGGCCATCTCTTCGGTTTTTCATTTAGCGTGCATTGTAATGAAAGATCAATTATTTTTACCCTAACCTGAGCGCTTCGAGACCCCAAACTTCGCTTGCCAGGCTCGCTCTATGGGTGTGCTTTGTACCTGCCTTGTAATCATCAAACTGAGAAACGTTTCGCTCATTGTTCTTGATGCATAAGCAACTCGCCTGTACTCTTCATTGTGTTGCTTCTGACGGAGTACTGCACTAATTCCAAAGGTCGAGGCATCAGTAGATAGTACAGTACGCTTCGTGGTTTCAAAAACGGCTAGCACCGGACCCGATGTGAGTGCCAGCTTTAACCTTAAAAAAAGAATCACTGCTGGTCTTCTCCCAAGATAGAGTGATTCTTTGAGTTGAGAAGTTCAAAAAGAAGGTATGACTTGGGAAAGTCATGGCATGAACTTTCCAAGGTTGTTTATTATACTTTTGTTGCGTCAAAGTGGATTCCTTGATCAATAACTTGTCCCAAGACTTGACGCGCGTGACTCCAAATTGGCACTTGTTTACGCGGAGGGTGATGCTAATTTGTTGAAGACGCGATGGGACAGCCCGAAGTCTGTCGTCGTATTCTTGTTTGGCGCATCCATAGACAAGAATGTTGTCCATATTACACACGTGTCCTTCGAAGTCGCTCAGGACTTGACTCAATCTTGCGTTGATCAAACCCCGGAGCGGATGTTATACCGAATGTCAAACGTTTAAACTTGTATCTTCCAAAAGGTGTAATAAACGTAGTCACATCTGTGATTCTTTGGCAAGTTTGAACTGCCCGAATCCTGAGTTTGCGTCCATTTTAGAAAAATATTTCGCTCCACCCAGCTGTCACAGTACATGCTCATTGACTCGAAGGGGGGCAGCTCTCTCTCTCTCTACGTACATGTTGAATCCGGAATGCCCACACAGATTCTGAACTTTCCATCTGGATTCTATCACCATGGCGGAAGATCAGTCAGTTGGCTCTTCAACGGCTTCGATCACTTCTAGATTGACCCTGCATGTTGGTGGTTTATTCCTTGATATGGAAGCGGAATTCTTCTGGGCGACGCAAGAGAAAAAGGCACTGCATCGGCAAGGAGTTTTACTTTGTAAGCCCATGCAAAATCATGTGACCACGGCCATGAAAGAGTTATGGAAACTCTGTCTTCGGTTCGACTGTCGTGGGCCGAGCTGCGACGACCGCATTCACTCTTTTGACAACGCCCAGAATTTTGCTGTTGCCTCTGGATGGTGGTGGTGATGATGATGATGATGGTAATAATAATAATAATAATAATAATAATAATAATAATAATAATAATAATAATAATAATAATAATAATAATATCTTTATTGCGTGTTCAAGAACAGCCAGTACCCTTTTTGTTGAAACACGAGGAAATCATTGAGACAAAGAAAAAACAAGAGAGGGAAATCAAGGCGTAAAGAGACATAAAAAGCGACACGAGGGCTATGAGACAAAATAAGTGAAGACAAGCATTAATGCAGACAAATACACATCCAATCAGTCCACAGGAGTACATTCACCAATTCGCTCCAGGAACAACCGTGGCAAAAAAAATAAAAATAAAATCAAGAGCACCATCAATTGCGTTACAGTAGCCTTAATGGCGCGCAAAGACTTGAAATGCTGTCGTTGAATATGTCTAGCTTTTTGGCGAAGTCATAGTATTTCAGTTGGATGCGGGAGACAGAGTTCAACATATTTGCCGCAGGGGAATAAAATGAGCTACTAGACATAGTGCTGTAGTGGATCACAGGGAACGAAATAGAAGGTAAAATCTCAGAAGAATCAGTCTTGCCGTGTAAACATTTGAAGAGAAATAAAATGTCAGCAGAGAGCCTGCGGTGATACAAAGATTTGATGTTGTAGTAGCTACATACACAAATATTAACTACGAGGGGCGTTAATAAAGTTCGTATTATCGGCACAAAAATTTGAAAAAAAAAGGAACAAAACAGGCATCAACATGAGCGCGCGTCCCTCTAGTTTCCGCACAGTATAAACATCGCATGCTATAGTAGCTCGGAACGCCGATAGGGAGTCGAAACAAAAATGGCACCGCCCGTCGGTGCCAAGCACATTGAGTGATCCGTTTTTTTTTCATTTGAAGGGAAGAAATGCCAAGGATATTCATTCCAATCTGGGAGCGTTGTTCGGGGACAACACCCCAGTTTATGACACTTTGGTTAAATGGCGCAGACGCTTCCCAGTGTGGCGAAATAAGAGAAAAGCATTTCAAGGACGGCGACCAAGTTATTGCTGAAGTGGAGCGATTCCTGAACCCTCATAACCAGGAGTTCTATAACAATGACCTCCGGCATGTGGTGCATTGCTAAAAAAGTGGGTAACTTTTGGTGGCGAATATGTAGGGAAAGTCTCAACTCCTACTCGAGTTTGATTGCTGAATCTCTATTCCTTCGTGACAATAATACGAACGTTATGAACGCCCCTCGTATATGGCTCGTTTTTCAAGTAGCGGTAGTTAAGAATGTAGGCTAATTTCTTTTGAACGCGGTCAAGTAAAGCTTCATAGGATCTCGCCAGCCCGTTCCAGACTACAGATGCATATTCCAAGTGGGATTCCTAAAGACTTTTAAAGAGTGTGATAAATATAAAAGGTTGCAGGAATTCACTCGTTATACAGCTGACCACTCCTAGCGTTCTCATAGCAGTAACAAATGTTGTCTCCACATGCGAGCAAACATTTAGATTTGATTTGAATCAAAGTAAACGCCCAGATCTCAAATTGTTTGAGTACGCGAAGTTCTCAGACTCATTTTCGTAGGGGAACATAATTTGTCCCGCTTTTCGACTGTAGGTGACAACTTTCGTTTTTGTTCTATTGAGCACTAAATTATTGACCGAGCACCTGTCTCCAGTTTTGTCTATATTTCCCTTCAGCTTGTGGCAGTCCTCCCCTGTCTGTATTTTTCTAAATATCTTCGTGTCATCCGCAAACTGAAAAACGAATGAGTAGGATAGGCATGACTCCACTACATCATTGACAGTATGAACAATAGGGGTCCCAGAACCTAGCCCTGGGGACACCAGAAGTGGCGTGATATGGAGAAGAGTATACACCCTCAATTCTAACTCTATTCTGGAGGCCTCATAGATAAAAAGAAAACCAAGCAAGCATTGATCTTCTCACTCCCATTCGCTGTAATTTGTTGAAGAGAAGATTATGGTCTACTAAATCGAATGCCTTGTTCAGGTCAAAATAAATTGCATCAAGCTGACAACGATTACTCACAATGGGCACAGCGATATTGATAAAACACGTTAAATTGGTTACTTTAGACCAACCCGTCATAAAGCCGTGCTGACATGCGACAATCATGTTTCTAAAAACGTAAGACATATAAGTGCACCACAGCTTCAAAAACCTTCAAAAACACACAAAGTAACGACACAAGTGGGTAGTTTGAGGCCTCCGACTTTTTCCCAGATTTATAAACAGGTACAACGTTAGATATTTTCCATAACTCTGGAAACACAGAAGATCTGACTGACGTGATAAAGACAGTTGCCAGGGTAGGTGCGAACAGCTCCGCGTAGACCGTAACAATGAGACCAGGAATATTGTCGGGACCCACCGACATTGAATTACTGAGCTTCTTTATGGCAACCAGGACATCTGACACCGTAATATCGACCTAGAAAAGACATCGAGGGAGATATCCCCTTCATCGGACAATCCCGCTTACTGTAGCATTTGTAAACGAAACTAAAATTAGCTGCAAACGTGCTTGCGATATTCGCTGGGGCACTAATAAATCGCCCGCAGCTCAGGAGAGCTGCGGCACCGTAGAAAGGCAACAGCCCGCACCATGAGGTCCCGCGGTGCCGCGTCTAGTGGTGGTGATAATGGGATGATATAATGTACAAGATGAAAGTGATGGTGATCATGTGGTGATTTAATATACAAGATGAAAGTGATGATGATTATGATATGCGCGTTAGGCCTAGCAGCGGTCTTCGCGGTGGTGGTTTTCGCGGGGCTGCCATGGGCTGCTTACTTCTAGCAGACCGGTCTCAAGAGCCTGGAGAGGGCTCTTCGCGTGTCCGACTTGGAGACGAGCCGGCTGATATCAGTGGGGTCCGGAACTCAGATACCACGTAGATGTATGTCGTTGTCAATTTGTCGTGGAACCTGAGTTGTGTTTCCAGCACTCCGATGACTGATAGCTTTTCTTGGCTGGGCCATCTCAGGTCCCATGTCGGATTCATCAGGGCTATGTGAATTAGGAATATCTTGTATACGTTATCAGGAATAGCTCCAATATTGTCACCTGTGTCTATTTTAAATGTGATAAGAGTGTTTTTGACCTCCACAGTCACATTCCAAGTGTGTGATCCTTTGGTCTGAAGGACTCCAAAAAATATGTTTCCTCAAGTGCACATTCGGTCACTTCGCAAACACGTATGGAGCTTCTGCAAACGGTTGTGAAGTGGCCAAGCTTCTGACATTTGTTACACTTCGGTTTTCAACCTGGACAATTCTCTTTGGAGTGTTTCTCCCTGCCACACCAGTAACACAACTGCTGAGTGTTCTTTCTCGAGGAGGTCGTTGTCTCGGATCTCTAAACTCTGTTGACGTTGCCGGCGCTGTGTAGAGTAGCTTGTTGGTTTTTTATTCAAATTCAAATTCAAATTCAAATGCAGTTTATTTTCGTCTATAGTATCCAGTGGTCTCAAACTCATTTGAGTGTGGGGGCCAGATATCCCACACCTGAGAGGCCGAGGGCCATCGTATTATAGGAAGAAGGAGGGGGGGGGGGGGGGGGTCGTTCAGAAGATTTTAAAGAGAACAAACCTCGGGGGTCCATTTTGGTTTTTGGAAACACGCTGTGGTTTGCCAGTGATGTCTTTAGATTTCATTTGTTTATATGGCTACTTTGGCCCTGGCCAGATGTGATAACATGAATTAAGATGACGCGCACCGCCAACGTGCTTGCATTATTAATAGAACAAGAAAGCAAATACACTGTCGTTTCTGTTGCTCAATTCAGTCAGGAATTAACCAAGCTCAACATGTCTCTAAAAACAATGAATTAATTTGACAGTTCTTGCTTTCCTGACGATTTTTATTAAAACATCCAGAACAAAAACTTGCCTTTTAATGGAGAAATTTTTTTAATGCGAGAATAACGAGCTCGTAGCTTTATCTTTGGCAGTTGCTCGTGCTGATCGAGAGTTCGCGCAGCCGAGATCCATCATTCAACGAATAGCTCGCGCTTGCGGCCCAGTATCGAAACTGTTGTGCATTACAAAAACCGGTATGCCAAAAAAAAAAAAAGCAAAACAAAGGGCAAAAGATTACTGATCACCTATTCACAGATGTGAATAGGTGAAAAGAGCAGAGCTACCTTTCGAGCGAAAATGAATCGACGACATGAGGTCACTATGGCGCCTGCCATTTCTATACTCTGTTTCACCTTATGATGTACCGCAGGAAAGGCTACAAGCGCGAGCTCCTTGCTCTGGGGCACATCCCGGCGGCACAAGCTCTCGTGACTTAAGAGCAGCTGCCAACGCTATGAGCTCGCGGTTCTAGCCTTCGCTGCGGTACAACATAAGGTGAAACGAAGTTGGACATGGCAACCGGGACTCGTATACCCGGATGCCTGCGGGCCGCGTCCCAGCAAGTCGCGGGCCGCATGCGGCCCGCTGGCCGCGTGTTTGAGACCCCTGGATACAATAGTACAGGCGACGGAAGCGTGGGCAAAAAGTCAACATATGTTGGCTTGACGAGGCCGATCCCCCTTTCCTCGGCAGAAGCACACAGTCGATACAAAAATAAAAAAAAGATCTATCTATAAAATAACAATATAACGCAAATATATAACTTACAGATATGAAGAATGTCTCAGTGATACAGTTTGCACATGTCTCAATATGTTACATAAACATAGTTTTGTTGAAAAGTGGTGTTAGCGTTTCAACAGTGATGTTGTTTCTTAATAAGTTATTTTGTAATGATAGGAGGTTATGTCTTAACATCTGGGTTCCGTAATTGGTTCTGCATTGGAGTATTTTTCTGATTGGCGGGCCGTCGTTGTTGCTGACTCTAACGTCAAGGTTGCATCAAGTTGCACTTTATCAAATAGTTTCTGGTCTTGTACTCCCACAACAATGCGGTCCCGTATCATCTCGTTGCCGAGCTCTCCAAAATTGCGATATTTGGCCAGAGCAGGTAGATCATTGACGAAATCCCCGACTGGTTCACGTTTCTGTTTTGTTCTTGAATGAAATTTGCTTCGGTCATAAGTGATGTTGCGTAGAACAGTACAATGGTCTTCAAAAGCCCTGTTGGCAGCATCGTATTACAGTAGAAGCTCTGCAGTGAATCTAAGAAACGGCAGGATGTCTTCCGCTTTCTCGCCCATGCAGTTCATCAAGGTGCTTACCTGGTCGTATTGACGGCTACTGTTAAGTCAACTTATGATTCCGAATCGCTGAAAGCGTTAGATCCACCGAGGCCAGTCTTCAGGTTTGTGAAGTCGAACGGTTCTGGCGGTTGAAGGCAAAGTTTGGGGTGAAAGCCATATTGGGCGAAGTGGTTTCCGGTGGCGCCTTGTATTTTCGCGCTGACTTGATTGACGCCTAGACGGCTGTGGGCTGCAGGGTGTCTATGCCTGCACGAGACGCTTTCAGCTCTTTTCTCTTAATAGCAATCGTTAAAACTGCTGCCGCCATGTAGTATTCCTAGCCGGCGTGTCAGTCAAAGAATAAAGAGCCGCCGTCCATAATGTTTGCTCTACTTCCTATTTCTCTATTTTCCAGTCCAAGGGCTTATACAACGAAATCCTATTGATTCTTCAGTTTTAAGTTAGATCCCGAGCGTGCACGACTGAGAAGGAAAGCTTATCCGTGCTTCTAAAAGATTCGAGTTTACTCTCATCTTGTGTAAAAGATAAGGAGGCCAGAATGACCTTGCCGAGTCAGCCTCGCCCTAGCTCACCAACGAACATGTTAGGTCGAATGCTCGAGTTTCAAGTTTATAATAGATCAGGAGCCGAGCGCGGCTTTGTCGAGCTGTCACACCGACGCATCGTCGCTCGCTGGGGCCGCCGTCGACGCTCATCCTTTCTTTTGTTTCTAGGCACAAGTTCGCCGATTACATTTTTATTTTCTCTTTTACGCTTGTCGATCCGTTTTCATCTGTGAAAATACATGTCTGTTACGGACAGTTGTTTTGGTCACACAGATCTGCACTCACTGAAGCAACTTTGCTGCCAGATATCCTTAAAACGTGTGCTGGCCTGCACTTCTACCTTGATACACTTCACGTCGCCGTCGTCGTACATGGTCGTACATGATTCGGCTTCAACTTGTTTTCACCTTCTCAAATATTGCGGAAGCGAGCTCCACGGGAAGGCGTTCGTGCGCTCGCGCACCTCAAGCGTCGACCAAAGATGGGAACGGGCACTCTTCGCTTCCGAAATCCCACAAAAAGTTGACCCCGAGATTAGAAGTTTCGACGATCCTCACCAACCTCATTCACCTAGGTCGTGTAATTCTTCAGAAAGAACCCCTGAACCCACGACGCCAGTGTGTCGTCTGCTAGCAAGGCGAAACCGGTTGTGAATCTTTATTGCCGGTTTTTGTGATGACTTTACGGTACTGAAAATAGAGAAAGCCTTCATGATTAAATATTAAAAAAATACATAATGCTTACAAAAATGATTTATGTTTTTATAAGACAAATTTTAACCTCACGTTGAGTGTCTATGCATTTGACCATAACAACGGTCTTAGAAACTGTATGTTTGGAGCGGAGTGCCATGTTGTGATGTTATCAATTGCGCGGAGATTCCAAACGTCACAGTTATTGCACTTTTAGACGTGATGTGCATTATATCTTGACGAAAAACGTAAAATATATAGGAGTAGAAGACGTAATACAGCAATTGTTATTTGAAACCGCTGTCTGATGGCGCCCCCTGGTGTCTGCTCCAAGCGCGAAAAAAGGGGCGTGTCACGATCTTTGATTAGATTTTTAACAGAAAAATCCGCCGCGCATGAGCGTAGTCTAAAGTTTGTTAGGATGCTTAGAGCCCGTAGGTTGAATTAACACCACAAATAGACGATCTCGGAATCCAACTAAGTGCTGAACAGGTCCTTGAATTATAAAAAAAGAAAAAGACTGAATATTTTAAAGTAGGCACCTCAAAAATGATCGCTTAAGCTTTCTTTAGATTGCCTAAGCATGAGCATCGTGATCGCCAATTAAAATGTCGACGTAGCCCAGCCCGTCGCGGTGCGCCGAGAGAATGATAGCGCGAGAGCAGAGAGAAAAACTAGCAAAAGTGACGTCATCGTCGAGGTCAGATGAACCATGCTCGCAGGTGCTGGCTTGCGGATGCCGACGATGGCATCACGACGCTTTAGAAAGATAACGGGACGCAGAGAGGCCCGCAGTATGGCCCCGCAAAAATCGCTGCACGTGTTTCCTTTTTCATTAATAATAAATGCAATTTACGTATACATCTACACAAGTTAAGTGCGATAACTGAATTCACGGGACAAGAAAATATCGAAGTCCGCTCCATACTCGGATTGATAGAAAAGTCCTTCATCTTCCCTTTAAGTTATCAGTAACTGTGCATATCTCAATTATTCCGCGTATTTAATGTTAATTAGGCATGATTGTGAGTTTGAGATCTAGAAAAAAACGTTCAGCATTGCTTCACATCCGGTAATCGAAGGAAGTTATGCATCACGTTGAAAGACATACAAAATTATAATACACACTATTGTGTTTCTAGATATGACATGAATATGGTATTTTATCTTAGCTTGCCTTGTTTTTGCATTATGTGTTTCAATAAAGTGAAACAAAATAGATTGCGTTTTTTTTTTGTAGTCAATTGTTGTTCCCAATAGTATACCGTAAAAATGTTTAATTATAGTTAAAGCTCTCCGCGGATGACATTTTAATCATCCGCATTCGATCCGCATCCGCAGACTTTGTATTCGCATCTGAACCGCAACTAAAAAATCGGAAGCGCATCTTACCCGAAATCCGCTTGTTCATTTTAAACCATAAAATCAAACACTAAAAAAAAAAAGCATCTGGATGGCATTTTATAAGCCGTTTGCTTATCATTGTAGAATAACCCTCTCGAGCCAGAATGCGGTAAAGGTAATTTTATCGTATTTTCATCGTATTAATATTATAAGTGATCATCTTACGAGAGATACTTCGCGCAGCTAGAAAGATGATCGCAGTTATGAGATCGTCCTAGGAGCCTGCAACACTCTGCCCACAATATACGCTAAAAAAGCGTAACATTTTAATATTTTTTCTTTCTTTCTCGCTTTGCGACATTCACTTCAACCAGACACGCAATTTTTAAACATAAAATACAACAAAGGGCAGGCTACTAACATTGCGTAATTTTCTTTAGCGTACACAGTAAAGGAGTGGGAGAGAAAAGGTGATCACTCACCGCAGAGAAGTACAGGGTAAAATGAAAAAAATAAAATCCGGTTTTTTCGGTCGCATAAGTAAACTGCTGTAAAGGGGTGATTTGGGTCAGTTGGTTCATTGCAAGGGAAAACATAGGGCCGAGAAAAAACAGGGACTGAGAGGAAGGGAAACATGAAAATGCGCCCTGTCCCGTTTTTCATCTTCTTAGTCCCTGTATTTCTTCTGCGCTGTTTTTTTTTCTCGCATAAATAAACTACGCATTGCAGAAAGCTGAAACTCGGTGAGAATGTGAAGCAAGCGGTTTTGATAAAATACGGAAGTTTGAGCCCATGACGATATCTATAGGTCAAAAGATACAAAAGAAAAAAATATTCCTACTAGCCGGCGTTCATATTTAAGCCTAATATTTGTATTAATTTGAGGTTTGAGACTGTTGGCGCTTGTAGCATTTATTTCAGTAAAAACACTTGTTAGGTAGAAATATGATGTTGTTTCTTTCTTGCAGACCGAGGTTTTCTTCACTTTCGTAATTGCTACAGGTGCCACCCGTCTCCAATTTCAATTTGATGAATATTAGGCTTCGGTGGGCGTTGGCTTGTGAAGAAGTTTTGTTTTTGTTTTGTATATCTTGATCCAGGTAAGGTCATGTGCTCAAACTTTCGGATTTTATCACCACCACTAGCTTCATATTCTCGCCGAGTTTCAGCTTTCTGCGACGCGTAGTTTTTTTTTGTGCGGGCCAAGAAATCTGGTCTTATGTTCTCTCTGTATATCCGTGTACTCGTATATACCTAGTAAGACGCGAGAACACCGAGGGGGGAAGGCGCCTTCTTCTACTTCCTTGTGGCTTCTACATTTTGAGATTTCTTTGCCCAAAGGACGTTTTCAGTTCTCTTTCTGCAAAACAATAACATGCTTTCCCGGGACAATTGATGCCCCTGCATTTTTTTTTTATAAGGGCAGCATTTTTGGCGAGATAGAAAGATCTAAAGCAATCTTTGGTGAGAATCGGTCTTTCTTGGCATAAACAATATAAAAAAAATTTATCCCTAATTGCAAGCTTCCGCTCTGAGAAAATAATTTGCCCCCGCAAAAATATTCGATGATGCATTTTATAGTTTATCACTCACTTATTCACCATACACTCTGCGGTTGCATACGTTTATGGGCCGCATCGGCGAAAATCTAGACCCGGACGCGCGGATAACCGCATCTGATCTGCAATCCACCAAATCTATCCGCTGATGATCCGCGGGTAATCTGCAGATATGCAGGGCTCTACGTATAGTTTGTCGGAAAATTAATTACGAAACATTTCCGAATCAATTTACATCTTTGATACTTCGTTATTTCCAGGACATCTCAATGTTATGTCGGTGTACATCCTCATTTTAGGTTAACAAGGTTTAATTTGAGAACTACTGTTCATGCAAAACACCGCAAAATATGTGTGGTAGAAATGATCACACGCACTTTTAGTGCGAAAGCATTACCTGACCCAGGGAGCGAACCGGCGTTATCAGCTTTTGAAGCCGCACCAAATGGCACCATGATTCTCCTGTCCTACACTCTAAAAAAAAAAGGGAGGAGAAATGGAGGAAAAAGCGATGTTCCTCCCTGTCGCCAACGGAAGGGAGGAAGTCGCATTCGTTCCTCCATTTCACCGATTTAGATGCAGCGCCACCTGTTGGCGCCTGAAGAAGGGACGAAACGTTCCTCCCCCATGTTCGCGGCGGCAGCGGCCGTCGTCGAACCGCCGCTGCCGCCGCGAACATGTTTAATGGAGTTGGCGGCAACTTGAGGGTTTGGTTACCGTCACCTAGAGCAATCCCACTACTTCGCGTGCGCGGTGCTAGGAGAGAAAAAGCGGAGCTGTGGGGGCTATCGGAGGTAAACAAGGTTAACCAAAAAAAGCGAGGCGCGTAGCGCGGCGTGTGTCTCCCGAGAATCACGCCGTGTGTGCCCGCTTCGAGATCGCGCATGTTGATGGCGGACGAAGCCTTGCAGCTGCGATCAGTACAGGTTGCGACTTATCACTGGCATGGCAAGTACGACCACTTTCGTCGCGTTACTTGCTACATGACAAGTAGACATAGTAACCCTGGAACGAGGGAACAAAAATAGGACGGACAGACACGAAACTATGTCAATCTATCCTTAACCAGCTCGCCCACCTATTTGCTTTTACTTTAATAACAAGTAGGGCGCATAAGAAATAAATCTTCGTGATCGTGGATTTTTTTCTTTGCGTGATTACTCGAGTCGACCCGTCTCTACGTTACTAACCCCGTCACCTGCGAGGAACATATACTCTTGAAATAAAGTGTACGTACCATACAGCGAAAGGTAATCCGTGTGGCGTTTATTTCAGTTCTGTGTAAAACAGAACAACATATCCAGCCGATAGGAACGAGCACTGCGTTGCGGCGAGCGACTGCGTCCGACACACGTCGTAGTCCGTCAACATCGGGACCATGACCGGCTTGCGAGAACACGCGTTTTTTTTTTTTTTTTTCAAAAACTATAGCCCCGCACAAGAAATGACACTGAAATGACGACTCGGCGAAGGAACGAAGCAACGGATCCGGGAAACAAGGTCAACCATTCATTCGGGAAGAGTCCACTTGGAAGAAAGGGTAGTACAGATATTCCATTCTGGTTGCGGGGCAAAGCGGGGGAGGGTGGCCGAATCCGCAGTCTTGAAGGCATGAATGATTCACCACAGCGGACGGTTCACCGCCGCTCTTTTAGTTTGTGCGGCATCTCCTGATACCGTGTGCTACATATCAAATGACGCACTCGCAAAACCAAAGTAAAAAAGATTGTCGCACTTTTGTTTTTTTATGCGGCCGACTTGGTTCATTACCGCGCGGTTCCTCTTGTGTCGCGAGTGGAGCGCGGCTGTAGTACACGACCAAGCCAACCCGGCGTCAACAACCTGGATCTCAAGTCTACTCGTCGCAAACTTACTGGAAGTGCTTTTAAAAGAAGCAAGGATGAACATAAACTTACTTGATAATAAATTAAAATTCTATTTAGATAGCGACAGGAATAGAAGATTACTAACAATAGCTGTACAAACTTTTATTTTAGCTTTAGTGTCCGAAATAGTTGCATTGCGTTAGCTCTCGTAACGCTACATTCAGCACCAGGTTGCAAACATTCTCTAAAACATGAAAATGCGGCTCCGCTAAGGTATATATAGCGGAGGCCATACCCATAACGGATTGCTTATAGAGTTGCGAAAGTGACAGAACGATACACTAAAACTCTCAACGCGGGTTTTTTAACTTTCTGAGTTGGGCAATGTGATGTTTTCAAGCGGTTGCATTATATCACCAAAGACAGTATCATGTTAGTTGTTTGATGCGATACCATAGTCATAGTTCGTGGGTCCTTATCGCTCCCGGCACTTACTTTTTATAGGGAAAACGCTCCAGGTTAGAAAATTAAAACAACATTAAATTACTCTAATGCGGGTGACAAAGCATGACCCAGGATATGTTCTCTGCTGCTGCAACGAGCCTTGTTAAAACCAGTAATATTGTTTGTTCGAAAAATTGATTAGAGTACAGTAAAACCCGTTTAAAACAAACCCACATACAGCGAATTATTGTCGATATCGAACTCTCGAAAACTTTAAATAAAAATGCATGCAAAAAGCACTTTTTATAACGAACAACATATTGGCTATATCGAACTTTTTTTCCCCGGGAAGGCTTCCAAAAACGCGCAAAAAATCATCTTCTAGCCTGGCCCTTCCCCCCCCCCCCCCCCCCCCCCCCATTGAAAAAAAAGGTAAGGAAGAACGACAATTCCAAAAGCTCAAGTTGCGAACAAAATTGAGCGAAGAAAAGCGATTCAGAAGGGGAGAAAGCTAAAAATTACACTCCGCAGACACTCACAAAAAAAAGAAAAAAACCTTTTCATCCAAAATGGTTGCCTACGAAGAGAAGCGATTCAGAGGGGAGATAAGCTAAAAAACAAAATCTGCACGCATGCAAAAAAAAAAGGAAAACCCTTTCCAGCGCGTTGTTAGGCGGAAGCGAAGTGATGAGAAACAAAGAGAAGCTTTCGCCTTAGAACGAACGCATTATAGAAGTTCGTTGTAAATGGTTTTTGCTATATCAAATTACTTGCTATATCAAACTGATCGTAGCGTTTACTGCTGTTCGTTATAAACAGGTGTGACTGCACTTGAGCAACAATTAAAATTAATTATTACCCCACCAAAACTTAAAATAGATTACACTGGCACTGAACACTCTAATCAAGCAATAGCTTGGTTGCAAATTTCAGCACCAGTGTACTGCATTTCAACACTGCGTTGCCAACATGATTCTTTGAACTTGTTAAAAAGATAATTATTAAATTTTATTGATTAGCCTAATGATCTCATTTGCTTTGATCAGGGTGTTGAATTAAGAGATGGGGGCTATTCCACGAGACAATTCAAATAAAGTATCAAGTATGAGTAATATTTGCTCTGTCTCTCCGTGTTTATGCGACAAATAATGCAGTCATCGGCCAAGTCGGATTCAAAAATAAGACTGCCATATATAGAGAGAGTGCGAACTTAGCTTACGTGGAGATGGGTGGGGGTTCAGTGTCGTTGCGTTGTTGCTGTTGGGGGTGTGCTGTTTGCGTTTCGTGTATTCTGTGTGTTCAGTGATGTATGTGCATTTACCATGTAGCGTTCAGGGGGGCATTAAAGCGAAGGCTTCCTAAGTCATTGAACATTATGTGCGTCAACTGGGTACAGTAGAATCCCGTTTTTTATAACGCGAGCGATGTTTTAGGACATCCGTTTCCAAGGTATGTGAAGCAGACGACACGGACGACGATCGCGTTGCTCGCGTCTGCGGCTCTCGCGGAGTGATACGCGATACGCGACCGGCACATCCGGCCTATCTTGGCGAGTGGGCGAGCTCTCGTTCGAAAGCGAGGGGACGGCTTTTTCATTAGCCGCTGCGTCATTTACCGCAATGAATTTTGCATGCGCCTAAAAGAGCTCCGTGAAAATGACAGGCTGCTGTGTTACGAAGTGCACGAATCGAGCGGACAGCGACAAGAGCTTGTACCGGATTCCGACGGCGAGACACTCGAATTCGCAAAATGGCAAGAACTTTAGATAAAAAAGAAAAAAAAAAGTTGTGCACAATTTTAGCATGAAAGTGCGGGTGCTCGACTTTACTCAGATTCGCATATATTTGGGATGGGTGGGGGTTCAGTGTCGTTGCGTTGTTGCTGTTGGGGGTGTGCTGTTTGCGTTTCGTGTATTCTGTGTGTTCAGTGATGTATGAGCATTTACCATGTAGCGTTCAGGGGGGCATTAAAAGCAAATTGGCGCTTCACCAACATCTTTTTCCTGTTTTGAGCGCCATCTGGTGGAAGCTATATATTACACGAGGGGAGAAAGTTTCCTCCATTGGGCGAAAAAACGTGGCAACTTTCCTTCCTTTGTAGGGGAACAACTTTTCCTCCTTAGGCAAAAATAGGTGGCAACCTACATCCCTTCTTAGGGGAGGAACGTTTCCTCCCCTTTTGGGGAGGAACGTTTCCTCCCCTTTTGGGGGAGCAACGTTCCTCCCTCTCTATAGGAACATAGGAGACACGGGTGTTCCTCCTCTAAGGGAGGAAGCACTACTCCTATTTTTAGTGTAGGGAGCGAAGCCTGTAGTCTGTAGCAGCGAATTGATAGATAAACTCCCATTGGCTGGCGCGCGGCATAGGTCCAAGGAACGCAACCCCACAGAGAAGCCCTTTTCATGGCGCAGCGGCCCGGCCGCCGCACTCTAAGAAAAAACGGAGGAAAAAGTTAGCAACGGCGCGTCTTCCTCCCTTCTACTGGCGCGCCCCCAAGCGGACACGAGAAAAAGGGAGGAACGAAACGTTTTTCTCCTTCTCCAGGCAGACGGGAGAAAGCTTTCGCCCTCCTGACATATATTCTTTCGGTTTCGTTTTTCGAGCACGTCGCACACGTTGTTTAAGAAAAGTTGTTGAGTTGATTGAGCTTCAGCGGCAACGAAGGCCACCGTTAATTCCGTCTTCTAGTTCAAACGTGCAGAACATTTCGGTTGCATTGATGTTTTTATCACTAATTTTATCAAACGAGCAAACGAAGCCGCTAAAAACAGTGAAGTTCCGGAGCAGTGCCAGCAGAGCTACGTACACCGAGTAAGATCGCCGTCTCGCCGTCTCCGGATTGCGGAACCCACCCTGCCCACCTCACGCCAGCCTACGCGGAACTACAGTAGCGGAACCACGCGGATCTGTGTCGACGTTTTCGACGTTATGGAAATCGCAGGAACTGCGTCCAAGACCGGCAGGTTTTGCTGCTGGCTGCCTGGGTGCCTTCCGTGCTGAGTTCGGTTCTGTTTTCCGATGCCGAGTGCCAACCGGCAATCAACGTGGCTTTGTATTTCTGCGTGTCAGCAACATAGCAGCAACATCGTGATGGCAGTGTTGTGCGTTGTGAACAGAAGACTGGAATTATCGCCGATGTGACCGTGTGTTCGCGTATCAGTGGTGTAACAACAATATGAGATGACGTAAACTGTCGGGCATTGATGCCGCTGGCCGAGCCGTGATCGGAGGGGGCGGGGTGTCGCAGGTTGACATTCCGCTTTACATTAAAGAGTTTAGACTACTTGAGGGATTAGGTGCAATCGGTCAACGTGCCGATAGTCATGTTGGAACGCTGGTCTGAACAGTAAGCTCCTATCGTACTGTGGTGTGGCCAATGTGACTGTCGGTTGTCTCCTCCCCGAGAGCGATTGCGCTCTGTGGAAAGGACTGAAAAGTACGAAATTATGACGGAAAGCACGTATATATACGTACAGTGTGGAATTTCAGCATTAAAAAAGAATAGTAGGTAAAATCGAAAAAGAAAAAAAGCTACCCTTTATTTTGCTGGTTAAATATACTACAGTTCCTGGAGAAACTGCCCTCCAAGTGGCGCGCTGGGATGAGCGCTAGAAGTTTTCGAGCTCATTCAAGTTGGTCGAAAAGCGATTTCTCTGCCCGTGAAGCATCACTTCCAGCTGAGTGAATATCCGCTCTACAGAGATTAATTCAACACGGCAATTGAAGCCGTGCGCGAACAGCACAAATAGAAAAACAAACTACAATAGAAATACCGGCTACGACGTGCCGTGCGGGGAAACAAACTCATGGCTTCGAGCCGCATTGGAGCGGCTTGATTTATTGGCTTTCAAATAATTACGGCATAATCGAGCGTTTATTTCTTAATAAGAGATTCATCCCCTGAGCCATTCGAAATATTCTCAGTGGTATTACATTGCTGGGAAAAGATCGACATGCTGGGAATATTTTTTATTGCTTGGGGAGTCACCGAAAAATTCCGTACGTTCAAAACGACCAGTATAAAAGCCAAAACTCAGAGCTCGGGTGTAGTGTGCGGGTTAGTGTGCCGTTGTGTTGACAAATGTATGTGCAATGTGTGTGTATGTTACTGTATGTTCACCTGATGCTTGTAGTATTCGTAATGTGTGTATAGTAGAGGGTCCGAAAGAGCAAGGATAGCCTGAGCAAAACAAAAAGATATTTTTTTGTAGAACATGAATTGGGCGGTACCTAGCGCCGCCTAGCTATGCTGGTTGCAATTACCGTGTTTGACCCTGCCATCTGGTGGCAAGCGATATAACCTTCTTTCACGCTACGCGGTAAACAGCGGCTTCGAGTTTTTTTTTTTTTTTTGAGAGCGGCTTTTGGTTTCACGGATTTGTTTGCCGTTCCCCCGTGATGTGCGGTTGGCGAAAGAATTGTGACTCGAGGAACACCAAAGGTAAGACGTGAAGTGCGCGAAGTAACTGGTTCTCGGTTGTCTCCGTTTAACATCGCAGTGCTGGGGACGAGAAGACTAAGTAGCTGCTTTCGAAACTCAAGTTTCTGTACCTGCGGGGGGAACCTGGCTTCGGAAATAAAGACAGTTCTCGAAAAGCTCGTGTTATGCTTTTATTTGCTGCTCCTTTCGTCCCGTACAAGAGACGTAGCGTCCTTGTTAAGCCTTATTGAGCTCGATTTGCTTGATTCAGGGCCGCCATAATGAGATGCAGGCGACGGAGGAACTATTTGCTCCCCTGCTTCAGGGACGAAGGTTTCTCCCTTTCTGTAGGAACATAGGTTACAAGACCGTTCCTCCTTTAAGGGAGGACTATCCATACCCATTTTTCTAAGAGTGCGGTAAGAGGGAGAGGGTGGCCGGCCGCAGAGCCCGCTTGGGCAGCCTCCGCAGAGGTCGCCCGGCCGGGCTCAGCGCGGCGCGCAACTTGTAGGAATACGCTACGTATGCGAATACTTTCGCATTCCTACACGTTAACATTGTTGAGTGTCCTCCTGTATTTCTTTGTGTTGCTTCAAACATTATATGCAGGACGAGCAACGTAGATCGTTGCAACAACTTAAATGAGACCTTATTCAGCCTAGCTGTTTAATACCAAGTCAACTGACCCTCTAAAGAATACAAAATAAGAACACAGCCTGAGGCCTACAATACTTAAGCAATCTTGTTTAATGTCCTGTTTGTCTCCGTCGGCCTCAAAAGAACCATAATTTTGTCTCGCCACGGTCTCCGGAGCTGCCTAATATGGAGGCTCGTTTCTTGTCTTAATTTATCCTCTTCGAGGGACAGCCTTCAATTAGGCAGGTCAGCACACGGGCAGCGCCAAGCTTCCCACGGCGCTTAATGGAACCGCGTCCAGGGCCCATCTTGATCCCTCGTTCTCTGTTTAAACTGCCAGACGGGGTATGTGCGCGATGTGCGGCCGCCTATAAAGTATGTTAATTTTGAAGCTCTTTAATGAAATAAGCGACCTCCGCGGCGATCGCATACACTGCCATCGAGAGAAGATACAAGAAGGCACCGAGGAACGTGGAAAGAGCGTTGGTCGTGCGTTTCGTGGGAGACAAAAAATGAACGAATGTTCACAACGCGGAAACGACTTGGGACGGAGGAATTTGGTGGGCTTCGAAAGCAAGGAGTTTTAATCTTGAAGGCGTCTTGGGTGACCAAACTTTGCCCACGTGCCAGAAAGAGCGCTCTGTCGCCGAACGATGTTTACTCGAGGGCGCGAAGAAGCGAGGCATGTTTCGACGAAAACGGGAACGAAAGTCATAATAGGCTGGTGTGCATACCAACTAATTGAAAGCACGTTTGTCAGCAACGTGTATAGTTTAGCGACGTTCGCAAAACTTGATTAGAGAAGGTTATTATTAGACCCAACGACCTGCATAAATCAGAGTGTCGAACCGAAATCTTATCGGTTCGATTCGGGCTCGGACCCACGGCTTTTGGGTCAGTTCCGGTTCAGTCCCGGGGAGAAAAAAATATCGGTTCGAACCGGTTTGAGCCGGTGTGAACCGCTAAACAGAGAATATATTTTTCGCCCTGTTTTGGCAGTAGGCACCACACTATTGCAACCGTGAAACGAGTAAGTATATAGTTTTTTTTTATCATTCGTGTAATCCACTTTTATATTCAGGTACCAAAAATAAAAATCACGTTATTTAATTTCGACGAAACTGTAAAATAAAAGATAGATTCATATATAAAACGTCGTGTTTATACGACTCAACATATATTTGTTTACCTCAGTCGCAAACGCATATACAGGGTGTTTCTTTATAAGCTTAACAGATTTGTCTACCGAAAGTCGAGAAAGCCCTGGTTTTCATTAGAAACTTGCTGAGAGTCATCTAAAATAACTAAACCGGTCAATATTATCGAGAATTTGAGCACGAAGGAAGGACAATGGAGCGGCAGCAGGAGCAAGCTAGGCTTCCAGTGCGATAAAGCGCCCGCGCGGATTTTCCGCCTCTTATCATAGCCCAAGCATTGTGCTTGTTGCACGAGTGGTCACTTTAACGCACTACTGCCCTTCCTACGCGCTCAATTATTTATATAAAATAACGTTTTTAGATGTTTTCGACGACGCTTAGAAAGTTTCTAACTGAAACCATTTGCCCTCTTTCATAAATTAAAAATAATAAAAATATTTCAGTTAATTATTGAACTGATTGCGAAGATTAGTCCTCTCTATTATGTCCCCCAGGCCGTTTAACTAACCTGCACAAACCGCATTAGTGTAGCTGTCGCGTTTTTTTTTTAAACAAATATGTTCAGTTGAAATAGAAACACGCTGCATTTGACGTGTATCGAAAGGTTATCAGTCTGCTAGGTCGTCTAAAATAATCGTGAATGATACAACGTTTCGTCGCAGTATGAAAAGTTGAGTCCCAGTTGTGCTCTTAAACCTTCCTTAGAAAAAAAAAAAAGTTGCAAGCAGTCTCTATATATCTTATCTACATTTTAACGACTCTTTCAACTTCCTATCCAGTCCCGTCGTATCGAGAAGTATCGATAGACTTTCCATAGGCTTTCTTTCAACCGAAGTGTGGAAGTGCTATAAAATATCTATGCCACGTCTCAATGGATTTTATATCACCGCATTTCTTTTGAATTTCAATCTACTAGAACCGATAGGAGAATAACATGCAGTGCGCGGAAGCGGCATTACGCCCACTTGGATCTTCCTTGCGAGGGCTCCTTTTTTCGACTGTGTCAAATAATTATCGCCTCTTGTATAGCTTTATACATGTAGTTCACCGACCCCTATAAACCACGCTTCGTACAAATTATGTGCAAAGAAAAAACCCGACATATTTGTAATATTCTTATCTTCCGGGATGGTCCTCGTTCAAGTGATTCCCTTTCAAGTGTAGGGTATAAGTGTGACTGCTGAATTACTAGTGTTACGAGTGCTGCGTGGCGTGTGTGTTTGTGATATCTGCCTATGCGCCCATAGCATATGGTGAGTGCATGTTTTCATGGAACTAAAAATATTATTCAGAATTTTTTTTTCTCGCGAAAAGCGGATTTATTGTCGTTAAAAAGGGGATAGATCTTAAAACCTCAATCTGTTTTTTATACAATTTCTATGAGATCTCCATACGCCAGGCTTTATAGAATGTCTGCAGAAAAAAAGCAACCAAAAGGTATAGACTGTGGATAGAAAAGTTGATACATTTTCTTTAGAATATAACTGTATAATGGGCACATCCTCACCACGTAGAACATGAAA
Organism: Ixodes persulcatus; assembly: GCA_013358835.2. Lineage (NCBI taxonomy): Eukaryota > Metazoa > Arthropoda > Arachnida > Ixodida > Ixodidae > Ixodes > Ixodes persulcatus. The sequence goes on from JABSTQ010010989.1 coordinate 806,067, forward strand.
CCTAGTTTACAAAATGGGGTTCACAATATATACGATGACGACGCAACTTAGCTAAAAGCAATAATATTTTCAAATTGTCAGAAAAGTTCTAGAACAAGTCCTTTCAGTCTACCTTTTATAGAAACACTGAGCGGCAATCACAATGCTTGTTTTACTGACCAGCATTGTTTAGCCTCAGCACCTTGATGCATGTGAATAATCATGCAGAAAAGAGTGATAACAAGTGATTACTCGAATCTATCCGCACCTTCGTACTCAAGTCAAATCTGGCCTAAAACAGCACGTACCCAAATTACTTTTTTCGGCTTAGCCTGGCGTATGAGGTTTGTTCTTGACAAGATGCCGGTCAATTCAATTTGCAAATAAGCATCACCCTTGCTAATTAGTGATTTTTTGTTAAATAGAACTAAGTAGTATTTCATACTCTACTCGACATTGCAGCTGCTTAATTGGTCACTTTCTGACGGTCTGCCTACGTAATCGTCATAGTTTCGGCGCGCTCCCTTGTGTACTTTGTTTTTTTCTAACCCACAAACACATAAAATGGTTGTTCGTAACATAAAAGTGGCAATAACAGACTTCTATATGTTTGAGAAGCTAAACATGTTTCTCAGGAAACAGTTATTTAAATCAAGTTCAAAATAAAACCGAAAATTGTTTAGGGCTCTTCCGAATTATTAATAGATGTGCCTATAGAGGATAAAAACCCCGGAAAATATATGCAGAGCATATTTTAAATAATTTCGGGGTGCATTTAGTTATGATATATATTTTTAAGGTGATAGATCCTTTATTTATGTTGTCGCATATTTATTGAGTATATATATATATATATATATATATATATATATATATATATATTATCATCAATAAATAAGACTGTTTGAAGTTCACATAACCGCTTCAGACAGAACGGAAGGATGATGTTCGAAAATAGGCCAGTTGTGAAGTGTGCAGATACGTGCTTTTTTGTTCGCTGTATGGCAGTGTGAAATACCGGGTCGCGGGCTGTGCCAAAACGGATTGTGTGCTCACATAATAGATCTAAAGGCAAATACACGAAACGTGCAGAAAGTGAGATAAGAAATCAGATTCCTCTAAATAATCCCCTACACAACGTCTTACTGCAAAATGGAATGCATAGAGATGGGAATGATATTCCAAATTACAAGTAAATAGCGTGAAGGACAGAATATTAGTTTTTCTCTCCGCTCAATAGCAGGTGCAGAAACAAATAAAGGAAAGAAACGGCTTTTACCTCCTCTACTCGCTTTTAGACCAAGCGGCCACGTGATCTGAAGCTAAGTATATACAGTCAGTGTTCATATAGTCATGTCCTGGAGTTGGTAAAGAATAAAGCATGGGTTGAGATTTAGACATAGTTAGAGTTCGGCTGTTTTTATCTTCGATTGAACACGGGCCATTACACGAACGTTTGGTGATACTGATTGTCATGAACTCGATCACTCGACTTGGCCTCATGACAATCAAATACGTCATGGTGTCACGTAACTCGCGGTGAGGAGTTGTGATGTCATGTGACGTCACGGTGTCAACAACGTTAATACATCTTGTGACGTTCTCAATTTAAGTAGACTTGACGCAGTGTGTCACGTGACTACGCCACTGGGCCGTGTGACGTGACAGTACTTGACAGCATGTCTTGAGACCATGACCTCACACGGCCACATTACACATGATTAATTATAGTGCCAGTACAAAAACGTCACGAAAACCCCCAATTTATCATACATTGCAATTCGGTATATGACAATTTGATCACTTAATAGAAATACAAAAAAATAAAATAAAAAACAATACCGTGAACTGTTTTGAAAAGGTTTCCGTTATAGTTTTTTTTTTTTTCCGGTTCATATTCCGTTCAGTTCCAAGATGACGGCGAAGATTTCGGTTTGGTACAGGTCCGATTCGGCTAAAAAGAACGGTTCGGTTCCGGTTTTCGGTCCGGTTCGGCTCCGCTTCGACACTGTGGTGTGAATCTGCGTGTATACAGGCAAACCATGACCACCAACTTGGCTCCAGGCCAAGTTGGTGGTCATGGAGGCCACTAGACAAAAGGCTAAATGGGTTAATTAGTTAATCAACTACAATAATAAAAACAACATTTTTATTTTTTATGTCTGGGGGCTTCGTCTATTTTAAAAATTGACGCTCAGCCTTACTATGGTGTAGCCGTGCGGTGCATTTTTTAATAAAATGTGTAGTGGCCGCTACGGAGCGAGAAATTTCATAATTGCACACGACTTTCAACCGAAATTAAGCGAGCTAATAGCAGCCATATTAGAACCGCTTTCGCTGACGGAGTCCGCGAAGCGCGCGAATAGCTTGCTATCACTGGCGCTCCTTGAGGCTGGAGTGTTCAAGCTAACGATGACACTGCGCTATTCGATATTCGAGGCAGGGTTGGCACACCCCTACTTAAAGGTAAAACTAAACGATGAGCTTCGTTGTGCAGACAACCGTCACGAGAGAGAGAGAGAGAAAGAGAGAGAGAGAGAGATTAAACTTTATTCCTTAAAGCTTTTCGTCCAAGGTACTGTCATTTCCCCGAGGACTTCGCTTACAAGTTCCGTCAGTGCGGTCCATACGGTCTTCTCTATGCGCGTCCGGGGGCGATCCACTCCTCCCAAGTGGATGGTCTAAATAGGTTAAAATAAGCGGGTGAGGTGTTTTAGTGTTGTGTCCTTTGTTTCTGGGTATTCCCAGAAGTCGTGCTTGTTATTTGGATATGCAACGCAGTTTGTGCATTTGGGTGTCCCGGGTAAATTGTTCATGTTATGCTTGTAGTGCTCTGTGAGGAGCGCCCCTGTCTGTGCCCTCCTGATGGTGACTGATTGTTGTCTAGTGATGACTTTCGAGGTGCTTGGTAAAGTGGTGCTTTTATCTCGGAGTTGTTGGTGTAGATCGGTTCTTCCCGAGTGTAGTTATTTTCTATGTTTGTAGGGCGTCGTAGGTGGAAGACCAAGACATTGAAGGGCCCGGTTGACTATTTCCTCGGGCCAGATGGTTTGCTTTTTCATTTTCGTCAATGACTCCGTAGCCAGGCACCCATCTAATGGTAATGTTGAGTGTGGGGTTAGAATTCATGCGTACGTGGAGAATGGCTTGTATGTGCTCCGGTAACGCATTTTTAGTGAATCTTCGGAGGGCACCTTGGCTGTCCGTGAGGATGTGAACATCGCTGGCCTTTTCGCTGTGGGTGATTGCGTTAGTTATCGCCTGGGTCTCAAGGTCGGTCGCAGAAGAGGCATTGTGGTATTTTGTCATCAGCTTTTGGTCTGGTCCTACCACTGCTGCTTGTCCCTTTCTGGTGAGTTCGTCGGAGCTGGCATCAGTAAAGTATACAGTTTCCGTTTTCGGTAGCGATAAAATATAAGATTCCGTGCGCCATGCATGCTCTTACTGTCCGTCTATCTTTATGGGCACCTCGGCTCATAATCTTGGGGATGGGTTGAACTATTATTCTGGGTATAGTGTCCCATGGGGGAGGGAGTTCACAAATTGAGGGCAGGTTATGTGTTGGAAAGTTGAGAGATTCCAGGATCTTTCTTCCTTAATTGGAGGTTTGTAGACGTTGTTGTTCGGCGAGCTGATATATGTCGACCCTGTCGTCTAAATGGTTAAATATACCCGTTTGGTTTATCTTCATATTTGGGGTAAAGCGGGGAACACCTAGTGCTAATCTCGTTGCTCTGCTTAGTTAAATATGCAGTTTTTCTTTCTGGGTTTTTGGGAGGGTCATGTAGAAAACTGCATACATGACGCGAGACATAATGGGTGCTTCGATTATCTGTCTGGTTTCGTGCTCCTTCATACCTCGTTACTTTCTTGTGATTCGGTTTGTCATGTGTGTGATTTGGTTAATTTGTTTGGTGAATCTATTATATATTCTACCGCTTTGCCGTCTTCTCGATGAGTGAACCCCAATAGTTTTAAGTGTGGTTTTCGAGGGAGGGGGATCGCGAACCTTCAGGTGAATTTGTTCTCTAACTGGTCCAGCTTCTTTTTGTTTGTCGTCGAGGACTACTCTGTATTCCGTTTTGGTCAGTGGTTATTGGAGACCTACGGTCTTCGTATATTTCTGAATTACATCGATGCCCTCTTGTAGTGTTGTCTCTTTCTGCCCGGGAGAACCCGCAGTGCATCACAAGGTGATGTCGTCCGCGGAGAAATTGAAGTACTAGAGTTTTCTTGGGAGGTCTTTTAGTGCCAGGTTGAAGAGAGTTAATGATAGTATTGCACCTCGTGGCACGCCTCAGTGAAGTGGAAGTGGCGGACTTGTGTGATCGTCAATATGTATTTCAAGTGTCCGATTCGTTAGGAAGCTCCTAACGAATTTAATTGTGCATCCTATGCCCGGGTTTGGTGTTTTCTAGTTTGTCTAGTACAGCTTGATGTGTGACGCTGTCGAAAGCCTTGTGGATGTCTATGCCCCACGATTGTTCTGGTCTGGGTCGTGCTGGAGTTTTTAAAGACTTCTTGTTGTAGTCTTGGAATGCGATCTTGCGTAGTCACGTGCTTGCGAAAACCTATCATTGTGTGGTGGAGGGTATTTGTATGCTGTAGGTGCCATTCTAGCCTTCGAAATACCATTTGTTACTGCTAGCTTGCCTATACAGGATGTAAGCGATATTGGCCTAAGGTTTTCGATTTTGTTTGGTGGCTTGCCTCGTTTGAGTATGGGGATGACTTCAGCTTATTTCCATGATTATAGTATCTTTCCTGTCTCCCACGCTTCCTTAATGTGGCCAAGAAGTGTCTGGAGGTAGTTGTCCGGGAGGTTTTTGAGGATGGGATATGTGATGTCATCCTTGCCTGGTCTGGTGTTTCGCGTGAACATGTACAACGCTGTACTTATTCCCCCATTATAAAGAGAGAGCCGATTTCTTCGTTCTCCTCTTCTTCTGCTTCCTTCCCTTTGTACTCGGAGTGTAGTTTGGATCTTCTGGGTACAGGAGGTCTCTAAGTTCAATGGCGATTTCTCGCTGTGTTTTGGTGGTTGTGATCTGAAGTATACGCAGGCTTTTTTGGGGTCTGGTTTGTCCAAGCAGTGATCTGAGGATTAGCCAGAACCGTGCCTTATGCTGTTTTCCATTGAAGTTGTCGCACGTTTTTAGCCAGTTGTTCGTGGCAAAGTTTTGGGCGTACACCTGGGCTTCCTCTGTGATATACTGTATTTTTAGTTTTAGAGCTTTTCTGGTTTGGTTTCTCTTCTTTTTATTGCCTATCGGGCGTCTTTTCCCCCAAAGTTTCAGGAGGTGTCAGTCGATTTAGGGGGGCGTAATCGGTTTGGAGGACGCTTCTGGTGCATTTTCTATGTGTTTCTCGGACGTTCGTTGTCCACTTTTCAAGTTTGTTTGGTTTGGATCGGCATTCTAGGTGGGGTCGTAGTTTTTCTCATTGTATGATATGAGTTATTTGGCCTTGGTGACGAGTTTTGTCTCTTCTTGGGTACTGTATTGTAGTCATGAGTGCGTAGTGGTCACTCACTAGGTTCTCTAGGGTGTTTTTCCAGTTGGTTTCGTTGGGTCACACATGCTACGTAAGATCCGGGTTGGTATCCCTTTCTACACTGCTACCTGTTCTCGTTGGTGCGGTGATGTCATTGAGCAGGGTTACGTGGGCGTCGTTAGCCGTCTGTTCTAAGATCCTGCCAGGTGCTCTCGTGCTTTGATAATCTCAAGAATTGTTGTGACAGTTAAAATCGCCAGCCATGATTATGTCTTTGCCCTTGTGAGTTTTGCCAAAGTGCTCGGAGCTATTGTTTGAGGAAAAAGTTCTATCCGGTGTTCCAATACGCGTTTATAATGACTTGTCGGTGCCTGTTGATGCCGGTTGGAGCTCGACTACAACGTTCTCATGCTTATGGTCATTAATATGATATGTGTCGTGTTGGATTGCTGCTACTTGTTTGATGAAGTACGTGATAGTCATGGTGGGTGTGTGCTCGACCAATGGTTGGGCGTTTCTTTTTGCATTTCTGCTTGGGTTGTGTTATGCTCGGTTGTGTGAACTTTTGGTAGCTGGGGAGCTCGTAATATCCGTTCGTCTCTCGAAGCAGGATGACGTCCGATTTAGGTTCCAGGTGTGTGACATATTGTAACAATAGTTGCTTATTTCTTCTAAATCTTCTTCAGTTCCATTGTATAATGTTGGTTTGTGCGGGTCTCGTGTTTGGTTTATCGTGTTGCTCGTTTAGTGCGTTGGGTGTTAGTCAATCCGGTTCTTCCTAGGTTTCTGTAGCGCAAACTGAATCTTGTGAACAAACGTTTGGGACATGATCCTGTGCTCGGTTTGACTGCGTGCTTGCGTTTGAAAACCATCGTGGCTGTGACTTGCACCTCTAGAGTATTCATCCTGCTCTCCAGGTTTTCTGGTCAGGCTAAGATGGTTTGGTTCTGGGTTTGTATGGCCTGGAGAATTTCTGCTATCTGAGCATGGGTTAATGTTGCGGGATGTGTGGTCTGATTTGGGTTTTGGGGTGCCGTGGCTAAGTGTACACTTTGTGCGGGTTTCTGGCTGGTTATGTCTGTTTCCTTTGTAGTGGATCTTTCCGAGAGGCCCGCCCACATCGCGTGAGGCAAGTTGTATGGGTTAGGGCGCTCTCTAGCCTGAATGACTGCCTGTCTGTATGTAAGAGATTTTTGTGATTGGTGTCATATGTGTTCGCTCGCCTTTCTGGGGCTCCAACGCCGAGGTTCCTCGCCCTTCTCATTCCTCGTGTTGGTGTGTCCGTTGACGGCATAGGTCGCTATTTTTTCTGCTCCTGATGTGGTGTTCGGTGATTCTCCTGGGGCGTCCCGGTGCGCTATGATGCCTTGGGGGCCTACCCGGGCTAGGACTGACTGTCTTAGACCTTCGAACACGTTGAACGTTGTCGTGGTGTGAAGCAGGGGCCAGTTTTCGATTGTCCACAGGGGTAGTTTAATGTTGGTGGTTTTACCGTTTTGCCATCTGCGGCTCTCGTCTATGCTAACTCGGAGTGCTGCGTCTGCTTTGGCTCTTATCGGGCATTTTGGATCTGTGATGCGGTGTTCGTGTCCGCAGCTGCGGCAGTGCGCTTCACAATCATGGGGGATCTCGAGTTCGGTCTCTGGCGGGAGTTCGGTACTGCATGTGTGGCAGATGATATTGTTGAGTCGTCTAGGGCAGATTTTCGCTCAATGCCTTATTTCGTAGCACTTGTAGCATAGGAGACTGCGGGGTTTGTGCGTGTAGCAGCGCATTACTCCCCGGTAAGAGACGACGCATTGTGGTACGATAGGTCTTTCAATGGTGGTGAGGTCAGTGCTACATTTGCTCATCTGGTAGGCGTATAGAATTCTGAGGCCTCCTGATTCTAGAGGCTCCCGGAGCTCGATCTCGGGGGTATTCGCGTCGATTCCGTAAACCACGCCTTTGGAGGTGGCTCCGGGGTGGCCAGGAATATTCGGACGGGGTGTCTTCCGTCTTCGAGTTGAATTCCGGTGAGATTGAGGAGCTTGGATTGTGATGATGCTTTATGGGTGCCTGCAGCGAGTAAGGTTTGCACAATGAGCGTCTTGATGCATGCGTCCTTACTTTCAGCTTTAGCGAGTTCTGCAGCGTGCATTCCCAATCAGCACAAATTTTGCCAATCATTGGCCAATGGTAGGCAATGGTCCTTTGGCCAGTGGATAGACAGTGGCCAGCCATTGACCGATGACTGGTGACCATTGGGCAATAGCCACTGGTCATCAGCCATCGGCCAAACATTGCCCGATGAATGGCCACTCTTTGTCCATTGACCAAAAGACCACCGCCAGCAATTTGCCGATGCTTGGCCAAACTCCGTGCTGCTAGGGTGACCGCTCCTGCTGTGAATGCAGGCGAGTGGTTGCTTAAGTTCGCGCCATCTTGTGATCTTAGGATGACGGTTTCAGCTACCGCGCCTTTGGGGAGCCAGTATGTAACGGTAGTTCAGGTACCGTTCATGCTTTAGCTTGCGATGAGGATGGAGTTTGCGGGGAAACCACTTCGAAGGAAGGCCTAGCGTAGGTCTACTCACGAGTAGGGCCGAGGTGGCTGGGCGCCAAGGCGGCTGCGCCGAAGCAGGCCGGTAGCGTTCCTGGCCGAAAGTCGGATGTCGGGGTGCTCCTTGGGTGATAATCTTCCCCGTTTGATACTTTCGGGTCCCCGTAAATGCCTGAAGTATGATTTTAGAGGCTAATTGCGAGGAGCGCTCGTCTAATGCTGCCGGTTGTTCGGAAGTAACTTCATTTCGATCGTCAAGGAATATATATATATATATATATATATATATATATATATATATATATATATATATATATATATATATATATAACTGGGAAGAAAAAAACCCTTGGTGAAAACAGCAACAACGGATGATTTATTCTTCGACGTTTGGGCCGGAGTCCGGCCTTCGTCAGGAAGACTTCCTGACGAAGGCCGTACTCTGTTTTCACCAAGGGTTTTTTCTCCCCAGTTATATACCCACGCCTTCGGCCTCCCGCCACCATGCCCGTTATATATATATATATATTGTAACGTTTACCGCTTACAAGCTGTTCATTTACAGGACGTCCGCTTGCTTTGCTCGTAGGCTTCCAACTCTGTCGCGAACACTCTGTGTTCTTTTTCCTCGTTGTCTTCGTTTCCGCGACGTCACCTTCGCCACATTATCCTCCTCCCGTCTTCTGGAATTTTATCCAGGTTTAACGAAGTCCTTCATACAATGACAGTCGATCACGGTGAACCACTATAGCCCGGGATCGATCGTTTTGACGTATGCGATAGACAACGTCACTGAGCCGCTTCACGATTGTAAAGGGTTCCTGCCAGTGACGCTGCAGCTTTGGGGACAGTCCTTGTTTCCGAACCGGGTTATACAACCATACCCTGTCGCCTGGTGAAAAAGGGCGTGTTGTGACGTGTGCGTCATACTGGCTCTTCATGCGAGCGAGGCCGCTTGACAGCCGTTGTCGAGTAAATGCGTGCATTCGCTCGAGATTTGTTCTCAGTTTTTTCACGAAAGACACAGGGTCTGTGGCCGGTTCTGATGCTCGTGGGATGGTTAGTTCACAGGGCATACGAAGGTCATGGCCGAGCAGCATCATCGCTGGCGTATAACCGGTGACCTCGTGAGCTGCTGTACGGTATGCGTACAAAATTAGGTGCACGATGCAGTCCCAGTCATCTTGACGATCATTTACAAACATCGACAGATGTTGTAAGATGGTGCGGTTCATTTTTTCTACCAAGCCGTTTGACTGCGGGTGGAAAGGTGTGGCCCTCGTCTTGGCGATGTTGAAGATCTTGCACACTTCTTGAAATACGTAAGATTCAAAGCTCCTGCCTTGATCCGAGTGAGTGCTCAGGGGCGCCCCGTATCTGGTGATCCAATTCTTCACCAGGGCATCAGCAATTTCAGGGGCGGTCTGGTTTGGAATTCGAATAACTTCCTGCCACTTTCTAAAGTAGTCAACAATGACTAGCAAGAACCTGTTACCAGATTTAGATCGGGGAAGTGGGCCTGGCACGTCAATGCCAACGCGCTCAAAAGGCGCCCCCGTCACATGCTCTTGAAGTGGTGCTCGCTGTTTGGCGTCAGGTCCTTTACGGGAGGCGTACATGTCGCACTGACGACACCACTGCTTCACGTCACTGTGGCAGTGCAGCCAGTAGAAGCGTTGGCGAATCTTCTTTATCGTGCGATTCACGCCGAAGTGTCCTCCTTCTGGACTGCTGAGCAGTTGTTGAAATACGTGGGAGCAGAGTGTGTGTGGCAGTACCAGTTGCCAGACGACAGAGGCACCCGCAGCGGACGCCCGGCGTCTATAGAGAACGTTGTCGCGAAGGTATAAAGAGTCCCATTGCACCAAGTAGCCCTTAAGGGTAGGAGATAAGCTGGATACCTCCTTGCCTTGAGGTCGTCTATTCTTCATTTTCCATTGTATGAGCAGGCCGATGTCTGGATCGTCAAGTTGAGCTGCCCGAAGACCTTCCGGTGTCCACGCTTCGTTGCCACAAGGAATTGCTTTTAGCGAGATGCAGCTGTGTTTTTTCAATGCTTGTGCACTGCTTGCACGATTTCTCACCGCATGGGCGACGCGAAAGGCCGTCGGCATTGGTGTGGAGTGAGCCGGGGCGATGCTGTATGTCGAAGTTGTATTGGTGAAGGCGTTCCAGCCATCGGGCGACCTGTCCATCAGGGGTCTTAAGACTCAACATCCAAGTCAATGATGTGTGGTCGGTTCGGATAATGAATTTCCGTCCCAGAAGATAATGATGGAAATGGGTTATGGCCTTGATGATGACCAAAAGTTCGCGTCGGGTGGTGCAGTAGTTGCGTTCTGGCTTCGTAAAAACCTTACTATAATACGCAATGACTCGCTCATGCCCATCTTGTTCTTGCGATAGTACAGCACCGGTTGCCGAGGCGCTAGCGTCGGTGTCAAGGATGAATGGTGTTGTGTCTTTTGGGAAGGCAAGAGTTGGTGGAGACGTGAGGGCCGTTTTGAGTGTCTCGAAGACCAGTTGGCATTCTGGGGACCAGACAAACGGAGCTTTCTTTTCGGTCAGAATATTCAAGGGCTTGGTGATGTGGGCGAAACTAGGGACAAATCTTTGGTAGTATGATGCCAGCCCAATGAAGCTTTGAACGTCAGCGGTGGATCTCGGGGTTGGCCACTCGGCAATAGCAGAGAGTTTCCGAGGATCTGTGGAAACCCCGTCCGTCGAAATTATGTGCCCGAGGTACTCAACCTGCCTTGTGCACAGCGAACATTTCTTTGGAGTAAGCTTTAGGTTTGCCTTTTGAAGTCGTGCAAGCACAAGCTCGAGATTCGCCAGGTGATCGAAAAATGTCTTGCCCAATACCACAATGTCGTTGAGGTATACAAGACAAACTGTGCCTATGAGACCATGCAGCACAGGTTTCATTAGTCTCTGGAATGTAGCCGGGGCGTTGCAGAGCCCGAATGGCATCACTAGGAATTGATATGAGCCATGACCTGTAGTGAAGGCAGTCTTTTTTCGATCATCCGGGTGTATGGGAACCTGCCAATAGCCACTCTTGAGGTCAATCGTAGAAAACCACTAGCAGCCTGCGAGAGCGTCCAAGATATCGTCAGTTCGAGGCAAAGGAAAGGAGTCCTTCTTGGTGACATCATTAAGTCGTCGATAATTCACGCAAAAACGTGTTGACCCGTCCTTTTTCTTCACCAGTGTGACTGGTGAAGACCAAGGGGAACACTCGGGTTCAATCACGCCCTGCTGTAGCATGGTCTTTATCATGTCGTTAACAGATGACTGTTGTGCAAGGGGAACGCGTCGAGGAGACTATCGTACAGGGGTAGCCTGTCCCGTCACGATGTGGTGTGTTGCTGCTGATGACAAGCCCATATCTCTGTCTCCCGAGCTGAAAAGCTTTGTAAATCTTTCAAGTAGCTGATGAAGCTTACCCGCGCTGGTTCTATCGTGGCCAACAGTCGCGCCCTCGTAGAGAGGTAACACGTGTGGGGCCAACTTGGTTGGTAATACGTGGAGACACGGACACGGGAACTCGGCATTTATTGGGAGTCCACTGTCGCAGAGAACCGTCACTGTGGCAGCACCCAGGGGAAACGAGTTGGATCCCAAATGCAGCAATCCGGCATTGAAGTCAAGCACGCATTTGTGTGCTTTGAGAAAATCAACGCCAAGAATGCACTGCTCCTCGACAGCCGCGACGACAACGGGCAAAGCAGCTTGAAGGCTTCCCACGGTGAAAGGCACGGTAGTGTAGCCGAGTACAGCTACCGTCTCCCCTGTTGCGGTCTGTAGAGCATAGCCACCGGAGTTTGCTGGGACAACTCGGTTTGCCTTCACCAAAACTTCTGGCCGGATTACAGAGGTTGTTGCGCCGTTATCGACAAGTGCACGCACTGGTACCCCGTCTACGACGCCTTGGAGGTAGATGGAAGTCAAAGATGAAGCCAAGACGCGAGTTGACGTAATTCTTCGTGGAGCCATTGTCGTTGAGGTCCGGCAAGGTCATGGTTTGGGCACTGCTACCGCGTGTGACCTTGCTGGTGGCAGTTCCAGCAAATTAGAGCTGGAGGTGTTGGCGTCTTTATAGCTGGAGCTTGCGGTTGCATGACGGACTCTACACGCGTGGATCGAGATGCCTGTCGGGCAGCCTGTTCCTCCAAGGCACAAGTGTGTGCTACCCGCGTAGTCTTAGGCCGTGCAAGGCGAACCGCATCCTGTACCTCAACAGATGAGATGGCGTCGATAAATGTCATGGTCCCGACAGCCTCCACCGTATCCTCTGGGCAGTCTGGGAACGCAAGACGTGCGAGGCGTTCAATGTCATCCGCGAGGTCGGAGATTGTCTCCCGCGCAGACTGACGACGGTTGCGAAGTTGTGCATGATGAAGGAACAGAAGCGGCCCTTCCCCAAAGCGCTCGTCCAATGCCGCGACCAAAGCCTGGTAGGATTGACGATTTTCAGGTGGCAAATGATGCAATAGGGTCAACGCTGGCCCGGCGAGATGGGCGGCCAAGGCTTGAGCCTTATGGGCCTCTGACCAATGGTTCGCGGCAGCGATTAGGTTGAATTGCGATAGTAGGGGGGCCAAGGAGTGGTATCATTGTATGTTGATGGTTTTAGTCGCAGGCTCGGGTGCCCCAAGGAGGTTTGGGCTGGAACGTCAACGACACGGGGCTCTATGGGGTCAGGCAATCGGTCCTCTAGACGCTGGAGGCGTTCGGTGAGAGATTCTGTCAATTCCCGAGAGGAAGAGGTTGCGCTTTGCAGAAGCTGGCTCTCCCGCCGTGCGTAGGAGGCTTCGGTATGATGTAGGTGGTTGGTTATAAGCTCTACAAGTTGGGAAGCTGGTGGGTCCGAGGCGGCCAGATTTCCGGCACTGACACTCGCGGTGTGTTCACCTTGGGGAGCGGATGTGGATTCCATGTTTCGGAGAAAACGTCGGCCGGAACGGAGCTCCACTTCTGACACCAATGTAACGTTTACCGCTTACAAGCTGTTCATTCACTGGACGTCCGCTTGCTTTGTTCGTAGGCTTCCAACTCTGTCGCGAGCACTCTGTGTTCTTTTTCCTCGTTGTCTTCTTTTCCGCGACATATATAATATATATATATATATATATATATATATATATATATATATATAATGCTTTTTTATATGTTTGTATTTATTGTTGCGATAGCTACTACCTATCCTACCCTTCAGTCCAATTTGCCTAAACTATCCCATAGCTGCTGCACAAGCCACGTGGCAAAATTTCGTCGAGACATTTGCGGGACGAAAATTTATATTTAGCACATATGTGCTACTTCAATCAAGACCTTTCTAAATGAACTCACGAGGGCTGTGACTACAGTGCGGTCTTTAGTGACAATAAATTTAAAGCGTGACTTTTGGTTTAAAGCTTCCAGTAACTTTCCTAGTGGTCTTTGCACCACACATCTAGTACTAGAACAATACGGGCGCCTTGTGGCAATTTATACGTACAAATTAGCATCAAAGATTTTTTTTTTGCCGCCACAAGTCGGTGTCAGAGATGGACGCTGTGAGTTTCAATTCCAGAGTGAAGAATCCAATTTTTAGAGTGTTTCGTTTTGTACTGTTGGAACGCTGTCGTTGGCGGTTGGAAGAAGAGAAGAGTGAGGTCAGTTTTGGCTGAGCGGCCCATGAGCCCTCTTCACAGTTATAAATCCCCAAAACATACATGTTTTGTACCTTGTGCTCCCTTAACGCGCAGAGCAACTCATCTGCTTTTGGCGCTGGAGTTGCTGGGACGTCTCAACGACGCCAAGCTCTAGCTTGGATTGAAACGACAGCGGGTAGAACTCAAAGCTAGATGTCTCGAGGTCTACCCACTATTTATTTTTCGTTCAGCCATATAAAACTCAGTGTAGTGACATCATCGCAACCCCTGTGCAAGAAGCAGACGAACTTGCGCTCCGCATAGTTTCACTCCATATCCTGAATATTTTTATCCTGAATATCCTGAATATACAACTGAATATTTTTTCCTTCAATAGGAAAAAAATATTCAGTGACTCTCGTGTTTGATTTATTTCGGAGGTGACGATGCCAAGTTAGCCGCATACCAACCAGAAAAACAAAACCTAGCGCCGCACTTATACTGCACATCATACAACATCACACAAAAGACATATGTCCGCAGACAGTTTTGTATGACCGATATGACAGTCATGAAACAAAGAAAATAACACGCCTCAGGCTGTGTCTGCGGACTATCTTTTGTATGATGTTTTCGCAGTGTGAACGTGGCTTCATGGCGGATTTTTTGTCGACTTTGACAAACAAAATAAATTTGGCAATTGCTCGATTTGGGTACATGTCCAGCTGTGAAACTTATAGCCGGCAGACAGGGGGAAGAGGGAGGGGAGGGGGGTGCTTGCTCACACCTGGAAAAGGCGCGCTTGATCAATCAAAGGTGAGCTTGGTCACACCTGGCAATGCACGACCAAGAGTGCGCACGTTAACCACGTTTTGGCTACACTGAAACGTTGTTAAAACATGAAAAGCAACTGTCAAAATAGGAAGTTGAGGCGTGCATAGCGGTAAGAAAGGAAGGAGGGTTCAACGTCAATCAACCGTCGACTATCTTGAGAGTGAGGCAGCCTTTTTGGGTTTAGAATTTGGAGGTGTTCTGTACTCCGTTTCACCTCAAGTGGAAGCGTGGCGGAAGTTACAATGGCGAGATAGGGGCCTTCAGCGTCTGCCAAGAACGCGCGCTCGTGCGGTGCCAGCACCGTTCAGGGAGACATTATCGCGCTTGTATCTTCGGCCTCGCTTGTACTTAAAGTGAAACGGTGCAAAGACTTTTCCAATGTTTACAAAGTCACATTGCAACGTGCGATCTTCACAGCCCAGCACGTGCGTGCTCGTCGCTATATACGGAAAGCGAGGAAAGCACGCGCCATACGCACGAACACTCAAGATGGCACCGGCCACACGCTCTTTTTTTTTCTGGAAAGGTCTAAAGGTTGAGTGTTTGTTTTGTTTTCTTGTAAAACATTGGAATGTCGATTGTAATAACCCATAGCAGACTCCAGGTGTTGTCAACGAGGTAGAGGGGTTTAGAGTGATAAACTGGTATCCCGTTCACCAGGCAAAAGTATCCCCCATTGGGCCGCCGCCATGTTGTACAATTTTGACCACTAGACACGTGACCGCACCAAATCCTGAGGCTTTTACGCAAAACGGAGCCGAGATTTGTATTGCGATCGCTGTAAAAAAACTTAATAAACTATTTTTTTAATACTGTTAGCCCCAGATTTGAGTGCCTATCTCCGCTAAAAAAAACCAAATACAGCACCACGGCTGACGGTATCTAGCGGAGGTATTGCAAAGCTGCAAGAGTTTTTGTTGTAAAACCACATTTTGAACTTAAAACAAACACAACAAAACTTATCTCGTCGGTAGTGCTATTAAAAATCAATAAGCAATTACTTGTGCGTGGTACTTTGTTAAAATCTAGACGTAAAACTCTAAGGTGACATGTCTAGTGGTCAAAAACGTGCAACATGGCGGCAGCCAATTGGGGGTCACTTGCAGCTGCCAGTTTATCCTCTAAAGCCCTCTACCTCATTGGGCGTTGTGTATCTTTTTAAATGACCTTTCAGTCCATGGTCGCCGGTTGGTCCTGTCAGTTACCATTCTTTTTACATTGCACCTTTTTGTGCTGTTTTCCGTAATATATTGCCCAAAAACATTGTCTGGTGATCTCGATTTGTCCACTTTCGAAAAACCTGAGGTATTTGACTATAGGGTGTGTTCAGTTAAGGACGGTCAAAGGGGTGTCACGTTTATTTTTTATTTTCAGGTACATTTTTATATTAGGCTGCCAAATAAGTCTACAACGCGTCTGAGAGAAGGGGGTACATCGATTTTCCCAATTGTGCGTAGATGCACATTTTTGGGCAACAGGAATAAAAATTACAACTTTCTACAACGCAAATGTTTTTATATATAAAGCACGTTGACCGATCTACGTAAAGTAGTTAAATTTATATTATTTGGGTTTATATGTCAAATAAAATAAAATAACAAACATAGCCTTTTGCTCAACCCTTTAATAATTGGGCATGTTTAGGCAATTTCGTAACACATCTTATAATTAAGTTTTCATGCTGAAACTTTTTGTACATAGTATTTCATGTTTTGTTCACTTTTATCAAAAAGATAGCGTTTAACTATTTTACGTGTTTTTTGCATTGCTCCCGAAACTTTTCTAAATAGAAAAAAGTGAAGAAAAAAAATTCAATTTTAAAGCGGCAAAAAAAAAAAAAAAGTCATCCTCGAATTTATGTTAAACTTCCTTCGATGAACCCTTGAATATCGGTAATTAAAATCCGCAGAAACAATGTTGCGTTATAGCGTTATATTGTCATAAATTATATATATATATATATATATATATATATATATATATATATATATATAACGTTTTTATGGGTTTAGGTTGCAGTCACCACTATAGTGGCACTCGAGTACCGCATCCACAGTGACCGTACTTGGTCGCATTATCTCCCAGACATCATGAAGCATCATATTAAAAAAAAAAAAAAAAAACGATGTCTGAGCTTTTTTTTTTATTATTAGCGAAGTGGCTGATATTGGATATAAAAACTGAACTTCGCGGCACGTTCGGCCCTGAGGGTGCTGTTCTTGGTTGATTGCGCTGCACAGCGCTACTTTCCCAAGGTGGTAATTTAATGTGGGTAGCCTATACTGACACTAGGGTTCATTTAATCTTTCTAGACGTCGCTATACTCTGTTTTCAATTACGATGCACTGTAGCGGATGGCACACGAGCTATCTCAGCCAGCTCAGCGTTTCAAGTGACAACGCGTCACTGTGCCCCTCTCAAAGGTCACTTGACCCTAACACGACATTATATTAACTTGTGTGACTTGTAGTTTCGTCTCTGGATCTTCGTAAGATAAAACGGACCATACACTCTCACAAAAAAAAAAAAAGGTATATTCGTACACCACTTGTCCCATATACGACATTCCAAAACTTCAGTTCGACGGACAGCGCGCTGACATCGAACCGACTGTATCAACTTTCACGAACGGCTTGATAGCCGAGTGGTAAATCTTAATAAAAGAGCTAATTAATGTACGTGTTATTGACGACCAAAAAAAGTAATGTTTTTTTTTACCCTACTGCAAAACCTTAGTGTTAATTTTTTCTGTAGCCTTTGATACGTACTTTAGTCGTTTGATGAAGTATATCTCACCGTTACTAAGCCCCTCGTAAAGTTGAGGCCGTCTGTTCGACTATAGTGCGCTTTACGTCGAACTAATGCTTTGGGGTGCATTATATGTGACAAAAGGGTGTAAGACGACACGTTTTTTTTAGAGTGTATGAGCAGAACACGTTAGCAATCTTATGCGACCGATGGCTATGCATGGCGTGGCCATCAGTTGCAGCAAAACCAAGTTGCGTCTAAAATAAAAAAAGGACGACGAAGTGGTAAGCTATGTAGAGCGCAAGTTCGTCTGCTTCTTTGCAGGGGCTGTGGTGACGTCAAAACGTCTAGCTCTGATTGGTTCTAAATGAAGAATGGTGAGGAGACCTCAAGGCAGCTTGCTTTGAGGTCTACCCCCTATCATTTAACCAGGGCCAATCAGAGCTCGGCGTCTTTCTGACGTCAGCGCAACTCCTGCAAAAGAAGCAGACGACTTACTCTACGCATCTATAGGTAGCGTGTGGGTTTCCACAGGCTACCATGTAGGAACACAGCTGGTCTGTGGGTCAGAAGAGCGACGTGTTTGATGACTCAGGTGCCAACACGCTTTGCTCTTAATAGGTCCGAAGTATTGGCGCTGTCTCAATGTGACAGGATCACCGGTCGGACTCCGTGCTGTCGTAATAAACCGAGTCACGGAAAGGGCAATAGCCTCAAATATGGCTCCGTGGAGCAAGGCCCTCCCCCGACGAGATTTTGTCTATTGCGACTTGAGTCATTAACCACGTCGCTCAGCTGACCCACAAACCAGCTGTGTTCCTACGTGGTTTCCCCCCAAAAAAGGGGAAACCCCCATCTGGCGCCCAACGTAGGTCACCACAAGTGTCACGGAACCAGCATTCCACCGTCGCGAAAGTGATGTCTCTGGTGTGTATAACGCCACTGCACATTGGGTAATGTTCGCACCACGCAGCGGAAAGCTCTGTGCAGGCTCAAAAAAGGCGCTTTATACAGGGGAGATGTTTCTCCTTTCTCAATGATATACGCCGCATGGGGATAAAGAATCATAAAAAGTAACATAGGCTTCGACGTTTTTAATTATTGTCAGAAAACTTTATTTTTTTTGTATTGATTGCATGTTTTCGTGCCAAAATCAGAAAATTCGCTTACAATCGCTCAAGGTGGCATGTTTGAGAGCTTGTACAAAATATAAGTAATGTAATAAACACTTATCTATTTAGGACACATCTCCCCTGTACCCAGACATTGTTTCCCAAAATGATTGAACTTCTTCTAAGTGCAGTTTTAGATAACATACACAAATTTGTGTGTTTGTGTGTGTGCAAAGAAATACCGTCGTCGGCATGCGCCACTCCAAAATGTGTTTTGAACTTGGAGCATGCGCATGTGACGTCGCTACTGTTTGCTTACGCAAAGCTTTTTGGGTACTCTATTCTAAAATTGCCTAACGTTATTACTTAAGTTATTTACTATCAAACATAACTACACTGGCGGTGCACGTAAGTGCGACTGACAAACCTAGCTCTTCATGATCTGCGACTTTTCCTGTCCGGAGATTTTTTTTTTCTAAACAAAAAAAGAAACATTTTTTAAAAATATCTTTTTTTTTTATGGGCGATACCACGTAGAAATATCGAGTGAGTTAAAAATGTCGATCATTTACCCACTGTTCTCTCTAATTTGAAATCACCAAGCACCGGTGTTGGGTGATTTCAGCCTTCAATTTCGGGATCTAAGCACCACCCGATATGCGGCGGCGCTACAAACACCAGAAACATCACTTGCGTGACGGCGAAACACTGGTACCATGGCGCTACCTTGCATTGCAGTTCTTTCGTCCCTTTTTCTTATCTTTATCTTTTAGACGCAATCCGCTATTGTTTGAAAGTTTGAAGACCTTAGTTTTTATAGATACATAGAAAAAAATCCTTAATCCAGAGCTTTATTGCGCAATATGCCGTGTTTGCGATTTTGTTTCTCAGATATTGACCCTAATACTCGGTGACTAATACTTTTTGTCAATCCTTCGTATGTCTAATTTGTCAGTAAATATTTCTAGACCCGTAGCCAGAACAGGGTTTTTTGGGGAAGTCGCCCGAAATGCCAGCATCGCGCAATACGCAAAACGCGCACGTGACTGAGGAAACTCACAAATATTCTTCGCAAGTTCTTTTTTTTTTTTTTTTACAAAACAAGGATTGTTTTTGTTTTTCTGGGAATCAAGCCAGCAAAATATAGCTTATTCATCAAAATTAAAAATGATCATCGGACATGGTTGTTCGATCTTATCTGAAAACGCCCAGCACTCGATTAAATTTCTTGATTACCCGAGAGGAGGTCATTACTTAAGAAAGTAACCATTACTTTTCCGTTTATTTTAGATTTTTGAAACGGCAAACGTTTTCTGGTGGTTTGAAAACGGGTCTATCCTACTGCACATTACTGGATTAAGATTACCGAATTATAATCTTGTTATCTTCTGAATTTGCCAAATTCCATCCTCCCGGCGTAGACTTGGTGGTCGGATTTCTTGGCAGGAAACTGTTAGAAACAAACGGCGCAATTAAAAAAGAGTAGGGAGATAATAATGGTTAAAAAGTAATTTTAGAGCTTTAAAAAGCGATAAGATAACTTTTATAATTACTTCCTGACAAATGTATTCAAATTGAGGAAAGTTTAAAAAAAATCGAGGATGTCGGTTTTTTTTAATTGCCACTTAAAATTTGCAAAATTTGGACTTTTTCGATATTTATATAATTCCGGACGCAATGGGAAAACAAACGAAAAACGATACAAAATTGAGATGTTTCAAATTCCCTGTAACGCCGAATTAGAACGCAGCTCTTGAGGAGGAGGAGGGGAAGGTACGGAGAGGTGGGTATGCCCCTCCTCCTCTCCTGCTCCCCTCCCATTTTGCGGGGAAATGTTTCCGCTATATTTAGCGGGGAATGTTTTTCGCTAAATATAGTGGGGAATTTTTTCTGCTAAATTTAGCGGGGAATTTTTTTCGCTAAAGTTAACGGGAATTTTTTTCTGATAAACTTAGCAGGGAATCTTTTCCGACAAATTTAGCGCAAAAATTTTCCGCTAAATTTAGCGGAAATTTGTGCCGCTTAATTAAGAAAAATTTTTTTCCGCTAAATTTAGCGGGGAAATTTTTCAGCTAAATTTAGCGGGGAATTCACCTATATTGCAACGCGCGTTGACGTTATTATGGGAAACGTCCCATAATGCAACGCGCGGTTACACCGACGCCGACGCCGACGCCGCTCAAGCCGGAAACGGGCGCCTAAGAGCTGCGCTCTAAAACACTTACAACAGTTGATCGCTAACTTTTTGTTAAAAGTAAAAGTAAAATTAAAAGTAAACTTACTCGTGAGATGTGTTTAAAAATATCCGAAAAATGTCTAAATATGAATGTGTTGCGCAAGAGGCCAAGATTATCTTTTTATTTTCTTTGAAATATAAACTTTACTCAAATAACTTTAACTGCATCATGCAGATCAGTTGATGCGCTTTTTGCATAGAAATATCTACGTCGTAGAAAGTTGTATTTTATGTTTTTGTTTCCAATAAAATCATTATATATGGTAACAAAACATGTCCATACAACAAAATGGGCCTTATCTTCGCAAAACAACTTCCCCGTTTTTGCAAAAGAAAGAAAGACTTTCGTGTGGCAGGAGGTGGAACAGCTATTTTCCTGATAGTGCGAAGACGCAAGTTGGAGGGACTCCAATTTGCGTCTTCGTCGATTGTAAACGTCTTTAATTTTTTCTGACGCACGTCAATATTTCTGTGACTGTGAAATGCTCCTGCCCTGACTGTTTCGCATTTGTAGCCAAATAAATTAATTTAAGCACACTGAGCAGCGTCAGAAAACGGGTGCATGGAAAACCTATCACCATCTCTTCAGCCATCTTGGAACTACCACCGTGCCATTTATGGGGTGTTGGAGTTGCGAATATTGGCATTGTTTTATGCCATTCAAAAACATGGCATTCTCTGGTGGGGTAAGGAACTCCCTCCAACGCAACCACATGTGATTCTTATTGTCGCCGTTTTCAGCGGTAGACCACTAGAGTTTAGTCGGAATCACGAATGTCGCGATCTGTTAAAGCCACTTCATCAAATTAAGATTTGTTACGCTCAATGAAAATGCGCTTCGCAGTAATAAAAGAATATATGCAGACGTTCAATTTTCACTTTATTCCAATATTGACAACAAAATAGTTAGAATAATAGTACTTAAATATAGATATTTTTAAGTTACTGAGCGAGAAAGCTTCTCAAATTTTAGTACAGGGGAAACATTTGACAGTGGTGAATATTTTAAAATAAAACTTCTTTTTCTCCCGGTGTCATGTGCCTTTTTTGTCTTACAACCTTATAACATTGCCCGTATAATGTCTATTCTTTTCATAATTAACCGAACTGTTATTCGGCGATTCTCCTCCTAAATCTCGTTTACTTTATCTTCCCTCACGTAATACACTTCGTGTGAAGTGCCTTCGAGAAATAATTAACTGAACTAAATTAAACACCGGTAAAACTATAAAAAAAAAACACTTTAACAGATTTTTTTTTGTATACTCGAAAATAATTTGTTTTGAGATAAGAAACAGGGGTGCCACCAGTAATGCAGAATGCATCTCTGCGAGGAAATAAGGTGCACTATCGTGGCCTTTCTCAAACACTTGGGCCATCAATCTGCGCCCTGTCCAATTGGCTCTTGCCCTCCCATCCGTAAACGTCGTTAGCGGACCTTTCTCTGTGAATCAACGTCAACCACGGGCCACGCTAATCATCCCTGAATAAGAGCAGATGCTCTTCCGGGACCTGACAACACGTAGCTCGCACTATTAAGTAGATAATATCGAGAAACTTACTTCGGTGCGTCTTTGTTAGATTAAGTCCTGGCTTGGATTAAGCCCGATGGAAAAGCGTTAAGGAAAGTGACCCGGATAAGTATTGGTTGTTCTTGAGCGATAGTAACGTTGTGACCTATACTCATATCTGAGGAAACAGGTAAAGAGTAGGATCCGACCTTTTTGCACTTCTGCATTACGCGAGTTTGATTTATAACCATAAAGATACTTTGTGGCGTTGCATTTGTCGACCACACAAGGTTCAGCAACATAGGTCATCATCCGTTCCCATGTCAAACTTAGGTTGCTCTCCCTATGAGCTGTACTATGAGCTTCGACAGTGTTTGATTCCTCGTACTTGTACGACACGTGCTCGATTGGCTAAAAGTCCGGCATGTTCTTCCGCCAAAATGCGGACCTCCATTAAATTTGTAACTTCTTAAAAACTTAAAACTAAAGACTCGATCATTGATCTAACTCTACATCATATAACTGTAAGGAAAAAAAGTGCATGTATTGTGCCATAATAGACCCATCTCACTAAGCGTTCGACGCATGCTTGACGCCGCCATAACTTAGTTCACAGGAGGCAGACTGCAGTACACGAGAGGGCTCGTGCAGTCTCGTGCTCTACACGTGCTGAGCTCCAGCGAGGTTGTCGCACGTAGCCAAAGACTAAATTTCCCTCGATGCATTGCGGCAGCGGTGGCGTAGTCAAACTGGCTGGTGAGATCGGTCTATGGAAGGTATCCGCAGAAACATGTTTTTTTTAATTTTTTTTAGCCATTAGAGAGGGGTTTACTTATTGCGACACAAAAACACTTGGAGGACGCTTAAGCCGGGGTCACACTGCTCAAACATTATACAAAACACAGTCTGCAAACTTCGGTCACGGCGATATTCCTGGTTCGAATGCCGGGTGCCAAGTTTCTCCTTCAACTCGTTGCCATGCGGAATTCGAGGCACGGATCTCGTGGTGACTTGCGTTCGAATCTGTTTGCAGACTGTCTTCTGTATTATGTATAGATAGTTGCAAGCATGGCGCCGCGACTGGTGCCCCATGTGTGCAGGCTTGTGAAGTGTGCGCGTGAGCGTAGCTTTGGCAAGCTTGCATTTGCACGGACTCATCCGCATGAGCAGAGACGTTGCGGCGGCCTGTCGCCCCACTCGCAATCGTCTATAAGCAGTGTGACCCCGCCTTTAAGCTTTGCCATTGAGATTGGAAGGCGATAGCTAAACATATAAACTCCAGCTCGTTCCCAAGCCGTGCAAGCGTCTCTGCGTGGCACAGTCAGTAGCGTGTCAATGAGTTTGCATTCACGATTCACGTGAATGCAAACTGCTGTAACCGTTTTATTTGATGTGGGGGTCGAGAAGCGATATCTCGAGCGCCAGTTGAACCTCGTTTAAAAAAAAAAAAAAAGTACAATATCTGCACTTTCCACAACGATCATTCAAATTACGCGTCATAGCGGCAGCCTTTCTGCTGTTCATATGAAAAAGCAAAAAAATGAAAAGGTTTTTTTTGTTTTGTTTTTAGAGACATAGTCATTGTAAAAACAAGCGAACTCCTGTCGCTGATATTTAAAAGAAGAAAAAAAAACTTCTTTGAGGTAGTTTTTGCAAGCGAAAAATCGATAAACCAATAAAAAGTTACAAAGCATGCTCTTAATTCACGCCACCAAAAAAATCTGGTTGTGGATTTTGCTTTTCTAAACTGAGGTATATTCTTTTACTCTGCGTAGCACATTTTATGTGCCTATACACTTTATCTCAATGTGGACAATAGCAGATACGTAGACATGGCACGCGGGCCTGTGTTCACGCGCGTCACACATGGTTAGGAGACCTTCTCAAGTGTGGTATTTTATTTTATATTTACGTGACTCATTTCATTTATTTTTTATTGGGCTGAAGCAAGTTACATGCTTTCCGAAATAATGTGCCATTGAAATGGGAATAATAATTAAAAAGAATGTATCAGGTAATTGTTTGAAAGAGCTACTACTGCAGTCGCCCTCATAATAAGGGAGCACAGAGTTCTCGTTAGAAAATGTCGGATCGCTGTTTTCTCTCTTATTATTTTTTTTTTGCGCCATCTGTTTCTTTTTTTCTTTTTACCGAGAAAAGATTGCCATCCCGGCGACTTGGATGCAGAACGCCAGCAAACGGATGGATCCCCAGGTAGCGGGCTCTGTCGAGGGTGGAAAAGGCCACACGAGCATAAACTGAAAATAAAGGTTTAATCGGCAAACCTGTGCCAAAAGCAAAAAAAAAAAAAAAAAAAAAAAAAGATTGTCGAAACAGCAGCAGTAAACTTCGCGCCGTCGCCGTGTTAGCTGGCTGGAGCGGGAGTGAGTGTGTCGGCAAGGCCGCGTTCGGCTCCTCATCTACAACACTCGGTATCTCGAGTATTCGACCTAGAATGTTCGGGAGTAAGCTAGGGCGAGACCGACTCGTCAAGGTCATTTTGGCCTCCTTATTTTTTACACTCAGGGTAAAAGTAAGCCCGAACTTTTTCAGTGGTACGGAGAAGCGTTCTCTTTCTGTCATGCAGGTGGCAGTTCGATTGCCGGCTGAGGTACCCGCAATCTGACGGAGGCTTATAGACCCTTTACAAAAAACAGCGCCATCTGTTGAACGCAGCGGCAATCAGCGTCAGCCGCCATCTTGCAGGGTTGGCGGCGGCAGCGCCGATACGGCTACGATACGGCATTCCACTTGGAGAGACGCGACGTAAACAAACATAGCACCGACAAGCCGGAAACTCCGAAGTGGACGCCAAAAAGTCCCCTACGACCACTAGCCGACGCCAGCATTGATTGCATT
Organism: Ixodes persulcatus; assembly: GCA_013358835.2. Classification (NCBI taxonomy): domain Eukaryota; kingdom Metazoa; phylum Arthropoda; class Arachnida; order Ixodida; family Ixodidae; genus Ixodes; species Ixodes persulcatus. The sequence continues at coordinate 831,019 of JABSTQ010010989.1, forward strand.
CCCCTCGGAGATACGCGACATCAAGAAACAGCACCGATTAGCTGAAAACGCCGAAGCGGACAGCAAAAAATACGGTGAGACCGCTGGCCGACGCGATTACTTCGATGACATTTCCGTCCGAGAGACGCGACGTCAAGAAACTGCGCCGACATGACGAAAACGCCAAAGCGGACGCCAAAAAAGTCCCTTACGACCGTTAGCCGACGCGAGCAATTCGACGACATTCCCCTCAGAGAGACGCGACGTCAAGAAACAGCGCCGAGAAGCCGAAAACGCCGCAGCGGACTCCAAAATGTCGCCTACGACCGCCGCCGACGCGAGCACTTCAACGATATTCCCTTCGGAGAGACGCGACGTCAAGAAACAGCGCCGACAACCTGAAAACGCCAAAGCGGACGCTAAAATGTCCCCTACGACCGGTAGCCGACGCGAGCACTTCGACGAAATTCCCCTCAGAGAAACGCGACGTCAAGAAACAGCGCCGACAACCCGAAAACGCCAAAGCGGACGCTAAAATGTCCCCTACGAACGGTAGCCGACGTGAGCACTTCGACGAAATTCCCCTCAGAGAGACGCGACGTCAAGAAACAGCGCCGACAACCCGAAAACGCCGATGCGGACGCCAAAAAGCCCCCTACGACCGCTAGCCGGCGCCAGCACTTGGACTACATTCCCTTCAGAAAGACGCGACGTGAGGAAAGAGCGCCGACAAGCCGATAACGCCGATGCGGACGCCAAGAAAGCCCCCTACGACAGGTAGCCGACGCGAGCACTTCGACAACATTCACCTCAGAGAGACGCGACGTCAAGAAACAGCGCCGACAACCCGAAAACGCCCAAGCGGACGCTAAAATGTCCCCTACGACCGGTAGCCGACGCGGGCACACCTCAACGAAATTTACCTCGGAGTAACACGAAGGCAGACGTTGGTAAAGGTCCAGCACAGAACGGAAACACCGACCACGCCATGCAGGACGATGTATAGTGTCGGGGCGATGAGAAGTGTCGTTGGCGAGAGCAGCACCTACAGCCGCACGCGCGTCCGGGCGTCCGGAACAACGGGAACAACCCTGCAAGATGGTGTCGGCCGCCCAATGTTGCCGCACTCGTTTAGCGGATTTTCACCGTTGCCAGATATTTTGAAAGGGGTCTATTGCGGAGGAGCTGCCGTGTGACTGAGCTTCCGGTTGCACGTCAAAAGATCACCAGATGGTCGACATTAATCCTCACTTCTTGGCTGGGGCTTGCGGATGCCCTTCGTTGGTTTAGCACGAAAAAATCAGGGAGTCAAACCGGTCATTATTCCGGTTCGTGTTTCGGCACACTAGTTTTGCATTTTGTTCCGATGCGGTTCCGGTTCAGTGATAAATTTAAAATAATGGTTCAGTTTTCGGTTCCGCCAAGCGCGAACCGGTTCAACTTGGCTTCTACAAAGAAAAGTGCTCAGATCCAAGTCGTTAAAAAAAAAAAAAAGTGTGTTCAACATGGCGTCACCTGCATTAAAAGAAAATGTCAACAAAAGCCTTGCTGCGGAAACTAGGATAGCAAAACAATATTGACCTTTTATCGCAAAAACCGTTCTACGCAAATTAAGTGGTCATACAGGCGCTCAGAAACAGTATCAAAGTTACTAGCCTGATGTGAAATCAATCAGCCGGCACGCACACTGACACCGAGACAATAGCGCGCATCGTACTCGCAAACTACCTACCCCGCGCGCCCGAACGCCTTGCTCGAACGACTGAGTTCCAGAGGAGGAAGACAGTGAAGGGCGGTCTAACCACGATTATAACAAAAAAGGAGATAAAAGAAATCATGAACCATTCCACTCGGTGGAGGTGGATGACCAGCGAAGCTGTTTAGCAAACGGCACAGACGTGACACAAAATTTTGAACAAAGGTACGAACACATTTATTGTCTTGATCAGTGGTCATCGTGACGAAAGGTATACGCACGCACATTTATTGTTGTCTTGATCGGTGGTCATTATTCGTCTTGATCGGTGACTCATTATTGGTCTTGATCGGTGGATCATTTTGTCGTGACGGTGATCCACGCGAATATACAGTCCCGTGGACAACTATCGCCGCCCCGAGAAGCCGGGGGAAACTTAGACACGCGCGACGGAACCGCAACCCAGCGTAAAGTAGACACGGGCGGCGGGACCGCCACCCCTGGTGAGCGGAAGGAAAGGAAACTAGGCACGCAAGCGCTTGGAACGACGACAAAGAGAGGGCGGTGCAAGCATGGCCGACGTCTAAGCCGACGCGGGCCGCACAGTGGCAAATCTTTAAGAGACCTTTATTGAGAGTCTGCTGATCTTGAAAGTGGTGCCTATTGATAACTAATTTACTGAAAATACATATCCAAGTGATGAGGCGTATAAGCTTTTGCACAGAATGAAGCGATTTTGTATCAAATTCGGGACCTGAGTTTTTATTGACGCACATGAAAACTCTACAGAACCCTAGCCATAGACAGCTTCGCTGTACGCAATGGGCGACATGCTGCTCTTGAAAAATGCACAAAACAATTTATTCAAGCAGCTTCCAGGGCTCTGAGCTACTCAGGGCAATAGACCGATCTCACCAAGCGTTCGACGCATGCGTGACGCCACCATAACTTTAGTTCACAGGAGGCAGACTAATACCCCATTCACACGTTCAACATAAAGGTACCTTTATCATAGGTCCCATTGCTATCGACGAATCAGCCCTTGCTCTTGGGTCACGAGCACACGCCACGCGCGGAACATCGTTAATTGATTGGCCGCAAAGATTAAAGGTCCCTTAGCTAAAGGTACCTTTACGGTCGTGTGAATGGGGTATAACTGCATATGACTGCGTGCGAGGGCTCGTGCCGTCTCGTGCTCCACGCGCGCAGAGCTCCAGAGGCGTTGCAAAACACCCAGAAAGTCTTAAGTTCCCTGGATGCATTGCGACAGTGGCGGCGGTCAAACTGGTTGGTGAGATATGTCTTTTGAAATCCCGGCGACCGGCGCCATAGTGTCGGTCGCGCTAGCCGCCGCTTCGCCTCTTGGCACTTTCAGATTTTGCCACCGCGGAACTAACAGGCCGACAGCCGTCTACTTTTTATTTTTATTTTTACGTTTATATTTGCTTTCTTTTTCCTTGGGAAATATTGCTTAGCAGCAAGAAAAGAAGAACACACACACATATGACACAGACACAAAGAATAGCTCTTTGGCCTTTTGGAATGTTGTCAGGTATAATATAAAAAAAAAGTATACGCCACCGCGCCGACTCGCCGACGCCTAATCATGCTGCACACAGACGTGAAATGTTTATGTTTGCTTCATTATCATTGAGCTGTATTCATATTGCCACCATTTGTTGAGTCTAAACTGCACCGCTGACGCCACCGTCAAAAATATTTTATTGACTTCGCGCCGCCACCCGCAAGAATGAGGCGAGGCTCATATTTTTGTTTTACGCCGAACCGTTTTCCAATGAACCGCCACATTAGATTACGGTTACGTTCCGGTTGGGGTTCCATATTATATACTTAATTTCGGTTACGGTTTTGTTTCGGTTCGGTCAACATGACGATTTTGCTCCGATTTTCGGTTCGGGTTCGGCTTCGGTTCGACACCCTGGCCAAATCGCCAACTTTTTGGCCGTGAAAATCATCACATTTACGAGAAGGAGCCCTACCTTTCAGCTATATGATTTAGCCAGAAAAAAACAAAAAACAAAAAACGTTGGGTTGCGACGGTCACGCGAATGGTTTGCTCTAAAAATTGCACGTGAGTGTGTCTTCCAACAGAGCGCTATGAGGGCGCATTACTTTAATTTATGGAGTAATCTAAGCTAATAACAAGATCAAGAATTATGTTTACTCTCACTCGTAAAAAAAAAAAAGCCTGCGTTAGGGCACTCTGTGGCGTGAAGCGTCACGTGGGGTATATTGTAGTTGACATCATTTTTAAGTCGTAACATATTTTCGAACTCGCTTATCGCCGATCTCTCTCCATGAATTTCCGTAGATTTCGAGTCATCTACGAGAAAGTAGACAAACAGGTATATTTTCGACTGTCTATCAAACAACAATGACCACGCGCACCTATAACGTACCTCACAATTTCCATTTGTATTGAAGGCAAACGGCGGTGTTTCCCTAATCATAAATCAAATCACACGGCGTGGAGATTTCATGGCATCTTATTACCGCTGAGCTTACAATGAGATTGCGGCATTATTTAACCAATAAGAGCGCCGAGCAACAACTCGGGGGAAGTTGTGACGCTTTATTCAAAATCACACTTAACTCAAGCTCGCCACAAAACTTGTTTTTTTCTTTTTTTTTTTTTTTTTGCGGGAGCTAGGTTGTGCTGGTGGCAGCCATCCAGTGCAACTTTAATCTGTGCCGTTGAGTTGAGCACATCCACGTGTGCCCCAGCCGTTTACTGAATTATCGCATCTGATAACCTGCTCATGGAGAAGAAGCGACCTTCATTTTGAAATTTTCTTTCGTTGTTTTCTCTGCACGTAAGGCACGTTGCTTTATACCTCCAATTTTTAAACAATTAATAATAAGAAAGTAGACAGTTTTTATATTTCTAATTACGTTGTAGACAGATTTTCTGCCACGTAATTCAATAATAGAATGCTCATGCGGTAATTCGGTGATTTACACTGTAACATAAAAAGCCCATTTCTTCGTTTTATCATGGCGCTCCCACAAATGTGCCATACGCCCGTCCTTCCTCTACCCAGTATTTGGACGCCCTCGAATTAACGTCCCCGATTAGTTCCACCGGCTGCCGCCAGTCTAGGGTTCCAAAAAAAAAGTACGAACGTCGCGCGCTTCGGGTAAGTATGATTGCCACTATGTCTACTTTCCTGCAGAACTCGCAGTGCCAGGTAGATTGGAGCTATCCAAAACAGCTACATTTACGCTCGTTTAGAGCAGCGAATTCTAGCTCGCGTTTTCCCGTGCAAAAAGCGCTCCGTAACTGCTCCAAATGTACCCGCGGAATTTGCCATGAGATCCGCGGAGCACTCATGGCCAATGAGAATGCCCGAAAGACGGTGTGACTCGTGAGCGCAATTTGCGCAGAAACAAAGCAGTACGATGTTTTTCGTTGCTAATTGTCTTTGCGGGGACGTGTTTCCAAGTCATACCGTTTCTCGCCCTCCATGCGTTCCAGGTGGCAGTGAGTGACCCATATCGCGTGCTCAAATGGTAAGCAGACGGGCAGGCATTATTTACCGAGTACTTTATGTCTACGTATTTCGTTTCATCACTTGTCCGAGCGCAGTCGAATGCACAAACATAAAGAACCGACCGCAAACACATCTACTAAAAGCGTAAGTCACTGGGCCTTCCTTGTGCACGATTGGTTCAGCGATAATAGAATACGTAGAGAAACACGACGAACATCATGACGTTGCGCTTTTGACTCTCTTTGAGATTGAATCCATTGGATCGTAGCGTCGGCTGTGCCCGAACCTGAGGTGAAACGAAGTATAACTAGGTATTTTTTTACCACCAATTGCTCCGTTTTTTTTTTTTTTTTCAAGAAACCAAAAATAAAAAGTAACAGGTAAATGTTTTTCCCAATTTCTGAAGATTCTGGAAGAGGTTATACTTTCTTTTCAGGTTAAGTCCAGACTCATCCATCGCTATTGGTACCGGGACCAATCAAGCATGCGTCTATAGCGCAAGTCACGAGACATTTGCTATTTATGACTGGAAACATGACGATGGTGTGCTTTTGACGCTGTCTAATTAGTCCCATCAGCTCGTAGCGTCGGCTGCGTCTGGACTCAAGGTGAAACGAGGTATAACAAGGACCGTTTTTAAAAACTGTAACTTCTACACTTTGCACTCCGTCAAGCTGACAAGGCAATGGTAGTGGGGCTTGCGCCACGTCATCAAGCTCTATGCTCATACTCTCGCGCAGAGAGCTAGGTCAGGTAATGACAGGTGGGCTTTTGATTGGTCAAGCGAGCACGTTCCTGCCAGCTTGGTGGCGAACGGAACTTAGTTTAAATACTAGAGAGTTTTAGCGAGTCGTTTTTGGAGCACACGGTTCTGAAATCATGAATGGCGCAGCTGGTCCATTCTGTCAAACCGTACGTAAAAGTTAACGTAGTTTAGCAAATCTTAAAACTGACGCCACTGTGTAAACGATGATGATAATTGAGTTTGACCGGCAGCGCCATCTTCTAGAATCTAGTAGATAGTATGTGAAACATTATGCAGCGTGCGAAACCGTGGCGGCTCGTGTTTCCGGCGTACGACTGATGTAAACAAGACGGCCAACGTAACATTTACCTGTCAAAATTTCAAGATCTGCGAAGCTAGATATAGTAAAACGTGTCTGAACGACCGCAAAGGTCGGTGGTGTGCCTCCTTCATCTTAAAATTGAGCGATCGTTTACGTTATCTCAGTTGTGTGCCGTCAAACCAAAGAATATTCCCCGTTTCCACGGCAGTTAGTCTGCCCACAGATCGCGAAACATTGCTAGCATGTGTAGTTTACAGCATTCGAGACCGCTTATTATTGTGAGCCGTCCTCGAAATTATTTGGTTTAACCTCTCAAAGCAGAGTAACACCCATAGATGGAAAATCGCCTCCCGCCGTCCTAAGCCTAACGCTCGGCTGCGGCCAACGTTACTAAACCACTCAGTTGGGAAACTGCCATATAGACTGCTCTGAAAAAGTGGCACCGACCCGTCCTCCAAACCGAGCTAATGGCGATCACAGCACCGCCATTTTTCCCGCAGCGGCCACTCAAGGAACTGCACGTGACTTCCATTTTGGCTTTAATCAGCCATTTTGGGGCCAAAACAGATACTGTAGAAGGGGCTTCAGGGGTGCCACCCCGACGCCCAAGCGGACGCGCCGCGGAATACTACAGAGGTTAATATGCGCCTAGCTCGGGACGCGCTACCTGAAATCACCGCTGAGGCACGGTTGTATAAAAACAATATTAATTGTACTGCAAAACTTGCAAACTAAATATTTTAGAAAACAACACGCGCCCATCATTTTGTACTAAACTCCAATAAAAATTACTACAAAACGAGTTTTTTCCGTTGGTTTCTACGCAAAAACATGCTTTCTAAAAGCTCGATGTGACCACAGTTAAGGCAAATGATACAGAGTGGCGCTGTTATCGTATTTAGCTCGGTCTCGGTGGACGCCAGCGGCCCAGGTTTCAATGGTGAGTTTCCCATCTGAGGGTTCTAGTAACGTTAGCTGGGGCCAACGTTACTAAAACACTCAGTTGGGAAACTCACCCTTGAAACCCGGGCCGTTGACGTCCTCCGAGACCAAGCTGAATACGATAACAACGTCACCATTTAGCGACGAGTTGAAACATGGAAGTTGCTTTATATGGCTATTGCTAGGGTCACTGATTGTTCCCAGAGTACGAAAACTCCTAGGCTCAAGGTACCAAGATGGCGGCTCAATCTTTTTTCCTTACTATGGTCACCATGAGCTTTTAAAAAGCACATTTTTGCGTAAAAAAACAAAACAAAAAAAAGGGAGAAATTGTTTTTGTAGGAACGTTTATTGGAGATTAGTACAAAATAACAGGCGCGTGATGTTTTTTAAAGTCTTCAGTTCACAAGGTTTTGCGGCACAATTAATATTGTTTTTATACAACAATGCCTCATCGGTGATTTCAGGTAGCGTGTCCCGACCTGGGCGCATCCTAACTTCGGTAGTAATTCGCTGTGTGTCCGCTTAAGAGACGAGGCTGGGCATCCCTAAAAACCCCTTCCACCGTAAAAGTTTCAGCGCCAAAATGCCAAACTTGAACAGTCACAGCGGACGCTATCAAATGCGATACTCCCGAACCAATGCAAGCGGCCGTGCAGTACCCCGCGTGGCCGCTGCGGGAGAAATGGTGGCGTTGCGGTCAACATTAGCTCGCTTCACGAGTGCGGATCGGTGCCACTTTTTCAGAGCAGGCTCTATGGCAGTTTCCCAACTGAGTTGTTCTAGTAACGTTGGCTGGGGCGGCGGACAAACTGACCGCCATCTTTTTTTACCCGAGTCGTAGAAATGCTGGTTGCGTTCCGGTGACGACTCCATCGGCCGGAGAGGGAGAAACGAACGAGAAGAGCCTCCCGAAGAACGCAACGACTCGCGCGGACATGCGCAGTTGCGTCGCCGATGCGTTCGAGGACGAACCGTTCGTGTGGACACGACTCGCTAAAACTCCCTAACGTCTCTCTTTTGTCTCTAGGTGTTTTATTCGTTTTATCTTTCTGCTCTGCATTCACCAATACGCTCCCTAGTACATATGTATACGTCTTGCGGCGTGTGTAGATTTTCGGATATTAAAGTCGGATTTCCTGAGGTTGTAATCGGGATAGGGGGACTTTAGATTGCGCGGGGTTATAGACGGCTAAAAAAAAAAAAAGGCGGGAAGGGGGGGGGGGGGGGGGGGGCGACGCCCCCTCACCGGAGCAGGGGCGTCGCTCCGGGGGGAGGGAGTTGTCTTTAAAATCCTTTTAGGCTTTTAAGAACTTTTTTTATAAAAATAAAATAAACCAAAACAAATGAAAGGAAGACATTTTCAGGTTTTGATGAAATGACAAATTTTAGATCAACGAAATAAACCTATCCTTCATTACCTTAAGCTGAGAGTGCGGTGGGAGCTACGTCCCCACCGGACCTATCAGCCGCCTCCCCTTTTTCACCCGACCCGGCTCTCCGCGCGTGAGTATGGCCGGGAGCGTGATGACGAGGCGAAAGAGGGGCGTATGACCGGTCTAGTGGGGATGTAGCTTCCACTGCAGTCTCAGCTTAAAGGTGAACGAAGTATACATAGTTCCAACGAGGTAGAGGGGCTTAGAGTGATAAGCCGGAAGTTCGGAAGTGGCACCCCCCCCCCCCCCCCGGTTGCCGTCATTTTGTACGCAAAAGTGACCACTCGTCACGTGACCTCACAAAAGCCGTGACGTCATCGGTAAGATGGCAGCGACCAGAGCTGGCGGATGCAAGTTTGTTCGATGCGCGGAAGCCGTGATGTGCAGCTGCTTTCCGACGACTTTGGGCTTCCTCGTGCTCGCTGACGCAAGTATAATCTGAAGATATGAAGGAATGAGACTTTATACCCTTTTTGCGCAAGATCACTCTGGATCATCTGGGATCAGTTTTAGGACCTATTTTATTATTACTATATGTCAACGACATAGTAAGCGCTCGTGACCCTGAAATTAAATTTAATCTTTTCGCTGATGACTGCGTTTTATACACCCCAATAAAATCACAAGTCGATCAAACTAGACTCAACGACAACCTAGAGAATATTTTAAGTTGGTGTGTCAGCTGGGGAATGGTTCTAAATGTTGATAAGTGTTCTGTCTTACGAGTATGTAACAAAAAAACAGTCTTGAAGTATTCATACGTTATTGGAGGGGAAGCAATTAAAGAATTATTGGCAGTTAAATACTTAGGTGTTACAATTACAGAAGGCTTGAGTTGGAACGAGCACATTGATAATGTTTGCTCCAGTGCGCTTAGAGACCATCAAACCCAGATACGGACTCGGTAGAGAGTCCCTGCAAAGTAACTATCCCTGAAGTCACCACCCAGAGTACACCAACAACTATGCAATATGAATAATCTGAACCAGCCACAGAAAATCAACCCTAACAACGTGCTATCAATATGGCAGTGGAATTGTCGAGGACTACGAAAGAAAAACGGCTTACTCAAACAATACATTCAACAAACAACAAAAGCACCTGATATCATTCTAATACAGGAGAGCAATGGGTTAATGAACATACCGGGTTACAACTTATTTAGTCAACCTAGCATACAAAACGTCAAAGGAAACAACCCAGGTAACACTGCTCCTCAAGGAAAAGTCGCTACATATATACATAAGAGCCTAGACGCTATCCAAATGAACACCACGAACCTAAACACACAAGAGCAAGAATACGTCGCTACCAAGATTAAAATCACAGATTCAGAGCTCGTAATACTAAACGCATACTGGCTTCCTAATAAGGCACACAAGAAATGGAATGACCTAGACCGATTCATTCGAGAAAATAACAGGCACCCCTTACTTATTGCGGGGGACTTTAACAGTCCTCATGCCAGTTGGGGATACGCCTACACCTCGCCCAATGGCAGGAAGCTAGAATCAGTCACGTCTAATAGGCAATTAACCCTCATGAACGACACCACATCTGCCACACGACAAGGTAACAGCATAGAAAGAGATACCATTCCAGATTTAGCTTGGTTTAGAGGGAACCTCAACTGCGAATGGGAGAACCTCTTAGAAAATCTAGGTAGTGATCATTACATTGTGAAGGTAACCATTCAAATCCATAGAAGAAATAGAAAAAATGTTAAGGGTACGAAAATAAAAATCACCAAATGGGATCAAATGAGAAAAGAACTAAGAGAATCTTTGGAGAAAGAGCCACACATGAACTGGAACCAAGGACTAAATTTCATACGTAATAGTTATAAACATAACACGAAAGACGTCCTGAGCAACGAGGACGCGCCATATGTCGATTCCCATCTCCTCAATTTATGGGATAAAAGAAATAAACTCTGCAAAAAACTAAAAAAACAAAACAAAACAAATAGAGGCCTGAAAAAAGCCATCCAGATAATGACGGAGGAAGCCTACGAATACGCGAACAAGCTAGCAAATGAAAATTGGTTAACAACATGCGATCAACTGAATGGCCAACTGCATACTCGTAAAGTATGGCAGATTCTTAGAACACTACTAGGACAGCCTAAAACAAGACATACTACAACTAAACTATGTCTTCACTATCAGGAAGGACCTAAGGAAGTAGCTGAAAAATTCGCAAACAAATTTTATCCTATCCAAAATGCTGCAACATCCTCGGCAGTCGAGACGGAGGATAATTGCGACGAAGATGCTGAGGGTATCAATTCACCATTCTTGGAAGAGGAGCTACGGGTAGCCTTAAACAGCTTCAAACGCAACACCACCCCTGGAGAGGACGGTATAACGTATGGGATGTTAAAAAACCTACCAGATGAATATCTAGATCTCCTACTTGAGGAAATCAACAGGGTCTGGAACGAGGGCAGTCTACCGCCTCAATGGAAAGAGGCACTAATCATTCCTATCCCAAAACCAGGGAAACAGCCCAACTCCATTGACAACTTTAGACCCATATCCCTAACATCGTGCGTAGGAAAAGTAATGGAAAAGATGGTTCTCAGAAGACTGGAATGGCACATGGAAAGCCAGAATATCCTCCCAGAAACCATGATAGGATTCAGGAAACATGTCAGCACGCAAGATGCAATGTTACGTCTTAAACAACATATTTTTGATAATCCAAGCTCGATGCAACTCAGGACGGTTGCAGGGATTGATATGAGCAAAGCGTTCGACGGGGTCTTGCACACCACCATACTAAACAATCTAAAAGAAATTGATCCCGGTCGAAAAATATATAACTACATTAAAGATTTTCTCTCGAACAGGAAGGCCAAGATTAAGCTGGACGACTTTACCTCAGACAGCCACCCTATCACAAGAGGAACCCCGCAGGGCTCAATACTCTCCCCAACACTCTTTAACATAGTAATGAAAAATCTACCTAGACAGCTGAACCTCATACAAGGACTAGAACACAGCATATACGCAGATGATATCACAGTATGGACGACCACAGGGTCTCCAGGAGAACAAGAGGAAATAATGCAGAAGGGCATAGATACCATCCAAGATTATGCATCCTCCATTGGACTCACTTGCTCAGCCGAAAAATCTGAATACGTTGTGATTACCCAGGACACAACCAGTAGAGCATCCGAGTACAGAGGAATGATAAACCTAACGATAGATGGGAAACCATTACCCCGGAGAAATTCTGTAAGAATACTGGGATACCTACTACAAAATAACGGCAAATTCAATCTTACCATAAACAAGCTAACAAGACAAATAGAGCAAAATCTTGCCATGTTACGGAGAATTACCAGACAGAAGAGAGGCATGAAGGAACACGAACTGCGGAAAGTTATCGAAGCGTTAATATACTCCAGAGTAATGTACCACTTGCCATACATTACACTAACCAAAACACAGCACACCAAACTAGAAACAGCACTCCGAAAGGCCACCCGATTGGCGCTAGGGGTACCCAGATACGCAGCCAACCATAAAGTGGAGGCCACAGGACTCTTTAACTCACTAAATGATAGAATAGATATACACAAACTTGGGCAAGAACAAAGGCTAAAAACTTCAACCCAAGGCAGGAAAATCCTTCAGGACCTCGGCTATGATGTAACAAACCTTCACTCCATCCCCTTGGAAGCCCCCCCTTGGGACCAACTACCCAGAATTATAGTTGACCCAATCCCTAAGAATATGCATCAAACAAGAGATATAGAGAGAAGAATAGATAGGGTCAAACGCCTCCAGAACGAGGAGGAACACTCAAATGCAGTATTTTATTATACAGACGCCAGCTACAGCACGGAGCACTGCACTATTGCGATATGGAGCCGGAATAAAACACTGACCTGCAAGTATCAGAGAGCCCCAACGCCCATGCACGCCGAGTTGCTAGCCATAGCAACAGCCATAACTGAACTCATGAAATATGAGAAAGAATCTATAATTAGAACCGATAGCCAAGATGCCTGCAGAGCTATCCTGAATAACGATTTACCAACATACATTCACAATACGCTACAACGACACATGCATAGCTACCCGCTTCTAAAAATCAAGATCCAATGGGTTCCAGGACATCAGGGACTGAGAGGGAATAGCCGAGCTCACGAGCTCACCCGCGAATCAAATCCGGGACCCCCTCTACCCTGGCCTAAAGAGTGTGAATATGAACCAAAAGTGGAAAGGAAAACTCTGCATAAAGCTAGAAAAGAAATCCTTAAGGACAGGCGAAGAATCTCCCCTTTTCTACCCTCACCATCATATACACATTCAAGAGAAGAGGCATCCCTCATTAGAAAAGCACAAACACACACTTTACTCACCGAGCAGTATATTCATTACTTCGCCAATGCTCCAGGACACCCCAGCTGCTCCCATTGCGGTGGGTACCCCTCGAACCAGCATACATTCTGGGACTGCCCAGCAGCCCACCAAAGTCGACATGAATCCCTCTCCCAGTTACCCCACGACCTCACTCCAAGCGGCTGGGAGGAATGGTCCTCCCCCCCTCCAGAACTCCAGAAGTCGTGGTGGCCATCCCTCGTTCATCACATTCAAACTATGATGGGTGACGGAGACCGGCACCGCTACATAGGCCCGGACCTGGGCTAAGATCGAAGAGCTTCCACTCTTCGGTTACAATAAAGTTTCTCTCTCTCTCTCTCTCTTGCAGCCTACAAAAGTTAGGTCAGATCTTGTCTAGAGTATGCTTCATATTTATAAGATCCCCACACTACAATAAACCTATCTAAACTTGAAAAGGTACAGAGGACTGCAGTCCAATTTATTTGCAACCAATATAAAAGGACGGACAGCGTGAATGAAATGATGCAGGTTTCTTGGAATTGAAACACTTCAAACCCGGCGCTTAGAAAAGAGGTTAAAACTTTTGTACTTGATATATAATGATTCAAATCACCTAAACCAATGCCCTTACGTAACCCGAGTATCGCTCGCAAATACTCGTTTTAACAACGGCAAAATGATTCGGGAGTTTATTGTGCATAATGATACGTTTAAATTTAGTTTTGTCCCTGGACAATAACCGCATGGTACCAGCTGCCAAAAAAACATAGTAGAAAGTGCCAGTGTCGAAGAATTTATTTCAAATTTGAACGTTGCGCTCATGTGATTGTTTTGTAATGTTTTTGTTGTTGATGTTTTTTTTCGAGATCACTTTGTTAGGTCTTGCAGCTTGTATAGATGTCGTCTCTGTGTTGTATATCATGTTTATATTTGTGATGCTCACTCCTGCTTGGACTCTAACATGAGTCCGCAGTATTTATAAATAAATAAATATTAACGCCTGTGAGACAGCATCAGCCGCATCGCCGTACCGGTGCTCGGATTCCCATATGTATTCGAGGATCGATAGAACTTTGAGTGCTTTTAGCATAAAAGCTTAGCATTCTCTTAGCTTCGTTTGAACGCTGGAATGTCTGAGAATCGACGCGAAATGTATGCGTCGGGCGTAGGGCCCAGGGGAATTTGTTTCAGTCCTAGGTAACTGCATAATCCCAGCAACGTTTAGCGAGGAAGCTCCTGCGATCTTCAAGTTTTGTACTTATCAACAATCTTACGATATAACTTCTAGCATAAAATATTCGAATTTTTCTAGTTTCGTTTGAACGTTGGAATGTCTGAGAATCGAAGCGAAAGGTATAGATGCCTTGCACGTGACGGTATATATGTAGGGTTGTTCGTTTTCGGGTTTTATATTTTTTTAAATTCGGGGGGTAAAAATCGGGTGCTATTTTTCAAGCTGATAATCGGGGAGAAATCGGGTTTTTTGTGGGAACATTCTGAAATTCGGGTTTGTTCGGGTTAAATTTACAAATGTACTCAATAATGCAATCTTCTTTTTTTTTTTTTTTTAGGCGGAGCGGAGCGTATTACGAGTTTTTTTTTTAACGCTGACTCGTTAAAATTCGGGGTCTGTTTCAAACTGATAATCTGGGGGATATCAGGGTTTTCCAGCTCCGATTGCCGTCGGTCGCTTCAGAGGAAGCACCGCCCACGGAATCCTCCTCTCCTCTCCCTCAGGTGTCAACAAAAACCCCGACCGTTCGAGGGACGGTCGTCTTCGATCAGATATTTCGCTATGAAATAAACCTGTTAAGTTTTCCCGATCTGTTTACGCGACTGACTGGCTCGGGCGTTGTTCTTGAGAAAGGTTGGATGCCAGCGAGATGGCCATGCTACCCGAGAGACCCTGCTGGGCGTCGACACCTCAGCGGTCGAAGGGGGATTGATAGCGCATTTCACAAGCTGCGTGCAGCAGGGCCGAAGCTAGGTGGAGTGCCGAGGCGCTTCCACCTGCACAGCGGGGGGACGGAAATGTCCTTCCGAGGCCCCAGCGCCTCAGCCGGCCTCCGTAGACTGTCACGCTGAGAGGCGCGCTCGTTGGGCGGTTGGTTGAGAGTCGTGTAGCGTCCACAGTGCTGCACGCAGCTTGCGAAATGAACTATAGGTCACTGTTGTCCCGAGGTAGGGTAGCTAGCGTGTGCGCACCGCCAACTCCGTGCGGCGTAAAAAAAAAAAAAAAATAAAAAAAAAAAATTGGTTATGTGGTTTTGGAATTCGGGGAGAAATCGGGTTTAACCCGATTTCCCTGAAACATGTTCGGAGTGTAAAAATCGGATAAAATCGGGTTTTACCCGAAAACGGACAACCCTATATATATGGCACCGTACCAGCCGCCATTGCTCCGTACCGTACTCCAGTGCTCGTACCTTCTGCAGCAAATATTTGGCAACATCGAATCTATTCTTCTTGGCAAGCCTTGCGGAGAAGAAAAGATTCGGCGATGCCAAATGTATGCTGCAAAAAGTACGGGCATATAGGAGCATGGTATGGAGCAATGGCGGATGAAGTAACGTCAATGCAAGCCATGTATACGTCGCGTTAGGGCCTAGGGGAAGTTGTTTCAGTTCTGCGTCACCGAATAAGCATAGCAACTTTTAGCGAGGAAGCTCCTGCGATCTTTAACCGTTTGTGCTAATCGATGATTCTACATTCGATCGCAATACGTTTTTGAAGTGAAAAGTTGGCGTTTTCTTAATTGACGTGCACACAAACTCTTACAAAGCATTCGAACCAATCATTCGAAAAAAAAGTTCATTACTTATGTTCACAAAACAGTTTATTTGTCCCCTTGAAACTCAGAAGACAGCAAGTCTTCACATTCTTGATTGATCAGTGCACCAAATGTTGCATCCGATGTCCCTTAGAAATTAGTATTAGTAGGCTCTTTATCTTGCCGATCGGTATCAATAGTCCAGAGTAACCTCTATGTGTATGATCATACACCTCTTACATGGTTGTCTAATCCATCGTTCTAACATCTAAGATCTTAAAAAAAAAAAAGAATTCCGCCCCACTCTCTAGGGGTTTAGAGATGGAACCACACATATGAGCAATTCGTTAAATGTAATGCAACTCGGAAATAGAAGATTAACTGCGCAGTTTTCTCTTTCGTAGGATTTATTGCAGCAATACTTTTTTCATCAAGAGTGCATTGTATTAGTCGGTCAGTTATTTACTTGTTCTAATTACCCGGACAAGATTACTCATATTTGCGTTCATCCCTTGTCCGAAGAGCAGTCCTGTTGAAAAATTTTGACTACCATTCCTTTCAGTCACTTCAACATACTTTTTTTCAAAAGTGTGGGCTGCCTATACTTCGTTTCACCGTAACTTGGAAAAGGGCAAACGCCACAGCCCCCTCGAGCCAATCAGAGAGACGGAGTGAAGGTGTGTGACAAATCTGTGTAGATGAGCACTCTGATGATATGTTGTCATGTGTTTCTCTCCAACATGCATATTGACTCAGCGAGACTGTAGCCTTCGCCGTTTGCCAAATTGTGATCAAACGAATTACAGCAGCTACTACTCTAATTACCCAAGGCCTTCCTACTTTGGGCATTTGTTCGACAAGAATGTTATGTCGGCCATCACTGTGAACTTGGTTCAGCGCCTAGTAGACTCGAATGCTGCATTAGCGTTCGACGTGAACTGGAAACCATTCGTGTGGTTTACGCCGAAAACAAAAATGGAGACAGTCGTGTTGCTTTATGGGGTTTTGCAAAGGGTCTATTGTGTCATACGTATTATAAGTGTCCTGCAGTATAACAATGCATCAATGCATACTATTAAACTAGATGCTCAGAGTTTTGTTTGTTTTTGCAATTAACAAGTTACAGCAATATTTATTTCTTACGAGGGGAATATGTATCATTGGTAGCTGGGCCCGTTTTGTGCTCATTAATGTCAGTATGCTTTGATGTTATTATCATGTGTGTAGTTTTAAGTATCCTCTGCAATGCCTACAAAGTCCCCCGGAGGGAATAAATCAATAAATAACATTTTCACATCACTGGAGTTGTGCTTACCTCCCGTCGAGGTGATGTGGATCAGGAGCTTCGGGGTAATGTCGGCACCAGAGACAAAGGCCGCCGAAGATAATCCTCAATGTCTAGAAGTCGCTCCTCGAGACGTGATTGATGGTCGTTCGGCTTGAACTGTCGCAGGCCAATTCATTGGTACGGGCAGCTCCGGTAGACATGGTCGGCCTCATGCAGTGGTAGCAGAGTGGTTTTCGGTCGGTCATTCGCAACACTTCCGTTTTCCTTGGTGTACTTTGCTCAGCGCAGACCTACACCCGATGTCGGGAATGCTTCGGCGTTGGGTACGTGTCTCACTGAATTGGCATTGAATAGTAAGGGGCAGCCGGTAGCGGTCGTCGTGCCGTTGTGGCGTAAGTTGCCCTCGGTTCGTCAGATGCCGCTTCGCTCGCAGAAGTCTCTGGTTGAAATGCCTGTCGAACTTGTTCCGAAACAATCTCGGCAATCAAAATAAAAGCCGGGCGACTGATGGCAGGAAGTAGCTTCCTAATCTCCTCCCGGACGTTGATGTTGCGGATGCCTGGGAGGCTGGCGTCGAAGTTACAGCTGGACGACTCGAGTGTCGAGACGCAGGGAAGTTGTTGATTGTGACAGGCTCGGGCATGCAGTGCACGTTCAATGTTGGAAGCCTCGGTGATATGAACCCTTCGACTGTTGTTGGGGGGTTGCGGACAAGGCTGCCGAAGGTGCTGTCCCTCACATGAGGGGCATGGGATTCTTAGCTTCTTGTCTTCTGTAGCATCAGGGTCGGTGTGGGCACTCGATCGGGCGCAAAACATCCTCCACGAAGGCGGTGACGCTCTCTTTAGGGCCGCGTCCTGGACAGCACTATGGCCCGAGTTGCTGCTGCGCCAAAAAAACCCAAATTCATTCATTCATTCATCAGGAATGCCGCTGTCTCTCATCGATGTTGGCTGACGAGCGTGCGCTTCAGCTCAATTTTGCAAGCTTCCCACGACGTTAAGGAGGATTCATGGTTCTCAGTCCAGTGCCTGGCAGTTTCTTCCTCGAGAAGTATAGGTTCTGCAGGAGTTGGTTGTCTGTCCACCCATTGTGGCGGGCGACACGGTTATATTGTTGAACCCAGTCCTCGACGTCTTCATACACCTTGCGTAAAAGGGCGTCGGAGTGTGAGGTGCGACGGGTATGCAAACAATGGATGGAGCGGACGCGGTTTGCTGCTACAGGTTTGTCATTGTTGGCTTCGTCAGCTTCGGTTTTTCTGGCAGGAGACCGAATTCCGGTGGTTCCTTCTGGTAGCAGCGACTGGCTCGGATTTCAGGTTCTTCGTGGTGTACTTGCGAGGTTCGTTCTTCTGGTACTCGCTCGTCTTGCGGTTTTTCTGCCGGGCTCGGGATAGGACTTGGTTCACGGCACGCCGGGGGTTTAAGACGCGGGATAGTCCGCCCCCCGAGTTCCGTTACCGAGCAACTCAGCTGAGGAGCCGCCAAGGTGCATACAGAGTGAAGGGGCATGGGTAAAGTACCCAGCACCTCCACCAAAACATACGATGACAGCCCAGCATGGCCTGGAACTTTCCAGAATAGTAAATATTGGCAGAAGATAAGACTGGAACAAGCATCCGTGACAATATAACAAACCTGACAAAAGAGAGTCTATCCTAACCACTAAAGAAGCTGCATTGCTCTAGTGGCATTCTGACCGAATAAATCTTCTCCTCCGGGGCTTGGGGACTGCCGTGGACGAACTGAACTGAAGTAGATGTGGGACCACTTTTCTGGTTATGAGCCACTGCAGACTGTTGCCTCAAAGCGGCGTGAACGGGTGGGCTGGGTAGGTAAAACGCTCGATGAAATGTCCATACAGCTTGCAATTTGCGTAACAAATGTTAATGAAACGTTTGTGTCGACGAAACGTGCGACAGACCAGCGGAATCAATACCAACTTCAACACCTGTGCTTCATGAAAGAGCACGTCTACGACAGAACACTTTAGGAAGCAGCACAGCATCATCTAAAGCACGGTACAGGAACTATAGCAGCTTAAAGGCAACTCTTCCGTGCGCCGCCCACCTGTACGTGTTCTGTGAAAGTGCACGCCTCCGCCGGAACAATTTGGGAGGCAGAACAGGATCATTTAGCACGGTACGGGAACTACCAGCTTCAAGGCCGCTCCCCAATGCGCCGCGCAACCAAAGTGAGCCTTCCGTTATTTGAACGAAGCGGCACCACGATTGCACACTACCAAGCATGGCTCACGCAATTTCCGTAGCTCAACTGTATATCCAGATACATTGCACACGCTTCACTGCAGACCTCGAAGATTCTGATGGTCAACGAGAGCACAGAAACGTCGCCTTAAAATTTATCCTAGCGATATCCAAATCAATCCGAGGTCCTAGAAACGCCGGGAAGATTGTCTCTTTCGTGGCCCTATCCCCGTCGATCACCAGCTAAATGCACACCGTTCCTCCGTATTTTCACGTTATACCTACGTGAGACACCACGCTGAACTCTGAAGTCTCTTTCGACCGGCCTCATATGACGGCTTCCGCGTCTGAAATCAACTCGCCGAGACGAACGACAACGAACAAAGCATCCGACAAGCTCCGGCCAACGCACCGGCCCAGCTGGGGCCAGCTGCTGCCTGGGCGCTGCCATCTTTCCTGTGACGTCACGTATTTGGTTTGGTCACGTGACAAGTGGTCACATTTGCGTACCATGGCAGCGGCCTTATGGGGGTCAATTTTGAATGCAGACCGGAACCCCGGTTTATCGCGCTAAGCCCCTCTAACTCGTTGCATAGTTCTCACGTGACGTCACTTCCTCTACTCCCGCCCTCTGGCCGCCATTGCCAGGTAATAAGAATCAGACGCCGACGCTGCCGCCGCCGCATATGCACCACTCGATTGCGACTTCGCTACGGAATTTGTATTGCCCGTACAGCGCCATGGCGAAAGCCATTCGCCATGAGTTCTGCCCTTCCTATTTTGAAGAGCTTGTGGGCCCCACACGAGCGCGGTATGAGTCTAAAGTAAAGATGTGTGACGACGTCGATCCTTACACATTACGCGTCGGCGGGGGCGCTACTCCAGATGCAGACGTGCAGCCAGCCACGACGCGCGTGTACATGATTAACTACCTGGTTTTGTCGACGAACTACCTGTCGCTGCAAAAGATGAAGGCCTTCAATGACTTGGATGCCCATAACTATTTCACGAGTGGATGGGTGAAGAGCTTGACAACGATGCGTCTCCCATCGAAGCGTATCGTCGTGCTGAGCGATGCGAGTTGACTGGCAATAAAACAAGCGTCTTTAGGAGAGCCGAAGAGATGTGCCCGCACTTGCCGCATTCGAATTCGCAACATCTTAGCTGGGTAAACTCGGCGCCGCCGCCCCAACACCATCAACACAAGTGTGCTACAAACACTACACAATTACAGAAACGCTGCGAGAAAGGTAAAAGCACACCCCTGCAGCGTGACGCTACCAGACACCAAACACTGCCTCGGTCGCTATGGCAATTCTCACAGGGTGCGAACTGAAGCGTCCAGAAATCAACGTATAGTTAAATGAGCAACGTATTTCTTACAGGTAACGAAGTGACGACCGCAGACACGGACAGTTCCGATGTATGCGAGCAAGCCAGAGGCCTTGTGCGTTTCTCGGACAGCAGCTTTGTACGCTCACACTTGTGTGCGTACAAAGCTGCGGTGCAGCCCTACATTTGGCTCTGTCTTACTCTGCTGTGCAAAGGACTTGTTTCTGCTGCTGCAGCCGAACATCACTCACATCGGCATGACTACCCCACTACGACCGCGACAGCATCCCAGAAGAAAGAAACCTGCACTGTGTACGCCACGAACGCCGTAGCAACGCAGCCAACGCAGCAGCGGCCAACGTTGCCGGCGCCGAAACCGAAACAGTGTCAGTACCTGGCAATGGCGCTGGCATATCCCGTAAGCGGCGGCTGTAACGTCCGTGAGAACTATGTATAGGTAGAGCATTGCCCGTGCCTTCACATCCGTCCTTGACGCCAAATCTCTCCACAGACTTCTCCCCGTAGCCTGACCCAGCCATAAATCCGCCCCTGGACGAGAGCCGGCGAAAATGAGATTTCCGAACCCTGAAAATTCTAAACGGATTCAAGAAATAACTCAAAATACTTACAACCTCTCCAACGCGTCAAGCGTACCATTCTTCTTCGCGACCTTAAGCCTAAGCCCGAAAAACTTTAAAAACATCGGGAACTGTCAAAAGTTAAGAAGCTTATGTAAGCTCCCTGGAGGAATTGTCATTGCACGAGTTTCTGGAACAGCCAAAAACCAGGAAGAAAAGAAACTCTTCGTGCTCGTTGACAGCTAATGAACGAAAGTTGATATTTTTTTCTTTTTTAATAAGTGTGAAATATTATTAATTCAATCTTAATTTTGACGACACGAGAAACAACATATCGCGCACAAAAACAAAACAAAACAAAACCTATGCTGCTTGTAATTATTACTAAGAGTTACGACAAATAGGGTTGTACTTTTCTTGAAACAGACAAGCACCAGCGCTCGCTGGGAAAATTAGTGATTCATTATATATATATTTATATTTTTCAACACTTGCTTCTTTAAACCGATTTTTTTTTTTTTAATTCTGCGCAGTTGCTTTTATTGTGCGATTATTAAATCACCTTTCTCTCTGGGACTACTGATATAGTAATAATCTCATAAATTCCATTTGCATTTTTTTTCATCCCTTCACTGAGATCCGTTGAAATCCCATTTAGTACCTGACGGTATATAAGTTGGTTGTGAACTTATCAGCAATTTGGCGTTGCAAATGGCTGCCAAACGTGCCCGACAAAATCGAAGCGTTCTTTTTTAATACAGTCCCCTTTTCCCTCCGCAATGCCCCAAACCACTCGCCAAAAAAACCAAAAGATTATCAAATTTGAAGTGGTCAAGGTGACCCTTCATTTGCTTACAAAGAAAAAAAAATCATTTAAAAAGAAGGAGTTGGTCCCTGGACCGGAATCCAGCCATTTCAGGGTGCCGATGCTCAGTCCCGAGCGAGTGAGTCTTGAAGAGTGCCTTCTGCGCGCAAGCGTGCTGGTACCCTGTCTTGTTTGAGCCACGTTCCAATTGTTATCGTGACATAGCCGCTACAAATTGAACGACCACACCGACGCCGAGTTTCATAGGGTAGTTGCGCTTCCGCTCAACATTTTGTTATCCAGGATTCACTCCCGGCTATGACCGCTTAAGTACGGTTGAAAATGCGCTACTTATGTTTACTCGTTAATTACCAATCTTTTTTTGTTTTTGTGTTCAAAAACGCTTGAAGGCTTTGTCGTAAAAAAAAGAAAAAAAAAACACAAAAAAACACCGTGCGTACAGTTTTTTTATTACAACATGAAATTCAAACGATGTATATCGACAGGTGCCTATATACCTCATCTCACACGTAATGTTGACGGCTGCCAGAGGCACAGGTCTGAGGGTAGGGCTTAGCCAAACACTTCGCTTTCGCGAGTACTCACTAAGTTAGAGGGGCTCGCACACGCTCTTGAAAGTGCTCCTAATATAACTTTATGAGATGCAGGAATCTTTTTTTTTTTTGGTTTCCCTCGCCTTTATTTTTACCCGCTTTAACTTGTTTTTGAGATGTTGCACAAGGTTTTGAATGACCTCCCCAAAAAAGGTTGCCACTTGGATTCTCAGGAATCCCAAAAGACAAGACCGTCAGTCACCACAAACGTTCACCCCCCCCCCCCCCCCCCCTTCATCAAGGACGGCCCTTCTTCCTTCCCAAAGCTTCGTGCAGTTTCCTCTAAACACATTACACGTCTGAGGGACGCTCTTGTTGACGCATGATGGAATGACTAAGAGTCCAGATGGCAACGTTATTTCGCGATAGCATTCAAAAGCGTCTGCCACGTCATAATAGCTCCCTAAAAGTGTGCGGGGATTGTGTGAAGAAGTAGCCAGAGTACGTGTCTACATTTTGTGTAAAATGGAAACAAAATTTAAACTCCTATGTTCTTGTTTGCACCGTTCATTGGAACATTCAAAGAAAAGCAGCTCACGTACTCTGGTCACGGGTGAGTCGAAATGCCCATCTCAGTGTTTTTGGGACGTTTGCGATGAGATCAGTAATAAAACATTTCTATTTACGATGTGCCGGGTTCGTGAGAGGAAATGAATAATGGTTTTTCGGCCCGCGTAAATAAAGAGAACGTCGCAGAAACCCGAAACTCGGTGTGAGTGTGACGCTAGCGGAGGTGATAAACTGCGAATGCTTGTGAGCATGACGTCTCCTGGTTCGAAATAAAAACAGTAAAACAAAAATTATTCATGCGCCTGACGTCAACCAAAGGCGATTATGCAGACTCGGCGAATATGGTTTTTCTTATATATATGTAAAAAAAGTACTTATTAGCGAAAAAGACAATATAGTTTTCCTCTTTTATCACGTTTATTTTTTTCTTTAAACAAATTCCACAGACACCCTCATTGTCATTTTTTGGTTTGACGAATATTAGGCTTAGATGGACGTCGGCTTATAAAAACAGTTTGTTTCGTTTTTCCAGGTATCGTCATCCGAAACTTTTGAATCATGTTCCCGCCACGAGCGTCATATTTTGACGGAGTTTAAGAGCTCTGAAATTCTTAGTTTATTTATGTGGACCGAAAAACCTAGCTGAATTTCCTCTCACGGACCCGGTTTATAAACAGCAGGTAATACATAAAGTTCAACTATGGGCCTTTATGTAAGGGTCAGACACTTGAAAAGTAGGAGTCTAATAAGACTAGTAATAATAATAATAAGGTTTTTTTTTTATTTTACATGAAAATACACATAAAAATGAGCTGCCCCACGAAAGCAAGAATGCTTGTATGTGGGACCAGGTAGTCCACAAAACACTGTATCGACTTCCCTTTCTTTAATCACAACAGTAACAAAGGATAACAGACGGCAAGAAACGTAATCACAACAGTAACACACGGTAACTTTGATTGAAAAGTTCACAAATGTCATCAAGAAAACGTTTTATTTGTCTAGAAAACGTTTTATAATTTTAAAAACGATTGCAGAACGTTTTGGTATGTAGTAGAATTGCATTTTCTTGTGGGTAGTGTATTGCACCGAGAACACAGTCCTATATAGCCAAATAAAAAATATATTTTCATTGTAATCTCATTTGAATTTGATGTTGTTGCTGTTGTTCACTTACCCGAGGTATATCATATAATTGTATTATATTTTTTTCATTGTTCTTTTTGTTTTTAGTTGTAACACGACTACCATTTACGGAAGTTAATTTACTTATGGTATGTTTTACGAAATGAACGTGCTGCGGTTTACTTTTCCTTTTTGCTTTGATTTGTTTTGTAGAACTTTCGTGTAATATGTTTTAGAACTGTTGATATTATGTAACTATCCTGAGCTCAAGAACTTTAGGGGGCAGAGGCACTGTCAGGCGCCACGCCTCTATCTCTGCCCCCTACAACGTAAACCTTCAAAACAAATACGAAAAAAAAACCTAATGGACGTTAGAAAAAAAAACAAAAAAAACCCCGGCTAAAAGTCGTGCAGAATTGCTAACCTAAAACGTGAATCATCATAACCATATGTCGAAAACTCAACGTCCACTCACATTTAAAACACTAAACGTTTTATATGACCTTGAGAAAAAGTGGAATTTCTATGAAATAAACCATGTTTACCTGACTCGAGACGGGCTGAGAGCATTAGGTTATAGCCTAATAGGTAGGGTTCCATATTTTCGGTAAATATCGATAAACCTAGAAAATTAAGCCCTGAAACGGTTTCATCAAAATCGGTTAAAACCGAAAGACCCCGAATTGGAGTTGTCTTTGACTAATGGCGAATTCGCGTGGTTCTTTCTGCGCGCTCTCGAGCGCTCTTTCCAGAGCGCGCGAAATCGGGTGGTTGAAAGAGAGTGCTGTCGTCTGATCGGGTAGTTCATTCCGAGGGCGCCTCTCCCTCTCAGAGCGCTCCCTGGCACTCTGTCTGTAGCCGCGGAGTGCGGAGCGGCGCAGGCGTCACGTGGTACTTGGACGGTGATCACGTGGTTTTGTTGACGATGGCCGGCAGTGGTCTGTGGTGGTGTGCGGGGTCCAACATGACGGCGATTGATATCTGGTTCAACAAAGTGCTTGTGCATTCGACGGTGCGAGGATTACAACGGGCGGGACGACATTCGTTTGCGACCGTAACAGGAAAAGTCGACGGTGAAGTATTCCCAGTGCTTTCCCGAGATCGTTCATCTCACGGCGGTGGATCCGCTAAGCCTAACCGACGACGAAACAGCTCGCAGAGCTCGCTGCTGTTTTACCGGGTTTCGTGGTCGCTTCAAGAAATTTTCAGGTTTGGTAAAAGTGCGTTCAAAGGTTTGTGTTGTATAAAAAATAAAGGGAGAGCCGAAAATAATGCACTGTGATTTGTGTCACATTGCGATGCTTGCACGATATTTCGCCGTGAGAAAAATGCGGTTTATTAACCATTTTATATTTGCCTGCAGTGCTCTGTCGTACGCATGACCGCTATCGCAGCGCGTTCACTGTCGAAAACGCGATAAGTTGACAACTGTTTCCAAGCATTGGCTTTCGTGTCGTTCTGCAAAGATCAAATCGCATACTGCTGTTTTCTTCTTTTTTTTTTTTTTTACATGCCGATGCGTAAAACAATTTACGTCACAACCGTTATTTCATCACGTTGCGAGCGTAAATTTTGCTCAATCGTCCACCGTACGCTGTAAGATCGTGTTGTTTTTAATGCATTACCAATGTCAAGAAATTTTAATTCCGCGACTGGTCTGAGAATCTCGGAGCGCTCTGAAGCCAGCAGTTGTGATCGGCTGAAGAGGATTCCGAGTAGCTCTGGCGGCGAGGAAGGGGCGCTCTGCTGAATCGAGGTCAGAGGCGAGAGGCGACCACCCGAATTCACCATAAGAAAAGCCCAGCTACGCGGGATAAATATTTGTGTTTGCAGTTTCATTTTATGCTAAACCTAAATAGGGCCCCCCCCCCCCCCCCCCCCCTGAACTGTCCGTGAGGCTAATCCATTGCTGAGAACCACATCCCCTATCTTATTTTTATTTCTTTACGGCACAAATACGTTCTCCAAGTATTAAGATAATAGCCAATGTACTCTGAAGATTGGAAAATCCCATTCCCGTGTCTACTTTTCTGAAACATGTCCCGATGAACGCCGATTGTTTTTCTGACCCCGGAACTTGACATCAAAAAACACCAAATATGTAAGAAAAAAAAAAGAAAAAAAAAACTACTCTGATTTTGAAGAAAATAAACCGTAAACCTGGAACCGTACTTATGGTTAAGTATCGGTATTTTTTATTTAAACCAATAAAAACCAATAATCGGCAGCCGGATTCATTTTTCATAATTTGGTTTTAAGCGAAAAGAGTCAGTATTTTTAAGTGGCACAAGACAGTTAATAGCCAATCTTTTTTGTGTTTTTTTACTGATTTGTTTATTTGTCCGTTATCTTTGGGATTTTCCTTCGTTACACTGAGCTAGGACTTAACAATAAACATACGTTTTGGGATAAAGATTTGTTCTCTTTTGTGATCAGGTTTCGTGTGCCACGTTCTGCAAAAAGTCCAGAGTAAGAAAGTGTATGCGCCGAGAAACTGAGGGAGAAGAGGAGACGAGGAGCGCACGGTGAGGTCAGAACGCCGAGCTCTGACTGGAAGGATTAGTGGGTAGACCTAAGGCTAGCTGCTTCTGTCTCAGCTGCCCTCGTCGAACACGCTGGCGCCGGCATCCCGCATTCCTAACGCGTTCGACGAGCGCAGTAGAGACTTCATTTGTTCATGTCTCTTCGGGTGTCCCACAGGGATCAGTGCTAGGGCCGTTATTGTTTTTAATATTCATTAATGATATTCAGACCGGAGTTTCTGCCAAGTTGCGACTGTTTGCAGACGATTGTATTCTTTTTCATGAAATTAAGACTTCCAATGACTATGAAATACTACGTTCTTCTTTAAAAAAAATTCATATGTGGTGCAAAGATTGGCAAATGTCACTTAATCTTACTAAAACTGTGTGCATGTCTGTCACTCGAAAAAAGAATCCTATTTACTTTAACTATGCAGTCGGCAGTCATAATCTACCTAGAGTGTCCTCTTATAAGTACCTCGGTGTCACTATAACGTCTGACTTGAATTGGAATATGCATATTGGCCAAATTATCGCAAGGGCGATAAATAAACTTGGATTTTTACGCAGAAATTTTAAACATGGGTCAAGTGATACAAAGTTGTTATATAAAATGTTTATTAGGTCAATTCTAGAGTACGCTAGCAGTGTCTGGGACCCGCACACGACTTGTAGCATAGCTAATTTAGAGAGGGTTCAGAGACTTGCAGTGCGATTTGTTTTTAATATGTATTCTTCTTATGTGTCCCCCACAGATTTGTGTGCTAGAGCAGGACTCCAAACGTTACAGAAAAGAAGGAAACAAAATCGTCTGAAATTGCGTTATTTAATTGTTAGCAATGAGCTGGGAATAGACAAGAATCAATACATTGAATTTTTCTGCCCTAGAATATCCAGATATTCACATCAGAAGACGCTTAAACCATATAATTATAAAAATGATTCATTTAAATATTCCTTCTTTCCTAGAACAGTAATAGACTGGAACAACCTGCCACCCAATGTCGTTAATGCAGCCACCTATTCTGACTTTTGCGACGTTTTGTGTAAATGAGTGCACCATGAAATATTTGTATCTATGTGTTTTCCACTCCTGCTACGACCTCGAAAGAGGTTAGCGGTATGAATAAACAAACAACAAACAAAAGGCAGCAGCTAGCCTTAGGTCTACCCACTAATCATTCCAACCAGAGCTCGGCGTCCTGACCTCACCGCGCGCTCTCTTCCCCTCCTCTCCCCCAGTTTCTCTCAGCATATACAATCGCGAGCTGAACGAAAAACCGCACATATAAAAAAAAACAAAAAAAAACAGAAAAAACGCGGTAAACTATTATATGCGTAAATAGCCACAAAAAAAAAATTTAGATAGAAACCAGAACCAAAACCACCTAGCACTAATTATAGGAAATCAGGACCCTCTTAAATAAAGATATACACGTGCGTGGTTCCCTCTTGTGATTCCCAAATAATATCGCAAATGCTTTTAGCCTTTAAACACGCAACATCTACAGGGTGTCACAAAAAAAAATGTTCAGGGTTTTTTTTTTTTACCGCACAAATAAACTAGGCATCGCCGAACGCTCATTCTCCGCCCACAGGTAACGCTAGAGGTCACAACCAGATGCCAAAGTTTCAGCCCGATCCGATAACGTAATCAAAAGTTAGAAGGGATTTTCTGAAAATTTCAACGGGAAAATGGTGGCCGACGGAGTTTTGGAATACATGGGGCTTTATGGCACCAGAAACCGAAAGCGGGCAAAAATGGGCTCCATTTTCCCATTGAAATTTTCAGAAAATCACTTATAACTTCTGATTAAGTTATTGGATCGGGCTGAAACTTTGGCATCTGGTTGTGATCTCCAGCGCAATACCTTTGGGCGGAGAATGTGCGTTCAGCGATGCCTAGTTTATTTTTGCGGTAAAAACAACCCTGTACGTTGTTTTTTGTGACACCCTATACTCTTATGTATCATCTTGTCCTTCACAGTGATTCCCGTTTGAAACGTCAAGAATTAACCAACTATTTTGAGACAAGTGGTGGCATAAAAAGCGCTGTCCTCGTCGCCTTTACCTCGCTTTTAAACACTATCTTCTGCCTTCTCCGCGTAACGTTGTCTTAGGATTCAGGAGGTGTAAGGAAAAAAAAATAGAGCAACGAGTAGCAACGTTCGTCGCCTGTCAAGTATGGTCCGCCTGTTTGTTTCTCATCTCCAAGGCAACACCAAAGGGAGCGCACGTGTCGCAGATGACGTGAACTTCTAGCTCGCTTCCAAGTAACACCGAGAAAGCCAGCCACGTTGAGGGAGAAGGTAAAGTATACAAAATTATACAAATTGCGATTTGCACAGGATGCCGTGACCGGATACCATCGACGCAGAGGTGTGAGCACGTCGATATGACCTAGAGGCGTTTGCAATACGCGTCATGCTTTCCATCCGGGGTGGACTGCATTTCTCCAAACGCAGCTCGGACAAGAAAATAATAATAAAAAAAAAATAACAGGAAGAGGTTTTGTTCGAAGATTCTGAATGGCCCAAAATACTAGTACGAGCGCGGGATTCGAACAATTTCGTTTTTCCACGGGAACGTTCACTTGAGTAAAACGCTTTTCGCGGTTTATATTCAAATTAAACTCGCAACTCGGAAGTCTTTTTTCATAGTGAATAAATTCCCCTCCTTAAAACATGACGATTGCAAACAAATGTGATAAAAAAAAGTTAAAAGTGACATCCTCTATTTTTTTGTTAATTTAACTTCGTCTAAAAAGTCGGTCGATGATGTCTTCTATTAAAAACATACTATGAAATAGGCATTAATTTTTGTGGATGTGTGCTTGTAATGTTTATACGAACATGTTTGTGTGATTTACAGCTAAGGGTTTCGACTTGTTGCTAGAAGCGCAACAAATTAACAGGAATGAATGAATGAATTGATCGCAGTAAAACACGAAAAACATATTGATTTCAAAAAATGTATAGCTGAATCATTTCTTCCATAAGTCCTAGGAACTTTTAAAATTGGTTTTTAAGTGTTTCGCTTACGAAGATGTTAATTTAGTATACAGGCAAGGTTTCGTTAGTACGACGTCGGTGCGCTTAGATCCTGGGAGTGCTTCATTCTCTACCTTTCTGCGGTGAGTGCAGCACACAAGGTCAACGACAGTAACTTTCTACTTGGCCGCTGTCTTTGTGAACAATGCATTTTTTAGGTCTCATCGTAGTCGTCATTCGCTGAGATTCTTTCATTCTTCGCAGTGATTGTCCACATGCGTTTTCAGCAGCCTCGTGATCACGTGGAGATTCGTTTGGAGTGTTCTACGTTTCACTAAACTAATAGGCTTGATGGCAGGTTTTTGAGGCAATAAATGGCCTCTGAAGCAACTATGACTTTGCCGTCCCCGAAGAACTAACACCTATTGCAAAACTTACCATTGACATAGAGGCTGCAATATCTTTCAACCTCTTGAGTGTGGGTTCACAGGGAACAGTTTGGTTCTAATGAGGTCGAAGCCTCTGATATTTCAGCGGCCTTTTGCAATTTGAACATGCCTAGCGGTAGGAGAAAAATATGCTCAGGCTTCCCCTAGTTCCTATGGTTGACCCACGTTCTGCCTTACAGTACAACATAATAAACCTGACTTCAATACCTATTTACTTTAGTTGTTTTATTTTAGTATAACCTTGTCTTTTGACGTCAAACATCATTATATTTGAGTCGCGTCAAATTAAAGCATTCCCGACAGAATACAAATATTCTGAAGAGAAATAGAAACGTCGAACATGTGAGAGAACAACCAGATATTAATTAAATGCACAAGCAATAAAAGTGAGGCAAACTTGACAAAATTTGACCTTTCGAAATATGAAGATTGACGCGCAAGGTCAAGCTAAAAATATTTTCATAAAAAAAAAAAAAAAAACTTTTAGAAAAAGCATAATTGGGGCGTCATCGTTTACTTTGTCCGTATTCTACGCACAGGACCAGTGCCCTGCATAATTCTGAGGGCAAGAGTTGCAACGATGTGCATTATCAGCGCCATTTACTACTGGGGGCGTGGTCATTTACACCAAGTCCGCGATAGTCAGTCCTTGCACGTATACGAATGCAGAGGAGAATTGCCGAGCAGGCTGAGGCTTATTGTGAAAACAAACCAAGGTTGTTCTCGCTCTTATCCCCTTACTTACCACAGGATATAAAAAAACATACAAGAAAGTACTCAGGTTAAAATTATATTATTATAAAATAAACGCGTTCATACTAATCACTGATGTTGAAGCATACTCTAACGAACAAATTTTTTTTTTTTTTTACAGCGATATACATTTTCTATCTCAGAAAATGAATTTTAGATGAATCATAAACTTCTATCAATTTTGAAAAATTAAACGAGAGATGCGTTTTTTACACGTAATACGGATATAATCAGCAGTGCTTTATTGTGACCCACTGCAGCGAGCATAAAAATCTTGGCGTTTAACGTGTATGATTATTATTAAATATGTTTTTTATTTAGCAGTAAAAACGTACATGCCATTAAAAATGTGTTATTCGATTGCGCACTGACATATTTTTTTAACAAAAGATAGAGCGATAATATTAAAAAACAATTACCGGTACTAATACAAAACTTTAGATATACGATAGTCCACCTTGTAGTGGCTCAAGAGCACAACCAATTCTAGCATCTTACTTTTGCCCCTATAAAGTATATTGACCAGTTGCAATTTAAATTTCAACTGGCAATTACTTACTCATGCATGCCCTGATTTGTCAGTCGCCTTACATACTATTATTCTGTAAGGACTCGTCATTAGCCATTGGCAATGAATCCTGACCACTGTATGTATTTCCATTTGTGTTGGTTTTGTAACGATGACGAAAAAAATAAAGATAGAAAGGAGCTCCTTGGGCTGAAAAACAGTAGATTTCGGCCAATGCAATTGTGATAAAATATATGTTTATATATGAAATAATATATATCGTTAGGTTCACATTTTATAATCTCCATATTGTGCAATTAAACACAGGGACATTGTATATGTGAGAAACGACTCAAAAGATTGATTTTCGTTGAGAAATATAAAATGTTCGAGTTTTGTTTCCTCGCTCTGCTTTTGAAGAACTGATTGCTAAAAATATGTTAATTAATTAAATTCACATTTTATTATTAAAATCATTATCGCAACAAACAGTTAATTAAAAAAGTGATCGAGTAAATATATCTGACTATTGTTTATAACTTTCACACGAACTTAGCTTAACCCGAATGAAATGACAGCACTGGATGTTTCTTCGTAGCCGTGAATTTTAGAGCGCAGCTCTTAGGCGCCCGTTTCCGGCTTGAGCGGCGTCGATGTCGGCCTAACCGCGGCGACGTTTCGGCATGGTGACATTTCGGCACCGTGAGGTCACGTGACCCCCAGGAGGTAACGTGACCCCCGTGAGGTCATGAGGGTCACGCGACGTCACGAGGGCCACGTGACCTCACGGTTACGCCGACGGCGACGCTGACGCCGCTCGGAGGGTGGAGTAGCAGGCAGGATGAGGAGGTGAGGAGGAGGGAGGAGGGGCATACCCTCCCTTCAGTACCCTTCCCTCCTCCTCCTTGAAGAGCTGCGCTCTAATTCGGCGTTACAGCGAGTTGTAAACGGCTTTCATTTTTCTTACATATTTTTCCGGTGATGAATCCATGTGTGTTTATGAATCTTTCATGGTGTTTATATAATTAAAAAAAAACATAAATGTAAAAGTTTCTTAGTGGGTAGGCACCCTCATAAGCCTCTAACGGGTGCTCAATGTTTAAAAAACTTGGCATTGTTATGAGGTTGAGCATTGAACAAGCTTGTCAACAAAATGTCATTCCGAAGATTCCAGTAACATTGATCCTGAAGCTTTTTTAATGCTGTACCGGTAACAGCGATTAAGTACCCGTGATACGGGCCAAGCATGTCTCACACTACGGCTCCGGTTAGATATTTCCTTCCCGGATATCCAGGCCGAACTCTGGGTTCTTGGAAGTATTTTTACTTGTAAGAGGTATTGTGAATTGTCTTTCAATAAGAGTGCACCCCTACACTCTAAAAAAAGCCCATGCATCCACTTTCCCGCAAAACACTCGGAGAGTCAATCACCGGAACTTACGAAGGAAGCTCAGCGAATGGCGATGGCGAAACATAGATGTTTAGACCAAAATACGCAGTCTGAGTTGTGACATTAAGCAATGCAAGCGTGAAGTTTTGCATTGCTTAATGTCACAACTCAGACTGCGTTTTTTGGTCTAAACATACGTTTCGGCATTGTCATTCGCTGAGCTGCCGCCGTAAGTTGCGGTGATTGGCTCTCCGAGTGTTGTGCGGGAAAGTGGACGCAGGGGCTTTTTTTAGAGTGTAGGTTTTCGGAAGTGCGCATTGGAGGTTAAAAGTGAAAGCACGGCGGAGAAAGATTGCCAGAAATTATAATTGAGTGTTAACATTAAAATAACGGCAGAGACCTTTTCAGCCTTCGCTTGAACAAATCCAAAACAAATCCAAAAATGTTCCGAAATCCGGGACACGACATCAAACAAAAATTGAAAACAACCATACAAAATGTGCTGCGATTGACAGCGGCAGCTCTTGTGTTATTGAAAGATATGCTTTAGAAGGTTTGCTTTTAGTCGATGGGCTTTACGGTATTTGCTTTATGAAGTGTTCGTATTGGGGCAATAATAAGGGTGTTCTGTTTATTTTTTATTTTAAATAAACTTTTTGCATGAGGTAGAAAAACACGTCCACACAAGGAAACAGACCTTGGAAGATACTTCCTTGTTTTCGTGGGAACAAAATCGCATCTGAAAGGAGGGGGAAACAATCCCTTTCCCGATTGCGCGTTGACGCAACCTTGAGGGCCGAATAACGAATACACATTTCTAAACCATAGGGTTTTAATGTATAATGCATGCAACCCGGTCTATTTGAGTTAATTCAATTCATGTTATTTAAGTTTATATCTAAAGAGAAAAAATGACAAACTTGGCTTTTTGAGCAACTCTATTATTTTGAGTCATTTTTGGTGAAGTTTTATGCGTTTTAAAATTACGTTTCCGAGGTGAAAATGTTTGTAAAAAGTATTTTATCCTTCGTTAAGAAACGTTTAGTCTTATATTGTTGTAACTGCGTTTTAAATTGCGCCAGAACTGTCTCAAAATCGAAAAAGTCAAAATTACGTAAACCTTGAGCGGCAATAAAACAAAAATTCTCGCCATTTTTTTTTTAATGTCTGTCAGATGGACCCTTAAAGGGATACTGCAGGAAAGTTATTTTTTAAAAG
Organism: Ixodes persulcatus; assembly: GCA_013358835.2. Taxonomy (NCBI): domain Eukaryota; kingdom Metazoa; phylum Arthropoda; class Arachnida; order Ixodida; family Ixodidae; genus Ixodes; species Ixodes persulcatus. The sequence goes on from JABSTQ010010989.1 coordinate 865,070, forward strand.
GGCCTAAATGAGACACGTATTTTTTTTTAAATAATGTTTCCACGAAAATTGTTTTCCACAATATTTACGCCATTAAACGCAATTTAGGCGGAGGTCATAACCAGCTCTAAGCCCCGCACATAAATCAGTGGCCCCCTCTATTGCTACTGGACTAGCTTGGTGGCTTGACCAAACAGGCTAACAAGCATAGTGTCTCCCTTTCGCGTCATCCGGTGCGTCAAGTCTGGAAGTTTAACACCGCCTGCTAGTCGTGCGAGCAGACGAGTGGCAGCCTCCGGCATCGTCTGCTATTTCACCACCGTCTATCGTCGTCTGCAACCCTGTAAGACGCGGACATGAAAGCTCGCTTCGGCGTCCGTTTTCGCCTCCGTCCATCTGATATTCATCCGCCGTATAAAAACCTCTGCAGCGCTCAGAAGAAGTGGCCACGAAAGCTGCGTTCTAGTGTTCCGTCATGCACGAGTCACGGCCCAATACAAGCGTCTGTCAGCGTCTATCGATGTGCGTAATAAGCCGGGGTCACACTGATTACATACACATCATCCAAAAGACAGTATGCATACAGATTCTAACGCCAATCACCGCGAGATCCCTGCTTCGAATGCCGCACGGCAATGAGCTCAAAGAAAAACATCGCACGCGGCATTCGGGCATCTGATATTGCGGTGACTCGTGTTTCCAGACTGTATTTTGTATGATGCATGAGCAGTGTGACGCCGGCTATAACCGACCGAAATAACTAAAAAAATCAAGAAAATAAATATGTCGTTTTTAAGCTTTACTGTTCTTGTTATGTTTTTTTTTTGTTTTTTTTTTTCAGATGACATCTGCGAGAAGATGAATGAGCGTCAAGACGCACAATTAAAACGCGACAAAAAATATTCGCTTTGGTAGGCCAGGTGCACTGCAAAACTTAAAAACTCGCCTTTCGAGGCGCAATGACGGGAACATGCCCAGACAAACTTGATGCGAGCCGAATGCCCGATTGTTTCTAACCAAATGGCTCGCAAAGTCTTATTTGTGCAGGTATCTTCTCGGGATCGAAGTCATGGTCGCAATCACGATGGTTGCACAATACACAGAGCAGTGGTGCCGCTTTTAAGGGAATCAACATCTTTATTCCGCATCAATACGCACAAAAAAAAAAAAAAAATCAAGCCAGATCGATCAAAATAGATCATCTGGGACGCTAGGCTTAGGCCAGTCCCACAACGGGAACAAGAATCTGCACAGGTCTTCCGAAGGTGCGTACTTGCTCTAATTGTTTGTTAAAAACTACGTCGGTTGAAGAGATATTTCTCTGAACACCTCTGTAAAGTGAAAATCACTGGCACTCATAAAAATTTACGATCTCAACGAGCTTCGGTCGTTCAGCACTCCGCGGACGCCGGCAGCCATGTTTGTTATCGTTTGAAACCAAAGCGGCAGAAGCAGTCTCAGGATACATTTTAAAACAAAAATGACTCTACCTTAATTATTTGCTTCTCAAACATAAAAAAAAAAAAATTGTCGATTAAAATACTGTTACGGCACGGAGGGTCAAATTTACAACCAACCTTTCACACGTCAATCATCTCTCCAGCCAATGAGAAACGTAAGCACCTTGTAAGCACGGGGCGGGGCTTAGCGGGTTGCGACCTTCACCCTCTGCACTTAAATTGCGTCTAACAACATAAATATTGCGTGATATCTTTTTGCGTCAAAAGGTTATTTTAAATATACCTGCTCCATTTATGCCAATTTAAAAAAAAAAAAAAAAAACTTTTTTTTTTTGTTGCAGTGTTTCTTTAACAACCAATAATAGGCCATTTTCAGAAGTCCGCGCCAACGCTCGATATACATTTGAAAATGGTCTATTTTAGATCTGCAAAGACACGATGCATTATTTTGTTTTAAATTTGAAAAATAAAGGTTTAGCCAGGTTTCTGTTGCAATCGATTACCGGTGGAGGATTTCTTTCTTAACTATTATAGTGGTTCTCGAGCACAGCATGCTACAGTGGCCGTGCTTGGTCACATTAACGTGCGGACCCCATGAAACACTACAAAAACCTGAGCTGTTTATATTAGTAAGGTGGCTGATATATTGCATACGACAACTTAACTTTGCGGCGACCTCGGTCCCTAAGCTGTTGCAGTGGCGTAGCTATGAATATCTGCGGAAAGGAACGGGGGGAGAAATAAGCGTCCCCCCCCCCCCCCTTACCAACCAACCGGGTACGCCACTGGTACACATTAAAAATATCTCTAACCGATGTTAGTTTATGTCATGTTTCTTTTCGTTGCTTCTACCTTCGGCCCAGGTTTCAAAACATTGCGGGGTACCTGCTTAGGTGTTTGAGACGATCATACAACTCACCCGCGAGCAAAGGCTATGAGCGAGCAAAGGCTATAAAAAAAAAAAAAAAGCTCGATAATTTTGCTTTTTGTGTAAAGTGTCGTGGGCACGTACTTCGAAAAACTGTAAACGTAGAAAACAATGGTTTCCTACATTAACGATATCGCGTGTTTAACGAATGATTGTCGAACACGAGATGCCACGCGTTATCGGAACGCAACCACGGTCGGACGCAAGTCATGGAGTTAATATAATACTTTCGAGTGAAAGATCCTATGAATTCGGGCCGCTTCAGAACGGAGAAGCATAAACACGGACATGGGCGGTCCCAGCAATGCACAAAGAAGCAGCAAGACATCCCCTGTAAGGTCTGTACCTTGTTCTTTTCTAGCTAACTTTAGAGGAAAACGCCGGAATCGCGGATTGTATAAAACTAAATAAAGTTGGCAAGCGCTCGAGCAACTTCAACTCTTCGCAGCAAAACGAACACGCCTAACCTTCCGTCTGCTTTCTTTCTCCACTTTTTTGTTGCTCTATATTTCGTTCTATCGCTCGGGACCGCCGATGTCAGTGCTGTTATTTTCTAACCCAGGCGAGGCCGCGCTTCAATTACGGTGCACTTACAAGAACGGTCCGCAACGCCATCCCTCGACAGAGACCCTCTCGAAGACCCGGAACCAAGGCTTTTGAACATCTGCCGAAGTAACCAACGTCAATGGGTCTTCGTCGTCCTCTTTCTCTAACATCGAGAGAAGCTGCTGCTACGAAGCCACAAACCTCCCGGCCAATGACCGTGGCTGCTGGACCTTAATTTCATCAATGCCAACAGCCACCTTCAATTACAATGCGGAGGGCAAGTTCGTCTGCTTCTCGCGCAGGGGGTACCGGTGACGTCAGAACGCCGTGCCCTGATTGGCTGATCGCGGCCCCCCTATCTGAGCGTCGTCTGCTCCTTTGCAACGTCGTCTGCGTCTGTCTTACCTTTCCTGCGACTTTCGGAAGGGCAGAGGCCAGATTCACAAAACCATGTTACGCCGAAAGAGTGCGTAAGACAAAACGTGAGAACAAATTCGTATTCACGAAACGAAATTATCGTAAGTTTTGCTCAGGTTACGACGGAATCCTACGACGATCAACTCAGCATGGCCGACAGCGTCGCTCAGTTACTTGGTCGCGACGACCAACGGACGTTTATTTTTGTACGTGCTCTTCTCACGCGTCACGGCTACAAGCAGCAAGAAAAAAAGTAAAAAGTACTTGAAATAAACCACGACGAACAAGAACGCTGGATCCACAAACACCCGGGAAATGCTCCAACGGCCACGATTCCACCGACCCCGAGTAAGCGAGCTCGGCAAATAGGCCTAGCAGGCACAGCGGTGCTCCGACGGTCCTTGGCCAAGACCGTCTGCCCACGACCGGCTGGCGTGCTGAATGGAATATGCCCGCGCGACCCTTGTGAACCCTTCAATCTCTTCCTCTTGTCATCGCCTCGTTTTCCGAGGCAGCGGCGACTCTCGCCGGTGAAAAAGCGGTGAATCTCCGACAGACGCAGGAAAGGTTAAGCAGCCATCGCTTTGACTAGCAGACGTAAAGCAGACGACGTTAACTGCGCCAACCCGCCGACGCCGTTAAAGAGTGAGGAGTCTCGCCGCACACGCAAGGAGGGAAAAAGTATTTGGGAGGGAACTTGCGGACACTCTCGCTTCTTAGCAGACAAACCTCGGCGCCTCGGGACACCTCGCCAGCGAGTCCCTTGACTTCCCTCCTTGATGCGCGTCTGCTAGTTGTTCGACAAAAACAACGTACCGCTCGAGTTATTTCGTCTCCCATCTCTGAAAGGCGAAGTCGAGCTCGCTCGTAAAGACCTGCACTTCCGAAAGTCGCAGGAAAGGTAAGACAGACGCAGACGACGTTGCGAGCAGACGACGTGGCAAAGGAGCAGACGACGCTCAGATAGGGGGGTCGCGATCAGCCAATCAGGGCTCGGCGTTCTGACGTCACCGCTACCTCCTTTCTCATGCGCAGAAGACGAAAATGAGCCCACTTGCGAGGCGTAAGTGACACAATATCGTTAATGAAAAAACGCTTAAGGTACAGGCGAGCTGGTGGATATTTACCATGTTGGAACTTAACCCGAGACTGGGGTAGAAAAAGGAAACTTAAAAGTAGAAGGAACAGAGACAAGTGAAGAAGAGAACGTCTCAAACGCAGCTAAAAGATTTATTTAGTCCCACATCCTTATATACTCACAACCACTAGGTCACCCAAACACTCAACAAGCCCTTTTCAAAAACACAACACACCAAGACAAAAAAAAAAAAAAGATAACAAGGCAATGGGACGCCCCCTCAAGCACTGCTACGAACAGAAGTAAACCCTCCACTTCTCCGGAAAGAATTTTTTTTTTCGTCACTTCACCGCGGCTATACACGATCTCGTCTCTGTTACGTCTCGGCGCGGTGGTGGCGCGTCGGGCGCACTTCCGGTCTGGGGCTGTGGGCGGAAGTCACCATGCGGGACGTGCATCCCTGTGTTGCTTTTGGAAGAAACCGGACAAAGACCTGCCTTCTCGTCAACACGCTGCGACTGGGACCGTACCAAAAGAGTCGGGAAAGGTTTGAAGGTCAGTTTTCATCTGTTTTCTGCCTTCTCGGTTCATCCGAGAACGTTCATAGGTGCTGCGAAAAATAAAAACCAGGCGCCGTCAGACCACGATTGCTTGTGCGGGAAGCACTTTGGATTGAATTCACGGATACTTGTGGTCGTCAGATTTATTCATTTTGTTCCAACATGTACGAGGGAAAACCGCAAAGTTGTACGGACCACCTGCGGACTACGTTCAGTGTGTCAAAGTTCAAACGGCTGCCTGATCGTTCGAACTGTCGTCTGCTCTTTCAAACTTGTCCGCTTCTTGTCGTGTGCTCGTTCAAACGACAGCGGCCCGTAGACCGAACGTTCACCCGGTAATTTCAATAAGAAGTGCAGGCCTCAAAAGACTTTAGTTTGAAGGTGGGGTGGGGTGAGTAGGCTCGGTGTAAACGGTAGATACAAGGAGATGTTGATCATTGTTGCCAGCGGCCATTATCGACTCTTTATGCCTGATTCACTCGGTCCGGTCCTGTTTGCGATTTTCAGTACCGACGTCGCCCATCTCAGCTACGTTCCACGGTCTTGCAGCCCGAGCGATGTCGCGACTGAAAATAGCGAGCAGAATCTCATCATGCGAATCAGGCTTTGGCGCCCATTCAGCGGAGTCCACGCGGAATGAATCGCTGTATGCCACATATTAACGCGACGTTTTGCGGTGTAACGAGCCTCGTTAATTTCGCTGAGGCCGCTAAAGTATTCAGACATTGCCAGGAAGACGTGGAATCAACAATTTCAATGCGAAAAAGAGCACGGGGACTTTCATCAACGCCGACAGCATCGCCTTCCAATAGTTTGTTTATGGGCGACGACGAGCTTCTTGCCCACACTCCATCGCGCATGCGCGGCACCGGTGGCTGCCACTAGGGGCGCTCCGGTTCGTTTGTAAACATGAGTTCGTCTATATAAGGGAGACCCGCAGACACTCGCGTCAGAGACAGAATGGGACTTGCCATCGAACCCATCCATCAAATCATGCCTCATTAAAATGTCATCATCTTATAGCTGAAATGCTTGGTATCAGCCTGTCCGTCCCCCAGCCCTTAATAGCGCACAGGATTTTCCGCGTTTTGCGCTGCTGTCTTGACCCCTCTGAGGCAAGCAGGATTGTACGGCACCTCCAACCCAGGACTCGCTCCGCAGGTTCTGTTAGTTTTGTCCTAATCCATTCTCAACAACAGGGCAATCAGAATACATTTGAGCTTGTTTTCGTGCACACAACGTAGGTTTCCTAGCTATCTCGAACAAACCAAGGCTCATGTACCGTCCCTTACTGCCTGCTTCAAAAACTTTCGCGATCCATTCATCTTTCAACTGCCGGTCCTTCGGAAAGCTATGAAGCCCGACACCCTTGTGCTTGGTGCTGTTGTTGCTGCCTATAGCCAGGGACGCAACACGAGAAACCCGCCACGAAACAAGGGTTTAATGGGGCAGGATAGCTGGTGAACTATCTTACGTATACTTATAAACCCCAAAACAAAGAGTAAAAAAAAAAAAGAAAGTAAAAAAACAGACGTCGTTGTGTTGTTTTCTTTTTTTGTTCTCGTCGCTTGTTCCCTTGTTTCGGAGTTTTCAAGTATAAGTAAAAACCCGCCATAACGGCGGAACAAAGTAAAAAGAAAAATTTGGTGAAACAGCACTGCTAACACTGTCTGCGCGATGCTGGCCGTCAGTTAAATCTTCACTGCATCTCCGCCCGCGACCACACTAGCCCCGCTGCGCAGATACTAAAGGTCCCACAATGCATCGCAGCAGCGACGGCGTACCGAAACTTGCCGGTAATATCGGTTTCTTGCATATGTGCCGAGCTCAAACCGCGTTTTGGATTGGTGATGGCGAAGACGCTCTTTCTTTGCATACACGAAGCTTTTGGATACGCTATCCTAAACTCGCAATAAGGTGAAGTCCCATCATTTTTATAAACAATGTGTGGGTGTAGTCAAGTGTCCGAAATAATACGAGTTGTTAGTTACGTTAGGCGTATTCTATAAAGACAACTCTCAAACTCTGCACTTTGGGCGACTGTTTGTGAAATTTGCAGACCTGTATCTTGTGAGATATTTGAATCACATGGTCGAACGTTTTCTGCAATGTATACTTTATCCACAGCTATAAAAGTATACAGAGTATTTATAAAGCGATTGTTCAGATATTGGTTTGCAAACACGTGATCGTTACCTAAAATAGAAGATGTTTTTGTTTTATTTTTATTTGGCCCGGGGGGGGGGGGGGGGAGCGATAGCGCGTTTTGCTATAGATGGAAGTAGTTGTGCGATAGCTTGGCGGCGTAGGAACGGCGCGCGCCCCACGATCATGTGGGTTTTTGCGTACGGAGGCCCCCGGATTTCGCCGGAGAGGGGCACCAACAGATACCGCTGTCAAATAATACAACGGCAGTACATAGAATGACTAACAAGAGACCCTTCTCAAAAGTCCATCCAGTGGCATAAATAAAATAATAAATCTTTATTTTCATCGATTCTGAGCGAACTGCATAAACATGAAGAAAAAAGCTGCGATGGGCAGCTGGACTGGTCCTCGGTCGCCATTTCTTGAACAAGAAGCGTGTGATTGTATCCCAGTGTTCTGAAAAGTTTCCATTTGACAAAAATTTTGACCGAGAACACGAGTAGTATCTCCAGTACACTGGAAAATCGATATTCAAGGTGTGAGCAACAAATCCAAACTATACTTACGAAGCTTTTATGTCCCCCCCCCCCCCCTGCCCCCCCCCCCCCCCTCCCCCCCCCCCCCCCCCCACACACCCTTGGTTTGTACGAAGAGGAGAAAACGAGGACCAAAACCAGGACGAAACGTTAAGGGGAAACTGAAGCGGTTCTGTGTTTGAGGAAACACACCAAAATAGTCTTCATTTGGCCTCCAGGATCACGAATATCAACATTATTTTTCAGTCTGGTGCACGGAGGCTTCAGAAATTAATTGTTGAAGAACCGCCGAAGCTTCTCTTTCCTGGTGCGTGACGTCATACTAGGAGTTTTCGGAATCCCTGCTCTCGCGCATCTTCAGCGCCTGTCAAAGGTAGTCACGCGCACTCTTGCTATTTAAAAAAAAAAAAAAAAAAAAGTCAGAAAGGGACATCACGGCTTCCGTCAGTGCGGAAAAATATACCTGGCAAGCTTGCAAATTCACACGCTGCCCACACGAGCGCCACGCGCTTGGCGGCACCAAGATCCTAGTATGACGTCACTACTGGTTGTCGGTTTTTGTTTTTTCTCGCGTTTAGTTACATCTTGAGGGAAAAAGAACGTGATATTCGGATTCACGGAATAAATATACTTGACAATTCACCTCTAACTCGTTTTTTTCTTCAAGAAGTGTTTCAGCTTACCTTTAAACGCAATTACCGCGTACTCGCACTATAATACGCGTGTAGTTCATGCAAGATGTTCCAATCCTACGATGATAAATTCTTCCACCCGAGACCAGTGTTTATGCAATGCCGACAGCGTTCGGACCCGCGTGTCTGGGGCTCGGACCCGGCGTGTGTGCTCAAGAGAGTGCATCGAGACTCGGGCCTCGGCGCGGAATCGAGATGGAGCCGACTTTCCGAATCCGGCGACCGCATTGGTATGCCGGAGCCCCTCCGCCCATCGGCCCAAGGTCTCCTCCGAAAGAGAGTTCGGGCCACGGGTGCGCAATCGCGACGTCGGGCCCAGCAAAAACAAAAGAGAACCTGGTCATCGAGCAACTCCGCCGTGCCATAGTTTGACAAAGCACGTTCCACACGACGCAAACATTGACTCTATCTGCCTACAAAGGCTCTCTTATAGATTTTTTTTGTTTTTGATTATTTTTTTTTATCCTTTGTAGTCACTTTTGCTCCCCTCTACAACCTCGAGGTAGAGTAGTATTTCTGCCTCGTTCACGCGATGCTCGTTGGAAACTGGGCGGGAGAACTACGTAGATCTTGGTGCATCTGGCGCTTTGAACGCCTATTTCAGTTTTTTTTTTATACTGTTACAGCGATATAAGACTACGTGACGTGCAGGCGAAAGTCGGATGAAGCGAGCCTCGATATTTTTTCGTTCGCTGCAACCTGTCTGGAGGATGTTACGTGTACGAACGCGATGGAACACAGACAGTGAGATTTGAAGCTCGATCACAATCTCGAAGCCACTGTTGCTGTGGGATTTGAGTGTTTCAATGCGTCGTCCCCCTGAACGCATAAAATGGGTATAGACGCTTTGCACCAGCTACGCAAGGGCGCCGCCATTACCGACCTTAAATTTTTGCTTTCTCTTATTACGTTTCCTTCCCTTCATCATGGCCACAGCAGGGCAGGTTATTGCAATTTTAGATTCTACCGTGTCCCTCTCGCCGGCATCGACTTTTGTGGAAGCTCCTCAACGCTCGCTTCACTGGCTCGGCTTCTGGGTAACACTAGAGCCACTAAATGAGTTACGCTTAGAATATCGGCACTCTGTGTTCGGATATTGCTGTGAGCGCCGCCATCTTGGTGCTTGTGCAGAGCAGAGGCAACTGCCTATCGTCATTATTCAATAGCGCGACTTCCTCGGCATTAGATTCCGTGTTAGGAAGCATATGAAATATTGCCTTGCTCGGTCGCGAACTGTATAAACCTTTGTGTAGGACGGACAAGTGTTTCCTGTGATTTTAAATAAGGCTTGAGATAACTGAAAAGCATGATCTTAAGCCACAAGATGGGCAAGTGTCGTTACTCTGAAGCGTAGCTTATTCAGTGCCACTAGGTGAGACAACAGAAGGTCAACAATGGCGGCTGTAATCTGGCGCTTGTGCAAAGCGTCGATATATTCCCGTACAGCTTTCTCTGGCTATGCAGTGAAGGCTATATGCGCACGTGCACTTTGCTACCTTGAGAGAAGAGCAGAGCCGTGCATTTGCACTGTTCACTTGTCCGCAAGTAATACCCAATGGACCTTTTGTAGAAATACGCAGTGCGCATGCGCGGAGTATTTCATGCGCCTGGGTTCGAGAGTATCTAGTTCCAAACAATCCGCCATCTTGCATTTCTCGCCTTTGAGCGGTTTCGTTGTGTCGACCTCGGGGCGGAAGATTACGCACGATGGGGACATAGGTGAGCTTGGGGGAGCCGTATCTAGGTCACATCGCCTCAATGGGTGAACAGGATGTAGCTGACGTTTTGGGTGTGGAACGGGTGGGAGAGGCCTTGGGCGCGCGTTGTTTTCCAGTCACCTAGTCTCGAACCGATTCGCGTGTCTAGGTGGCAGCACATATTCGCCAAGAGGTCCATTCACACAGCAGCGTAAAGGTAAAGCTTAGGTCCATTAGCTGAAGGTACCTGTAGTAAACGGCGTTCTTGATCACACGATAAATAAACGGAGCACTTTAGGTTGATGTCGATTGCATTCCTGCTAAACCGCGAGAGTAGCATGTGATAAACAATTATTCCTTGAAAACGGTTTGACGCGCAGTTTTTTTTATTAATGGATGTGAAATATCAGATTAGAAACTGAAATATTATATCTGTCTGCTTTTGCGGCACTTCACTTTTCTCTCTAAGTCTAAGGTCGCACCTAGATGAGTCTTGCTTTAAAACGTCCGACCCGTCTGGCCACACTGGCCCTAAATCATCTGCGTTTACGAGTTTGCATTGCGAGGTGGGCGACTTTTTTATGTTTAGCAGCTCCATTTTCATGCAAAGTTTTCACTGAAGTAGCTAAATAGTGACCGGCAGAAACGAACTACAACGGAGTCTCAAGGCTGAACTCCATGGGACGAATATGCTGCGAAAAATCGACGAATTTTGCCCGGCGGCTTTTGCTCTGCGCGTGGAATCACCACAGTGGCTGCCATGTTGCGCGCAAAGCGAGCGTGCCGTCGGGCGGCGTTCGTCAGTTATTCGTCACATAATTCGCTCGATGGAGTTCAGCCTTCACGGTTACGCCAGTCACGCGATCGAAAGGGATGGACGACGACGAAGATAAAGGGTTCTGGGCGCGAGAGTCTGGCGACTCGTCTACAACCTCAAAAAAGAGCTCGCAGTTACATCGCAGTGGTCCATCGCGTTCGGGTTCGTAGCAGACATTGTTTTCCACGTGCCGCCGCTGCTACCCACTGCTGCTACCTGCTATACTCTATTTCACCTTATGTTGTACCGCAGGAAAGGCTACGAGCGCGAGCTCCTTGCCCTAGGGCGCATCTCGGCGGCACAAGCTCTCGTGCATTAAGGGCAGCTGCCAACGCTATGAGCTCGCGATTCTAGCCTTCGCTGCGGTACAACATAAGGTGAAACGGAGTATACACCTTTTCTACGAGGGCACCGCCATCTTAAATTGTGGAACTTCCGGTATGCGTCAAAACATCGCTTTCTTCTCGCCTCGACAGTAGAACGCGTTAAAATTTTAATTGCAACCGTCAGTCGTTCTTGTTATGACCCTTCTATACTTTTTTACTTGTTGGGGGTTGTAATCTCTTGATTTTTGTTCGGAACGCCTACCGGATGGGGAGACAACGTGGCTGGGTGCGAGGCTAAACGAAAAAGATATATAGCTAGAGTATGCGTTCATTATTATTGTATTATTCCTTCACATTTGTGCTCACAATCATTTCATAATCTGATAATTATATATATATTCAATTTGTTATAATGAATTGAACAGGGTATATTTATATATCCGTGATATTATTTCGAGTTCGTAGGGTCCGATGCTACTCCCTGTAGCTGTTAAGGGAGCTCGGCGAGATTCGTTTAACACAGGACCTCCTTTAGCGAATCGGACCTTTATGCGCCGTGTGATCACGATCTCCAGCTCCCTTTACGACAGGTACCTGGGCTAAAGGTACCTTTACGCTGCCGTGTGATTTGGGTATAAGGAATATAGACCCCTTTTCGTGACAAAAGCCACCAGACGGAGCTACACTCTTTGAAGTTTCGAAGAACTTTTGGTTAATTAAAATAATGAACAAAGCCCACCTTAAAAGCGTTGCCTGAAATGTCAAACAAAACGTTTAACCACCGATTGCTCAGGTGAACGCCAAAAAAACGAAGATCGAGATCTGTTCATTTTATTTTTTTGAATATTCATGTAAACCAACTGGCCTCGTCCAAGACCTTAACAGTCGAAGGTCCCAGTTAAATCTCCAACTTCGCTGTCCATGCAGCATATATGCTTTCTAGCACGGGCAGTGGCGTATCAACTTGATTTTGAGTGGGGGGGCAAACCAACCCCCCCCCCCCCCCCCCCCCGGGTCACATATTTTTACTAGTGATGGGCCGAACTTTTGCCGAATCTTGGGATTCGGCGGAGCTTTTGCCGAACTTTTTTAAAGATTCGACGAAGATTCGGCAAAAATGCACTGTTCGTCATCATCCTCATCATTTATTTTCCATGAGGGCCCGTGGGGCATTATACAAGGGGGTGGCAATAGAACAAAAACAAATAGAACAGTAAACACAATTATAACACTGTAAGCTAGCTAGGTAGGTTAGATAAAGAGAGGGTAATGGCTTCAACAAATTTAGTAGTATCCCTGATCGAAACGATGTTATGAGGTAGTGAATTCCAATGCTCGATGGTTAATGGTAGTGTAGAAGTCTGGTGAGAACCAGTTGATGATCGAATTGGACGTAATTTATATAGGTTATCTAGACGCGGGAAAATACGATGGGAAGGTGATAGCGGTGGTTCTTTGAGGTGGCCATTGTGATAAAAAAATTCGATGGAGGAAAGAAAGGCGTGATACTCGGCTGCGAAGGGAAAATGAATGAAGGTTAGCTGATTGGCATAATTCTGATTTGCTGGTATATGGTGAGTAGTTGTTATAAATAAAACAAAGGGCTCTGTTTTGTACGGAGTCTAGATTATTTGCAAGGTAAAACTGCCATTGGGTACCACATAAATGAGGCGTATTCTAACTTCGATCTTATAAGAGTAGTATACGTTAGTCGTTTTATGGAGGGTGTAGCAAGTTTAAGGTGACGGCGCAAATATCCGAGAGAACGGTTAGTATCAGAAATAACAGAAGTTATGTGAGTAGTCCATGATAGATCAGAAGTGAGATGAACACCCAGGTATTTATATGATTAGCATGCTTTTACTTGAGTGTTAGTGAGGTAAAACAAAAATGGTGTGGCACGCGAACTGCGGGAAAAGGTTAGGGATCTACATTTATTGAAGTTTAACGTCATCTGGCATTTTTCACACCAATGGATTACAGACTCAATGTCTTCCTGGAGAGCATGTGGATCATGGTATGAAAGATTGGGTCGGTAAATGACTCAGTCGTCGGCGAACAGGCGCACAGAAGAACCTATATTAAAGGGGCTATGCAACAATTTTTTTACTATGCGCAAATACCGCTTAGAACGGATCCCTGACGTTAATGACCTATGAAACACGCGTTCGTTTTTCACTCCACGCAATAGAAGTCCCAGAAAAAAATTAAAGAAAAACCAGCAGCGTTCATGCCCTCAACTCGCAGCCAGAACACGCGGCCACGTGATCTGGAGCCGATTATATGCCGCCAATGTTGATCATAGCCACGCGCTGGGGTTGGCAAAGCACAGGACACTCGCTGAGTTCCCGACATTGTTATGGCTCGGCTATTGTCGTCGTTGCAGCGATTGGACACGGGCCACTACCCGAATGCTTCTCGAGCTAGTAATTATCACGAGCCCAAATCGAGTGCCCACGCAATGCTCGGGTCCAATTTATGAACCGCATTCAAATATCGTCATTGGGGTGTACTGCGATCCCTACGTTACGTCATCAAATCTTGCAAAGGGGAGATTAAATGAAAATTATCCATTTGTCCTTGAAATTACACCGCAACAAAGGAGTTTCTTGGCCAGTGGCGTTGCGTGTGAGTATCCTTGAGTCCCACTAGTGCCAATAAGCTTGTGTAAAGTGAAAAACATTCCAATTGAATATCGTTGCACAGCTCCTTTAAGGTGGAGATCATTACTCTAGATTAGGAACAGAAGGGGGCCAAGTACGGTTTCCTGGGGGACACCTGACGTTACGGTAGAGGTGGGAGATTTTACGTTGTTAACGGAGGAATATTGCTTACGGCTAGTTAGGAATTCAGAAATCCACTCAACAATAGAGGGATGGATATCAATATCGTTAAGCTTTGTTAAAAGACGTTGGTGTGGTACTTTGTCGAATGCTTTAGAGAATTCAATGAAAATGGCGTCGGTCTGAATACTGTAAACGACTAAATTTTCGCGAGGACCTAATTTTCGCGAATTTCCCGACTCGCCTACAAACGCGAAAAATACGTCCCGCGAACAATTCGGGCAATATGTGAACGAACGCTGCGGAAGCTACACTCGATTCGCGAAAATTAGAACCCGCGAATAATTTCAAATTTTCAGCTTTGGCCCGATTCGCGAAAATTTGAGCCCGCGAAAATTAAGTCGTTTACAGTATTCGAAGAATATCAGTAAGAAAGGTGGTTAGCTGGGTTTCACAAAAGTAAGATTTACAAAATCTGTGCTGATGTTCAGGAAGAAGATTATGAGAGTCAAGAAAGTTTATTATATTTGAGTAAAGTATGTGTTCCATGAGCTTAGTTGGAATACTGGTGAGAGAGATGGGACGGTAATTACTTATTAGTTGGCGATCACCAGTTTTGTGAACAGGTATTACGTTAGCTATTTTCCAGACTTAACGTTGATATTTAGTTTTTTCTCACGAAAAAATGTTTATGTTTTTTTTTTTTCTTAACTTAAATTCAACATGTAGTGCCTATTGACACAGTTATTACTAAATAAGGTAATATTCTGCAAGATAATTGTATCGGTGTCGCTTTTGTGTGTTTACTTGCAATTTTAGTGTCTGCTTCCAGAAAGTGGCGTGACAACGAGGTTGGGTAGTAGCCGGCGCAGTCACGAATCACGCAACCAGAGTTTTGATTTTGAGACCTCATCAGCGCACGCCCGCAAGTGTGTTTACATTGTTAAGATAAAGGCAATCACCGCGTTCTTACTTTCTCCGGGAGTTGCCGTTTCGTGCGTTAAAACAAATGCATCGGTTGCTGAGCCTTCATCGGAAAAGATAACAATATTGTTAATATGCATGTTTTTCGATTTGAATCAATTGACGTCAGCTTTTCATGAAAGTGTGCGTTCCACGTTCGCAACGTGCCGTTTTTAACCTTTAAAATTCCGGTTTCTGGTGTTAGGACACACACAGACGTTTAGGAAGATGGGGAGAGTTAGGAATGTCGGATGTGGAACGTCGAGCATGATAGAGAGTTATGTGTTTAGTTTTATGCAGATAAATGAAAATCGCAAAATAACACGAATTAAAAAGTAATATTATTCTGTTTTGGCACAAACTACTTGTGAGCCGAAAATAGCATTGTTATTATAATAATAATAATAATAATCAATCAATCAATGAATCAATCAATCTTTATTATACAGTGCCCAGGAACAACCCTGAGGTCTTGGTGCTGGTACACTGGTGGATAAAAAAACAAAACAAAAAAAAAACATTATACACATCTCCGCAGGAAACAAGATACATTTTTAAGCATAATACTAGGTAGTGCACGAGTAATTAGTAGAATAAAATAAAAACGAGGCAGTAACAGTAAAAACGGAACACAAGACCGTAGGACAACAAGTGCACCACCAGAATGAACGGCATGGAGATGACGAAATTCAGACATAACAGATCCATTCAGCAATGCTCATCCTGCACGGGCAAGTTTTTAATAGAAAGGACAAACGTCCTGTAGCAATGGTGGAAAATATCAAGTCTTTCAGAGTAATAATTCAAACGCTGTGTCATTCTCACAATTGGGTTTACCGGACTAAACGTTCTAGACACATAAAAAGATGACCGAAGACGAGTGGGCACACGTGGGACCCTAAGGCACAGTTCCGATAACAGGCTCGGGGAATTGAGGAGTCCATGCAGCGTTTTAAACAAAAATAGTAAGTCCGCGTTCTCCCGACGCCGGTGCAAGCTAAGCAAACCAACACGCTTTAGCACAGACTCATACGTTAAGCAGTCAACATCCTCCTTTATGTAGCGATGTTTAAAGATAGAAACAAACTTTCTTTGCACACGTTCGATCACCAAGGAGTGACTTTTAGAAATTCCATTCCAGACAACTGAGGCATATTCTAACTGCGACCTGGATAGCGAACAGTATAACGTGATAAAAGCAGTCGGGTTTTCAAACTCCCTGGTTAAGCGAGAGGCAACGCCCAACATTCGCAATGACGAGTTAACCACCCTACCAACATGATCAGAGAAACGCAACCCAGAATCAACCATGACTCCGAGATCTTTCATTACACTTACTCGAGACAAAGTCTCTCCTTGAATATTATATGCAAAAGAGATATTGTGAGTTTTCCGAGAGAGCGTCATGACCTTGGTTTTGGACGGGTTCAAGAAAAGGTCGTTTTCAGAGCACCATTGGTAGAAAGAACATGCATCTTCCTGGAGCTTAGCACAATCATGTTCAGTAACTATTTCTCGATAAATTTTTATATCGTCAGCATATTGCAGGAATGAAGAATTTAAAACAGCAAAAGAGACGTCATTTACGAAAATTATGAACAGAAGTGGTCCTAAAACAGATCCCTGAGGAACGCCAGAGCGAGCCTTGTATAACGAAGAGTTCATGTTATTGACCCGGACATACGCCTCTCTCTCCGACAAATAGCTTCTTAACCAGTCGTGTACTGAGCCACATACTCCATAGGAGGAAAGTTTGGATAAAAGAATAATGTGATTGACTACGTCAAAAGCCTTGCTTAAGTCAAAGTAGACAACGTCTAATTGACCTCTGTTACATATCACACGAGATGCGGCAGACATAAAGCTAACAAGATTAGTAGTAGTTGATCTCCCGCTCATAAAACCGTGCTGATTGGGAATTGCTAAGTTTCGAAATTTGAAAGACAGGAATTGATGGACGACCATTTCAAAGAGCTTGGAAAATGGAGAGAGAAGAGAAATAGGTCTATAGTTACAAATATCACCTTTTTTCCCCGACTTTAAGACCGGAACAACAGCAGCGACCTTCCACGTTTCAGGAAAGGTTCCCAACCTTAACGAGTTAATAATAATAATAATAATAATAATAATAATAATAATAATAATAATAATAATATTATTATTATTATTATTATTATTATTATTATTATTATTATTATTATTATTATTATTATTATTATTATTATTATTATTATTATTGATGTGATTTACTTTGACTTGAGTAAAGCGTTTGACGTTGTTAATCATGAGATGTTACTAGCTAAAATGTCAAAGCTAGATATTCAAAACTCATTGCTTTCATTGCTCAAAAGTTACTTGCGTGGCCGGAAGTGCTTTGTTAGCTCGAATGATAATTCTTCCGCTACTTATGAGGCGACAACGGGTGTGCCTCAGGGCTCCGTTCTCGGACCTCTTCTGTTTTCAGTTTTTGTTAATGATGTTTCGGCTGTGACCCGTCACTCCTCCTTTCTACAATATGCAGATGACATTAAGATGTTTATAGAGGTACGAGACGAACGCGACTGTGTTTTGCTACAAAATGATGTATATGCTTTCGAAAACTGGTGCAATCAGAATGCCCTAAAACTAAATAGTTCTAAAACTAAAGTCATGTCCTACACTCGAAAGACACATAATATTTTATTCTCTTATGACATTCAGTCAGTTCTTTTGGCACGTGTGAATGAAATCAAAGACCTTGGAGTTGTAGTTGATAGTACATTACGCTTTTCGCGTCATGTTGACCACATTGTGAGCTCAGCTTTACGCACGCTTGGTATTACGTGCCGCATTACTAAAGAGTTTAATAACCCTAGTACTTTTGTCACACTGTACAGTGCTTTATGTAGACCACACGTCGAGTATGCCTCTGTTGTATAGAATGGAATCTGCGCGACAAACTCGGCTAGGATCTAACGTGTTCAGAATAAGTTTTTATGTATCTACAGACATCGTTTCTCGTCGCGCAATGCGTCTACCTTAAGCGATGACCCAGCAGTCCCAATCCAACATAGCTTGGCATTGCCCACCCTGCGGCGTAGGAGGGAACATGCCGATATCCTATTTCTGTACAAACTTGTTCATGGCACCACTGACTGCACATCATTGATCTCAAATGTACGTTTGAAAATTCCCGTAATAACTACACGGCAAAATGCATCCTTTCACAATGCTCGCATACCTAATCTTCACGACCCCGTGTCAAGGATTGGGCACACCTACAATTCCTCTTTTACAGACACTATTGATATATTTAACAATAACACACAGGAGTTCATCAGAGCACTAAAGGTCCTCACCTAAATTTTGCTTACCATTTTTTTTTGCACTTGATTAAGTTGCTCAGAACCAAATTTTATACTCTCGCTTTTCTTTTCTCTCACTATCGTGGTGGTATACCGTAGAGAGTTTATGCGACATATGCGATCAGTTTTAAGTGTTTTTATTGTTTACTGTTAGTTTGTTCTGTGTAGTGTTATGTTGTTTTTTTTTATGTTTCCTGAGTGCACCCGTACCAAGACCGCAAGGTTGTTCCTGGGCACTTCAATAAAAACATTGATTGATTGATTGATTGATTGATTAAGAATAATTTTATTTGCACAAACTGGAAGGGGCCCATGTGGTGGTGTGCGGCCCGGGCTAGGCAAACAGGTGAAAACCCTTACGCAGAGCGCCTGCCAGCCCGCCACCACATGTGAAAAAACAAAATCGATAGATAAATGTACAGACTATACACACTACAGAAAGTGCATCAAAAGGAAAGAAAAGAAGGGGGAAAACATGTATCACATTATGACGAGGATGCCACCTGCATCCCATACATTCTGGCAAGCTCTCGCGTGACTCTGGCCCGTTTGATGGCAGAAAGCTGCGAACACTGAGCGTAATTGTCAGTTGTCAGTCAATGTTTCAACTACCTCGTTGCATCAATGGAAAGGTCAAATGAAAATCACGTTATCCAGAATGCACCGCATCATTGGTCACTTGCGCAGTGGACTGCGTAAATTACTGGTCGTAACCACTAAGTTACGCTACCGCTTCGGAAACTCGCATTGTAACCCCTGCCTATGTTGACGGCGGCAGCGCCTATCTCCACGAACCAGCCAATCCGGCGTGAGCGCCGTATAGGGTTTGTATCGCCTGCGCGTTAAAAATATGTCCCCGCGGGTCGGGGGGCGGTGCCCTTGGTATTCCTTGGGCGCCGCCGGCCAGTGATTGCCCTGCCCAGTGGCGGCTGTTTCAGAGGGGGCAAAACACATGCCTTGCCTCCCCACTCTGAGAACTGAGGGGGCAAGCGCCCCCCTTGCCCCCCCGGTTGGTACGCCCATGAGCACGGGTGACATAAGCAAGCTCGACAGGCTTGTAAAGACGGAGCGACCGGAAGTCGCTTGGAACGCAAGCGACAGTTCATGTTTGTAAAAAGTAAAAAGTTCTATTCACTGGACGCCATATTTGAGTGCGGTGTCCAGAGCGCATGTTCAAAACGAGTTAACTTTATAAGGCTGCTAAGACCGGCAATCTTGATGGCGCGGAATGCACGTTGCGAAATAATTGAGGTATACTTCGTTCACCCTTAAAGGGATTATCCGGTCAAATTTCGTATTCATGAAAACATTTAGACCTCATTGTCAATGGCTGTAGGAGCATCTTCCACGACAAATCTGAATTTTGTGTGCTTCCCTGGAGGAGTAATTGTATTTTAACCCAAGCGTGCATAAACGGCGTTTTCCTCTTCCACCTTCAGGGAAGCGGAGTCTCTGAGGTAACATCAGGGAACGCGCCGAACTGAAGTGCACTTCAAATTTTGTCCTCCGCGTGAGCGGTACGACGTGGTTCACCCTCGCTGCTGCGCTAGATTTTTTTTTTTTTTTTTTAGAATGAAAGGATATTTGTGTTGTGCGGTTGTCACGCTCCACACTTCTCCGCGACATTTACAGTGGCGAGTAATATGAAATGCTGCGGTGCGTCGGGAGCACTGTGTTCCCACGGAGGAATGAGGCATAGGATATGACAATTGCAAGACTGGTGTGACGTCACGTCAGGCATGGGAGTGCAGCCGTTGATACTTGCGAAATTCGGCATGGAGTTTCGTTCAATTATCCGTCGTTGATTACACTAAATTGGGGTGTCGTTTAATGGCATAAAAATGGCCTATGTTAATCATTAGGCTCCCACCACCTAACCATCACGAAATCTTAAGAACTTCCGGTTTTCACCGGACACGAAATAATTGAGGTATACTTCGTTCACCCTTAAGCTGAGGCTACAACCAAAGAAAGCTACGAGCGGCTAGCCCGCGCTCATGGCTGAGACGTGCCTTTCTAGTTCACTGTATTTCTAGCTCGAGCGCTCGTTCTGCGAAAGAACGTTTCAAAGCCGCAATCTCGTGCTCTCCTGCTTGTTGCATTGGCTGCAGTCTCAAATGAAGGATTAACGGAGTACAGCTCGCCGTCAGCACGCGCTCAGCAGTCGCGCACACAGCTATGGTAGGGAGCCTTCACACACTTTCGCCACGTCTGTCTTAAGCCTGGTTCAGACAGTTCGTTTGACTGCGTTTGACTGCGCTGCGGCAGCGAGAAACCAGGACATGCCTGCTGCTGATATCGCTTGCCAAGATGATTTCTTGAATTGGAGTCCACGCTTCATACGAAGCATAGATGTGCCGGTGACTCGCTTTTGGTTCTCGATGCAACGCAGTCAAACGCATTCAAACGCAAGTGTCTGAACCGGCCTTTAGGGTGGCGGCATCTCGGCCATTTCTGTCCCCAGAATGCACGCGCTTCGATCTCGTTCGGAGCGAGCGCTTAGCTCTGCCCGATGCTTCGGCGCCATTTTAAGGCCCATTTGGCACGCGCAGGCAGGTTTTAATACAACAGTGGGTGTGTGTCTTCACCCTTTGACAGACGCACATCGAGGCACCCTAAGCTATGGCCGCCAGTGGCGACGTGAACGATCGATTGGCCGAATGCTGACTATGACATCAGCAAAGAAGTTCTCATCGACGGAAATAAGAGAAATGTAACAACTTCAATTTTGGCGCTGTTGGCAGTGGTGCTTTCAGTGCGCCATCATTTGAAGCTTCTATCGTGCTAATTGTAAACACCATTGAAATAGTTTTTCGCAATGTAATCAGGTCCGGAGAGGGAACCCTATGACGGCGCCACCAAAACATCTCACTGCCTCGCCGTCCTCGGCCCAGCGCGTGCATGCTCGTCGCTTTGCAGGGAGAGCAGATCACGCGCCATACGCAAGAACGCTGAAAATGGAAACGGCCAGGAGCCCTTTTTTGGGGAAAGGTTGATAAGGCGTCATTTCCCCGGTGCACGCACTGATCATACCTTATGTTTACGGAAGGCAATGCACAAGCACTAACAAATATGTAAATGGTAAAAAAGTTCGACTCTTTACCTGTCGGTCATTGTTTGAGTGCATATTGATGCAACATTACTAAATGCCTGGTTTGAAGCTAGATAAATATTGAGTTCGTTAGAGCAAATAAAGTCATGTATGGGAAATGCCATGCATGGGAAGGTTGTAAAACTGAAACTCGGTCGGCATTCAGAACTGTTGCTCGCTGGAATTAAGATGGGTTCGAAAGCGAGGTTTCAGCGCATACAACGTACTTTTCCTCACTTATGCGGGTCGTCTACGCGGAAATAATTTGTGAAATGGGAACGAGTTATGAGGTCATTAGTGATGAATTTAAGGTATGAATCGTAATGAATGATGTTTGATAGATTTTGGGAGGTATTGCGACGTATTACTTTATACGAGGTGCGAGGGCCTGCACTTTTCCGCGGTACATTTTGCTTAAAGTACTACTTTTATAGTTAAACTTTACCCACACAAAATTCAGGCACTTCCAGAATTAATAAGATCACATGAATTTACACAAGTTATCTTCCTCTACAGAGACTGTGCTTTCAATGGTTTGTATACACTCACGAGCCTTTCCTTCAAGTTCTAATCTGGTTAGCCTGCGCTTTTTTTATTTTCAAACTAGTTGACAAATATTATAGCGAATTGGCAAGATGTGCATAATGTTTACGTCATTAAGTATGTTTTGTTTTGACTACACTATGTCAGATATAGGGCGCAGATGATAGTAGTTATTTAGTATAATAATTTTAAGTCTTTATTCTGACGTGTCCACAAACAACTAATAACCCGTGTGTGGCACGCAATAAATAAAACATAACAAAAAAAAATAAAAAGCGCACATCAAACTACGAAAGTAATATTCCATCGAGATTACGGCGAAATGTTGTTACATCACTAAATATTTCAAGGATGAGAAAATCACACTCGTTAAGTTCAAGTTGCACTCTTACATTAGGAGAGGTATCAAACGTGCAGTCTTCTTTTAATAGAAGTTATATCACTCCGGCATTCCTAAAAGCCTTGACCGTACGACGGCTGCTCCGTCGTTTATTGACTGGCGTTCTTGCGTTCTCCCTGTGTTTATTGTCGGGTAGGTTCCCGATCCTTTCCGGTCAGAGTCGACGTTCACTTCGCCGGCGTCGTGGCCGCTTTGACAGTTTGACTTAAAAACTTTCTTTTTTAGTAGTCGAAAAGCCGCGAGAATATGACTACGATCCCGGTAGAAAAAAAAAAAAACATACCTACAAGAAACGCACAAACCATAAAAACAAGAGCGTGGAAGTAGCGGGCGTCCACAAAATTGAATATGTAGCGATTTGAAATCGTGCTTGCGAGAGGCTTCAGCCCCGGAATAAAAGAAGAAAATAACGACATCAGCGGAACGAAGCCCGTCCAAAGCCCAGAGCCGCTATTACCTCACTGAAAGCGCGGGAACGAAAACATTCGGCAACGCAGACGGGCCCACTTGTCGGGAGCATGCTCAGCTCATGTTTTGAAGACCTGGTTTTCCGGAGCGTTTTGACCATTTGCGCAGTGTTTTGTTGGCAGGTGATGTAATTCCAAATGGATCCGGCACTATCGCCTGACCAGAAACAAAGATATTAGTAGAGAAACCGTAGTTGAGTTTCGTTACTAGATGACATTATCAGATGGCATTACAATTTTAGATCGTGGAAATGAAACCCAGCTTTTCGGCCCGCATTAATGAACTAGGCATCGCAGAAATGTGAAACTCCTGGAGTATGTGACGCTAGCGGTGGTGATAAAACGCGAAACATTGGGCATACGACATTATCTAGATCAAAACATACAAAACAAAAACAAAATCTTTGTATACCCCGACGTCCACTTAAGCCTAGTATCCATCAAATAAAAAGTTTAGATTGTGGACGCCTGTAGTAATTATTTCAGTAAAAAAAGAAAAACAAAAACTATTGTAATTTAGGAAGACGTTGTTTTTTGCTTTCTTGCTGTCGGGTTTTTTCACTGACCTAATTGCTACAAATACTAAGAATCTAAAAATTCAGTTTGATGATTATTAAGCGTAGGTGGACATTTTGTTTTTCTTTTGCATTTGTTGATCCAGGTAACGTCATCTGCTATAACTTTCGCATTGTATAACCATCACTAGCGTCACATTGTTGCCGAATTCAGCTTTCTGCGATGCCTATAGTTAATTTATGTGGGCCGAAAAACCGGGTTTTTAGTTTTTCCATCTACCCCTGTAGTTTGGGGTTAGGGGCACTAATTAAGCTGCGCTTCAAAATAGCCACACTTCAGCCACACTGGTGCTTAAAATCCTCGTGACCGGTCATCTGAAGCCTCGTCCGATTTCGCAGGAAACGCTTTTCCCTCCTCCACCGATGTTTAAACAGTCCGCGAAAAAGCAAAAGGGTATCGTCGGAGCTTCCCCACAAAGAAAGCCGCTTTTTCGAAACGCGACGGTCGGTAATTGCGCCCGCTTTGCTCTAAGCATGGAATGGTGAAGCCCATAAAAACAAAAAAGAACGGAGTACCACGATACTCCAAGAGTAGCTTATCTTGGGGCTCTAGTTTGGGTAAAATACAAGTTCCATGAACACGGTGAATAATTTATTAACTTTCTTTAAGAAAAGAACAACATGCTTTTGAACTCTTTTAATAATTTTCGTGGTAATAAATTGTACTGTTGGTTGTCTTTGATTGAAGTCTGATCTCCAGCAATAGCTCAAAAACGCGATGAGGTTGGTCATGTTTTCGTTGGGGGATAGGGAGCTTCTTCTAAGTGGTTATGGCATATATAAAAACCTTTAAGTGGATTAGTAACTATTTTCTTCTGGTAAAGCTAAATGGATTCCACGTCAAAATGTCCAACGAGACGAAATGTCCAACGGGTCAGAATGTCCAATATTGGACATTTCGTCTCGGTGGACATTTCGTCTCGTTGGACGTTTTGACCTGCTTGGACATTTCGTCTCGTTGGACATTTTGACTCTTTGGACATTTTGACCCGATTGGACATTTCGTCTCGTTGAACATTTTGACTCTTTGGACATTTCGACCCGATTGGACATTTCGACTCGTTGGACATTTTGACTCTTTGGACATTTTGACCTAATTGGACATTTCGAATCGGTGGACGTTTTCACCCGATAGACATTTTGACCTCTTTGTGTGTATCGTTGGCCCAGACTCTGGCCCTGCATAATGCTGAGACGGACGTCTTTAGAATTCCGAATACTCACACGCGCCCCGGGTTTTCGCTACAGCGGTAGTAGTGTGATGACTTAAAGAAATGTGACAAACTTTTTTTGGAGAAAACAAAAAATTTCTAATCGCAAAAAAAAAAAAAAAAAAAAAACTAATATACGTTGCGGACGCTGAACGTCCGCTAAAATGTAACCCTAGCGGTTGGAAGAAAATGTCAAATTTCAGATTTGTGCTTTGGTTAAAAGATGAGGGGGGGGGGGGGATTTTTTTTTTATTTAGCAAATGGGGCTCGTTCCTGGTGACGGACGCTATTCATCTTCATGTATTCGCTGGGCTCTGTTCACCGCCATTTCAGAACTGAAAATTTCTAAGCATTGCCTAAAATGAATCAGACTACGCTATGTTCCGAAAAATTGGGTTAATTGCTCCAGCCGCTCCAGCCAGCACCAACGGGGTTGGTGCTGACCGCGATATCCAGCTTATTTTTGCGATGCTTAAAACAGGGTTTCCTTCCTTAACCTGCAAATTAGGAGACACCTAAGGCAATATAATTAAACGTGATGAATAACGGCAGCAAATGCAATAATAGATATTGTAATTAAGATAAGGTGATTGAAGCAAAGATAAAATAGCGCTCACTAAAACTTTGGATTAGGTAGTTGGTTCATGACTAAAAGGAATGAAAAACGCAAAAAGACACGAACAAAAAAAAAAAAAGAAAAAGAAGAAAGGTTGTTATACATGATGATTGAAAACCTGAGACTGTGGTTTGAAAAACAGAAAAACCGTGGAGTAGAAAGAAAATGTTTTATGTCTTCTTTTTCGTCTGTATCTTTTTGCCTCTACAATGTATCTTATATTGAGCCAATTTTAATGTATAAAAACCAAGGATGGTGCTTCGTGCCCAGGTCCACATGCTGACGTTTGCAGCAGAAGTGTTTAAAACGAGACTCAAGAAGAAATTACTCATTGCACGTGCATTCGTCATTACCTTATTTTAGTCGTCCACCCCGAATCTTTCCCCCGGATAGGGCAAGCACATGAATACGCAGTGTGTACGAAGAAACCCAGCATGCTTCAGATTCGGCATCGCATACTTTGTTCGCTGCCATCCTAGCTTCCTTCCCTCGATAAAGAGGACAGATGACTGCACCCTCGTTATAATTAAAGTCACTGCTAGTGGCATTAGTCAGAAGGCCTTGGACAGGGGTCGGTGCATTCTGTGCCTCCCGCAGTTTTTCGCGCGTCTCTATTTCATATCTGACTCGATCATACTTGATATAAGAAACATTAAACAGGGTTGCAAGAACTTTCATAATAAGCATTCTTAACGCAAGCCATACAGCGTGTATACAGCATGGAACGGATTAAAAAATGACACGTGGTTCAATACAAGTCTGTTTATTCCACATGCAAAAATAGTGTCGCCTTTTCAAGCGCCATTAGTCAGCTCAATGTGAGACTGGGAGCGCGCCACTGCTGGCTACTCTGTCGATGTAATTCCGGACATCAACAAACGTGGGCGGGTGAGAGTTGATGAAAGATGCAAAGGCGTCCATTTCTTGGTACAATTTGTTGTTCCTGGTTTGGATGACGTGGGATTGCGGCTGAGCCACGGCCAGAGGGTGAAGCAGTAGCGCTTGAATCCTGTTTTGCGCTGCATGCTGAGCCGACTTCAGGAATCGCAGAAACTCTGCCAGGTCGGAATGTCTGCTTGGCAGGCGGCTATGCAGACCGTTGTGCCAGCCCTCCACGTTGTTGGTTGTCCTGGCACCTCGGTTGCCGAATTGCCCCCAGATGTCCTTGAGCAGGCTGTTGGTAAGCCAGAACCCTCTGAAGTACCTCTCGAATTGGTCCAGGCGCGCAGCGTTCAGCGGCTGGAGGCTTGGCTTGTCTGAGAGCAGGTCGCTGGCAAATTCCAAGCGGAAGGCGTCCGGAACGAAGGGGAGGTGCCTCACTCTTGTGAACCACGCGTGGACTGCAGGGTTATCTCTGCAGAGTGTCTTGAGGCCCAGCTCGTCCCGCCTTGCGTTAATAGCCTTTGCAAAGTGGAAGGCGCACCCTCGGATCTGTTGCGATGCAAAAAACGTAGAATGTAAGGAAGCATGTTAATTAGGCAAACACCACACCCCGTTTTTGTATACCAACTTAAAAAAATAACATTTTCATCTACTCAACTCGAGAGTAAAGCATGATTGTACTAGAGAATGAATGACGCATTGTCCTAAATATGCATTTTAGTTTTGCGTGTGAGCGCTCGTCACTTGCTATTTCAGAAGTCTCGTTTCAGAGACTTCAAGGAGCACGATGTATTGTTTTTGCGAATTATTGATTATTCAAAGTGATATTCAGGCTACTCCACGTCTAAAGAGAAATGGTACGTGCTCAATGCTTCGATAAGTGGCAGCTCTACATTTCTCAAGTTCACCCTATGCAACGCTACACAACACATAAGAATTGTGAGTGTGCCCCGCTCCATGAAAACGTAAATAATTCACCTGTGGCCGTCCTGAAGATGTCCTGAACACGTTGACTGCAGCTTGAATTGCTGCGGACTCGTAATTGAACACCCACGTAGCCGTCGTTGATAATGTGCCAATATGTCCGAATCTTCCCTCCACTGATACCTGCAGGCACCGAAACACGACCTCGTATGCTTGCACATCATAGGCTTGCATCAGTGCGTAAAGCACATGGTGTGCTTCCCCTTTGATAAAGGTGTGGAGGGCATCGAGGTCCTTCTCGGCGTAGAAGACCAGTGCCCGCCGTCCTTGAGTCTTGTCTTGAAGTTGGAGAAACACTTGCGAATCCGTAGTGACACGGAGCTCAGGTAGAATGGCGTCAAGAGTGTTTCCTTTCAACGCCGCGTGGTGTCTATTCCGTGAAAGCCACCGTCGCTTGGTAGAAAATCCGTAGCCACTGTTCAGTTGTGCTTGAATTTCCCCTCGAACGTGTCGTCATAATCGGCAAACCTTTCAGGAATAGAGGAGACGGCTTCGTCAAATGCTTCTCTCGGTCTTTTTCGGCTGCTGCGGACGTTTGTTCGTACTTCATACATGAAGCGTTTCGAGAGAACGGTGGAAGCATTGGAGCAGTGGCGTCGCGAGGGTCAGCGGCACACGGGGCGGCAGCCCGCCGCGACACCCCCCCCCCCCCCCCCCCACCCCACACACACACTTTCGCGTGGCCCGCCGCGACTCCCTTCCCCCCCCCCCCTCCCCCCCCCCCCCCGCTCTCGTGTCCCGCCGCGACA
Source organism: Ixodes persulcatus (assembly GCA_013358835.2). Taxonomy (NCBI): domain Eukaryota; kingdom Metazoa; phylum Arthropoda; class Arachnida; order Ixodida; family Ixodidae; genus Ixodes; species Ixodes persulcatus. Next base: position 892,862 of record JABSTQ010010989.1, read on the forward strand.
CCCCCCTGAGCGCTGCACCCGGGGCGGTCCGCCCCCCCCCCCCCCCCGCCCTCCCCTTGTGACGCCACTGCATTGGAGTCTCCAGGCGGGTTGCAGCTGTGGGATGTCGACGGCCGATCTGGATCGGTGGCCAGCACGCCGTTTCTTAGAGTCAGGTGAGCCACTGGGCACCTCTCAGTTGGTCCGACTTGCTGACTCAGGCGGTAGCAGGCGATACACCTATAGTAGACTGTGCTGGGATCCTTTGGGTGTGCTGACTTGTAAGAAAATTCAAGCACAGCGTTCTCCCATCGTTTACTTCGATACTGGATCACAGGTCGACTTGAGCGCTTATGTGACGTCACAAACGACGGGACTCCGAAGCCGGGCTCCATGTCGACACGAAAGCAGTCGATGAATGCTGATCTGATGTCGTCGCCGTACGTTTCGTTGAATCTGCAGATAATAATAAGAATATATCACATTAAAATTTTTATTGAACCATTCGAAAACTAATTATTCGCGTAGAACTCAAGCAACATTTCACTAATCAACAAGACATAATTAATACCCTACTTCTGTATGACCAGCGCACAGGCAACTGATAATCTCCGAGTGTAGACACTGGTTGGTAAAACAATTCTCTTGGTTATTAAAAAAAAGAAACAAATTTTCCACTCACCAGATCCTAGAAGAACGTGTCGAATCGAGAAGCTGTTGTAACTTGTTTCTTCAGGTAGCGAGACTCGAGATCTTGTTCTGAACAGTTTGTCTTGAATAACGCAGACGTGCGCAAAACTAAGGCAAACCGTGCGCAAACCAGGAAGAATCTTGTCGTATCGAGATGCGCCTTTTGTGTTAAACGGGGTCACCGGCCGATCGGACCCAGTGTCCCCGACAGTGGGGCGAAATCCTTGGAACAAAATTGTGCCTCCACTGACCTTGGCCGACAAAAGAATTCACGAAAAGATGGTTAAAGTGCAGGCGAGCTGGTGTAGATCATACATAGTGGAACCTGAGACTGAGGTATGCAAGGAAAACTTCGAGGACGAGAAAAGAGGACTAAACACCGTCTCAAACGCAGGAGGGCAAAAGGAGGGCACGGAATAAAAATCTTCAGCTGCGTTTGAGACGGTGTTTAGTCCTCTTTTCTCGTCCTCGAAGTTTTCCTTGCATACCTCAGTCTCAGGTTCCACTATGTATGAAAAGAATTCAGCGCCTTCTGTGTTAAACAGGGTCTTTTGTGTTAAACGGGGTCACCGGACCATCGGACTCAGTGTCCCCGACAGTGAGGCGAAATCCTTGAACAAAATTGTATCTCCACTGACTTAGGGAGCCTTCATGTGCGCTTGAAGCGCACATGAAGGCACCCTACACTGACCTTGACCCACAAAACAGAAAACAAAAAAATTTAGCGCCTTTTGTGTTAAACCGAGGGTTGTGGGTAGTCAATCAACCAAGATTGAGCACTTTGACATGGACATTTTGACCCCTTTTGGATATTCGTCTCCATGGACATTTTGACCGATGGACATTTTGACCCGATTGGACATTTTGTACTCGATGGACATTTCGACTCGATGGACATTTTGACCTGATTGGACATGTCGTCTCGATGGACATTTCGACTCGATGGACATTTTGACCCGATTGGACATTTCGTCTCGATGGACATTTTGACTTGATGGACATTCTGACCCGATTGGACATTTTGACACGGGTGTCACGTGACCTATTGGACATTTTGACTCGATGGACATTTCGTCTCGTTGGACATTTTGACCAGAAGCCAGCTAAATGCAAGGTTTACGTGAACGAATAAAAACTTCTTTTATCAAAGAGATATAAAAAGGAGATATATGCCCTATCCGTCGCCGGCTCTGCACCTTCGAACAATCCGAGGCATTAAGAAGCTAGCCAGTGAGGTCGCTTGAGCTCCCCAATAAGTGTAATCCTCGATTAAAATTGTGTCAGCTGCGCACTAGGAAAAAGCATAAAAAAGACGGCAGAGCAGTTCACACAACGAACGAAAACTCAAACATTGTGTTTTTATTTTGTGCACACATATTAAGGTATTTGTTGTCATACAGAACATCGTAAGTCAAGAATATTCAAGCTGCCAATAGACCCGAAGTCAAGTTCTGCAGGGAATATAATTGAGTATAAATAAAACAAACAAACACATCATTTTTTTTTAGGCAAGATAAATCTTACATTGCCACAACACAATGAAGCGCGGAGGATCAGAGGCCAGATTCACGAAGAGCTTCTTAGTTTACGACAACTTAGCTAAGAAGTTCGTAAGTTAAGAACATCGTAAGAAGAGGAGAAATCGGTATTCACGAATGCGTTCTTAAGTGAGAGGAGGAAAGCGGCGTTCTCGTACGGAAAAACTAGAACATACCGGTGCTGTTGCTATGGCGACGCTTCTTCGGCAGCACGAACAACCAGTCGGAGAGCTCGGCATGGTTCGGAGCCGTTCGGAGCACGTGGATTTTTTAATAACAAACACAGGCGGCCTTCCGCCCTTCCTGCCACCGCTTGTCTGGGGTTCGTGTCCGTGCAGTGATATGTCGACGCTAACACGATTTAAACGCGCCCGAATGCCGAGGCCGGGATGCGTAACCGCCTCCGTTGACTGCTACGAACTCGATCGCTACGAAGTCAACACAGCTGTCATCGTTGGTAAAAAACGGCCCGTGTCAGTCGTTTGCAAAGCGACGTAGATGGAAACAAATTGCCGCGGCGTTTTTCGCGGCCTCGGAGATGCAGGAGCGAGCCGACGTTAAAAAAGATACGTTTGAACTACGAGAGTGCCAGCAAGAGCCACGTAATACCTGTTCACACTCGGAGCGAACGCGCGCGTTTGATCGAAGTGCTGGATTCGCGCTGTTGGACCGGGAAATGGAATACTAATAACAAAGTGCACATACCGTGTGGCGAAGGTAATCCATAAGTCGTTTATTTGAGTTCTATATCACACAAAACAAAGAGATAGAATCGATGAGAGTCCCTTTTCGACGACAGCGTTCGTCACCGCTGCCTCGGAAAACTAGGAGATGACAAGAGGAAGAGATTGACCTCTTAATCTAAAATTGAGGTCAGCGGTACGGGAAGGATTCACAAGGGTCGCGCGGGCATATTCCATTCAGCACGCCAGCCGGTCGTGGGCAGACGGTCTTGGCCGAGGACCGTCAGAGCACCGCTGCGCCGAGAGTGCCTGCTAGGCCTATCAGCCGAGCTCACTTGGTCAGCTTTTCCCGGGTGTTTGTGGATCCAGCGTTCTTGTTCGTCGTGGTCTGTTTCGAGTAATTTTACTTTTTTCTTGCTGCTTGAAGTCGGGACGCGTGAGAAGCGCACGTAGAAAAATAAACGACCGTTGGTCGTCGCGACCGCGACGCTGTCGGCCATGCTGATTTGATCGTAAGAAGTGCGTAAGACACCTTCGGAGCTGTCGTAGGATTTCGTCGTAACCTGCGCAAAACTTACGAAAATTTCGTTTCGTGAATACGAATTTGTTCTTAAGTTTTGTCTTACGCATATTTTTTGCGTAAGATCGTTTCGTGAATCTGGCCTCAGAAGAAGAAACAGAACAGCAGGTGACGAAAACGGAACTTGTGGAGCGGATGACGAGAGAAATATTTGAGAAACAAAAACCAACCGTCCGGACATTCTAATTGACAGTCTGTGGCAGTAGCATCCTTAGAAATTATTTTTTGGTGAGTCACCAATCTCTATGACTTGCTGAGCGCGGAGGGGGGGGGGGGGGTGAAGTTTCATAGGCCACCCCTTACGCCTCTGGTCTGCAAGGCTTTTATGCTCGTGAACCACCAATGAGCTCGTACTCCCCGATCCGCACTAACGAATCTACTGTAATTATCTCTAGGTTTGTCGGGATAAAATCACAAACCGCATTTATGCATAAATACTATTTTGAATATAATCTTAAATTAGCGTGCACCCGCCAAAGAAGAAATAACGTGTGCACTGCGGTTATTCGAACTTGCAATTTTGCTGATACACAGGATACTTTACTAACGACGAAGAATAGTTTACAATAAAGACGCTTAAATTATAAAAAAGAATTCCTTCGCGATAACGTTATCGACAGCGGCAAACGTCAGCTTACGAGCGCAAAGTGACAATTATAAATTTAATTAAATAAAATCAACAAATTAAGTTTTGAAGTATTCATCTCAGCCGGCACATTTCGATTACAAATTTCTTGCCCGTCGTCAAAATATGACATCGCGGTTGTTTGAATTTAAACAAATGAATTCAGGCCTTCGCTATACTCTGGAAACTTAAGGCATCGATGAAATTGAGATGCCAAGACTAGACGCAAAAGTGGGACGGCGGCCCCACCCTGAATCTACGCCAGCTTCCCGAGTGGAGGCGGGAAACGCGTCATAGCCGATCTGTCAGCGTCGCCCTCACAGTGGAACAAGAAAGAGGTATCGGAACCAAGCCAGAAAAGGGATCGAAATTTCATTCTGGCTTCGGTTATCTCCTGGCAGGAGCACACTCAGTTCAGGTCACTCGCGCAGGCGCGGCAGCGCGCCGCGCGGCCTTGAATGCGTGCTCGCGAATAAGGATCGGTTCTTCGAGCCCCTAGTCATGTTGTGCATATTGCTGCGTTGCCGGAAATGCGAACGAACATGACGCACTTCTTCCATGACAAGGCAGCGCCGTTCAGACGCTTCTTCTTCCACAGTGGTCGCGCTACCTAGCAATCATGTTGTAGAAAAGACGCGCCACGCTTTGCTATCTCCTCGAACGCTCTTTTGGTGTTTATTTCGTTAAACACGGTGTACTATGTGACTGGTACCTAGCCGTATCCGGTTTCGAACTCCTGTGACGAAAGACTGTGACACGAGTGCAGCCTCAACGTTCGAATAGAAATCGTGTCCTCGCAGACTGAATACGGTTGCCAACCCAACGCTGACGCATCTCTGGTGTCCGACCTTTGCCCCGTGCTAGGGCTCTAATCTAAACACTTGGCAAAAAAAAAATGTCGGCGAGAAATCCCGCGGCCGTGATTGGCCGGCGCCGCGCGTCACCATGGCGCCGGCCAATCCCGGTGGTCGATTTTCTTGCCTACTTTCTCGTCAAGTGTCCGGATTAAAGCCCCTGCCCTCCGGTACATTACACTTAGCTCTTGAAAGGCCCTTTCACACGGCAGCGTATGGAAACGTTACGTTGGCTACGTTACAAGGTTTAACGTGAAACGTTGTTTGACTAGTTCAGCATTTCGTAAAGCCTGATAAGCGTGGCCGCGAAGCTCGGTGCTGATTGGTTAACGGGGAGGTCACATGACCAGAGGGGTAGGCGAGAAGGAGCTCGACCACCTGTGCCCACTTAGGGAGTGGAACTCAAGAGTGTGGAAGGCTCTGGAGAACCACCAGGTTATTCAGCCCGATTACCGATTGTATCGCTTCATTCCAAGAACAACTATCATTCGGAGGGCATCCTTTTCTCATTGCTTCTCCCAGCACCGTTTTTTTTTTTTTGCCAAATGTTTAGTTTAGAGCCCTAGCACGCGGCAAAGATTGGACACCAGAGATGTGTCAGCGTTGGGTTGGCAACCGTATTGAGTCTGCGAGGACACGATTTCCCCAAGAACGCTGACGCTGCACTGGTGTCACGGTCTTACGTCACAGGAGTGCGAAGTTGGATACGGCTTGGTACCAGTCGCATAACACTTCGTGTTTAACGGGATATTTCGCCTTTTTCACACTGTTGTTTCTACACACAAGCTGAGAAGGTATGATCGCGACAAATTGTTGTGTGTATGTTCATACAGCCGGAAGTTAGTCTGCCTCAGTGGGCGTCTGGTGTCTCAGCTGTAGATGAGCACTTTAGCCAGTGCGGTAAAATTGCTAACCTAGGGTCTTTAACGTGCACCACGCAGTAGTGATAGACGACCGCACGCCGGTACAATGCTCATCCAGATCGGAACGGTCAGGGACGGGGATTGAACCCAGGTTCCTGGGTTCTGCAGCGCGAGCTTTCGCTCCACGCGCTCCGAGCTGGTGTGCGCTAGACCACTCAGCCACCAATCCTGTAAACCTACAAATATTCGCTTCTTCTTTTCGAAAAAATGAAAAACGTGTACGATTCTCTGTAATGCCTAATTAGAGCGCAGCTCTTGAGGAAGAGGAGGGGAGAGTACGGAGGAGGATAAGCATACCCTCCTCTCCGTACCCTCCTCTCCTGCTCCCCTGCCATTCAGCGGGAAATTTTCGGTAAATTTCCCGCTCTTGAGGAGGAGGGGAGGGTACGGAGTATGCACCTCCTCCTTCTCCGTACTATATTCTCCTCCCGTCCCTCTCCCCTCCTCCTTTGCTCCTTCTCCTCCACCTCCTCTCTTGAGGTATTTTGATTTTTCAATATAGCGTGCTAAACAATGTGAGGATATATATATATATATATATTGTAACGTGTATACTTGACGATGTCCTCTTCATCGTCTTTCAGCATATTGGCCGAGGAGGACTAGGCCCGAGTGCGCTTGAACTGGATGCGCGGGCAGAGGCGCGCTCGAAGTTTTAAAGTGCGAACATAAAAACGGTCGTCGGCCCTTGGTCTTCGTCTCATATATATATATATATATATATATATATATATATATATATATATATATATATATATATATATATATATATATATATATATATATATATATATATATATATATATATATATATATATATATATATGACATCTTCAAGTTCTGGGGAGCCGAGGCGTTTGCATATATATATATATGTCTTTTTTTATTGCATCTGTTTTTTTTTAAACTATTTTCAGTTTCTTGAGAAGCACACTGTACATTGAAATAATTATTGAACGGACGATTGGAAGATTTACTTTTGTAGTGTCTCCTTTATTTCGTGTATTTATCAAGAAGAAGAAGAAAATAAATGGTGCTATAAAGTGTATTTATCAAATATTAGTATAAACTTTTCGATTTTTGTTCACAGTAAAAAATGCTTAAACTTTATAAATTTATATCGTCTTTGCCAATTTTAATTTTTTTAAAGCAAGTTACGTTCAATTAGTGTTTTTTGCCATTTAAGGTCTACTTTATGGTTTATTTTACATCTGTCTTTAAAATGTTTTATCACGCAAAGCGATAGGGTTAAAATATGCTAGACATAAAACTCTTTCGAATAAACACTTCATTGACATCTCAAAAAATGCAAACTTAAGGAATAATGAAACAAATAGCAAAACAAAAATATAAATGCAGTGCCAGAAAAAAAAAAAGAGTTCGCTCAATTGTTAAGCGCTGAATTTTTTTTAAACTTTAGATTGGTATTTTAGTTTTGCAAAAGCGTGGAAATGTTTTTTTTTTAATGTTTAGCACTTGTAATCTTATTGTTGCTCAAGGAATTCATGCATTTTTAAGAGGTACTAAATGTAGAGTTCCGCGTATAATCTATCTGACAAACGGGTCTATGTGAAGAGCGCTTAAGAAAACTAAATAATAAAAAAATAAAGAACATTCTCAAAATTTCGCAATTCGTTCAGGTTAGAAAGGACAGAGTAGTTGATCAAGGAATACTGGGACACATGCAACCTTCCGCAACTGTGAATTGGCGTACTTAATCTGTATTGTGACATTTTAAATCACAGGACATTTGTAACCAAATACACCGTTGTTATTTTATATCGTTCGCTTGTGTGATATAGGTTCTCACATTACGGGGAGCTCGTCAGCCTTTTCTACTCGATCATATTGTTGTGTTTTTTTTTTACTCCTTAGCTTCCTTTTTTTTACTTGTTTTACCGGTTTTTTATCCGAGGGTCGGTGGTCACGACACCCGGTTTCAGTCTCGTTTATTATTTAAAAGGCTCATCTAGCCCACTTAGCTTTCTGCTCGGTCTCGTTTAGAAATCCCCTACAAATACTGTTCGCAAATATACAACCCAAAATATGCCCAATAGTTTTAAACCGTAGAAACACCTTTCTTGGCGATGCTTTTCTAGACTAATCCTTCGGCTTATGTTTCTCGTCCTGGGGTGCGGACCTAAAAAAAAAAAGAATACACGAATGCAACACATTTTGTTTTTATATGCCAACTGAAGCTTTTTCTTGGGTCCCCACAGTGATCACGCACAAAATGCTAAATTTAAACTCATTATGGTTATATTAATTCCCCTAAAGGACGAAAACAGTCACACTCATAATAAGCATTAAATACGTTTGCTGTCGCTTTTTGCAAAATAAGTCATGGAAATAAAAATAAATCTTCGCTTATTTGTCCTAAATTGTCGGTGATGCTTATGGACTTATATATTGGCTAAACCTATCATTTAATGCTAAAAAAAAACTATTTATTTGAGTCACAGGACTGTTCGCTTGCAGGCTTTTTTGTGAGGCTGGACTTCTTTTTGTATATTTACATGCAAAGCACATTTCCCCAATTAACATTTTTTACGAGCAGTGTTGTAGATTAGTAGAATAACTTGCAAACAAACAAATAGAAGTATATATTGAAGTCTTGAAGTCACACAAAAAATTGGTACATGGATGATTTCAATTCAGATCGTGCCGGGGAAAAGGTGTCATATCTCAAAAGCCTTTGAAAGGAGTATATCATGCCCAAAGTCTTAACTAGGAAAAAACTGAAATCCCTTTTTTGCTTCATAATTTCATTTCTCGAGTTTTCCACTTCATGTGACCAAACACTAATTTAGAAATTTTGCTGATCATCACTGGTCACGTATTTGGGTTTTCGCTGTTCTCAGATAACTTTCGCACAACAAACTTTTTACGTGGTTTTTAAAGTTACCTTGAAAAACCTAATGATCACCAAAAAAATAATTCCCAATTCAGTCTTTTTTTTCAATAATTTGCCTGGTTTCGATTATGATAACTTTTGTAACAGGTATTGTTCTGGAAAAATTTGTGCGTCAAGTGAGAGCTTATAAAAATATCTGTTTAACAAGCGCAATGTGTATGTTTTCAAATAAAGTTGTCTTATCGAAACACGTCTTTGAATACGAGAGTCAACTCTAAAAATACAAATTTCATGATCAGTTTTCTCAAGAAGCACATTTTCAATCATTTTTTTTTGTATGAACAGTCTTCAGTATGTTCTAAAACGTCCAATAAAAATCAGATATAATATATTGTTTGGACATAAAAATACGCACGTTTGAAGAGACGATATATTTAAAGTTCTATTCATTGATGAAAAACTTGGTCGTCGTCATCTTTTATGACCAATTATTAATTATTAGTTGGCACTTTGTTTCTTGGCTTTGAAATAAAAATAATTTAGCAATGTCACGTGTAATATATGAAGGTTTTTTTTATATACGCGTCCAGCGTGTTTAACCCAATAAATCAAGAAATCGAGAAAAAAATTTTTCTTAAGTTGCGTAAAAAATCAAAATCTTATAAATATTACACAAATAAAAGCCTTAATTGGGATACTGGGTCTCAAAACAAATGATTAATGATGCACCAAAAGACCTAGCGCGACAATTTGCCCTTTTCAAATTGCGGTTTCTTCACGCACACTAGACCTACTGAGAAGTCTGGCTCGTTTAACGATTTTATCTTTGTTTCTTTCTTTTTTTTTAAGAGAAAAAATATAATTTACTCTGGAGATGTACGCTGCTTGCCAAACTGAACGCCGCCATGAGATGGACCTTTTTGGCACTTTTAGTGATATTGCTGGGCTGGGCCTACCGGTTCAACTACGGGGCGGAGGTTTGAATACCCGATTACAACCCAGCCTGGTGAACACATTCCAGCTGTTGCAGTAACAAATTTAGCTTTGGGTATCTGACAATAAATAAATATTTAAGTAAACGAGTGGCGTCGTAGAGTTTGAAAAACTGTGCATACAATTGCCCAAAATATTCAGTAAGGCAAGTTCACAAGAACATTTACTGTTACCACAAAGCGGCGTTAAAATGGGTTATATTTTTACTCTTAAGACTTAGCGGATCATTTTAACATAACATTGAGTCACCGTCCTTATTTCGAGTTTTTTAAAAGTGGCGTAACAAATGTTCTTGGCAGTAGTAAGAGCATTTCATTCCTTTTTTTTTTTCTGCGCCGCAGTAGTGGGCGAAACGTGCTGGATCACTTTTTGAAAGAATAATTCCGGGTACTTTGGGAGCAACTAGCTGAACGACGAAATTAGCCCGTCTAATTGTTTTAATTGTTCTGTCCACTTGTTGTTGTGCAAGGCTTCGTGCTTGAGCGGCCTTTCTACGCCGTAACACGCACATGACACACCCCGTATGCAGAAACAGCAAGTGAGGCCCACTACTACATCGACACCCAAAAATAACGGAATGCTGTAGGTCCAGTCAATCACATTCGGTCATAACACTTATGGACGAAAGTTCAAAACAAGAACCGTTCCTTCAGTTTTATATTTACCAAATAGCTAGGAGTCATTTTGAAAATTTGCACGTTTAGAGTTTCTTGTCGCATTCAAAGGCGTCTTTTGCTTAGATAACATTATAACTTTAACGAAGCTTTTTGGTCACAATAAACGTTCTAACATGTGCAACGAGATATTTTACGCAACGTTAAGATAGTGTTGTTTCCCAAGGTGCATGCAAACTTTTTTTTTTTTTTGAGCGCAGCTTTTAAGCGCTTGTTTACGGCTTGATCGGCGCCGCCGTCGCCGTCGGCGTAACCACGCGTTGCATCATGGGATGTTTCCCATAATGACGTCACACGTGACGTCACGTGTGACGCCATGAGGCTCACTCATGACCCTCGTGACCGTCGTTACGAGGTTCACGAGGAAGAGAAAGGAGGAGGAGTGGAGAAGGAGGAGGAGGAGGAAGGAGGAGGAGAAAGGGAGGATGGAGGAGGGGGAGGGGAACGGGAGGAGGAGGAGAGGGAGGAGGAGGAGGAGGGAGGAGAGGAGAGGAAGAGGAGGCGAGATGCCAGCTACCCGTTGTGCAGGCAAGTGTTATCACCATTCACAAAGCACGGGGAGGCACGTGTAAAAACATGGTGTACTCGTTAGCCATGTGGCCATCTACATGGGTACGGGTCTGTCTGTGCTCTAGCCATTGATCTCTGTGGCACGTTAGACGAAGTTGGTAAATTGGGTGCCGTCAAGGGTCGACAACGGCTTGCTCGTGGTAGCTCTGTATCTCTCGCCTACAACACTCACCAAATATTTTGTGCAAGACAAAGAAGAACTTCATACCAGTCATGCGGGAAAACATCCCTTTGGCCCCCAGAGACGTCCACCAGCTGTTTTGCTGTGCCATCTTGGGAGAGCACGCTCAAGACACGCTGAGGAAATCAAAAACGCCGAACACTCTTCGATAGAGCCGACAGCAAGTAGGATGACATCGAGAGAACCACGTGCTTCGTCAAAGTGTTGACTCTAACGCTGTCTCGTTCACCGCCTTGCTACTGCTGTCCTGTTTCCTGGCACCGGCAGAACTTAAAGTGGAGCTTCCAGATGTGAGAACTATATTTACTTTCTCCAAAGAAGCGATGAGCGAGAATACCACTATATGAACAATCCTTTTTATTTTAATGTCCTGAGATGTTTAGTTTCTGAGAAAAAAAATCTCAAAGAAGCGGGAAAGAACGACAAGGTTTTGACGATTGTCGTGTGTGGCGTTTTTGAATCACTCTCTTTCTCAAAGTATTCAAAAGAAAGCGTGTATATTTTTTTCAGTGTGATATATATAAACTTAGGTAAAAAAACATTATAACTACTATTTATTATTTGTCACGCCAATCTTTGTAAAAATCCCCAAACATGCCTCCGCGAACAACTGTGACCTAAATTGCGGATTTTATTTTGAGTCGACTATGTTTAGTATCGCTTTTAAAATAATACCACGTGTAGAACCTTTCATTGCCTTCCCAATTAAACAAATTTCGTGCCTTTATCATGTATGAGTACTGAGAAATAAATTATGAAACAGAGAGGGTTTTCACTTTTCGTTCAATTTCAGCGCGCTGAATAAAAAAAAAACATTTTTAATTTTTTTTTCTCTACGTCGCGTTCTCTTCCCACCCTTATTTTACCCATAATACATTCCGTTAGAGGTATTTGCCCTGGTTTTGAGTTTTAAGCCTCTGAATATGCTAAAAAAGAGCAAATGCCGATGGTGGGTTTTGACGATTGTCGTGTGTGGCGTTTCTGAACCACCCTCAATCTCAAAGTATTCAAAAGAGAGCTTCTATATTTTTTCTTTGTTATATATATGCAAGTCGGTAAAACGACATTCTAACTACTATTTCTTATTTGTTGATCCAATTTTTGTAAAAATCCCCAAACATGCCTCCGCGAACAACTGTGACCTAAACTGCGGATTTGTTTCTGAGTCGGCTATGTTTAGCCTCGCTTTTAATATAATACCATGGGTGCATACTTGTCTTTGCCGGTATATGTGCGCCCACCCTTGCCTGGGTCTGTGACGAGCTCCGTGACTTCAGTCGGAGCGTGTCGCGTGCGCTCCGTACTCCAGAGTCGCTCGATCAGGACCTTGGGGGCTCGTTCGCACATTTGCGTCCGGTGTTCTGAGCTCCCAGGAGGGGGTCTGACTGGTTTGTTGGGCAGGTCCCGGCTGGGGCCGGCTCCAGTTGGTTCCGGTTGGGAGCTGTCCGGTGGGCCGGTTGGAGTTTTACCTCTGTTGCGTTGCGCTGTGTGGCCCTGCGCACTCTGAGCGACTGTGTGGGCCGCCATTAATTTGCGAGTCCAATGGCCTTATTGTGTCCTTCCTGTACTATTTTGTTCGTCCGCGTCTAAAACGTCAAACTGTCGTGTGTTGTGTTTTGGTTTCTGTCTACTTATTAACTCACGGAAAATTGGCTAGCATCGCCTCAGCGTACGGGTTTGTAACCTTTCTGTGAGCCGCGCACGCTTCCCGTGTTCTACTATTTTGTGCAAATAAAGATTGATATATTGATTAATTAATTGATTGATTGATTGACTGATTGTCACTCTAAAATCAAGGTGACTTCGTTTTTCTTGTATTTGATGAAACTATGCTTGATGAAATGTCTGCGCAGCTGCTTGACCGCACAGCGCACACTGAAAATGATAGGGGTCTATATATTTATATAGCGGCTTAATGACGAAGCCAAAAAATGAAGATGTTTCCTTTAAAATGCCAAATGTTTGGGAACAATGCACTTACTCATTTTCCAGATACAAATGGTTCTGGAGCAGATTGCATTTTTAAACCCTACCGTATTTGGGGCCTTGCCATTTACTGGACGACCTTCGCAAATTACGGTAATTACCCTGCCGAATGCTTTGTGTTTAAAGGGATGCTGAACCAAACATTTCAGTGTCTATATTAAGTGGCGCATGATCTTTGCACGAGCCAGTAGACACCGCTGTGCGCGAGCACACGCAACGAAATTGACGTCATAGTCCCCCATTCACGCTTAAGATGAGAGTGAAATGTGTGGGCTACAGGGAAAATGAGAATAAAGACAAACCTTTCATCTCCACAGTGGGGCCTGGTGTAAGAGGTAGGCGACTAATTGGTCTAACAAGCACGTAGCTTTTACTTGTGGAGATGAAAAGCCTGTCTTTATTCTCCTTTGGCCCGAAGCCTATACATTTCACTGTCATCTCAAGCGCGAATGGCGGACTATGACGTCAATTTCGTTGCCTGTGCTCGCGCACACTGGCGGTTGCTGGCTCTTGTGAAGAACTTGCGCCAGTTATTATGGACACAAAATTGCTTGGGTCAGTATTCCTTTAACCAAGCGCTGATGAACGTGTTGAACGTAGGAGCGTGTGAAAGAGTCAGTTCTGAAAAGCGCTATATTAAAACACGTTTCATCGACACTTATCAAATCCAGAACTTTAAAAGAACTGCCATAAATATTACGTTAAAATAGTGGGAAACAAAGAGCTCAAACCATCAAAAAGGTCGTGTCCGTTCACTGACCAATTCGGTAGGAATTTTAGAATGTTTGACTTTGAGCAAGACAGTGCACATATTTCAAACTCAGTTTTTTTTTCTAGGTTTCTTTTTTGCAGGCGATAAAAACGCCATGCTCTTTGTTTCTATTTCATGTTATCACCTAAAGGAAAAACTTCAAATACGGCGTTGCTGAGCTGCCTTAAACTATTTGAAGTGGCCTTAACCGTCTTAACCTTCCGGTCAAAATATTGTGGCAACTTGTTTGCGTCCAGTTTAGGGGCGATGATGCTGATTACAGCAGAACACCCGATTCGCTAGACCACAAAGGGAGTGCCGTGGTGCGAATATTTTGAAATCTCTGTCATTTCCGTTACTCCAGTGATTTCGCTTCGGGATATATCCGGGGCACAATGCATTGTGCACAGGTCTGAGCCAACTCGTAACTTTGACCTCAAAAGATTTTAGAGCAACTGTCTTAAAGTCAGTCTTAAAAAATAATCTAAATAAAACGTTGAGCGAGGCGGCGTTAACCGATGGTGACACGTGGCACAACGAAGGCCCCAAATCGATGTCATAAAACATTCATTACGTAAGAAAGAAATTCTTGCTTTGATAATTGGCGTAATGATGTGAGTGTGTTTCACCGCACGTTTGGCGGTTCTTTAAGCTCGCACTCAGTATTACTTCTTGAGACCTTTTATATTTGTATAAAAACATGGTAAAAAAGGTCGGGGCTATAATTCACTCTGTCAAGGTGGTTGGCCAGCGAAGATGTGGTATCACCTGCAACGATTGGCCACTGCACTATACCAAATGATTGACGAAAGAAAAGTAAATTCACCGTACCAAAACATTTTATATACTCGGTGTTTCACGTAAGAGTGGCACAAATTATTAAAATTAGTGTATTCGAGATAAAAAAATAATATTCTCAAACCCGCATTACTCGTGGTGGCGGACGTCGGAAACTACGCGATACTTATTAATTAGTTCGCTAATTAACTTAAAATGACTAATTAAGTTTTAATTAGTGAAAATAGGCATATGCTTCCAATTAAAAACTTTCTGAGAGTCAAAAAAAAAAACCTCTAAATCAGTAATTTTCACAAAGACTTTGAGCACATGAGAAGCGTAGTAGTGCACTACAGTTAACACTCGTAGAGCAGGTACAAGGCTCACGGTTGCGGTAAGGCGTCCGCGCGATTTTTCCGTCTCTTATGAGAGTCCCAGCCTTGTACCTGCTCCACGAGTGGTAACTCTAGCGCACTACTACGCTTCTTATGCGCTCAAGGTTTTTCTGAAAATTCCTAATTTAGTGGTTTTTAATGACGCTCATCAAGTTTCTAGTTAGAACCATGCGTCTATCTTCCCTAATTAAAAATAGATTACTAATATTCAGTTAATTAGCGAACTAATTAGTGAGTATCGCGCATTTTCCGACTTCCGCCACAACGAGTAATGCGGTCTCGAGTAAATTATCCTTTTACCTGGAATACACTTGTTTTAGGAATTTTTGTCACTCTTACGTGAAACACCCTGTATGAAGGGCTAGTGACGTCACTCTCACGTCGCGGGCTGCCGTCGCCGCGGCAGCTTGCGCAACAGTAATCTTTACAGGGAAACGTATGCGTTGAGCGATACATGCTTCGCATTGTTATCACGAGCGCCTTATCATCAATTATCTGGTTCTGATGCTTGTTTTGTGCTCGATCTTTATTGAAACGAATGCTGCGCTGTATGTTGTATGCGTGATATGCAATTTTCGCTTCAATCGCTGAAGGTTCTTTTTCCGTGAGGATGCCGACACGAAAAAATCCCACCTGCAAGCCATATACAACTTCGATGTAAAAAGGTTCACCCCAGAAAAATCGCCACGCAGCTCAATGTGTTGCCAGTTTGGAAGTGTTCCGTCCTGCTGGCCATCCGAACTGCTCTTCTCTGATCATATTACCACATTTCCGCGGCGTCAAGCGTCCCGTGTCCGTTATGTTGCCGAAAATGCCGCGGGGAAATACTGGCCGGGGTGAAAGCCCGCCTAATATTGTGCCTTTCTCCTTTTTTGAGCTTGTTTTATGGGCTATTTTTTTCTTCCTTTTTCAGCGATCCCGTGACAGGGTTCGGGAGCGACGCAGGTTGCGATAAATTCCCCCCACCCTCCCACACACGCGCACACACAAAAGAGTGCGCCTGAAAGCAAGCTTTTCCTTTCAAAGGGTGTACGCGAGGCAAAGTTAACTTTACAAAGCGGAGTTTCGGTTGCTGCTTAACGTTGTTGAGCATTTTTTGTTCTATTTTATTCGTTAGTCGTCAGCGCACTTACTTGCGCTAGCCTACTCTATATCTTGCGATTATTTAGGCCAAAAAGCCAATCCAGGCAAATTGTTACTTTCCCGTATAAAAGCTTATTTTGTTTTTAAACGGTATTTTGCTCTAGCACTTTCAGGATAGCAATGGTGCTGTATAAACCAAAAAGAGTTCATATATTTTTAACAAGCGGTTGGGCGATCTTTTTGGCATTACATTATCTAGCAGATGAGAACAACTGTGCACAGGTGCACTGCCTCGCTTTTTTTATTCACGAAATTTTCTTCATTAGAAACTTACAAATTCAACCGACGTGCAACTGTTTCGAAGTCGCGAGTTCAATTGTAATTGCATGGGTCATGAGATAATAATCGAAGCTTAAACATCTGTGCTGTAGAAAAAAAAGCTTAAATGCGACTGCCATAAGAACAACCTTTGAGATAAAAAAAAAATTTTGTCTTCTCGAACACAATATTTTTTTTTTTTTTAAGATCAGGTGTCAATTGATCGCCACTCATTAACGTCGTCGCCTTATTGTAAAAAAGAGTATTAGGAGAAAAAAAAAACTGCTGTTTACCCGAACTTCTCATCAGAGCGGGCTTCCCGTATAACTTTACTTTGTAAAAGGACAAGGCATCGTGCTTCCGAATTTTCTCAATTTCAGGGTGCGAAGCAACTTCTAAATTTTAAAGCATCGACGGGTGGTATTATCTTTTGTAAACTAGACGACACGTTTCTTTTATATTTATTTTTCTATTTTTTGGGGGCGAATAAAAAAAAACGAAACGTATGGTTGTTTATATTTAAAAAAAAAAATTGAGAGCCAGTGACAACATAACTAACTTTCCCTTCATCTATATATTGCAGAACGCTCAAGGTACAGGGGCTTTACAAAAAGAAATAGGCGTACAAACGCAGCTTCGACACACATGTATAGGAGTCAACAGGCACTGGACTCTCGCAAAAGTAGTGAGTAGACTAAGTATTGAAAACAATAATGTGGGTAGTGATACTAATGCTAAGAACTGTTGCTCCACTATTATGAAGTTATATGTCCGAAGAGATCACGATAGGTTTGGTTTTAATAATAAGGAATGTCAACATAGCAGAAATATACATTTTTTCAAAATTCTGTGCCACATGGAAAAAGTAGTTTCACTTTCGACAAACTAATCGCAGCCATGAAGCTGTACTTCTTCGGGCACAGTCAGGTTTGTGCGTTAATGGCAGATGAAAATTGGTTCTTCGATCACCTCCTATATTTTTTATTTGTTTGAGTGTCGGATATGGGTGAACATAAGAAATAACCAGTACAAAGTGGTGACCCGTAAGCCCCTTGATTAAATTACCATCATCAAAAGGCTTTAAAGCCAAACGTGTACTAAGAAACTGATTGGACAACATTTTAAAATAAACGCCCACGCAGCCGTTGTACTTAATTCGTTTGTCATGTTTTACTGATGTAACTCAAACGTGCATGATACATATATTTTCCGCTCGGCAGTATCTTCAATTTCTTCCTTCACCAGTCTCAAGAAGGCCGCCATTAGCTTGGCACATGTGCCATACACTGAGATGATCAGAGCGATTAAAGTTGCCAGAATAAAGATTGAAAAAGGTATATTGTCCATGCTTGTAATACTGTAAAAAGTTTTGGAGTTTTTTTATAATAGAATTTCTATATCCTTTAATAAAAACACCTCAGGACATGGTCTTTGTGCGTTGCTTTTCTAAGGAATGCATCAAAGCAAGCAACACCAGTCGGTAGCGTCTGCAGGTAGACCACGTTTCCGCTGATGTCCTTGTGAAAAATATATCGATTTCATTTCAGGGGTTTGTAATAAATTATTAAACCCAGCTCCATTTCTTCCGCCTAACTTCAAAAGAATGGCAGAATCAAGACGTGAAGCCTTCGAGTCTATCGTATATAATCAAATATATTATCTTCCAAAATCGGTCAGGCATGAGAGGCAGTTTTCGTCCCATTACCTAGATCTAATCGAATGAGTCGCTTAGCATGAACAAATCCACAAACAGTATATCTGTGAATAATTATTGCCGTGGACATTCATTATGTTTAGAAGTGTAATTCTTGTATCAAATATGCCGCTACCTTTTGATATTCCTTAGTAATCTTCTGATAAATTAAGTAGGTTTGCGGGATCGGGCTATGCAGGCAGAGCTAATCTGTTTATTCATGCAGGTGCTCTTCTGTCAGTAGACCACGAGTTAGTCTATGTACCACGAGTACCATGTACCACGAGTTTAAAAATCCCACTGCTGCATGGCGCCAAACTGTCTTCTCGGCGTTCATTATTAGATTAAGGAGTGCCTTAATTGACTGGGCTAGTTTAAAAAAAAAACTATTTAATTCCCTTCTTTTTCTCACGCTCAATCGAAAGACCCCGATGAGATCATCACTATAAAACGGCCGGATAGCTTAATGGCTTTACCTTTTCACTTTCTTTCTTTAATTATTATATTATCCCGAGTTTCTTTTTTTTTAACCGGCTTTAGAGTCTTAACAAAAAAAAGTAATTGACAATTCTAAATCTTTAACTCCAAAATATTACTTTCTTGCCTTTATGAACATGCTGCTACATCTCTTCCTGAATACGGCCTAGATTTTATCAATTGTCAGCGAGACAACGTTTTGGGAAACAACTTAGTAGGCTGTGCAACCACTATTACTCTCCAAGCTGTGGTAATTATAATGATGCAACAGACTTTTGACACATTTTCTAGTCTTCAAATGCACGCTTAAATATTCTTATTCAAACTCGCCGACTTCCATTCTTTTTCGTAGGTTGCGTGCGT
The DNA here is from genome assembly GCA_013358835.2 of Ixodes persulcatus. NCBI lineage: Eukaryota > Metazoa > Arthropoda > Arachnida > Ixodida > Ixodidae > Ixodes > Ixodes persulcatus. The sequence continues at coordinate 911,849 of JABSTQ010010989.1, forward strand.
TATAACGCCAAAGGTTTCGACATTCACCCTACGTTTTGATGGGTATACGGTTCTGACTGAATTAAACGTACTTTCGTGTGCGCGTTGTCTGAGAATTTTTGTCGTTTTGAGATCAGCAGGTACATTTCACTTTCTTCCATGACACGTCGTTTGACCTTTACGCTTCACTCGCAGATTTTTATTTCATTAAAGGGGACTGGCGGCTTACTTGAGCAGAAATTTTTGCAAAAAATTGCGGTTTTGGAAGCAACACTTTCGCATTCCCAAGCTTGCACATACTACCCGAACTTCACATGAAAACTTTAAACCAACAAGTTGCCTAACAATTATTTGAGGCAATTTATGGAACAAGGAAAAGCACATATCAAAAAGGGAACAAAGCCGCGACCAATCGAAGAAAAGAACTAGATAGCTGTGAAGAGCAGGTAGAATTAGTATCAGACAGTCCGAGGCGGAGATTACGGAAAGAGGTCGTTTCAGTTCAGATTAGCTCTAGTTTAATGAAGGTTAAAATTTGACGTTCGTTAACCATACATCACATCATGAAAGTCATCTTATAATTTTTTCATTATATCAAAAGCAGTTTCAATTAAGCTGTTTCATCAAGCTGCGGTAAAGGATAAGAGTTCTTCAGAATGAACGGCACTTATGTGATGCTCGTCAACTACTTTTAATACTGACTTATAAACATTTGAATGTAATTGTGGGCATCACAATTTTTTATCTTAAAATTACATTTTTTTATTATCTCGTGTTTTTAGAGTGTTCGATGTTTGCCAAGTTGACTGTGCTTTGTTCGATATCATGTTTTGCTTTACTTTTATTAATATAATATGATATTAATCTTTATTTTTGGATGCCCTAACACGGCCATATGGTTTTTCGTTTGATGCACTAACTAGAACCAAAATAGCAAAAAAAAGCAACAAAAGCAAATCAAAGAGGCATAACACTATGTACATCAAATAACATTCAGCGTTGAAGCAGTAAAATATCAAGAATATCAGAAACTCCGAACTACTATCAAGATAACTCCACTCAAGATAAAAATAAATATGCGTAAGTATATAGACAAATATATTGAAACGCTATAAGGCAATCAGAAATTTGTACAAGGTGAAGCTGTATTTGGAATTGGGCGTATTCATGTCAAAGTAGGGTGGCAGAGTATTATTGTTGTATAATGGCTGTGATCGACAAAGGGGCGAAGCATTGCGGGGTGAACAAATATGAAAGCGGATAAACTGTCTCATAGAACAGCAGGTAACATGAAAGTTGATTTTCGTAAAAAGCAACGAAAAATCATTGACACCATTTATAACCTTATGCAGGAATACCAAATCACGGACAGCCCTTCTGTGGGATAAAAGGTTCAGCGAATACTAAATAAATAAGCCTTCCAAGTCATAATATACACGCCGTTCAATCCATTTATCATCAGCAATTCTGGCTACCGTATTTTACGGGCTATAGTCCACACCTGGCGTATAGTCCCTGGGGCCAATTTAGGCGGGAGAGAAGTGTTCTTGCTTTGATAGTCCGCACCCGGTGCATTTTGCACCTGGTGCTTAGACGAAAAAACAAATCTCATACATAGCGCACCTGGACAAATGTCTGCTTTCTTAGCTTGCAAAAAAGCTTGTATTATACATCAATTATCATTAACATACTCTTTCATTCACAAAATATGTCACGTCTCGTCATCATGAACAAGCTTGAAAAACAAACTTCCTGTATAGTCCGCACGCGTAGATAGTCCACTCAGCCTAAAAGTTCTACTTTTAAACCTATGTATTCCGCGGATTATAGCCCGGAAAATACGGTATGTATTTTTCTCACATGTTTTGTGTTTAAGCTTTCAGTTAGAGATACAGAGTTCCGAATCACAGAGGCAAATTGAAGCCTTGAAACAACAAAACAAATTAAAAATATGTATTTAATATTGAGGCCTCTTAAAATGCTGAGTCAATCGCGATATAATTCCTAGAACTTTTATTGCAGAACCAACAACATGAGATACACGATTTCTTAAAACTGATCCGCGGTCAATGTACACAGCAAGACCTTTTATAAGTGACACCCGTTCAATTTGTTTTCCTTCAATATGATAAGTATGATTAATGATCGTACGTGAAATCACTTTTTTTTTTTAAGATTGAGGAATAACTGATATTGTTTGCATAAATGTGAAATATTAGACGCCTCTAGTTGTATAATATTGCAATCTAAAAGACAATGAACACTTCTAAACAACTTGATGTCATCGGACAATAAAAGCAGCTACATATTTTCTACACAGGACGCTCTATTGCTTTTAAAAATCTAAAACAAGAGAGGACCCAAGATTCGTCTCTGGGGTACGCAAGATGTTGAAATAAACGCTTGAGAATAGCGGTGAACTACCCGAACGCTATTTGGTGAAAAACACAGATAACTCTTGAACCAATTACATAGTTCTGAACAAACACCATAGAGAAATAATTTGAAAAATAATTGACTCCAACCAAAAATTCGGATGGCAAGGTGGAAGCGCGATTAGAAGATATTCGCAACACCAATGACGAGCCTGCTTCCACGCACGAGATTAATCGCCCCTGAAGAAGGAACCGAACTGGTTTTGAAACGTTGGGTCCGAGTTTAATTTTTGGTTGGAGTCAATTATTTTTCCATTATCACTTTCCAACCAGACAGAAGTCTGTCGAAGATGTTTACCAGCAGAGATAATTTGAGTAACAGCAAAACGTTACTCCATTTGTCAAAGGCTTTTGACAAATCAAAATAAATTGCATCTACTTGCTTTCTATTTACTACAAACAACATAGTTTGTACAGTTTATACAAAAGTACAAAAATTGGTCTGTACAAACCTGCCATTTTGAAAAACCATTCTGCGAAAACGATAATTTTTGGCGAAAATAAAAAAAAAGCTTCCTGTTACGCATAGCAATCTTAAAAACGTTTGAAAAACCACAAAGCAGAGAAACGGAGCGGTAGTTCGTGACTATACGGCGTGCAAGGTCGTCTGCCCCTTGCGCACCTCGTGCGTTTGTTTACTCCCCAAATACGCCCACGTACATTTGTTTCCCCCCGACCTTAATCGGTGATAGAGAGCGCTGGGCTGCTTCGTCATCGTGAGTTCACAACGCGTTATCCATGTTGACCTTTGATTGGCGTGCCCCTCCTTGCGTTCGGATGCGCCAAAGACGTATTTTGAAACACTCGCTCGCCTTATAAAAGCGTCTCCACTCATTAAGATAGGAACAATAACCGCTTTCTTCCAGAGTGACAGGAAAACACCTGATATGTTGAATATGTTTTTCAGGATAGGAACGAACAGCTCAACGCAACCCTTGATAACAAAGCTTGGCACACCATCGACGCAAAGATGAAAACTTAGGTTGTAACACTCTTAACTCCCTTGCGATATCAATAGAATATACTCTTACTTCACTAAAAAAAAAAAAAAAATCAGAACTAGTGAGCTTTCCAACCCTCTAGTAAACAAATTGCGGACCACAAAAAAAATTGCTAAAATAGTTTGCAAAAATATTTGCAACTTCAAGAGGGGCCGAAAAATAACCCCCCGAGTGCTCTCTGAACAGTCACGTTAACACATATAATTTGGCTAGTGCCACGTGTATGTTGCTTTGATAACTTTTAGAATGTCCTCGGATGGCAAAATGAGCTATTTTCAACCCTGTCAAGATGTAAGAGTTTATCCCGCTTAATAAGTTTTTCGCCACTGCACGATATAGACTAATTTTGGCATGTATAACAGAAGACCCGCATATTTTACAAAGTCGGCGAAAATGTTCTTTCACGAGTAAATACTATATAAAATCCCTGGAAAACCATTCAGGCTATTTGGATTGCTTAGTTGAAGGTTTCGGCACAAAAAAGGGCCGGTGACATCTTTTACAATTTCAGTTAGAGTCTCGGTTGCACAGTCGACATTAGGCATAGTGAGAAGAAAACATTGGACCAATGAACAGTTTAAAAATATTTGTACAAACTTGGGTAGTCTCCGTTTAAAAAACTGTAAGCGTATGGTCTCGACAATACCCGTAATTTCCATGGAAGACAAAACTGGACGATTAAAGGTGTACGATATACATCAACTTGTACAAAATGATTGGAGGCAAGAATTAAGCTTAGAATTGGTACATTTAAAAAAACGAGATATAAAATATTTATTATGCTTTTTGTTATTGAGCTCAGTTGTTCGAGACAACTGAAATTATTAAAAAACGACAAAGATGAGTCCTGTCTAGACGATGTATTGCTTCTATTGTGTAGAGTTTGTAAAAAAACAGTCTACACCCGGAAGATTGAATTACCCGTATGTTAAATACGAAATTTGTCAAAATCCACCTGCTTTCTTAGATATTCAAAACGCTCAATAAATATGGTTTCATCAAATACGGGTTGAAAATAGTAGGTTCCCATTTGGTAATTACAACCTTTACTAGCCTTCATTTCTGCCCATACACATTCCGAATAAGATTGAAGATCAAACCTCCTATAGGATGCAAGGGAAACTTGAGTTTAAATTAGAACGCCATTTCCCAGCTTTTTTGTGGTACGAGAGTATAGTCTATATCTCGTCGATGTACTTAATAACGGGGGTTGACGTAATTTGTGGCTGGTATACCGTCGCAAAGCCAGATTTCGCAGATACATAGAATGTCATGATTTGATTTTGTTAAATTGTATATAAACTCATCAGTTTTAGATTCCGAAGGTTTCCAGCTGAACGTAGAGGGAAAAAAACAAGGAGTGGAGAAAAAGAGACACACGCTGCTGGTGCGCCTCCGACACAAGCAGCGGGGTCATTACCCAGTGACATGCTGCTTTTTCGGCTGCAACCAAAGCACTTATTAAAGCGCAGGTCTCAAGCGCCCGTTTCCAGCTTGAGTGGTGTCTTTTTCTTTTTCTCCACTCCTTGTTTTTTTCTCTCTACGTTCAGCTGGAAACCTTCGGAATCATGTCATACCAACCAGCTCAGCTCCAGGCAGTCACAGTTTTAGATGGCAGGTCTCTGACCTTTTGGTAACAAACACTAACTGTGTGCGCCAATTTAGGTTCCTACCCCGTCTACATTATAAACTCCGATGCTGTCAAGTCGTCCGAAGAACTGATGAAAAAGATGAAAAACGTTTACAACTCCCTGCAATGCCGAATTAGAGCGCAGCTCTTGAGGAGGAGGAGGGGAGGGTATGGAGGGAACGGTGTATGCCTCTCCTCCCCCCTCCTCATTTACTCCTCCCCTGCTCCTCACCCCCTTCCCCTCTTCGTCTCCCCCCCCCCTCCTCCTCCCTCTTCCTCCTCCCTCTTTCTCCTCCTTTCTTCTCCTCCCTCCTCCTCCATCCTCCTCCTACCTCCTCCTCCTCCTTCCTCCTCCTCCCCCTCCTTCTCCCCTCCTCCTACCCCCTCCCCCTCCTCCCCCTCCCTTCCGCGGGGTGCACTATGGAAAACGTCTCATAACGCAACGCGCGCTTCACCACGGTGCATTGTGGGACGTTTTCTATAATGCACCGCGCGGTTACGCCGACGGCGACGCTGACGCGTTACGCCGACGGGCTACGGCTACGCAGACGCGTCACGCCGACGCGTTAAGCACGAGACACATGGACGGCAGAATCGTCCGATCCGACGTCCGATCCGACAGTCCGAACTCCGCTCCGAATTGCCGCACGCGACAGTTTGAGACACACGCTTCCGACCTTGCATGCGACACGACGATCGACAAGCACTCTAGCGGAGGTCCGCGTTCATAGATCTCTGGTCCCAGATTGACGCGGTTTAGCTCGCACGAGCGAAGTTAGGAGCTCGTTCTCGCTAGCGCGTGCATTCTTTGCCGGGGCCATCTTTTTCGAATGGGTCAGCGGGATCCACGCGTCCGGCTTCCCGTCGCCCGTCCCGCTTTCTTATTCGTCCCGCCAAACCCAGTACGTCATCATGACGTTCGCGCTAGCTGTGCTGTCATTGGCTGGACGCTTCCGACACTCCGTCCGCCGTGCGAAACTATCTGGCACGTTGGACGCACGCCGGATCGCCAATCCGACGTGCGTGTCAAATCCGACGTGCGTGTCAAACACATGCGCGTCAAAACTGTCCGGTTCGGCGTGCGAACTGTCGAGAAGATGGCTGCTCCGAATCGCCGCACAGGACGGTTCGCGACACATGGTTTCCGACGCGTCGTTGCGTCGCTCCGTTCAGCTCCGCCCAGTTTCGGGTATCCCTCTACCGAATGGATGGATGAATGCTAATGGCTATATATATAACGGACGGTAGCTCGCGCCACCTAGATTCTATTAAAGTGTGCGTGTGTAGAGATTTTCCGTGAGGTTACTTTTCTGCTCAACATCACTTAATCGCGATGGACCACAGCGGACCTTAGGAGCCATCCCAGCTAAGCGAGCACTGCGTACAAATCACGTGACTACGCACACCGCGCATTGCTGCGTCTCTCCCGAAGTTCACGTGACACTCACACGGCATTGGAATGGCTCGTAGCGTCCGCTGCTCTCCATCGTAAGGTGAAACGGAGTACATTCGGGTTTCGACGGCCTCGATCGGTCCCAGAAGGACGGCTTGCTATGGCGCACGAGATCAGCAGCTTGTTTTGTGCGCGCGAGAAAACTCGATGGCGTCCATTTCCTTCACCGCGCACCACCACATGTGTGTGTGTAGGCGTTGTAAAAGAGGGGGAGATCCGCTTCCCCGAACTGCCCGAAACACGAAGCGCCTCCTCGCCCGATCGGGCCGAAAGTCACGTGACAACATGACCTTCGCGCCATCCGTGCTGCCATTGGCTGCGGCCCTCCGAAATTCGGACAGCCGTGCGGCGATATCTAGCAAGTTGGACGCACGCCGGCGCCGGACGGAGGCCCCGTCCGACGCTCCGGTGCGACGAAAACCCTCGCCCTCGAACGTCGTTCCGGCGGTTCGCACGTCGGATCGGACAGTTTTGACGCGCATGTGTCTCGCGCAAGTGACCAAATTTTTCGGATCAGGCAGTCGTATTGACGGATCGGACGTCGGATCGGATGGATTTTTCGCGCATGTGTCTCGCGCTTTACACCAACGCGTTACGGTTACGCCGACGGTGACGGCGACGGCAACGCCGACACCACTCAAGCTGGAAACGGGCGCTTAAGACCTGCGCTTTAATAACTTTACCTTCCGGCTACAATTTGAGGTTGTTGATTGCCTCGAATACTGACACGTCAGCTGAGAGGTGAAACGAAGAGTATGAGTCAAATCTTAACATTTTCGAAACGATCACATGATTTTCTTCTACGAAAGGCAGAATGCGCGCTCGCTTGAACATCATCAACACTCTTATCTGGTTCAAGTCTTGATACAAAAAGTGCCAAACGGCGATTATCCGAGGGGCAGCGGTCAGCTTACGTGGTTTAACAGTTCCTGTTAACGGCTTTGCAAGTCGTCGGGGCTTCATCATGGTGAAACCATCATCGAGAGTGTTCCCTCCTGCAGCTTCCGCACCATTCGAAGAACTTCATTTCAAACTGGGGACACCCTGATTAGCTCCTGGAATGGCATTGGAAAGTGTAAAAGTCGGTCGAGAAGTCAGCCCTGGCGTTGATGCAGTAGTTGGCCGTGCGATGACGGACGCGTACAAGGTTTATGAAGTTGACGGAAGTGGCATTCGTTCATGGACACTTTTAGGGAGATCAAGCACATCCGAGCAAAGGTTGTTTTTATCCGCTCCAAGGTACTTGAGCTCAGCCGTCACTCTGTCCAGTTTGCTGGGCAGGGTTTCGATGAGGTGTAGTAGATCGGGTGGAGCAGAGTTACAGACGAGCGACGCGTTCGACGGTTCAACGAACGGCACTGAAGCAGGAACCTCACCTCCGACACAAGCAGCGGGGTCATTACCCAGTGACATGCTGCTTTTTCGGCTGCAACCAGAGCACTTAAAAGCACTCGTTCCACTTTTAATAAAGACATGGTACTCTTGGGCACCAATGCTGAAGCACTTACAATAACAACGTCGATTGCAATCCACCTAGCACACGAGAAACTGCTGCTTCGCATAGAAGCGTGCCGCACACGAGCCATTTGCGTTTTTTAGTGGAGCGCTGGCGGGCATGTGCTTCCTGTCCTCCATGATTCTGCAGAGTTAATTCAACATGAGAATAGTTTATCCTTAAAAATAAAATTTGCGCCGGTTTCATGCATCCTGCACAACACTCGGTGTCCAGCTGAATGACGAGAGGAATTTTCACAGGTAGTAGTGTCTCCTAGTTACTTTGTTGTAAGACACAATGACAGGGGTTGTTTATTGTGAAATTATAATATCACTGAATAGTGAAGTTACTCCTTTTTTTTTCAATAGCCGTTTCGTTCCAGCCGTCAAATGAGAACGGAGGCCGCTCATTTCATTCGAGTACCTTCCAAATGCTGAATTGTAACTGGCTAATCATTTGACATTAATCAAGTTTCAACATAAGGCGTCACATCACGCAAGCGTTTTCATTGTATCTAGTCCTAGCGGCAGATATTATGATGCCCATAATCTTTGGCGCTGACATTACACCTATTTCACTTTCCCTGCAAGTAATCGTTCACGTCACTGCACGCATCTCAGAGAAAATTTGGCTTGACTGCTCGGCTTTTTAGCATAACAAAGTATTTGCAGGTGTGGTATACAAATAGTACTTTTTTAAATATCAAAATAAATTAAACACCTGGTGGTTCCGTTACATTATAAAAAAACAGCGCCGTGCAGCATAACATACTAGCATGATAGCTAGAGAATATTTCATTACCTCTAGAACGTCGTAACTTTTACACTATGCCAATTCAACAAGCTAAGATCCTATCTAGCATTAAAAATATCTATAACAAACCTGAAGTATATCTTATGAGCGGTTTACAATTGAAGAAAAATACTGATTGAACACTGAGATTAGAAAATAAAATTGCCGGATCTCCACGTGCTGCCTTATTTCTGCGTTCCCGCAACAAGGCTAGCTTCTATAGAAACTTTTTCTATATTAAATTCACCGCGTTTCCAAAGGTTCGAGAGCCAAAAGTTTGCATACTTAAATTCACGAGCTTTGTTCCAGTTACCGAAGGTTCAGCTGCAGAATAGTCGAATCCATAGTTGAAGAAGACAAATATATATATATATATAGAGAGAGAGAGACAGGGACGCCAAATTCAGGGACTCCCTAATGTATTTTATGAAAGTCGATGTCTTTTCTATTGGGGACAATTATTTTTATCCAGAAATTCTAACTAAAGAAATTGTGTTTTTTTATTTGTCTCTCCATGACTTCTAGAGCGCTGAAGAGTGCCTTTAAGATAAAGCATAACGCAGAGCTGTGGGCACCAATGTTCGGTAGTAAATGTCGCCAACGTTTTTCTTACCGAAATGTCCTAAAGTCCCAATGATAGTATATATGACTGTGACTTAGGTATTTTTGCCTCGCATTTAATTTTCCGAGAGCTTAGCTCGGAGAGCCTAACCACCAGATGAATGTGGGGGTTAATGATAACTGAAATAAAAATATCTCAAAATGAAGAAGTTGAACCGACTGCTACAACCATGAACACAAAATAGAACTGCTATTGCATTAAAAAACACTAAGAAATGACAGCTGATTTTTTTTCCTTCTTTACGTTTTTTTTTTTTGCATGTGGCTATTTACGAGGCACCGCTAACTTCACTCCTACGGCCACCAACAGCTTCAGAAAGGCAAGGCGCGGCGAGTCATTATCCCTCATCAGCCAATCGGATTGCGGCATTGATGGATGAGAAGGCCCAAGAACCAATCAGGACGCAAGAATCGCGAACGTCACAAGCCACGCCTTGCGTTCCTTAGGTTGTCGGTGACTGTCATTCATTCTGGTTTGGGGCTTCGTTCGCCTTCTTGACGTACGAAACAACGACAGATATACCGGTCACGACAAGAGGTGTTGGCCAGGTACCGCTATTGAATCGTTACACTCATTTTAAGGTAGTTCTCAATAATGTAAAATCAACCACATTGCCAGCACCATACACAATTTGCATACACGTTCACGAACACCAATGGACGTCTCCTAACTTCTCCCTCTTTCCTCGAAACCTTATGCTTTGAGCCGGTATTTGTTATCTCAAATCACGTAACTTCTATTTAATAGACGTTCGCCCCTGTACTCTAAGTTGCCTGGAGCGTCAACTTTCCCGCAAAGCAATTAGAAGAGCCAATGGGAGCAATCTACATATGGAGCCCGGGGGATGACGACGCTGAAAAGATGTATAAATCTTTAAAAAAAATTAAAAAAACGTCTGCACTGTGACACTGAGCGCGACGTTTCACGTGCTTACTTCATGCTCACTGTCACAACTCACACTCTTTTCTTAACGTCTACACTTATTTGAAGATTCATCATTCACCAAGATTGCAGCCATTGGCTCTCCTTAGTGCCTTGCTTAAAAGTAGACGCATGTTTTGATTTTTTTTAGAGTATTTTCCAAGGTCCGGTGTCAAACCGCATCGAGCAGCTCGTGAATAAACGAAGTTTGTTTCGTAATATCCATAGAATCCTCACATTCAGACAATCTCCACACTTTGTTTCTCCGTCGAAGTAGACACCAGACACGTACTCCTAGGAACCGCGCGCCGTAACTGCGAGCGCGCAGTCCGCAAGTCGACGAGCAACAACAAAAAACACCACCCAGGAAGCAGAACCTTCAGAGCTGAGCCGAGCCCCGTGCGTGTCTCCGATTGGTCCCGTCGGAGCGGAGGAGTCTGGCCCGGCTTTGAAACCCGGGTTCCCGCGGCGGAGCGCGGCATCGATTCGTCGCGCAGGCGGCGCTGTCGGCGCGACGTCAGCTGTGACGTCACCGAGGGCCCTGTATGTTAATGGCAGCGCGGAGGATAAAAACCCAAGAGGACCAATGGGACAGGGCCGCCAGTGATAAGCAAACCCGGTGTCCGAACCCTTGTCGTCGCCAGTCGATCTCCTCGGTGCACACAAAGCCTGCGGTACGACACACCAGCACCGGGTCTTCACGTGGAAGCACGCAGCGCCCATCGCGACAGCCGAGTGAGTAGCGGTCCCTCGGACTTTTGAGCGGGTTGTCGACGCACGTTGACTGGCGTCGGGTCTCGCTCCCTGGGTCGAACGTGCACCGTTGGTCCCCAACTCCGTGCGGGACGCTTTTTGCTTCGGACGACGCGCGCGCAACTTGCTACCAAGTTACGCTCCGCTATCGAGTTTGGGATGATTTTAGGACTATGTACTTGGTTTGGGGGCTGACCAAACGCACCGAAATGTATACAAATTAAAGTTAAACAAAAATATATAAGTTTTTTTTTGTAATATTATTTCAGCCTCGTTGCTTTTGACAGGACGCTGACACTGAGCAGCAGTCAAAAGATAAAATACATTTTACTTTTTTATTATTTCTGCATTTGTGTTTTTTTTTCTTCTCTTTAATGCCCGGAGTTTTACGGTATCTTCTACCAAGCTTTCATTAAGCTATTTGTATGCCGTGCTAGTTCTAACAAAGTAAACACAAATAACTAATTTCAGTTACTTTTTTTTCTTCGTGATATTAAGCAGCAACATTTCAGTATTCAGAAAAAATCGGTTTTGTAAAACTATTGTCCCGAAAATACTGGAGCTTGCGTTTGATGATGAGTTCGAACGTCTGCTATTCACAAGATCAACCCGAGGACAAGCGATAGTTCTGTAATAATGAAAATGAGTCTCGCGTCGTGGCAATATGACAATATGTCTTAATGATGAGAAAATAATGAAAACGCAAAGGCAAAATTATTTGTGAAGCATATTGACAACGTACAAATTGTAAAGGCTTCATTGAAAACTTTAGAACAAGATTTCTATCACTGTCGCTTTATTACGCCAAGATTGAACTACCTGCGTAGTAAATGGCTATGGTTTTATTTCTCTCGATTTCTTTTGTTTATAATATCTACTATTTTCGATGACAATTAGTTACAGACCTTCCGCTCTAAAAAAAAATTGAACGTACGAAGACATTCCCAGTTTTTGCGAGCATTAGGGGACACGAATGCGAACTTTTAAGTTAAGCTCGAAAAAATGACTGCGAGAAAAAAAATTAACAAAAAACACTTATGCACTTCCTATGGATGGCAATTTCCGCCCCTTCAACGTAATTTGCACTGAAGCCAGACCGGGAAAACTATCCAAAACTGCCGAGAGTGCGAAGTATGAAGACAATGAAAGCAAACACTAGGTAAGTCATAGTAAACTTTAAAACTAAGTTTGACGGGAATCGCAAAGTTTATGTATGAAATGTACATTCTCCACTATAAATTTTATGTAATTAACTATTTCATCACCTGAGGTGGGCTGACAGTCATTACAATGTGGTGTTCTTTCTAACATCTTGAACTAAAACGATTTTTTTTTTTTTAAACACAAACCCGACATAATTTTGAAAGTTGAGGTAAGTTGGCGTGTTCAAGAGCTTGACGATGTCAAAAAAAAAGGTGCGCTATGCACGTTACAAACATGTAGTATTTTCGGGTGAAAAGCTCGCAATGTCAATCAAGTTTTTTGTTGTTTTTGCATGTGTTGGGTTAACTAAAAAGTGATATTTAGAAGTGGAGTAAAGTAAGGAGTAGGTTAAAAATGAGCTTGGTTTAGAATGGTCCGAGCAAAATAAGTTTACAAATTAACGTTTCATAAAACATTGTTTGTGATGCCATTAGATTACATAAAAGGAACATTTTGCCAGTATAGATTTCTATGTACCAAAAACCATTCTTCCGGGTTCAATGTCGCCATGCACAGTTGCGCACGATATAAAAAAAGCAGGCGAACTTGTAGCTCCCAAGACTTCCAGTGCTCTCGAACAAAATAACACTCAGCTATCATCGATATTATTGTGTGCTCAAGCGGCATTTCAGCGGCGGTTTGATTTTTTTCGTTATTCCCCACTTGGTCGGCAAACGATTGCTGAGTCAACACCAATTTTGCCGTTGTTGTTTAATCGAGCTTGAGCGTTTTAATACAAAAGGCGAGAGCGAGATATCGTAGAGTTGAAAGTGCATTGTTTGTGCGTTGCGTGATAAAGACGTAGAATAAGAAATACTAGGCGTTCTTAGTATATATCCTAAAGTTAAAACCAAAAAAAAAAAAAAGAAACGAAGATTTTTTTACAAATCGCCTTATATCTCGGAGGTTATTATCAACCATCCAAAACGTAAACTGGTCGCTCAACTTTTCTACTCGGTGGTTTCAGCCGTGCTTAATGTCATCTTTTGTTTCGGCATGCTTTTACAATCGGCGTTAAAAAAATTGGGTTGTGTGTATGTTTATACAGCCTAGAACTTGGTCTGCCTCAACGGGCGACGTGTCTCCCAGCTGTAGACGAGCAATTTAGCCAGTGCAGTACAACCGCTAGCCTGGGGTCTTTAACGTGCACCACGCAGTAGTGATACACGACCGCACGCCGGTACGTGGAGATCCGACAAAAATTGATCAGCCGCTGAAGCCCCTATAATGTTCGAGATTTTTCCTGATGAACAGCGCTTTAAGCCTCATACTCGGTCGCTTGGGCTTTTTCATATTGTCCGCGACTGAACGATGTACATTCGAGGGGGAAAAATATCGATACATCAATGCACGAAGTTTGACGTATCACGGGAGGGAAGTACAATTATAAAATGGATATTGAGGGTTTTTATCTGACGATATTATCCTTCACCGGAACAAAGGTGCTCGTTGTCCGCTTGACGGAGCGAGAAGCATAGGGGAGTTCTATACAGAACTTGATAATTCACGGGTGATTGCTCCGCATAATTAACAACGATCCCTTATGGACACCGACAGTTTTTGACGAACCTGAGACCAGCGTTGGAGGACAAGAATTTGTTTCATATTTTAGCGCTTCACAATATTGCATACGCCTCAGGCTATACAAAACTTTTCAATTAGTGTGTTTGAGCGTCGACTATATAGTCTGAGTGCACTTTGTGTAGAGACCCGCATGGTTGTCAAATTTGTGCCGGCACTAGGAGGAGGATGTTCGGGATTCCGACAAAGAAAGCATTAGACATTACATTGCGTCTGTTTAAAGTCATAGCATGCGCACTGCGTACCTTATAAAAATCATAAAAGTACGAAGTTTTTTTTTTTCAAAGTTTGGTTAAGCAGAAACTTTATGATGGTGATCCAAACAAGCACAGCGGGAGGAATGTTCTTATACATGTACTATGTATGTTGAGTTTTTAGCTAAACGCGTGCAGGAGGATTGCTCCATACGGCTAGATCCACCCGGCTAACGCTTCCGAAGAAAAACAAAAAACTGTCCGACAGTCAATGATGCAATCAAAAACAGAAAGAGCGTTTTCTTACTGAATTTGTATCAAGTATTAACAGTGTTTGCGGAAGCGCCTGCTATGCGACTCTGGTGGTAAACGGATAGGTCACCACTTGAGTGTTATCGCCAATAAAGCTTGTCGAAATTTGTAGAAGCTTCAACTACGGTATTTGCAAGTATTTTTATGGATAAATGTAACCTCGACAGTACTTCTGATCACACCTGACAAAATCGTCACACGTAAAATACTTTTTTTTTCGGTAGGTAAATACCGGTGCATTAGTTTCTTTATACAGAGGCTCAGAGCGAGGCTTCCTGCGCCAACAAGCATTGCATGCGTAAATATGGCGAGTCGATCGGCATCCAGACTCGTTCTTCTCTTTCGACTCTTTTTTTATGACGCCTATAGCTGCCGTGGATTTCTCCGCAAACATGAACGAGTTCGTCCTCACATTGCTAGAGCTCCTGCTCACTTAAGAACCGCAAGGCGTCACATATTATGTTTACACTTCTTGCTTCGTTGTTTGTTCTTCGTTCTTCTTAAGGGCTCATGCCGGAATCTCATTGTTTGCGTAGCGTTGATAAAATTCTCGAGACTTACCCATCCCGGCGTTTTTCCAAGATGCCAGTGCCTATATTGAATCTAAACTTAGGACAATGCACTGTCCGAGCTCCAACGTCATTGTTTGCTGTCGTGGTCGTGCTCACTCGGAATCAGGTGACCTTAATGAGAGAGCCCTATTGCGGCGGAATGCGTCTAGCACAAGTTCGTTTGCTTCTTGCACAAAGGTTGCACTGGCGTCAGAACGCTTAACTTTGATTGGGTCCGACGGAGAAATAGTGGGTAGACCTTAATGCTAGCTGCCTTGGGGTCTACCCATTATCCTTTCAATCGGAACCAATCAAAGCTCGGCGTTTTGACGTCACTGCAACCCCAGCCCATGAAGGAGACGAACCTGCGTTTCGCATTGTTTTCTCGGTCGTAACGCTTTTACGTCTTCTTTTCACGTCTTGCTTTTGCGTGCCGTTTGTGCGTGATACATTTTAACCAAGTTACCGTCACTAGAAACGTATTGCACTTAGAAACATGCCCTTGGTGAACGACCTTTTTGTGTTTTAGACCACAGTGTCTTCCAACATCAACAAAACGAAAACGTTTTTCACGATGTTGCAGGGTGACAAAAACAGAATATGGCGAATCGCTAGGCAGTGGTGTTACATACGTGAAAGTTTCTAGCATCACAAACGTTTAGGGATGTTTTAAGTTTCCAGACGCTAGCCGCCTACATTCACGGCGCTCTTGAACTGGTAGTTCAACGTGTACCATGTGTACACTTGATAGTTGTTCCTAGAATGAAACGATACTACCGCCAATTGGGCTGAAAAACGTGGCGATCTTCTAGAGTCTTCAATACTCGTGAGCTCATCTCCTTCAGTGCGCACAGGTAGTCTAGCTCCTCCTTGCCTTCCTCGATTCTCCTTTCCTACCCCTGGTCACATGACCACCCCGTTAACCAACCAGCATCGACTACCTCACTCCTCCTCTTCCACCCACCAATCAATCAGTGTTCAGCCTAGTGGTCACGCTTTTATCTGGGCTTCACGACATGCCAAAGGCCTAGCCAAAGGACGTTTCACGTTAAAAGCGCCTTTGACCCGTTTCGCTCTCCAGCGAGAAGCATTGTTTCTTCTAGGCGAAAAAAAAAAAAAAGGCGTGATCCTTTTATTTTTTTAAGCAGAATAAGCCTTAGATTAGGTAGAAGCTTGTTTAGCTTGTTGCGTGACGTTTCAGTAATTACCATACATACACCACAAGCCTCTTCGTGTAACTACTCCGTCAAAACGCCACGCTGTATTAAAGATCACAAGGTGGAAAGAAATGCTGCGCGACCTCTTCGCTCGGTTTCCGAAGGTGCTAATAAATACCATCTCGGTTACGAATTAACTCCGATCAAAATGCCGCCGAGAGGAAGGTTTTATTTATGTGGCAGCGAAGGAAGAGTTGAACAAGGATGTATACCTGCATTCATCATTGACCTGAAACAGCGCTAAATACCTGCCGCTCTGAAGTCGGGCATCACGTTGCTTAAAAATTGTCTATTAAACCAGCAGCACTTTGTATCTTTTCATTGCTGATCGTAGGAACTCTAGGAGCCAAGGCAGCGTTTATTGACATTGGCTACGAGTGAGAGTCGTCCAGAGTCCCTGACAGATTAAGAAACGCAGGGCGTAGCCTATCATCTTCAGGCTTCTTGCCTTGTGATTGGTTATTCGACGGGTTTTTATCGTCCAGTGCAGCGATCTCATTGGCTGCGTAGCGATAATGAGATACCTGGAAAATCGCCACGCTTTGCGCTTTTTTAGCTGTCCCTAACTAGAGTCGCGTTCGTTGTCTTCTTCGTCGAGTTTAAGGTAAAGTCCAGCATGAGCAAATGCAACCTGATGCGTCTTTCATATTTTATGGAGATACTTTGTTTTTACTTTGTAAAGCGTTTAAAGTGTAAGGGAACAAAAAAAAAAGTCAGGGCATTTACGCAACTCGTAAGGTGAAACACTGCGACAGCTGAGGTGTGACGTTGGAGCCGCTAAGGTGTCATTTCGAAGCACATGGACCGAATGAACTGTAAATGTGCGCGCGCGCACCATAGAGTCCGCAAAGGCGTCTTGTATGAAACCGAGAGACTCAACGGATGAAAACTTCTATACCGGTTTTGACCCAATGAGGATGTATTAAGTAGAACACATTTCTTTGCACGTGTTAAACGATTTTATTGGGCAGAAACTAGGACTGCCTCTTGGTAATTGAAGAACACTTCAAAACTCGCGCGCCCAAGTTTGAAATGTAGGAAACGACGAAACTGCGTGTGTAGGCATGAACCGTTCCATGTCTTTAAATTGCCTGAGACTGGGGCGAGAAAGCTATATGAAGCATCAAAACGTGGGAGAAAAAGGCAAGGTGTTAGGAAGACGACGTCTCCAAACGTTGTCTTCCTATCACTTTGCCTTTCTCTTCTGCGTTTTGATGCTTCATAGTTTTCTCGCCCCAGTCTCGGGTAACTTAAAGAAACTGTAAAACTACACCAGCTCGCCTGCGCTCTCACTGTTATTTCGTTCCATTTCGTTGGTGTGGCTGCCTGAACGTCTTATGCAATGGTACTGGGCACAAACTAACACCGCCTTGTGGTCACTGAAGTGCACTTCTGAAATCCCGCACTCAAGTTTCAAGCGTGTAGCTCCACCGAATTTCACACCCGTGGTTTCGCCGTCCTAACAACCATCTAGCTTTATTGACTTTAACGCCCGAGAACCATTCTGGCATAATTAGCGAAAACGCTTTGTTTTTATTGTTTCCATTATCAGCAGTCTCACATTTATGTCTATACGTGCAGTCATGGTGTCACGTGACGACGTATTATCACGTGACGTCTGAATCTTATGTGACGTCACAGTGTCATGTTGCGTCATGACATCACGCGACTCACGGTGTCGCATGACCTCATTAAGTCGCGTGGCGCCGCTGTGCAGCATGACTTGACATCACAATGTCACGTCATGGTGTCAGCTGGCGCCAGGTAACTGGTGACGTAATGCGTGATATGACGTCAGAGTCGTGTCGAGTGGCACAGCGTTCGACACGACCTCTCCGCTCTTCCGTAGCGCTCTTTCTCATTCTTTCTCTTGGGAACGCCGATGTCAGCTCCCAATATTTGACGCGTTCTGATCCAGTTTCCTCCCCCCCCCCCCCCCTTGTTTAAGGGTGTGAGAATATACCGTTCCGAAAACATGGAGCACAGCGTGATCCCTACACCTTCAACACTGTAGAGAGGGCCGGCAAGTAGTGGCTTTCCTTTGTACTGTGAAGGCTGTGTGTGATACAGCCCTGTTTGATTCTAATCACTAGTCACACACCCTTATTTTTGCGAGTACAACACTTTTCACGTCAGTGCGTGCCAACACCCGCAAGGGACTGATCGCTGACCTTCACTAAGCCCTCACACGTCTCAGAGGACCGCCGCCGGACATTAGATCAATATACGTCTTCTTACGTGCGTCTTTTCTTCTCAGTCCTAATCGCCTTATTTGCCTCTTGCCATGGACTACGCTTGAAGCCACTCAGATACGCATATTCTTCGAACCTTTTGGTTTCTTCCTCTTTCAGACTAACCGATAATGCTGCCTCGCTTCATCATCCGGCGTTGAGGCGGAATGTCAGTGATTGCGTTAGGTATTCTGCTATTACTTCTAATGCACCATCTTACGGTGTTATAGTTAGTGCGTGGGTGGAGCCCGCTTTTCGGCCTTTCAGCAGCTGGTCAAAGCTGCGTGCTGCAGGCTGTCAGGAGTTTGGATCTCTATGACGTCTGTTGTCTTCAAACGAGCACATTGTCCGCCGTTATCAAATTTGAATAAGTACTTTACTTCTGCAATCACTTTACATTTGGGCCTAAATTTAAAGTGAAGTATTATTTCGTAAGATTTCGAAGACACAGCCTGCGTTGACTTCTGCGTTCGCGCTGCAAGTTCACGCTGAGAAAATACCGGTTGTACTACACCCCTTCGCGACGCCAACTTGATGTTCACTTCGTATTACTTAGTGTCAAGGAAGAAGCCTCGGTATACGCGCATGCACGGGTTTTATATGTAGTGGGACGATTATCTTTTAGTTGCAGCGCCCTCTGTTAGGCCCCACCTTTCTGTGGTATGTTCTGTACTGCGTTGCAGCTTAAGTCGGGACGCAGCCGACGCTACGAGGCAATGGGACCAATCGTGCAGCGTAAAAAGCGCAAGTCATTGTTCCTTTTTTGTTTATGTTTGGTTCAGCGATGATCGAACATGTACAGAAAACATGACGAACACCATGATGATGCCGTTTTAACGCTGTCGGATCGATTCCACCAGCCCGTATACCGTCGGCTGCGTCTGGACCTAAGGTGAACCGAAGTATAGTTAAAGGGGAATATTCACGGGACACCATATTACGTGGTCGTTGCTCACAGCGCATGCCCAGAACTAACACTCATTTATCGTCTGCTAAGAAAAACAATACATTGATGGGGGGGGGGGGGGGTAATACGCGTTGAACGCGCATAATCGTGTATTACTCCTAGTGAATATATTTGTTATTGGCAGAAGATAAACGGGAGCTAGTTTTGTGCACGCGCTGTGAGCAACGACCAATACTACGGCATCCACTTAATGACCGTTGCAGAGTAAGCACGTGCATGGCAATGGCAGGATCAGTAGGGCAAGCAGTGGCTAATCCTGACGTCGTTTATTGCTTTGTGAGTTGTTCCTGATAGCTTTCATTTGATTGACGTAGTGCTATCGTAGGCCACCCAGAGATAATGCGATTACCGAAGCTGTCGGAGGCGACGACACAGCTCTAGTGCGAGATTGCTTCGTTCGTGAACATAAGATCCTGACACGTGGCAGCCTAAGCGTTTAGTCCACAGCATACCGGGTTGATTTCATGGGATACTGCTTACGAATCATGCTGAATCAATTCAGTTCAAGACAAATGAAGCCAAAATTGTGGCATAAAAAGTATAACAAGTAAGGATTGTAAATAAATTGTTCATTTACGTTCCTTACACTCCTTTAGATGTCTGTTCATGAAAGTCAGACGAAAAATATGAACATATAAAAAAAGACATGACGCAAGCACATTGTTTATACCCTTTGGCGCCTAGAAAAATACTCGCATGAGTTCTTATTTTACCCCGCGTTTTTATTGCATACAAAACGGAGATCGTTATGCATATTATGACTATTTTTATTTTTGTTCTAAGCAGTGCCTTTTGTCCGAAGTAACGTCGCAGTTTTATTTCATTTACGTTCCCCGCAACAGTACACCTTCAGATAGCTTCTACTATATCTAAAACTAGCACACACCTTAATTTACTACTTACATATTACAGCGTGGCCTTAATGACCGCTTGGTCTATTGAAGCGATAACGTAAATCGGTTTCCTCACGTATTTTCCTGCAAGTTACTAGTGTAGATGATGCATTTATCATTAAAAACTATTAAAATATGATATCACTGAAGTCAAAAAGAAGGGGGAAAAAGCTTTCTTTTTAGTGACCCAGTTGAATCCTTAATTTGTTGAAATCATCGATTTGCATTGTAGATCATTATGGCGCTTATTTAAAAAAAGAACAATTGGTTTAAATAGAAAATAAGTGGCTTGCATTTTATACCATTAACTTTGCCGAAATGAACGGAAGGATAGCCCATCATGCTACTTTATGGTTTCGTGGAAGCTAGGCTTAGTCCATAAGGGGAAACAATGTTTTTCTTCGTAATCTTTATTTAGGCGCACGCACCCTCTAATATTTTTTCAAAAGGAATTCACTATATAAATAAAATTGTGTACGGAGTTGCATAGCAATCCGTTAAGAAACCAGCAACGACTTATCTGGTCCCTTCAAAGAACCAAGTCGACATCGGGATCATGATGTACACTTGTACGGGAGATTACATGATATACCTGATCTCTCTTATTTATAAAACAAAAAAAAATTTACTAGAATAGTTAGATTATTTCGAGATCATTGGAAGCGTTCCGAATTATTCTTTTCCATCCGGGGTTTATACACCACAAAAACCAAGAAAACCATAACGCTGAAGCAACATTAAGATTCATCGCGAATCAACAAACTCGTGGACCGTCTGCTCATTTGCATTCACTTGCGTATCACATATCTTTGTTTGCAGAACAGTTCGCTTCAACTAACCTGCAACATTCTGCCAGGGACGAAGCCAAGCCCATTCATTGACACCTTTGCGGCTCACACAATGCCAACAAAGCGTTTGCGGCCAGAGCATTTGGTCATTATGGTTCCCAGAAGCCGCGTCTCCTTTTCCTTTATAGTATCTTATACACACTGGAAAACTGGCCGTAACTTGGAATCCTTCTATTATCCTTTCGTCGATTGTGAAGTTCCCCCCGAAAATGCCGCTGCATGTCAACTACATAAATCAATTTTCGTTTTTTTTTTGTTTGTTTTTTTCTTTTTTATATTTACGTGCGGGCCAACATGTGCCCGAGAAGGCCCAATCAATTCCTGTTTAGGTCACTCGTGCGCCGTAATTTGTCCCGGGACGTGCTCCGCATGCATAGTCAAACCCGCGCTTAGAGTTGACCTCCCGTCCGCGGTCACGATTTTTTGTCACGTTGCGTTACTTGTTTTTGTTTTTGAACTATAAGATTTGCTGTTTTTATTTTTTATAGACGCACAGATTGCGCAGAAAGAGTTCGTTTTTTTATTTTTGTTTTGTTTTGTTTTCGTTTTCACGTGCGGTTGTGTAAGAAAGCCCAGCATAAACTCAGAAATGTTTCAAGGTATCGAACATAGTGCTCGTTGGATAGCGTGCGCTCGCAGACAGCATATACTCGAGGCACAAATGACTACAAAACCGAACAAAGTTCACGTGCCGCACAATATGCTGCACATAGACTCGTCCCAAAAACACCGGTCCTCACATATATGCGCCTGTGTCTGTTTTTTTTTTTTTTTATCGTGAAGGACTTTTCTAGTTGTGGAAAGTGACGTCTTCACCCGCTTCCGGCCGCTCTGGGACGCATTTCAGCGATCAAGGTCTTGTGAAATTCTGCGTTTGCCATTGTAAACCATTTACAGGAAGGACCACTAAATTTTAGCCTTATGACGGGCCCTTTACAATTTGCTTGAAGCGGTGGGAGCGACCACGGTTAAAAACGAAGGCACCCGCTGTCTGCGAGGACACGTGTGCCTTAAAGAAATTAAAGCACAATAAAAATAAAATATGAGATAGCTATACTGCTAGGACCCAATGTATGTTCCTATATTTTTGCTATATTTGTTCTGAAAATGGCGCCATAGTTTCGCTGATAAATAGATTTATATGGTGGTCCCTCGTATCCTCCCAATTCGGGATGCCGCCATGTTTGTTGGGTCGATGGCGTCATTCGCCCAACGCCCGGTGTCCCCTTGTACGCACACGCAGACTTGGCTCTCTCGACGTCTTGTGCTTCTGCGTTCTCTTTACCTTCCGCGTTCTGGGCATGCGTTTTCGAGGCGATGGCGTCAACGGCATCGCTTCCTTTTTCGGGGCCTTCGACCCTGATCGCAACAGCGATGAGAGTGATTGTTATCAAGAGATGTTGGAAGCTGGTCATTTTGACCTCGACACGTTGGCGACTACCTCCAGTGACGACGACGAGATCGTCACGGACAAACTCGCCGTCGTCCGCGACGATTCTTTCACACGGGCATGTATACGATGGAAGGTCAAAGCAACAAGGGCGAGAGTAGCGTTGGAGGAGCACGATTAGCGTGAGGGTGCGCTATCGTACCGTGATGAGGCGAGCTTGGACGAGAATGGGGGTACCAAGAATGAGAGAGCGTTCAACTAAATACGATGGTCGGGAGGTTGATGGGCAGCTGGATGAGACTAACTTGGTGAGTGTTGTCTGGTCGCCGGACGGAATCGATCAACATTCGTAAATTAATTATTGCCATTACTAGAGCTCTTAAATTGGCAAGTCTTGGTGTATATACTAAATAGAAAGCGTGCGACACCTAAAGGGGCACGCGCCGATCCAAATGATGTGAACGCCAAACGAAACTGTGAAGAGCCGCACCGCAGCGCAACTGTCTTGTCGCAAGCAGAGCCATATATGTAGAAAGTTGGGTCATTCATTTGCAAGAATAGGGCGAAAATAACGGCCCGTTCATTGGCCAAAATTGCTTCAGTGACCTTGGGCGCGATGATTGACAGCTCTTCTGACAAATCAGTAGCCACAAACATTCCTCTAGCGGAGGCAATGAGCTTCGAAAATTACCCTCCCATCTTAATTTCTAGGTAAGGGTGTATTCAGGAATTTCATTTCAGACCACTAGAGTTAACATTTGCGACTCTTCGTAACTGAAAAGGCAATGCACGTGACGTTGTCGTCACGGCGGCATTCAGAACGCACTCAATCATTGTCTTTATTGCACTCGCGGCCGCGGCCGCAGCCGCGCCACGATGAAGTGGACGGAAAAGACTGCGGATTCTACTCCGTGGGAGTTTTGACCCAAACTCCGAACGCGCACCGCACATTCGCAGTTTCGCCTCATGTTTCAGGATATTTTTCTCGTCAATGACACCTTTCCTGACTCAGTAAACGCACTCAGCACCTTAAAACTCCCCCTTTTCACCAATGTCTTAGAATTATACACTCATGTACTTTCAGCCTCATCCAGAAACATAACATACCTGCGCCGTGCTAGCAAATCCTCCAAAGTCATCCCAGCCAATTCTTACTTCGCAAGTTCATCACGGAAGGAATATGGGGCGCTGGCGGCACCGCCGTTTTCGCCGCTCCACCCCGGCTCCCGCCGGCTCCTCCCATTGACCAGACTCTCTCTATACACGGTTCTGGTCACTGGACTAACACTTCACTCCACAGCCAATGAGAGTGCGCGGTTATTCACTATGAAGGCCAAAGAAGGAATCAGGCAGCCCATGAATGTAATAGGCCCGCTGTTCTTACATTGTAAGTGAGAACTAACACATATTGGCGAGTGAGTTCGATAAGTTTACAAGAATTAAGGAAGCGTAATAATTCAGTTTTAGCAACATTGATAAAAATATACCGTTTCTCCTAAACCATGATGCATGCATCAGCCTGAACCAGACTTCAACGGCACTCACTACAAGTAATAAAATTACTTGTAATCAAGTACTCCTTGCAGACCTGCCAACCCTACAATGCTGAAAATACTACAGGGGACGCCAAAAAACACTACAATTGTGTGAAGAAATACGAAAACTGTTTTATTCTTCAAAACTTTGTCACAAAACATGACTACTATGGGATAAAGCTTGGCATCGTTGCAACGTCATGGCTCCCGTCAGTCGCGACCGAGAACGGCACGTTCCTAAACTATAGTCGGTGACAGCTCAAGAACGAAGTGGAAGCTCCTCCCACTCCTTTCCACTTCAGCGGCGCGAACGGTGGAGAGCAGGTCGCCTTCTCTCCAGCGTTCGCTCTAATGACGTGGAAAGAGGTGGGAGGAGCTTCCACTTCGTTCTTGAGCTGACACCGACTATACTAACAACATCGTCGATCTCTTTTTCAGCCATTCCCTTCACTATCGCAGCTGTCTTGGTTCGAGCACAAGCATAGTTAGTAGCTTCCTTTGAGCGCGGGAATATTTTCCAAAAGAGGACTCTGGCGTGATCAGCCGCCGTGAATGGCACTTTGTCATCAATCAAAAAGGCCGTAAAAAGGTATTCTGCTGGGGTAGCGTCGTGATCCGTTGATTGGCTAAAGTACCCTCCAAGCTTCTCGTTGGTTTCAACTAGTTTTGTAGAGTGCTTGTGCTTTTTTGTACTGAGATTACACAGAATGTCCCGGCGATCCAGCGTGCGAAATGTTGACATCGCAGCGGTACAGACTACAAAATGTGTACCTTTCGCCCTTGCACGATGTCTTTATAAATAGAAAGTCGGTCGAATAGCTGGGAATAAACACTTGAAAGTATTTTTTCCCCGACATCTTGTTGTAAAGGTGGTTGGTTTCAAAGGATCATGCGCAAAAGTTCCGGTAACTCAACGCACGACGTGCGCCACAACGAAGGAGATTTCCTAATCAAAGTTATTTTGGATTTGGATGGATGGATGGATGGATGTTAGCGGCTATACCCCTTATAATGAGCGGTAGCATGCGCCCCCTAGCATACAAGTCGATATATCAGTGTTGCCAACACCGAATTGCAAACTGGCGAGATGCAGCTCGAGCAAAAAGAATTTACTTTTTCTTTTTTACACGGGATTAGAAAAATTGTACAAATTTTGTTGTCAATACGATAACCGTAAGAAAGCGCTGGAAAGCGGGCACTTTACGATAAAATCGTAAAACTTGGCAGGTATGTCCTTGGAGTAATGTTTTAATCATTTGATTCTTTTGATTAGTTAGTAATCACAAGAGTAATCTGATAACTTTTAGAAGTAATGAAATTACTTGTAACTGTTATTATTTTTTCTTCCCCTTTCTAATGACTCTGGGTGACTGGCTAGCAGACCCTCACGCGTACGGGTCCCCGCCTATCTGCCTAGCCTTACGAGCCACCCAGAGTACCTCAAGTTTCGCTAATAAAGATTATTATTATTGTTATTATTATTATTATTATTATTATTATTATTATTATTATTATTATTATTATTATTATTATTATTATTATTATTATTATTATTAATGACGTCCTTTGTTTCTACAATTTCCCTGCCAAGCAATCCTAGAACCAAGTCTTCGAGAGGAGCAAGGTTTGCCAAAATTGGTGGATTAAGAAGATGAGTAGTTTGTAATTCGGTGATTCTAATCCAATAATGGACAGTACAAAAGACTCGTTTTCAAAGTGGTAGAATATTTTTTTTTCAAATTTGAAGTAATCGGAAAAGTAACGCTTACGTTTTTAAGTAACGGTCAATCACTTTTCTTTTCAAGTAATCAACTGATCTAATTGAATACTTTTGAATTAGGGCTGCGCCCTTGATCGATTAACCTACGAAATAGATGAATAATGGGTTAATCGCGATTCAAATGTTTAACTGGTTAATCAATTCAATTTGACAAACAAAAAAGGTAAAATTTTTGCGCTTTCACCACGCGGTTGTGGACGAGATACACCTGCATGAAGGCAAACTTTATGTGAAATTTGGACCTAAAGTCAACAGTAAGGGCGGGATTTCTAACTCCAAACAAGTGAAGAAGGTTACACCTGTCCCGATCACTTCAACGCCGTTCGAATGTCCGTTTAGCGCAGCAGAGACTACTGTGAACAACCTGTGTTTTATGTTCTTAAACATTTCTAAAACCCAAGATGAAGGCTACAAAGAGGGGACAAACATAAGGTGTGTCATTGAGACGCCTAGTGTTTGTCCCTTCTTTGCAGCCTCCGTCTTCGGTTTTAGAAATGTTTTACTCTAACCAGCTCGCCTGCCTTATTACGTTATCTTCATGTTCTTCCCATTAGCTCTACAGTATGTATAAAGAGAGGTCATTATTGCCGGAGAATATAAACGAACTACTTTGCCTCCGCAGCTGAAATAATATTTTGTGAGTGTAGGTCTCGTTGAACTCTTCTCAACTACGCATCAAGGTTGATTTAAAACCCAAAATTCTACATTACGCCGTTTATCACATATTCAGCAAAGGCAAAACATATAATTAACACTTTTTAACTCTTATGCATGGAAATAAACTAAACTAATTGAACGATAGATTAACAATTAAAGGTTGGCGATTAGTCGGGTTATGTTTTCAATCAACGCCCAGCTCTACGTATTTATTTAATAATAATTGTAATTGTAATCGATTACTTTTATCGAGTAAAGTGTACAAGACAGACCTGAATCAAGGGTATAGCAGTCAATAAGTTATTACTAGGAAGCACAGGGATTGTGTCATCTGCGTAATAAAAAACGAGCGAAGAAAGATCTAAAGGTCCGACATCATTGACGTAAATGTTTAAAAAAATCGCCCAAGAAATAGACGCTTGTGGGACACCCGATTCTACTGGTAATAAGGTACTCTTACACTTGCCGATTTTTATCAACTTGCATTGATCAAACAAATAGCTGGATAAGAAATCATGATATGAACCCATGATAACCCACGAATTCAAGTTTCTTTAAAAGCGAAGTTTGATGAATGGTATCAAATGATTTCGCAAAACCTAGGAAGTTAGAAAAGCGAAGTTATTCTTGTTCATATTTTGATTAATGTAATCTGAGAAATCTTCCGTTATTACCTGTACTTCTATTTTATCTAAAGCCGTAATGGGAAGGGTGCAAAGGACTAAACTTATCGCAGAGTGGCGACATCACTTTGTGAACATGCTTTTCCGTGATTAACGAAATAACCGGCAATGTAGAAATAGTCTAACAGTTTGAGAAGTTTTTATTATTCCCCTGTTTAAGGATTGGCCTAATTACAACACCTATCTTCAAACCCCTGGGAAGGTTTTCCGAAGACAGAGAGGAATTGATGATTTTCAGCAGAACGTTTATTAGTTTGTCTAAATTCACCACTATATCTCTTATACGGGTCCCACAGTGACTCGGTGGTTTTTGCCATCGTCATACTCTGCACAACCGTTTTACGTCCGCCTCCTTCATTTGTGGCAAGTAAGCAGAGTTGCCGCATCTTCTCAGACCTGACGAAGTTTCGCAAAGGCCTCGATTCTGCTTTCGCAGTTCTATCTGCTGTACCAAACTATTATTAAACTCATTACATAAAGACTCAGTGTCAGAATTCACAAATATTATGGTCAAAGGCTGATCAATACTTTCCTTGACAGGACGTCCCAGAAGTTTATTCACAAAATTTCATGTTTTTCTCGGGTTTTTCTGCTGCCAGTGAAGGCCAACAGAATAATAGTTTTTTTTTTTTTTTTTAAGTACCTCTATTCTGACTGTCACCCAATTGCCCATGCCCCTGTAAGTCTTCTTGAAACATTTGCCTTCGGGAGAAGCTTTGGACTTTTACCATAATTTACCTTTCTCGTAACAAAGCTCCATAATTTACGATATTTTGATAATGGTGTACTGAAACTCCTCGCAGAAAAGTTAGTAAACAAACTTTGAACAACTGGAAATTGATCTTATTGTTTGTGTTTCTGTTTCAGTTTAGTTCTTTTTTTTATTCGAGCAATAGTTTTAGCTAATAGGTTTTGAACATTCTAGTTTGTAACACAGAAGCATATTGAGTGACTGGAATACAGAGTTGTCGTTTTCATTTTCATTGACCCAAGATTTAATCGGTTCTTCATGCTCTTTATGCTTTGGCGACGCTTTGGTTTTTGTTAATTACAGTTTTCAAGTCATAAATTTTTTATAGAAACAATGATATAAAGAATATACGATGGAAGTAAACCATGGTAAATAACGACGGTAGCAATCGATTTTAATTAAATAGCTTTCAAAAGCTTTGTGCGTAACGGCCATTCGTCACAAAGATAACATCAGCATTGTCAGTTATTGCGCTAGTGAAACAATGACGTCCTTGTACTTTTAATTAACCGAATTATCTGAAAAGGGAAGTAACCGATCATTTTCGATTCCTTTTCCACGAATGTTCAAGGCAAAAGCTAGAAAAAAAGACTGCGTTTTCAATACTCTATTTTTGCATATTTAATCTAGAAACAATCGATTCTACGAGAAACAAGCGCCATCAATTCTACGTTTATTTTTTTCTATTAAATGTTTTGTTTGATTACAATATTTGTCATTTAGTGTATGAAGCCGCAAGTATATAATTGTGTAAATAGAACCAGTGAAAGGGCTGCCAAAGCCTAAAATAAGATGTTAGGAAGAAACTTGACGTCAGGCTCAAGGGCTCAAAATGTTAGTTTTAGTTTACCCATAATAAAAATTAATACACCAAACATTTTACTAATCTTTAGCTTCCAAATAGTATATTAAACGTGTACTTTTAAGATGCCCACTAATTAATTGTCCAACTGGGTCGACGCACGAACCGAACCGCTAAAATACGAAGTACACGAGAAGTAGGTTAAAAATATTCGTTTAGTGTACCATTTGTGTTCTTAAAAAATACAAAATGGTCATAGTTTTTTTTTGTATTGCTTTTTACCAAGAGCAGCGAATTGTCTAACATGAGCTGTGAAATATTTACCTCGAAATAGTTCGCAAATGCGCAAACTTTCCCCAATAGCGGTTTAGTTTGATTACCAACTGCAGTCACTGATAGTTTAAGATGCGCAGGCGGTGGCTTAATTTTATGTTCATAATACTTATTTCGTTTCTTATTTGATACTGTTGCAAATTTATTGAGTGCTGAGCGATAATGAGATGCTCAAGGCTCGCCACGCCGTTCGTTTCTTGAACTGACAGTGAGCCCAAATGAAATGACGTCGGTTGTTTTTAATGACGTTGGTTGTTTCTAATGACGTGCTGCTTATCATTAAAGTTATGGTTGTGCAGATGTTTAAACAAAGTAAAATTTTCCTGCTTTAAAATGGAACGCCTTTTGTATTTTTTGAAAGCCATTTGCCGGTGCAGCAGGGCTGCGCAGAATCAATAACAAGCACGAGTAGGGGACTATATCGATATAATTTACTCGCGTAATTGAAGTGCTTTTGGTAAATTGTAAAGATTTCCGTTGATCTCGAAATAGCTACATTAATTTAAGTATTTTAGCGTAAGTTTTTGAAGCGTTTGTACAACCCCACAAGTGTATATTTATGACAATCTTGTGAAACTAATGCTGGAGATAGATGATCTATCAGAGCTCCTGGAACGAAGAGGAAAGGAAAGAGAGAGAGAGAGAGAGAGAGAGAGTTTGTCTCATTTGGCTTTCTGACAATTCGTGAAACTGGCCACCACTGCACTCTAAAAATTGTATGTGCGTCTACTTTCACGCACAACACATGGAGAGCCAATCACCGCAACTTACGGAGGCAGCTCAGCGAATGGCGATGCGGAGACATATGTTTAGAACAAAAAACGAAGTCTGAGTTGTGACATTAAGCAATGCAAAACGTCACGCTTGCATTGCTTAATTTCGCAACTCAGACTGCATTTTTTGGTCTAAACATATGTTTCGGCACTGTCATTCGCTGAGCTGTTTCCGTAAGTTGCGGTGATTGGCTCTCCAAGTGTTGTGCGTGAAAGTAGACGCACAGACGTTTTTTAGAGTGTAGACTTGTTTTTACTTCAAACTGTTTCTTAAAATAAAATAAAAATAAATAAAAAAACACCTCTCGAAATCTTAGCTATGTATACAAATACTAAGACAACTGTTTTCTGTGGCAATCAGGCACAACACATGACGACTGTAAAACACTGTACATTGAATCTACAGGCATATAACAAAAAATACATTTCATTGGGCAAAAGCGTCGTCAAATACGATCACTCAAACATATGTAGCCAAAGTTATCGTGAGGGGATTCCAATATTTTATATAAGCAATGCATGACTGCAGGGAAGTT
Organism: Ixodes persulcatus; assembly: GCA_013358835.2. Lineage (NCBI taxonomy): Eukaryota > Metazoa > Arthropoda > Arachnida > Ixodida > Ixodidae > Ixodes > Ixodes persulcatus. Next base: position 942,167 of record JABSTQ010010989.1, read on the forward strand.
CTACAGCAGAACCAAAGTCCGTAGTACGTACTTACATCTAATTGTGACTGACTAATCTTAGATTATGGTAATCGTGATATTGATCAAATTCTATTAGCTAACCTGCCCAAATATGCTAAGCTGCATCTAATAGATCTTCTTGAGACTGTATCATGCAGAGTACTACATTCTAAACAAAAGAAAATCTGGTCGTAAAAGAACTCTTATGGGCTCTTTGGCTTGTCCATATTTTGCACCATAAAAAGGTATTTTAAGCACCCCCTAAAAGAGTTCCTCGTGAAAAACCTATAAGGAGTTCTTTTAAACTGTTTTTCTTTTACGCGAAAGAGTTCTTCATCGCCCAGTTGCCTTTCTATTGTGCCAGTGGGCGATAGTGCTTGAGACAAAACCGTTCTTCACAAGCTGAAAGGGTTCTTGGGGCTTTGAAGAACCTTCCAAGACTAATTTCTTTTTTTGAGCGTAGATAGAAAGAGTGTTGTGACGTAGCCCTGACTTGCATGAGTGGCTGTTACGTCGCGCGTTAGTGCGCAAATAAAGGTGACACCGCCGTTCACGATTGCATTTGAAGGAACTGATACTTGAACCAACACGTTGTTTAATAACAAGTCCGTGTTTGCACTCGCCAGGCGTGGGCATTGCGCGCGTGTGCAGAAACCCGATTCGCACGAAGCGTCCGCGCATTACGTCAGAGCCACACTTTGGTGTACGCGCATTTTTTTCGGACAGGCGCACAGGGCCGTGGACGCATGTGCGCCGTCAGCTACTCCACAGCAGAGAGTTACTGCGCATGCTCAACGTGCTTTCCACCGCCCCGTGGACAGAGATCGCAGCATGCGGTAGACCATTAATGGAAAGGTCAAGTTACTTCCCGAAATTCAGACATAAAAACGCGGCCTGGAAAAACTATAATTTGCGGCGCGCTCATCGAACCTAAAAAATGCTGACGTCTTTTGTGCGTGTTTTACGCTGATTTTTGCAATATCACCGAGGCCTGCCTGCGAGCAATCGCGGAAGGTGGTGCCGTTGTCGGTTTGTACCCAACGCGTCTGCACTATGGTGTCTGAAGGCGTCTCCGACTGGTCTGTTTACCGTGAGCAAAAAAAAGTGGTTTCTAGATTTCCGCCTGATGACGTCATAGAAGTGTCACCCTGTCGCCGACCGCGATAATAGCGGTGTCACACCAGCGGTGGTGTGACACCGCTGGTGTGACACTGCTGGTGTGGCAGACGCCTGTTCGCTGCAGGTCGCTCTCCAGCTTGACAGTACGCTGAAGATTCGGCAGCCGGCAATGCGGAGAGCAAGTCGTCTGCTTCTTGTGCAGGAGTGGCGGTGACGTCAGAACGACGCCGAGATCTGATTGGCTAATTGAATGAAATAGTGGAGAGACCTCAAGGCATCTAGCATTGAGGTCTACCCACTATTTTTCTCGATCAGCCAATAAGAGTTCGGCGTCGTTCTGACGTCACCGCCACTCCTGCGCAAGAAGCAGACGACTTGCTCTCCGCATTGTGACGCCGCGAAGACAGCGGCACTCGCGCTTGTTTCTGCTCTTTGCCAGAACTTTTACGCCTAATCGCCAGGATCGCGACATCTGACAGCATGGCACTTCGGCTTCTGTGACGTCATTTGTTGCCACTTCGGGACCATTTTCGATGCAGGGGTGGCACAGGACGCTAAACACTCCGGTTGGGGACGAGCGTTACGGGCACCGCATCTCAAACTTGTACGTAACGAGTTAGAAATAACTGCTTACTTGTAATCAGTTACATTTTATTGCAACTTTTTAACGTTTCAATTTTTTTTCTGTGATAAGGTCCGTTGAAATTCAATTACTATTTATCTCCAATCAATTACAAATAATCAATTATATGTTTTCAAAAGAGCGAAAATTATTGATTTCAGTCTTTTTACGCATGCCCGTCCTTCACTCGTCTACGTTGCACCAACGTTGGTAACTTCTTTCGACCCCTAAACAACTAAAAAAAAGATGCAAAGTTACAAGAAGGATTGGAATGTTAACGCGCTCAGGGACGTTTTGAATTGAACGCTTTCAACGGGCGGTCGCAACAGTGAAGCGCTTCGCTTCCTAGAGAACTCAAAGCTTCCGTCGAAGCACTGCGCAACCACGGACTGGTACGCAAAGTTATTTGTGCGCTATAACACCGCCTCTTCCCTCAAGGGCATTCGTCGAGAGGGTCTTCTTCAGCGTTCGAGGCAGATATATCTTCACCAGGAAACGTGGGAAGATGACTGACGAGAACTTGGAACGACAACTGATGCTGAAGCTTAGCAAGTTGTGAATGACAAAATAGAAACAAGATGTAAACTTTTTGAGCATATGTATGCATTTTCGATTTTGTAATGAAAAGAAGAAAAAAAGTTAATCGAAAAATAATCAATTACTTTCTGGTAGTCTTTCAATTACCTTCGTGATGCAGTAATTGATTACCGTAATCAGTTACATTTTCAACAAAAAAGTTGTCATGCAATCGGTTACTTTTTTTTTCCCCCAGTAAGGCGTACATGACTATCGTATTTGCACCGAGGACCTCAGAATAGTCACTCACACATTAACGATCTCAGGGCATGGCGCGAGTCCCGATCATCTCATTAACGCTCCTCAGCCAATGAGATTGCAGCACTAGTTGACAAGGACGCCGAAGGACCAATCAGAGAAGCGCTAACATCATAAGTCACGCCTTGCGTTTCTGCAGCTGTCAGTGACCGCTGACAGCTGAAGAGGCTTCGGTCGCACACGAGTTTGAACTAATGGAACGGAAGTTACATCCAGTTCCTAGGCCCGGCAAAAAGCAAAGGGTAAAACGAAATACCCCCCTCCTTTTTTTTTTCTTTACTAGGATTTAAAACGCCACTTGAGCTCCATCTTATGACTCGCCGTGGGCACGAAGTGATCGCTCCATCTCCCATAAAAGAAAATGCCACGGGCGGAAGAGAAGATGCCCGCGAACGTATTCCCACTCCCCGTCACGATCGAAGCGTGCGTTCTTCTTCTCGCGTTGTGTGCAGCCCTAAAAAATAAGAAAAGGAATTAAAATAAAAAGCAAAGGCGGAGCTTTGCTACTTGGTATGTCCATGCAAAAACAAGCGCATGAAAAAAGAAAACCTTATAAATTGCGCGCGGCTTGCCAAGGTGTGAACATAACCAGCAAGATGGAGTATGCCACTTTTGTTTTACTTGAGCGTTCAGTTTTTGTTTTCAAAACGTTTTCAGTTTGCAATATGGAAACTTCGAAGCACTTGGCGTTCTGTGGTACACTGCGGTTTCCAATAGGCTTTTTTTTATTCTTTAATGCGAGACGCGTTATTGGGGAAGAGATGAAGCGGTCCCGCCCCTCTAGACCGGATCAGTGTTCTCAAGTAGCGCAGCGTGCGATGGAAGTAAACCAGCCACGCGAGCTCTCCACATGAGCAACCGAAGTGGCAATGAACACTATCTCCCAAAGGTTATATGAGGCGTAATAAAAACTGCGTTCAAGCGAGAGTTTTTGAATGGCCTTATTTTGTCCCAGTTCTCTAAGCATTTAGAAAATACAGGCCTTCTCACATACGCCTTGTTTTTATTTATTTATTTTTTGAAACATCTGTTGTTGTTCTTGCTTTTGCTGTAATATTAATTGTGACAATGTATTTTTACTGGGAAATGGACAACAGGTATAGACCCTTTGTCTGTCTACAAAACACGAGCCTCCCGAAAGACTTTCCGTCGCGCCGATTTGGCAGACTTCGGAGCTTATGCCACAATTGATATAAGGATAGTGAAGTGCTACGAAGATGACAAAGTTAGAGATTTCGAAACTTTTTTTTTTTATGCTGCGCCATTTAACATACAAAACGAAATCGGACTTCTTTCGGAAGTATTAAAAACTTTCAAGCACATCTCTTACTGACCGATCTTTTAGCTAAGCACTCAGAGAACTTGGTGATTCAAACATTCCACGGACATTGTAAGGAGTGCAGCCATGGTGGAGATTGTTTGTCTTCTCATTTGAGCGGAATTTCGCGGGAACGTTAAGTGCTGCGGTGTCTGCTTGCGACACTTTTATGAAAAAATGCTATTCATCTGTGGTTATCAGCACGAGTTCGCTGACGGCTCATTCTCACCAGCAGCGCGTGCACCACGGATCGCATTATCTATGGCGACCAGTATAGACACCCTATATCGTGGAGTGCTTCTGCAAGGTGACGCGCGCCCGGCTCAAACTAAAACTCAACGCCCTAAAGAATAAAAAAGCAGCAACCACGACATCGGAACAGTCTTTCTCAGGAAAGCAAGCGTTTGGCAATCGGTCACAGCACAATAACACCGCCCATGACAAAGATACAAAGAATGCCGTGATGCTTGTGTAACAAATTTTCCGAAACACCCGCGCGTAGCCCGGTAAACGGGGTAACGCATCGAAGGACAGCCTAAATTAGAGTGCAACTTTAATTGTTGTCCCAAAATGCCAGCTTGTAAATGGCAATTCAAAACTATTACAGTCACCGACAACCTCAGAAACGCCGGGCGTAGAGGGTCCCGGTCATCTTATTATCGGCCCACTGCCAATCAGATTGCGCCATTGTTCGATAAGAATGCCCAAGAATGAATCACTAAGAGAAAAGCGTAAACTTAATTTAATAACTCACTGCGTTTTTTAAGCTCTCAGAGACTATAAAATCAAGTATACGCACGCCTGTACAGCTAAGAAAGTGCGTGACGCGGCTCACATCAAGCACTGAATTGTGTAATTCGGCTGGTATTTACAGTAATAGGCTACATTGATTAGAACGGACGGAAACGTTGGTTGAACAAAGCAGTTACAGAAAGTAGTTACGGAAAAAAAACATTGATTCATTTGGGTTGTGCCTTGCAGCGCTATTCTCGGCGCTGACTTGGCGCATCAAGATGTCGCTTCATTTTTACGTTAGTAACGGGGGCGCGGGTCACGCCTGCTGTGATGAACGGGGCTGTCATGGGCTCAAGTTAGTCTTGCTATGAAGCAGAGCACTTCGGTCGTAGAAAGGCCTGCTTACATATTACTCCGTGATGCGCTCGACGCACTAATTGTCTAGTTAATCAGATTATGCCAGCGGGGAAGACTTGCGGAATCGCCTCCCAGTGGTCTTAGGGTTTCAGTTGAAAATTGGCGTCCAGCTTTTGTTGCGTGAAACGTTCTTTGACTAGGTGCTGAGCATTTTGTGAAGCCTGATAAGCGTGGCCGCGGAGTTTTTCATGCTGATTGGTTAAGGGGAAGGTCACGCGACCAGAGTGTTAGGCGAGGTGGAGCTCAATCACCCGTGCGCACTGAGGGAGAGGAGCTCGAGAGTACGGAAGGCTCTGGAAGATCGCCACGCATTTCAGCCCGACATACGTGAAACTCAAAGTATCGCTAAACATTCGTGATCCCAGAACGTTTTGCGTATGCAACACAATGGCCTAGCAATTCGCCATAATTCGTTTGCCGCTGAGACTCTATGACCATTGTATAGTTAAATACTTTACTAAGGGTGAATTCTGGGCACTCTGCACGATTACAACTGCTCTGAAGATGGCAGGTTTTTAATCCAGACACCAAGATGGCAAGATGGTGCTAGCGGATGCGATGATAGCCTGGAGACTTGGGAGCTTTTTTTTTTTTTTTTATTCAGGAATAGTATCGAGTAGGGAGAATGTTTACTGTCCTGTGTTACTAAATACAACAGGTCACTGGAGAAGCCAGAGCCATCCCTTGGTTTCGCGCGTAGGCTAGTGCCTCATTCCCACTAGCGGTTAGACCGCAATCGCGAAGGGGTTGTGAACGCAGCTTCCTAAAGATTCTGTGCCGTTTCACGCACATTTTATGATGTAAACCAGTGGTTCTCAAACATTGATGTTTCGCGGACCTTTTGTGGATCAACAGAGACGATGGAGGACGCCATTCGTGTTGAGGGGAAGGAAAATGTATAAGTTAATTAAGATAGTGATTTAATAAATGGATATAACTACGGGTTGTGTGAAGTAGACTTCGCATTGATATACACGAGAAACCTCACCCGAAAACTGGAACGTATGTTCTCAACCAGAAAAAAAGACAACTTTTATTTCCGGGGTTGACTGATAAGGCAGGGCTTCGCGGACCCCTAGAATGCCTTCGCGGATTCCAAAGGGTCCGCGGACCCCCATTTTAGAACCACCGATGTAAAAGATCAGATTCACTTTGCGCTTGCGATTTGAACGCCAGTGTGAATGCAGCGTAATAGTTCCACCTTCCGCAAACGAGAAAAGTGCGTAGTATTTCTCTATGCGGAGAGCAAGTCGTCTGCTTCTCATGAATGATCTGCGGTGACGTCAGGAAGACGCCGAGCTTTGATTGGTTCTGAATGAAGAATAGTGGGTAGACCTCAAAGCAAGCTGCCTCGAGGTCTACTCACTATTCTTTATTCAGAACGAATCAAAGCTCGGCGTCTTTTTGACGTCCCCACAACCTAGGCAAAAGAAGCAGACGAACTTGCGCTCCGCAGAGTATTTGGTTAAGTGACGCCGCTCGCATTCCGCACTGGCTTAAACATACTTAAAAAAAAAAAGACAGGTTTATAATTGGTAATTCGGGTTCATCACGATGCAGTATTTATGCAGACCTTTATAAGGGTGTACAGTCAATATTTCCGAAAGTTTGTTTTTCCGCAGATCACTCACTGCTGCGTATGGAGGCATTAAAGCGAACAATGAGGCTGAAAAAAAAAAAAAAAGTTTGGCTTAAAAGTTAAGTATGCGATGCAACACTTAGTGAACCTGCAAATACGTGGCACAACTCTAAAATATGCCCATGAGGCTACTTTCCAGCAGAGCGCTCACAAAGCCCCTCATTGTTGCCTACGGAGAAGGAAATGCGAATTATGACACCGAAATAGCTCGTGGACATTAAAATATAGTCTGCAATGTCACACAAAGCGTGGTGTGAGCATATGTAACGCCATGTTCGGTGTCGCATCACGGAGATTAAATTGTTTTTAGTAAATATTTTCTCCCCCCCTGTCGTTCGCTAACCCTCTTCCCTAGATCAAAGTGATTCGGGTTAAAGTTCACACGCACAACAAGGTGTAGCCCACAACAACCATACTTTTTATTTTGAAGATTCAGAAACTACGAGTTAGCAGCAACCAAAGTGAACCTGTGGTAAGCTCCCCTTGACACTTACGTCACTTAGGTGGCAGGTAATACTAACGTATATCACTTTATTTCCTGATCACTTATTGCGTTCCGTTAACAAATTCCATGCTTTCAATCTTTAAAGAGTTTATACTTTTGTCTCCTCTAGAAAATTCAAACCATTACCATTGTAATTGTTTTTTTATGTAAACATATTTTTTAAAATATGTAATGACATCATTTTTGCCTATGTGTGTAGAGAAATATTATGTATATGAATTACATTCGACGATCAAGGCACAACGTTGTTTTTTTTTTTTGTATCGGGGGTTTTGAATGTTGAAAGAGTCCAAATATTTTGCACTAGACTGCAATTTTACGGGAGTAATAATTGCGTAAATACAATATAGTTGGATCAGTATATTATATCCTACCATTTCTAGCGAGTTCATGAAGTGACATTGAACCACTGTAATGAGCAGAATAAAAATATGATTCAATATTTCGTCCAGATTTTAGATAAAGTAACCTATAAGCAATGTGTTTTTAAAAGGGTCAGCGGTTACGCAGAACATACACCGTGACAAATTTTACGATCATTGGGGTCGTTGTAATGCCCGAATCCCACTAGAGCGACAAACAGAAACAACCATCAGCGACAAGCCTCAAGGATCAAACCAGAGTCTTTCGCGATTTTACAGGCTTTTTAGAACAAAGGAGGTTATGGTCAAACACGAGCATCATGCACGCGAAGGTATCTTTGGCAGGCTTGCAATCACTCGTGCTTAATTCACGAGCACCGAACGACTAAACGCCTGCCAAAGGTACCATCGCGAGCATGCTGCATGGGTTCGAGGCTTGTCGCTTTCGTTTCTTTCTGTTTGTCGCTCTAGTGAGACTCGGGCATAATACGACATAGCAAGAAGATGAAGCCCAATATCTCCTTCTATGTCATAATTCTTCCTAACGCGGTACACGAGGCGTCGAGTGACAGCGAGATAACAAAGATAAGCGCGAGAAAGGAATCACGAGACGCACAAACACCGGGAGCAGCTTCCCCTACAAGCTTCCGCCCACAGCGCCAGTTAGCCGAGCGCGAAGGAACCGGCACCACACTGTATACGTAGGTTCTAGTCTACACTGGGATGTGCGAACCGCCGAGCAAACGAACTCGAGAACACGAAGGGCGGAGACAAAAGAAACAATGGCAGGTTCGATGTGGGAAAGTAATTGCGCCCTGGAAAACAAACGGAGTCAGCGGAGCTGACCAGCCGATTGCCCCTCATCCAGAACAAACGTTTCTCTTCTCTAGCTTATCGATTCCCTCGGGCCCGAAAATGCAATGATGTCGCCTTCTTCGTTCGGCGCTGATTGTGTCTCAAAGGTCGGGAGGAAAGAGAGAGAGAGGAAAAGAGAGGAGGGAAGGGAGAAGAAAGTGTTGTACCGTACGGGAGATAGGGAGATACAGCCAGGGGTGCGAGGAGTCGTAGAGAGGCGACATATCCCAGGGACCAGAAGAGCGCCCCTGCGCCCACGGACAGGGTGAGGAACAAGACGCGCATACTCGATGTAACGATGTGTAGGAATGACAGCCCTACGAAAACGGGGTCTGTAGGCAGCCAGATCAATGTTGCCGTGGCTTTAGCTGCGAAGAAGTTTATGGAATCAGTGCGCGACAATAGAACGATGCTACGTGGAAGACGAAGAAAAATAAAAGGTACTCGAAAGACACTGAAGGAAGTGGGGAAAAGTTATTGTATTTTCTTTTGAGCAAAAAAAAAATGCATTAGATAAAAAAAAAAAAAAATTCTCCCATTCTTTGTGTTGTTGTTATGGATCACCTTCCTGCTGTTTCAGTTCCGGAGTTGTGCTTTGGCAGGTTCACTCCGTGGACGAGTTAAGGCCCAAGAAAATGACTCGATGAAAGGAGAAAAACGTCTGAGAAAAGTATAATCGATATCGTAGGAGGCCCTTGGTTTCGAACAAGTGTGTACGGTAAAAGTGTTTTAGGTCCTTCTTCTTTTCATTTCGAGGGGTTCTCTTGGCGTTTGGAACGAAAAGAGAGGCGTATTTTCTGCGGGAGCGTTTAAAAGAAGCACGGCAGTGTTGTCGTGTTTGATATTTCTTTTTCTTGTTTAGGAGGTAAACGTACTTGCTAGATCACGGGAACCTTATAAATTTAAAGTTGGGGATGGTGCGTCACTTTATCAAGCTTTGGAAACCTTCACGACGTGACGACGGCGAATCGTTAAGAAGCTCAAAAGCTTACGTGTCAGGAAATAATATAGAAAAAAAATGGTGTAAACGCATTGCAACTTTAGAAAGGTTCGAACTCGTGAAAGTCTTTTGTGACAAGAAATTCTGGGGTCTTTGTAAGCAGAGTCAAAGTCGACGCAAAAACTATAAATGGCAAAAACATTTACAGCGCGAAGATAACTAAGCCGATAATGTTTAGGGAAATCACGCAGAATAATTCGTACAAAAACTATACAAAACTGCGGAATTTTTGAATGTAGTCACATAGAGATTTCGAAGAGCGCACACGCTTGTAAAACTCAGTGTAGAACATTTTTTTACTGTCTGAGTATTGCTGACATCGGTCATTCTCTGCAGTGGATTGGTCAATTGATTTATTCGGCTTGTGGCCTTCACCACTGATCTTTCGAACAAAACAAAACAGAAAGTGAATCTACGCTGAGTTGATCCGCCATGAGAAGCTTATGAATATAAAAAAATATCACGAATTTAAATTAATACTAAAAAAAGATGGCAAACAAACGGATGTTTTAGCGTCCTTGGTATATTTGATAATCTTGCCCCGGCAATGTTGCCTCAAGATGTTCACAAAGAAAATAGACATCTCAGGGGCCCATCAACAGCTCATAAGCTCTCTGTCGATGAGCACCGTTTGCTTGTGTTGTTTGCAGCATGAGAAAACCCGTTCTCTCATGCTGCGTATTAAGTTTCCGCAATATCCGTGTCTCGTATGTCGCGTGCAAGGCTACTCCTTTAACTGGTTGCCAATATGGAGAGCATAGATGTTCAGATTCTTTCAGGTTCAGGTTCAAAGCAGGGTTTGGCAGTACCGCGATACAAATGTATCGTAATAGAATTTCAGAAATACGTTAAGTATTTATGTTTTTGAATCGCGATACACTTTTTCAACCGTATTTTGTATTTCTGTATCGAAATACATTTTCGGGTGTATTCTTCGTATCGCGATACTATTAAGTCCGATGGATTTCGTTTGAATTTTAAAAGAATTGTTGACTTCCACACACAGGGTTAAGACCAAGTTTCGTCGGGGTCGTTTTGTGTCTCTGACAGCATATAACTCTTTTCTTTGGTTTGCAAAAGTTTACGAATATTTTCCCACACAAGATTTGATCGACTATTCCAGTCGATTCCAAAAGTTGGAGGCTCTTTAGGCGCTCCCAACTGACAGTTATAGAAATACGTGCTTCTTTACCTTCATTCCACGGTGACGTTATGAGGTCATTGCTGAAAGAGACATTCGGATTGGACAGAATTGTAGTGATTTCTCGAGGTTATTTGGGAGGACACAAGACTAGTTAAAATTCCTGGGATTTCGTTCGTCTGAGGAAGAAAAGAGAAACCGAAATAAAACCGCGCATGAGCCACAGTGAAAAAATCGCTTGCTTCTCTTACTGCTTCCGAAAACACAAGGTGTTAATTCTGTGGTCAATTCGATTCGAGCTTAATTCAGGCTTCAACATGCAGTGATAACTGGCTTGCTGGTTGAAAAACAAAATCTTTTATTCTAGAGCGCGCTTATTTTTGTTCTTGGTATGCTCTAATGGGTGCACCAATATAATGTTTTTAAAGAAATGTATTTTAGTGTCTGTATTTCAGCCCCACCAAAATGCATTCCTGCATTTGTATTTCAACATAATTTTTGTTTTCACATGTATTTGTTATATGTATCGCCATATATTTTTATAAATTTATTTCCGTATCAGTATTTTAGCTGTTCTCGACGTGTATCCCAGTATTTTTTATTTCTCAATACCTTTGAAAGTATTTCTGCCTAACCCTGGTCCAGAGTCACTCTAAAAAAAAAATGGAGGAAACAGGTAGCAACGGCGCATCTTCTTTCCTGCTACTGACGCGCCCCCAAGCGGACACGAGAAGAACGGAGGAACGTGACATTTTTCGGCTTCTCTAGGCCAGACGGAAGGAACGTTCCGCCTTCCAACTTCTCTTCTTTCGATTTCGTATTTTGAGCACGTCGCGCATGTTGTTTAATAAGTGTTGTTGAGTTGATTGAGCTTCAGCGGCAGCGAAGGCCGCCTCTAATTCCGTCTCCCAGTCCAAACGTGCAAGATATTTCGGTTGCGTTTACGTTTTTACCACTAATTTTATCAAACGAGAACACGAAGCAGTGAGAAACAGAGAAGTTCCGGAGCAACGCTAGCAGCGCTACGTACACTGGTCTAAGATGGCCGCCTCAGGATTCCGGATCGACGTTTTGACGTTGACGACGTTATGGAAACCGCGGAAACTGCGTCATATCGTGTCGTGCTGTCAGTTTTTTTTTTTTTTTTTCCCCAATTTCAGATTTTTTTTAATGATGTTTTTTAACCAACTCGCTTGCATATTTTCCCTCCTTCCAAGACAGCCAGGTTTTGCTGCCGGGTGCCTGGGTGCCTTTTTCTGTGCTGAGTTTGGTTCTGTTTTCCGATGCCGAGTGCCAACCGGCAGTCAACGTGGTTCTGTATTTCTGCGTTTCAGCAACATAGCAGCAACATCGCGATGGCAGTGTTGTTGGTGTTGTGCGTTGTGAACAGAAGACTAGAATTATCGCCGCTGCGACCGTGTGTTCGCGTATCAGTGGTGTAACAACAAGATCCGATGACGTAAACTTTCGGGCATTGATGCCGCTCGTCGGGCCGTAATCTGAGGGAGCGGGGTGTAGCAGGTTGACATTCCGCTTTACATTAAAGTGTTTTAAGACCGCTTGAGGGATTACGGTGCAATCGATCGACCGGCGAATAGTCATGTTAGAACGCTGGTCTGAACCGTACCTCGTTTCGTACAGTTGCCAATGTGACTGCCGTCTGCGATGTCCTGTTATCTCCAACCCGAGAGCGATTGCGCTCTAGGGAAAGAACTGAATAGTATGAAAATATCACGGAAAGTACGTATATTTAAATTTTGGAATTTCAGCAAAAAAAAATGATAGGTAGAATAAAAAGAAACTATCCTTTATTTTGCTGTATAAATATACAACGGTTCCTGGAGAAACTGCCCTTGAGCTCACCACGGCGTAGCTTCGTACACTTAAAGGGCCTCTGACACGCCAAAAAAAGTATTTTTTTTTTTTCACGCTAAACGTTGCAATGGCATATCAGGACATTACAACAAAATTGTTTCACTATAGAGTTGCGTAGTTTTTTTATAAAAAATAGAAATACAAGGCCCAATTCAAAGTTCCCGCCGTGCACTGTGACGTAACAGTGTACCGCAAGGTGTCGGGGCGGTCAGAAAGGAGGCATCGAGCTACGTCACTAAAAGTGGGTTAACCGGAAGTCGCGTGAGTTTCACTCCTCGTGCTCTCCGCGACCGTGCCTAAGACTTTTTTTCTTTTTATTATTCTGCTCTTCGTACGAGCGATCGCAGAAAACGAAGTTTCAGTTCCACTAGCTCTTTATCCCTGCACCGTTGGTTAGTTTGCGTGCTGTAAAATTTGAGGACGAAGAGTCAGTGGATCGACGTGATGGAGGTCAATGATGAAAGCGTTGCGAGTATAAGCCAGTGTACGAGTGCATGCCGTCAGTCCGATAATACAGGGCTATACTGGGTGCAAAACAAGCTATCAAGTTTTGAAAAAAAAAATTTAGAACGCTCGCAGAAATTAGGATTGCTAGCATACGACACGCCCGATCGCATTGCGGAAGGTTGAGACAGCGAGGTCGTTGAATCATCGGATACTCTCCAGGCTGTAAATGCCTGCCGTCTAAAGAATACGAACTGGTGAGTGTACCAAGTACAAGTAAACGTCGAGCACAAAGTACGTATTTTGTCTAGAGCATGAGTAGAACTTGTTTACTGGGTGCTCATGCGGCCGATGTATGTCTCTCAGAAATGTATGCAGTGTGATCTCTTCTTCAGTTGCTGAAATACCGGGACAGTCCCTCACACAGCACCTTCTAGGCATTGTAGTTGATCACGTCAATTCACTGACTCCGTTTCTTCTACCTTTACAGCAACATTAAGCGATGAAAAGCAAATAAAAGAAACCTTGTCTGCTTGGATCGCTCGTGGGGGTGCGGAGAATAACAAAAATATTAAAAAAATATTACACGCGCTCGCGGTAAGCACGAGGAGGGATACAACTCACGTGACTTCCGGCGATGCCTCACTTCTGACCGCCCCGACACCTTGCGGTTCACTGTTACGTCACAGTGCACGGCGGGAACTTTGAATTGGGCCTCGTATTTCTATTTTTTATAAAAAAAATTACGCAACTCTATAGTGAAACAATTTTTTTGTAATGTCCTCATATGCCATTGCAACGTTTAGCATGAAAAAAAAAATATTTTTTTTTGGCGTGTCAGAGGCCCTTTAAAGGGATACTGAACCGTAGAATTTAGTGTCCATAATAAGTGGCGCACGTCTTTTCCACGAGCCAGCAGCCGCCGGTGTGCGCGAGCACAGGCAACAAAAATGACGTCAAAGATCTCCATTCCCGCTTAAGAGGACAGTGAAATGCATGGGCTTCGGGCCGAAGGAGAATAAATACAGGCTTTTATCTCTACAAGTGAAAGCTACGTGCTTGTTAGACCAATTAATCGCTTACTTTTTAGACCAGACACCACTGTGTAGATTAAAAACGTGTCGTTATTCTCCTTTGGCCCTAAGCCCATACATTTCACTGTCATCTTAACCGCGAATGGGGGTCTTTGACGTCATTTTTGTTGCGTGTGCTCGCGCACACCGGCGGCTGCTGGCTCGTGGAAAGAACGTGCGCCACTTATTATGAACACTAAATTCTTTGGTTCAGTATCCCTTTAACACCTGCCGTAAGTAGCGGCATTGACTTCATTCAAGTTGATCAAAAAGCGATTTCGCTGCCCGTGAAGCATCGCTTCCACCTGAGTGAATACCCCCTTTACAGAACTTAAGTTCAAGACGCCGATTGCAGCCGCACGCGAACAACACAAATTGAAAAACTAATGCTACAATTGAAAAACTGGCTACGACGTGCCGCGCGGGGAAGCAAACACATGGCTTGCAGAACCACAGTGGTTTTATTGGCTTTCAAATAATTACGGTATGAGCGTTTACTTTTTGCTAGAATGTTCATCTGCTGAGTCGTTCAAAATGCTCTCAGGTATGACATTACTGAAAACAAATCAACATGATGAGTTTGTTATTTATTTATTAGGTAGTCATCGAGTAAATCCGTACCTTCAAAACGACCAGTATAAAAGGCGGAAACGCAAAGCTCAGAAGTAGTGATCGGGTTATTGCGCTCTGGTTTTGATGTGTGTATGTGCCGTGTATGTGGATGGGCGGCACATTATACGCATACCACTAGCTGATGCTAGTGGTATGCGTAATGTATCTATATGTGTGTATAATAGAGGTGTCCGAAGCGTAATGGTGGCGTGAGCAAGTAAAATATTTTTGTCGCATATAAATTGGGCGGTGCCTAGCTTCACATAGTCTAGCTTCTTGCAATTACTCTGCTAGACCCTGCCATCTGCTTGCAAGTGATTTAACCTTCTTCCACACTTCGCCGTAATTTCTTGTTACCGTGCAACAATGCGCCAAGTAGGCTGCTTCGAATTTGCTCTCTTCGAGAAAGGTTTCTGGTTTCGCGAATGGTTTACCACTGCTCCGTGATGTGCGGTTGACGAAGGAATTGTGGCTCGAGGAATAGCAAAGGTAAGATGTAAAGTCCGCGAAGTAACTGGGTACCGGTTGTCTCCGTTTAGCATCGCAGTGCTGACGATGAGAAAACTTTGACTGCCTTCGAAACGCGTTTCTTTACCTGCGGGGGGATTCTGGCTTCGTAAATAAATACAGTTCGCGGAAAGCTTGTGATACGCTTTTATTTGCTGCTCCTCTCGCCCCGTACAATAGACGCAGCGTTCTCGTTAAGCCTTACTGAGCTCGATTTGCTCGACTTGGGACCGCCATAACAAGATGCAGGCGGTGGAAAAACTTTGCTCCCCTGCTTTCAGGACGAAATTTTCTCCCTTTCTAAAGGAACATAGGTTACAAAAGCGTTCCTCCTTTGCGATTGGACTATAGTGACGTTTTTTTGTTCTAGGAGTGCGTAAACAAACAATCCTGAGTAAATGGGAATTTAGCGTCTACACATCGCAGGAATACGTCTGCTGGAAAATCACATGCGTAGTGTGAGGATATGTCACTACGCCCTTCTAAATCGCGTGTTATCGAGAAGGTTTCCTTTACTGAAGTGGCCAGGTATTTCAAACTAAAACGTAACGTCAAAGACAGTAAGACAGTCCAGCCAAGGCTCAATGTATCTCCCGACCTTCGAAGGGAAGTTTAAAAGACCTCTGACACGCCAAAAAAAAAATATTTTTTTTTTCATGCTAAACGTTGCAATGGCATATGAGGACATTACAAAAAAATTGTTTCACTATAGAGTTGCGTAGTTTTTTTTTACAAAAATAGAAATACGAGGCCCAATTCAAAGTTCCCGCCAGTGCACTGTGACGTAACAGTGTACCGCAAGGTGTCGGGGCGGTCAGAAGGGAGGCATCGCCGGAAGTCACGTGAGTTGTATTCCTCCTCGTGCTTACCGCGAGCGCGTGTAATATTTTTTAAATATTTTTGTTATTCACCGCACCTCCACGAGCAATCCAAGCAGAAAAGGTTTCTTTTATTTGCTTTTCATCGCTTAATGTTGCTGTAAAGGTAGAAGAAGAGGAGTGAATTGACGTGATCAACTACAATGCCTAGAAGGTGCTGTGTGAGGGACTGTCCCGGTATTTCAGCAACTGAAGAAAAGATCACGCTGCATGCATTTCCGAAAGACATACAAGAGATGAACCGGTGGCTGACTGCGGTTCCCGCAGGAGAACTATTAGAATCCGTGGGTAGGCGATGAATAGGCTCGATGCACTTTAGTGATGAAGATTACAACCCTAGGCGAGGTTTACTAAAACTCACAGGTCTTATATGTGAAACCTCAACTGCAGGTCTAAGTTTCCTGCCCATCTCCCTGCAGCAGCGGCACTCAAGAGGCTTGAATTCAGGCATCCCGACGCATCGGTTGCGTGTGCACCTAGTAAACAAGTTCTACTCATATTCTAGACAAAACACGTACTTTATGCTTGACGTTTATTTGTACTTGGTACACTCACCAGTTCGTATTCTTTAGACGGCAGGCATATTCAGCCTGGAGAGTATCCGATGATTCAACGACCTCGGTGTCTGAACCTTCAGCAATGCGCGATCGGGCGTGTCGTATGCTAGCAATCCTAATTTCTGCGAGCGTTCTAAATTTTTTTTTTTCAAACATTGATAGCTTGTTTTGTGCCCCGTATAGCTCTGTATCATCGGACTGACGGCATGCACCCGTACACTGGCTTGTACTCGCAACGCTTTCATCATTGATCTCCATCACGTCGATCCACTGACTCTTCGTCCTCAACTTTTACAGCACGCAAACTAATCAACGGCGCAGCAATAAAAAGCTAGTGGAACTGAAACTTCGTTTTCTACGATCGCTCGTACGAAGAGCAGAATAAAAAAAAATAAAAAAAGTCTTAGGCACGGTCGCGGAGAGCACGAGGTGTGAAACTAACGTGACTTACGGCGAACCCACTTTTAGTGACGTAGGTCGATGCCTCCCTTCTGACCGCCCCGACACCTTGCGGTACACTGTTACGTCACAGTGCACTGGCGGGAACTTTGAATTGGGCCTCGTATTTCTATATTTATAAAAAGAACTACGCAACTTTATAGTTAAACAATCTTTTTGTAATGTCCTGATATGCCAATTTAACGCATAGCAAAAAAAAAAAAAACTTTTTTTTGGCGTGTCAGAGGCTTTTTAAACACTTTTTAAAAAGAATGAGATAGAGGTTGATTCTGGTGTAGTTTTATCCAGTGGATCTGAACGTCACATTCGTTTTCTCCGAAAATGTAACTGCACGTGAAAACACGAAAAACCTCTGGCCAGTCGTTGCGTCATAAGAGGATCTTTCAGCCGCAAATCGCGTGTTGCTCGTCTGGGCAGCGCGAGCAATTGCAAGCTTGCCAAGTTCATTCCCCCGCACTGGCACCAGTCGTGACGTCTTTTTCTGACCTTTTTTTGAAAATAGCAAGAGTGCGCGTGCACTCTTGCTATTTTCGATAGGCGCTGAAGATGTGCGAGAGCGGAGATCCCGAAAGCTTCTTTTACGACGTAACGCTCCGGGAAGGAGGGGCGTCAGCGGTGCTTTGAAAATGATTTTCTGCGGCCTTTATGCTCCAAGTGAAAAAACAATATCGATACTCGAGATCCTGGAAGCCAAATAAAGACGATTTAGGTGTTTGCTCAAAAAGAAAACCGCTTCAGTTTTCCTTTAATTTGGCGTGTAGCTTCTTACATAAATAACATGAGCGTATTAACGTTTCTTAGAAATATTAAAAATTTAATTGCCATACCTGTTTGAACAGATTAGCATTCTAATTTTTCTGCGTATTTCTCTGGTTTCTGTCTAGAAAAAAAAAAAAGTTAAGTTTTTTTGTTTGTTTTTTTTGTAGAGAAATATTAGCCTCAAACTGTGCCTCACAGGAGCCACTTGTTCAAGCAAGACTCCGAGGATAATGAGAATCTGGTTCGGTTATGTATAATGTCTCATTGAAAACGATCGTCGACTCGTGCTTTCACGCGACAGCACCAGCAAAAATCCGCGTAGTTCTATATCATTCGTTTTGTTGTAGGTTTGATAAATCAAAGAGTCACTTGGAATTCATCTGCATTAATAACTCTCACAGGAATGTCCGCTCGTATGCTACCCTGGAACGTACTCAAAGCACAGGTATCTGCTCCGATTGATTATATTAGGCAGTAAGGAGGGCCGGGCATCGCTATTTGATTATCGCTCTGTCTCAGCAAAAAAAAAAAGGCGTTTATTCCTTTTGTTATTGAAGCTGCATTGCCAGCTCACCCACGTCACTGATTTAGCTGATGAAAAGAAGTCCAGTAATTTCTGTTTTTAGTGCTTTGCTGGATAATGCATATACGCGAAAACATTTCCGAGCCTGTAATTTTTATCAGGCTTATAAGAGAATGATACGGTTTGTGCTGTTATCTGGATTTTTTTATAAATTAAAGTTTATGTCTTGATGTAAATTATGCACGCACAGAAAGAAATTTGCCAAGAAATATAGCTAAAGGTATAGAAACGCAATTAAGACCCCGTTAATTAGACACTTTCATTTATCCGTGTAATAGGTTCAATTAATTTAGACGGACGTTCCTTTTCCCGCCTCGGCCTCTAGGGCAACGCGTTGTCGTTCGGATGACCTGAAAATAGAATTGCACGTGAAACACTGTAAATATGAATATATTTTTGTGTCTCTTAACGCCTTGTAATATGTCTTTAATACAAGACAAAATATATCATCAGTCTGCTAAAAATACACCCGAATTATTTAACAATAATCTAGGTTAATTACGGATCCACAGTTCTACGTGTTTCGAGTGGCACCGTCGTCAGGGTCTTAAAAATACATAAACTGATGAAAAGGTATTGAACGTTCCATCAACTTGGAATGCGACATACGAAATAAAGGTCGGCGGATAGCCTTTGCCAATTCTCTCTGGAAAACGAATCTTGAAAATGAGCCTATCTTCATTTATTTGCAGTTAATAACAACTAATGAATTAATTTAAGGTATGAAAACAAAAATAAAAATTGAAGAATTTGGCTACGGAAGCCTTTGGTGAACGCATCTCAAGTTTCTACGTAAAAATGAGCCTTCATATAATTAATTTTTTTTTTCTAATTTTCTAGAAAAATGTTTTTACAATGGCGTAATATTTTCATCGACCGTCTTGATTAAAGTTCTTTGAATCTGCTTCTCGAAGACAATTCTTCCGTCATTAGTTTCTGTTTGGTGACGGTTAAGCTCCAGTGGCAAAGAGCGAACTTCGAGCGCCGAGAGAAATACCATCAATGAACACGGCCCACTAGTGCTGATGGAGAGACTGAAAGCGGCGTCTTTGCTTTCCAGTAATTTCATGTACATGGAGATGACAATACGTTGAAAGGTATTACACATTGAAACGTTTCGCACCCTTAACGGTGCGGTTTGTCCCAGCGCCACCACCCCAAGGGTGTTACAGCCACACAGTTAAACCGGGGTCACACTGCTTACACATCATACAAAAGGCAGTCTGCATACAGATTCGAACGCGAGTCGCCCCGAGAATGGCAATGAACTCAAGGAGGAAACTTGGCACGTGGCATTCGAGCCACGAATGTTTTGTTGACGCGGGTTTGAAGACTGTCTTTTGTATGATGTATTAGCAGTGTGAACCGGCTTAAAAGTGCTGGCGAGCACCCTAAAAATAGGGTGCTGGCAATCTTAGCAGAATACTAAAGATCTTTATTTTTTTAGGAAGAACACGTTCGCAGACGGCAGATAATGTTGTACAAGGCCCATGTGGAGGCTTCGTATCTCCCCTCACCCCACCCCCTTCTCTCATCCCCGGGGTGGGGGTGTGTCTTCGCAAACTATTTACAATCTGCGACCGGCCTCTGAGCAGCTATTAGGGAGTTTTAGTATAGGTTGTTTCCTCTTCAGAGAAAGCTAGCGGTGTCTTCGTTGCAGAGAGCCTAGCAGAGGGGGAAAACAGTCTACGAAAACTCCCCAATGACTGGCAGTGTTGTCCGATGCCATACGAACGCAGTGACGTGCTTGAGCAAAGAAGTCTACGCGCCAATTTTCCATGGCTAAACGGGTCTTCGGGGTCATTTCGGACCACAGGAACCCGTAATTTGGGCGCCTTGGGAGATTATCTCTCGTCTTCCAAAGCCTTTTACTCTTCTGTCCAGACTTGACGACGACAGTGGCGACCGAAGTGTGACACGGCGTTACCGCTTCAAGGACGTCGGCGTATGTGAACGGGGAGTGTGTGCGAGGGAAAGAGATTTGGGCAGGGCTCGAACTCTTGACACTGACGCTTCGCAGACAATGACTGTGGAGTTTGCTGCAAGAAGTCACTACTAGGAATGCGGGACAAATATACTCCTTAAAAAGAGCTGCAAGCCACTGCGAGAGCGGGCTCTCTGGCGATGTATCTACTTATGCAAATATATAAATAATTTATACTTTTAGACACTCCTGGCTCCTGATATTTCTGCCCGGAACCCCTCTTCGGTTCCAGTCCTGGCCTAACAATACCATATACGGTTCCACATGCACAAAAAAAAAAAAAAATCAGGCGCAATGGAGCGCTCACGGGACCGGAATCACAACCCTGTTGACTGCTCCACTGCATTAAATACCCGACAAGTGAAAATATATTCATTGGCAGGTGAACGCCTCCGAAATTTTTAATACTACGGGCATGTTACCTTGTGCTTCCCAATATTTCACACAAAGCAAAATATCTTCAAGTTCAAGGGATGTATTTCTAAGCCAAAGCATTGCTTTAAATATTATAATTTATTCACGTTGTAGTTAAAACCACCTCCCCTAAAGCTGCTCGACGTGAGTGTAAGGACTCACACCATTTTCCACAGCAGCACCCTTTCCCGCACCCTTTTTACACCCGTAGAAATGAAGTGTTCCCTCCAACGGCGCCCACTGTACGATTAAAAAGGATATAGTAATCGAAATAATTGTGCTGAAGAGTTTAGCCAAGGTCTTTGAAACACCCGGTTTACACCTCCAAGAGTGTAAATTGTTTTAGCGTATAAATAAATTGGCATCTCGGGACATCCCAGTTGAGTGCTTTTCGACCTAAAACCAAACGCAAGTCGGAGATGGTCACGCCATCGTACATGGCAGATTTTATTTCCATGTCGAGACGGGCAGATTGGCATTTCCATGCACCGAGCTTCCTTTACAAATAGAGTAACGTTCCGTGGAAGAGTATAAATGAGCGGGTATTCTTAGTGCATCGCACGGCGGAAGAAAAGAGGTGTCTGAACGGCACCGCCTCGCACGGAGCAACTGTAGCGAAGGTTCACTCTTATTTCTGACAAAGGCCGTGAGATGACGCAGCATGTTAGCGATCGATGATAGTCAATCGAGGAGCCGTCCTTATTCGCGCACACGTTTACAATGCCGCGATGCGCGCGACCGCGCCTGCGGGAGGGCCTCGAAGCAACAGTGCACCTCCCGCGAGATACCCAAAGCCCGAGCCAACGTTGGCCACTTTGGCTGGCCTTCCACCATGCTGCATGGTGGGGTTGAGAGGAGGGACTCCCGCATCGTTAGTTCGTCATACAATGTTCGCTAAACTAAACCAGTCTTGTACGGCATTCATTACATGTAATCAAATTACTTGTAATCGATAACATTTTGGAGTAATTTTGGAATCATTTCATTACTTTTATGAGGTAGTAATCGCAAGAGTAATTTGATTAATTTTGAAAGTCGTAACCGTTACTATTTCTCCTTCCCTTCGTAATGTGCCCCTTGCTTTCACAACCTTCCTCCCAAGAAAACCTCGAACCGAATCCCCGATAGGGGGACGGTCTACCAAAAGTGGTGGATTTACAGGACGGGTGCTTTGTAATCCGATTATTCTCGTCCATATATATATATGAATGGACAGCCCAAAGGCCCGTTTTCAATCCGTTTTGAAAATCTTAGGTAGTGCGGAGCGCAAGTTGGTCTGGTTCTTTTGCAGCGGTTCTGGTGACGTCAGAAAGACACCGAGCTCTGATTGGCTCTGATTGAAGGATTGTGGGTAGACCTCAAAGCAAGCTGCCTCGGGGTGTACCCACTATTGGGAAAGTAAAAGTTGCTTTTTCAAGTAACGGTCAATTACTTTATCTTTCAAGGAATGAATTACTCTAATTGAATAATTTTAACAGAAAGTAATAGCAATTGTAATCGGTTAGTTTTTGGAGTAATATGTACATGACTGAACTAAACTGACCAAAGTGCCAAACAAAGAGCACTACTGAACAGGGACTCATTTATAACTTTAAAATTACTATACGTGGTTAATTAATAAAAAAAATTCGTCGCTTCGTAATAAATGTTTTGTTAAAAGCGTTTGGCACGAGCGCGCGCCGTCTTCCACGCCGCCGCGACTGATCAAAGAACTTTCATTGGCGGCGACAGTCAGACATACTTTTCTATCCTTCATCAATTTTTGGAATTCGCAGGGTTGCCTCCTATTTTCTGACGTTCTCTCGGAATTGAAGTAATCCTATTGCGAGCAGTGTTATAGCCAGTTCTGAAAACGCTATTTTATCCCAAAGAAGATTCCAGTGTCTGTTGCAGGGTGCCCACTCTAAGTAGAAACTGTCTATTATCTCGGGATTATACATACTTATTAGCTACGATCTTATAAGCCATCCAGGGATAATGAGATTTGCGTTCTAAAACTGGCCGCGACAACGGTTACGCTGATGCTAAAACAGTTCAGGCATAAAAGCGTCATCATGGTCGTAGGGAAATAATGGGTGGATGAAATTACATGAAGTGCCGTAGTTGGTATTTATTCATCTATTTTATGTATTTACCTATTTATTTTAATGAATGGACTAATAAATTCATCGATAATTCATCGATCTTTTTTTTTTTTTTTTCTACGGGTTGCCCTAAGGGCATTACCACAGCAGAGAGAACCATGAATTGCGTGCAAAATACTCGAAAGCGCAAGAAAATGTGCGTTGATATTCGACGCGGTCTCAGTCAGCCGTTACGTGTAAAGGCAACAATAAAACCGGCCAGCAAACTGGCTTATTGGATTTGATGTATGTATTGTTTCTTGGTCTGCAGAACTGAGTCAAAAGATATGCGCTTATTAAAAAAAAAGAAGCGGGAGAATCAGTAAACGAAGATATAGCCAAAGGGCCTGATGTTCCGCAGCAGAAGAGTGGCCATTCCATCAAAAGCGAACACGTAGATTGTGGGAGATTTCTCGCCTCCTATAACTAACCTTTACTGCCGGACTGATTTCATAACCCGATGCTTTAAATATTTTGATGTTTCAACGATGTCAACTTTTTTTTGTCTGTCTCCATGCGTTCATTCATTTACGTTAAGGTCCCGTCTATGGGTAGTGAATTTTCGATACCTGATAGTGAAGTAATGCTTTCGCAACGAAACAGGAAAGAAAAAAAAAAGAAAAAAAGAGTGGCCGTACCGATATCAAGGACGCAGCTAATTATGCCCAAACATGTTTCAGATCCGGTTCCCCTTACTTTGGGGTACACTTTAAATATGGTTACTCATCATTCATTATAGAAGTGTGACTTTGTACCGCATGACTAATGTGTAAATGAGGCTACTTATTACCTCGTTACTAAATTCAAGGGTAAAAAAAACTTTACTGCATGTCTTGATAAAACAGACGATATGTTTTATGCGTGACATGTTTTATGGTTAATATGATCCCTGCATCCTGCTCGCATGTAGTATAGTGCCGCTTGGCTCTTTGGCGGCTCTCGTGCACTGTGCTTGTTAAGAGAAGACGGCAGCACGTGTTATTCTAAGCAAGTCATCTTCCTGAACTTAGACACGAGACAAAGTGCCAGATAAAACTATATATTGAAATGCAAAATATATTGGAAAAGTTAAGCTACTTGCAAGGGCTCTTATAACGTTGATGTTCTATTGCAGTTTCACAGGCTTTACAGGGATGCGGCCTGCAGAGAAATCACTTGATATATGAATCACGTATTTGTAAATTTAATCGCATGTGTCAAGCAGCCTCTACTTCAATATACTTTATTACAACCAAACGTAATCGAGTAATTGAAGTTTAGTACTCAACTTCAATTACCTCATTAGAACCAGTTTTTTTATTACAAAACACTTGTTAAAGCTAACAGCGTAATCTTATATTTTAATAGAAATGCAAAAATCAAAATCAAAGGCTAAACTTTTTTTTTAACGAAAACTTCGACTCTTTGAATATAAAAAAACGCGACTGCTGTGATTAGAGAAAACGTTGTGCATAGTATTTTTAAAAGCCAAGTAGCTTCGTCACATTTTGATTGCTTATCTTTAATTACACGCAAGTACTGCAAATTCTTACCGACTTCGGGCCCACGTTTTGCGATGTATAAGTACAAACATTGGATCAGCTCTCCGTGTGGACATAATACTTGAGGTGTCGAATCTAGCAGACAGCCGTTAGAAGAAGAGACGTTTTGAGGTTCGAACAGTTGACCGGGAGCATGGGGGTTGATTCCAGGACAAAAAAGTACAACTCGAGTTAGGCCCAAAACACGGTTTCGCTCCAGGACATCACATCGTAACTCCTGGGACGTCTTCCTATAAATAATCAAGGCGCTCTTTTGATCTACCGCCAAAGCCTCCCCCACGCAGAATGCATTAGAGGCAGATAGGCAAATCTTGGTGCGCCACAGAAAAGTATATATACGTACACGTGCACTATTTTGCCTATTTTAATCCGATTGCGAAAAACCGTAGCATTGAAACGTGTGGCACACGACGTGGCCAGATGATATGACGTCATGGTGTTACGCCGTAGTGTCAGGTGACGTCACGTTCATGAACAGTATCACGTGTCATCACGGGTCACCCCGCTTCGTACCATATGAGTCACGTGACGCCACAACACCGCGTGACTCCGAGTGCCTGACGCATCATGTGGCCACTTAACCATGGGACCCGTAGTGGCACTCCAATGACGTAACTAATGTAAACGATAGTGGAGTGACCCTTAAGGAAAACATGAGGCAAAATTAAGTGTAACGTCGCAGTTTACTGTATCAAATAGACTTACAACATTCAATTTAGAAAAGAAAACAAAAAAACTTGCGTTTTTTTGCAGAGCACAAGGAGAGTCAGTCACTGCGGCCTCTGGACCGCGACTGCGGTAGACCAGGGGCAAAATTGTTTTCACTCGAAACGGCGATATGCGTAGAAAAATTAATAAGCGAAGCACGTCTATTACAGCCAGAGGAAACACCGTTTCTCTCTGTCGTCTTCGGAAGGACGTTGTTTGTAAATTGCGGCGATTTGTCTACCGCTTGTCCTGCTAGAAAGTAGGCGTGCAGTTTTGAAAATGATTTGGGCAGGTCCAAAACATGCCGTAAAATACAAAGCAAGCAGTCCCCTAAAGGTGGGCACTTGCTAGCACCGAGAGCAGAAAAGTAGAATGGGTGCTTGGTACGGTACGTTCTAGTTTTCTCCTACGGAACAGAACCAGTAGAGACGTTTAGTAGACCGTAGTCGAGAGCAGTGGCTTTAAATGGGGTCTGCGAAGCCCAGCCTCATCAGTCAAGCCCGGAAATAAAACTTGTATTTTCTTAGATTGAGAAGAAATGTTTCAGTTTTCGGGTGAGTTTTCTGATGTATATGGTAGCACCTAATTATACCCATTTATTAAATCTTTAAAAAAATTAACCTATACTTTCCCTTCCCCTCACCGTGAACGGGGTCCTCCATCATCCCCGCCAATTCACAAGGGGTCCGCGATACATCAATGGCTGAGAACCACTGGTCTAGAGCTTTACGTTGCTAGCGGGAGCTTGTGCCTTCACTTTGAAACACTTTGGGGCATGTATTGAGAACGTGCCCTCTAGGTTCGCACAACCCAGCGTACGGTTTACTAAAATTGTCTATGATATCTTATATGAATCAGGCGGAACTCGTCATTTTATAGCTGGCTCGCCGCTCTCGTTAAGCCCGCATCACACCGTCGCACGCGAGTAAAACTTCACCGCTTTGCGCCGGCTTTTCGAACAAGTAGCTGACGCGGAGAAGCATCTCGGTTAGCTCGGCGTGCTCAAACGTTTGCTGAGGTGGGCGCTTCATATGTCCTTGGCTTATATTTAAAATATTTAGAAAGTCTAAGGTTGGGCCCTTTTGGGGGACATGGGTGAATGTTCGGTATTTTACGAACGCTCAAAAAGCATTAAGTGCGGCACACGCTCTGCGACTTATGAAGTTTTTTGTAACATGAGGAACGTAGAAATCGCTTCCCAATAAAAGAAGAGAGAAATAACGTCACTACACTACTCAGTACGAACACATCGTTTTGCTGTACACACGGAAAGAAAGGAACATTAGTCAGCCCCCCTTTTACCAAGATGGATACCTTCCGTAAACAAGTGCGGAACCGAAAGCATCGTTGTGAGGATTGGCCACAAGGTCATTATGGCGTCCTGCTGCACATACTGGGAATTTACCGGCGATTTTAAAATTGCAACGTCGCTTTTGCGACAAAAAAAAAAAGAAAGAAAGAAACTCAGTGGAAAGAAACCCAGTCGGCCCGACGTTGCAGCTGCAAAATTGTAAGCAAAATCGCACGATAAGACAGGCATACCGGGATTCATTCATCTTTTATGAACGGAAATAAGAAATATCACACTGTTCAACTTGCCGATGTGAAGAACGCGGTAACTCCAAGCTTCCATGGTACTTTTTATGCACACCATAAAAACTCGTCGTAAGCATCTCGTAAAAGAAAACCGGGATTCTAACTCGTGACGTCACGGCGAGTCAAGCTTTGGCTGCGACGTTACGTAGGGTAACCATAAGATGGCGCCACCGAAACATATCCGCGCTAATAGTGCGTACGCGTTTTCCCCCATCAATGAAACGCCACACGCGAGCCGCGACAGTTTGCACAGCACGGCAAGAACCAAGTTCTCCCGCTGGCTATCCCCATTCGACATTGGCAGCGCCAAAACACAATGGTAACCTCCGCAGTAGGAGCGCACCATCCCATATAACTTTAGCTGCTAAAATATTCAAGGAGCCGGGTCTAGGAGGCTCGTTTTAGAACCCCGGGGGCCTAATTATGCCACGCGGGACGGTTCAACCAAGACCGCGAGAGCATCGTCCGTGCGGGAAGCGAATGCCGCTTTTCGTCTGATGAAGGATGCGGCCGGGAGTGTGTGCCGGCAGTCCCGCACTCCAGAAGGAAGCAAGCCTCGCGGCCGATTTTCGCTCTCCAGCACGATCCGCGCGAGACTCCGTCAACTGCGCGTACGTCGAGCGGACGAGCGAAACGCGAGTTATTGGTACTCGAGAGTCTTCCTTTGATATCGAGCAGCGAAATCATTCTGCCCCTCTTGCGTCGTCGTTGTCGGAGGAATTGCTTGTCAGTGACTGAGGCGCTTACGAAGGAATGTCCTCATTAGCCGAATGGCTCCCGTACTCCGTCCACCATATTTGCTCAAGCTCCCTCTGAATCAATAGATCAATGGTATCGTATGATGAGCGTTCAACGGCAGCAGTCGAGGGACTAGAGTGTGATCACTGGCTGCCGCACGGGAAGTTTTAGTTACGCGCCATCCCCCCCCCCCCCCCATTTTTTTTTGTAATGTCGTTTTAGATTTCATTAGGGAGATTTTTCACTCCACTCTGACAATCAGACGACTCCGTACTTTCGTTCTTGTGCGCTTAAACATTCTCAGACATCAGGCATTACTGCGAGCAAATTTTCTAAATAGAGCGTACTCAGCAACCTACTCGCATGTAAAATCGGAACAGGATAGGCGAGCATATTTTTATAAAAAAAAAGGTTAATACACAGGATATCTTGCTAACGATACACATGATTTTAACCGGAGACAACGGACGACAAGGGGACAAAGGACAAACCAGTGTGGGAAGTAGCGCTTTACAAGTAATGACGTTACTGGTAACGAGTTATAATTTTCAGTAACGCTCTAACATACTCGTTAGGTTTTTAATGACTAAATAGTAAACTGTTTTAGTTACAATTTCACGATATTGTATTTCTAGTTACGTTAGTCGTTACTCGTCACTTTTTAATAATATTTATCTCGTATTCAAATAAAGCAATATTCACGTTATGTGTAATATGCAGAAAAGGAAGGAATATTTGCGCAGGGTCATTTCAATATCCTTTAATAAGTTTAATAAGTTTAATAAGTTTTAATGCTCCAGCCTCCTGACCTTAGGCTCAAACTACGCACCTAGGTTTCTTGCTGCACGGAAATAGTCGCCAGCTCTGGAAAATATTTTGAAGATACGCCTTTCTAACAACAGGGACCTCATCGTCATCGAAGATCACTGTGGTCATAGCATAAAAACGCAGCCGCTTCACTAGAAATAAGATTCCTTTCGAAGGGGACAGTCTCTTGCCGCTCGAAGATTTTGACTACCTCAGCTAAATTCGCAGGTTACCCTTTACACGTGAAAACTAGAATCTCCGCAATCTGTAAACTGCGACTCTAGCGTGAAAGCTTTCACGTACCCACACCTGTGCTTAAACCGCATCCCAAGGTGGTTCACTGCGTTGAAACCTCGACCGCCCTTACAGATGTTTTGTGTAGAAGCCCTTCCAACAACGGCGACCTCACTTTCCTCGACCATCATCACTTTCGCCATACCTTGAAGTCTCGCTGGGAGCTCTGAGAGATCAGCTCGGAAGGCGAGTCCGTGAGCGCAATATCTGCATTTAGACATCTTGTCCTTTTTATTTATTCATTTGACCAGTTAGGTTTTTCTTTTATTTTGAGTTGACCAGAATGTCACGGCAACGTTACTACGAAGCTTTGTTCAGGTTTGTTGATTATCAACCCCAGAGATAATAAAAAAAACCACCGCAAAACACAAAGAAAGGAACTATTAAGCTTATTTGCTGTTTGCGTTTTTGTTGTATATTTTTGCGCCAGTTAACAGAATGTACCTTTCAACTTTGCCACCTCACATTCTTTAGACCCACGGATGTATCGCCTTTTGTGGAAAGTGGGAGCTTTGGGCCAGAATGCCTTGTGAAACGTCCGAATCCTCCTGCTCGCAACACTTGTAGCGAATAAAGCGGTCAAGTTTTCTGTAGCTGGCCGGAACGCTGCTTGGAGCATATGCTCTCCTCGTGAGCTCAGCCGTCTTGCTGTTTGTCAGCTGCTCGGTTTACATATGCTTCTGGGCTTGTGAACGTCGTGTGTGGTGCGTCGTGCTATTCCCCCAAACTACCGACGCCAGGAGGGAATCAGGACTAGGCAACAAAAAAAGCTGAGGTGTTCCTTTGTTTTTAGCTTATTTTTGTCGGTATTTTTTTGTTGAACTCCTTTAAAGGGTCAGTGAACCAGAGCACGCCGATATGCTCAAGATCGCGAGATAATTCGTCGATTCTTTAAATGGGATTGTTCTCAAGATCTTTAATGTGTTCGTCTGACTGCGGTTTTACATCCCTGTTTTTACGGGCGCTTAAAATGCCTTCAGATCAAACTCATTTAAAAAATCGGCAAATCAGCTTGAGATATCGACTTTGAGTGTTCACGTCGGCGTGCGCTGGTTTGTTTTGCGGATACTTTAACCGAGTTTCTTCTGAAGGATTTTGAATAGCCCGTAAAACAGGGGTATAAGACCGTTTTGTATGAACTCTCAAGAAATGCATATTCGTTCAGAACGGGAGACAATATTGTCGCACGGTGACATTTTTGTCGAAAGAAGGGTTTTATCCAAAGATAAGCTTTATTCCTTAGCTCTGTGGTCGAGCAGAAAAATCAGTGGAACTTTTGCGAAACAAAAAAAACAAAAAAGACACGCAGTGGATATACTCGACAGCTACGATAAACAAATACATTATACAATGAAATCACCTTGTAGAGGTCTGACTGTTCGTATCCGCGGCCCATTGACTCCAAATATTACTGCATAATCCCGAAGTAACGCAAAAGTAGCGTTCGTGAGATTTCTTTTTTTTTTTTTTTAGTAATGGTAATGGTATTTTGGTACGTTGGTCGGATGGTAACAAATCTCACTAACACGTTCATTTTTGACGAACTAGCGAGTAACGACATTTTGTTACGGTACTTATTTTCGGTAACGGCCGCACAACACTTGGACAAGCGCACACTTCTCAATTTTCAGACACGCGTGTTAGTCCCTCGTCCCTTTGTCGTCCGTTGCCTCAGGTTTGAATCATATTTTGTTTTTCTAATAATATAACATTAATTTTTTTTCGTGCGTTTACATAGTCATTGACAGCGCAGGGCGTGGCAAGCACGGAGCAACTCACTTTCGCTCCGCAGCCGATCAGATTGCGGAATTATCCGATAAGAACGTCGATTAACCAATTGCGAAGCAAAACGCGTGCAGATAATGAGCCACCCCCTGCTTTTCATTAAGTGTATGTGACTATACAGCCTTGCAAAGCATTTCGCTGGTTACTAGCCCGTATTGCCAGTGGTGATTATTTTAACGTACTTTCCAGACTGTAATATAATATGCTACAAGTTATAAGGCTGACATTCATCATGCGCAGTTACATATTTAGAACCAGTGCAAAATAGTGTGTGTGTCGGTCTGTCAACTTTGCAACTGGCTCATTCCTAAAGCCGGGTTCGCACTGATCGTACATCAAAAAAAAAAGACAGTCTGCAAGCACGAGTCACGGCAATATTCGTGGTTCGAATGCCACGCGTGCCAAGTTTTTCCTTGAACGCATTGCCATGTGGCATTCGAAGCACAGATCAAGGAACTTCGGCGCATGTGCATACGTTTTTCGTTTCTTTCGTTCTGAGTCACCTAGAATTCATGTCTGGTATGCGGGGTGAATAAATTATAATACATCTTAACCTAGAATGTACACGAGAAAATATAAGTGAGCCTAAACAAGAATGTGTGACAATCGCGCATTTTTCGTGAACACCTTCCAGGGGCGCGGAGAGATCAAAACGATGTTTTAACGCATATCAGAAGTTTCGATATTCAAGATGGCTTTGCCCTTGTGGAAAAGCTGTATAAGGAGGATCGGTGGCCGAGTGGGCTATACTTCGTCTCACCTTGGCATGGACTAACCGCCAAGGCTGTGCCAGCGATAGACGCCACCGTTGACTGCCATAACTGGCGCTCGCGCCGCACGAGCGCTCGCGCAGCCGCCGAGACGCCGTCCAGGGCAAATCGCTCGCGATTTTAGCACGTCCGGCCAACAGTAGTCCATGCTAAGCTGAGACGAAGCATAGCGCATCCCAGCTCGGAGCACGTGGAGCGAAAACTCGCGCTGCAGAACACAGGGATCTTGGGTTCAATCCCCCAGCCCCTTCCAGTTTCCGCCACGTATCACTAGTACTTCATGCACGTTAAAGGCCCTGGCTAGCGGTTGTACTACAGTGTACTAGAATACTTGGGTAGTGTTGGGACCGGAGGGGCTCGCCTGAAGCGCGTGGTATTGATCGCGACAGGTGTCGACACCGGCGCGTTATCCAGAAGGTGTGCGCATGCGCGGCTGCACGCGCGAAAATATGAATCTTTGGTGCCGCTTTGGTGAAGTGCACATAGGATTTCTGATAGAGCTACGACCTGCCAGCGGTCGTACCGCGGCATCAATTACGGTGCGGCACGATCGTTAGCAACATGATGCTTCAATGTATTGGACGATACAAGCTACATTACTCTACCTTCACATAAAAACAATTGCAACTTTAAAAAAGCGGATTGCAAGTTCATTCAGCGGAGAATTAGCTGCGACTTTCGGTTTGTCGGATGGTGAGCATTTTAAATGAAATGCCCATTTCGTTGGTCGCAAACGCTTGCCCGATCGCTGCAGATTCTTCTCCCAAAGATCTCTTTTGGCTCTGTCCTTTGGAACGCCGAAAAGGAACGCCGTTTTCAATCCTTTCACTCGGATGAGGCCCGTTTTGCAACCAGGTGCAGAGCAAGAGTTCTGTCGCTGTTTCGCCAACGGCATTTCGGCACTTGTTTACCATCCGCAAAATCAGAACACAAGATTCAAAGCATATTACGATCGAACACACGGAACTATGAAATCGTGGTCCCGACACGCGCACCGCTCGAAGTGAAAAACACACGGAACTATAGGGAGTATTCATTGGCGGCCATAGCTGTGTGCTCGGCTGCGGAGCGCGTGCTGAACGCGAGCTTCCACAGTTCTTTCGCCACGTGCATTCCGCACCACCAAGATTGCCGGTCTTGGCAACCTATTAAAGCGAGCTCGTTCTGAGCATGCGCTCTAAACAGTGACCTCAAATATGGCGGCCAGTGAATACCTCCTATAGACCTTTCCAAAAACGAGCTTGTGGCCGGTGCCATTTTGAGCGTTCGTGCGTATGGCGCGTGCTTTGCTCTCTTTCCGAAGCGACGAACACGCACGTGCTGGGCTGTGAAGATCGCACGCTGGACTGTGATTTTGTAAACATTGGAAAGGTCTATACTCTGGTTCACCTTGTGCCGTACCGCAGGAAAGGCTACAAGCGCGAGCTCCTTGCTCTAGGGCACATCTCGGCGGCACAAGATCTCGTGCACCAAGGGCAGCTGCCAACGCTATGAGCTCGCGCTTCTAGCCTTCGCTGCGATACAACATGAGATGAAACGGAGTGTATAAAATCGTGGTACCGACACGTGCACCGCTCAAAGTAAAAAAAAAGAAAAAGGCGGGCTGCGCGATTTTTTCCGGATAACTCGACTACAGCGCCGCCACGAACTGTCAATACACGCGCCCTCACGAGCTCCCGTTGCCGAGCCGCTCCGGTCCCAACACTACCCAAGTATTCTAGTACACTGTAGTTGTACTGCACTGGCTAAATTTTTCATCTACAGTTGAGGTGCTAGATGCTCATTGAGGCTTACTCCTTTCCGGCTGTTTAAACGTACACACAACATTATTATTATTATTATTATTATTAGTAGTAGTAGTAGTAGTAGAAGTAGTAATATATTATTATTATCATTACTACGCATATATAAAACCCCAAGTTTATAGTGATTGGAAAACATTCTCCAAACGTTTCTTCATGCTTCTTTCTTTCTTCTATGTAATCTTCTTTTAGTATAAGCTAAGTACAACTACTGTCGAAATTCGTTAAAAGAACACCTTCGAAGAATGATAAATTTTATCGAACTGCCAGTCGTCCGAGCCCAGTACACGAAATTGAAAACTACACGGCCCCACGATAGTGGCGCAGAGAAAGAATCAATCGATACTTAAAACGTGATAAAGTGCCCTTCCCGCACAAAACCCTGGGTGGCGGTGGTCTTTGCGGATGCGATATGTCGTAATCGGGAAAAATGATGCTCGTCTCCAAATAATTGGGCCCATTATCCGCGCGCCCTTGCTACTTCCGATGACGTCGCGTCGTGTATCTCCCGGCATGGTTGAGGAACGCGAGTCTCGATCCGGACGACCGGCTGCGCGGTCTTCTAATACAAAAACATTCTTTTTTCGGGAGCGGGCGGCTAATAGTTTTGTCCGAAACAGCCGTATGGGGATGAATGTTTGTGTATGTGTGTGAGTGTTGGGAGATGGGGGGGGGGGGGGGGGAGGGGGGGGGGGGGGAGAGAGCCTCCTGGGTGTAATCTTGTCGTTCGGTCATTAGTGTGGCTGCACATTGCCGCCACTTTCTTTTCCTAATGACAAAGAGTGCGGGAGCTATACAGCAATCCCGAGGTATTGCGGAGTCATTACGATGAGTTGATGTTCTACGTGGTCTGCCGCAGTGATACCGGTAAGCAATACTGAGTAGTACACCTGTCTTTTAGGTAATTGCAACCGTAGAACGTACCCTATATTGGTTTATCATTTCTGGGAGTGGACATAAAATGACAGAGGGGTGCCACCAAGAGAGATAAAATAGCAACAGCAAAAACAAAAACAAAACAAAAATGACGCTGTATTGATCTAGATTCTAGCGGAAAATTTCGGTTTTTAGAATACAAATATAGTGAAACCCAAAATAAGTTAGCATTTGTTCATCGCTCGCAAAAAGTACGCCCTGCAGTTATAGAATTTACATTTCTAGCTTAAACTCTCTGACCTTTAAAGAAGCAGTGGCGCAGTAACCTTCGATGAGCGAGTGCTCCGATCTACCAGGAGGAATATATAAACCATCCGAAATAATCCCGTTTATCAATTGTGAGGAATATGCCACGCAGTGACTATTATACAATTAATATTTCGAGCGTATAGGAGAGCCGGGTGTACGCCCCATTCGAAACAGTCCTATTACTGAGACACAACTTGGGATGGTCTATGAATGAAGGTGTTCTCCGGCCGCTGTGTCTTCTCTTGCTGGCTACATAGATAGTCACAGAGAGCTGAAGAAACGCCAGACGTGGCGGACATCTTCTTATCGCTCCGAAGACAATGAGATCGCATCATCAGTCCATAGAGACACTGACAAATACATTATGACACAAGAAGAGTGAACAAAGAGTGAACAGTGAATATAGTGTGTTTGAGCGGGAGGTGGGCACCCAAGCGGTGCATCTCACGCTCTGGAGCCTAATACTCTTCAGATATAGATATATCTTCCTTTTCAGAACCCAGTCAGTACCACTGAGCAGTCGCTATCAGTATTAGCTTAGAGCTCTGTCTAAAGCACCGTGGTCTTGGCTAATATTTCTACTCCATGCAAAAGACAGTTTTCAGTCCACGAGCCAGTTCTAATTACTGCCAAAAAAAATGTTACGTGGCAGGCAATCGATTGGCACGTTCTGTTCAAATGATATCCACTTATACCTTCTTGATCTCTACCATCGCGAATATAAAAAAATCAGGTCACAGATTAGGTTTTTGTGATGGTGATTACCTTAATTGAACTCCAACACTAAAGAAGTGAACTGGTTGCCATTCCTACCTGTCTTAATGTTTTACCAAATATTACGATAGGTATATTTCAAACATTATATATTTTAGATGGACTTAAAAAAACGTTTTTATCGGGATCCACTTAGCTCTTATCTGTCAGTCTTTTTTTTTCGTTTATACACATTTTATTGGTTTGTAATAATCTAATATTTCCCTCAAATTGTAAAAGGCCCGGTCATATATGGTTTACAATGCGTGACATGCGGTAAAACCGATCGCAAATAATCCAAAGCTATTTTCAACACCAAGCATCAACCCAAGAATGAACAAACGTTGTCTCAAATCACAAATTGAAGTGAAGAGCAAGCATTAGAGCACAACGCATATGTCAAAAGAACACAGAGAAGCGAAGGTTTCTCGGATTTTCGCGACCAAGCCAACGGTGCAATAATTCTACAACTAACATGGTAACACACAAAAGCTTCAATTGTGGGCTGATGAAACGTTCTCACGTTCACGCGGCCAGAGTGGCACGCGCAGGAAGTAATTGTACCACGGGTATCAATGGATTTTTCGCTTTTAGTTTCATTCATTGTCTCAAAGTTGCCCACCAAAACGCAATACATATAAGCCGTTTACGCAAGCATGCGGCAGCCATCGTTTTGCTGAGACGAAGCACAACAAAAATAGCAGCTGGAATTTCCCAGTAGAGCAATAAAATCACGTTTTTTTTTATTAATACATCGGTTCCCGCACTTTTATTTTTTTTTTTTTTTTTTGCTTCCTATGTTGAGTCGACACTTACGACGTTTCAGCACGAAAATCAACTTACTTGGTATAAAGGCAGCCAATTTTCATTCACGTTATTCTCAATGTGGACTACTGCACGACACAGTTGGCTCGAACATTATCGGCGGTTTTGCGCATTTGTCTCAGAGAGGTATTGAAGAGCACAACACTTTACCGCTTAGGGTAGCGCTAAAGCCATGTTCTCTCCGTTACGCTAACCGCCTTGATGGCAACGACCGATTTTTATGAAAGAAACAGAAGGAAACGAAATGGCGATCGCTTACTCGTGCCAGCAGTACGGGATACGCCGCAGCTGTGGGTCAGAGGCTTTAACAAAATGCACGTTATTCCAAATGAAATGACACGCATAATATGCGTAACAACATGACATAACAACTATGTAGTTGAGTTTGACAAATTTCACAACAACTAAGCTTCGTTGACTTTCATTTTTAATACCATGGCTGGTTGTTCGAAAAGAGGGGTTACGATCTGTGACCTACAGGGGGAACCCCAACCCCCTAACGTTCTTGAGGGACTTAAATAAAAAATTATATAAATTTATGTCCAGGACACGCGGGGGCGGGCCGTTTTAAGTGAATTTGGAGGTACGTACGCGAGCGCACCGTTGCGTGAAATAGATGTTTGTTTGTTTACTTGTTTCTTTGTTTGTTTGTTAAATAGGGGAAGGATTAGGACTAGCGCGAGGTGTAAAATAATGTTTTAGGGCTGCAACATATGTACAAAAAGTGAACTGAGAATCGCGCTAAAATTAAAGCTTGGGCGAAAAGTTCCGTTCTCAGATAATTAAATCACATGGCGTCATTCACTGTACGCCAGTCGCAGATACGCTTTAAAAAAAAAAAAAAACCATGCCATTTATTTACATGCAGTATATACCCTCGTTTCTCGCAAATATTATGAAACGACTGTCGCATGCTTCAAAATTGGCATGATTTTTTTTGTTTTGTTTACTTGTATCACAGCCATTAGGCGGCGTGATGCCCAACCAGTGTATTTGTGTTTTTTTTTTTTTGACTGGTAACATTATATTTTGGTAGCGTATACAAATCACATAAATCAAATTCGCAAACGTTTCAAAGGTTTGCATGTGCGAAATATTCCCGAGAACAACGCTCAGCAATGTTCGCGAAATATCGATACCTCTAAAATAAAGTCGTTTTCTAAGGTCACGTAATTAACCTATTATTTTCGCGTTTCTTGTTTCGGGATTGGTTCTTATGCGTTTTTATCGGCTAATGATGCAATCTAATTAAATCTTGAACAACAATGAGATCGTCGGGAGCGCCATGCCCTGCATTTTTTAACTTGTCATTGATTATAAACGAGGCGAGGCATGTGGGTTTAATCCTACAATTTTGTACCGTCCGAAGCTTGACAGTTTGATTGGGCATAATTGCTGCCAGAGCGTTTCAAACGAATGTTGATGTACAGCAAATGCATGTATACAATACTGTTGGATTGGATGGGCCTCGGGACGTGAGGGGACGTGTTTGTTAAACACGCATCCGCAGTCATTACTGGCAACAACCCCGAACAACCACCCAGCTGAATTTTAAACAGGTTGCTTCTGCGTTCGATACAAATTCATTACTTTGGCTCTATCATGTAAATTTGACAGGCGTCGTCACGTTTGTCTACACGGTACCGACCACTGTCGCGAAGGAAATGAAGTCCCCGTAGCCCGTCTTCCTGAGAGCGCAATCTCGTACGCTTGGATAATTAAGTGGTCGTTACCTACGACTGTCACGTCACGTGGACTACGTCGCTGCCTCTCCCTGAACGCGTCCTCGTGCACGAAAGCTATTTCATGGCGTGTCTTGCGATACTTGGCAGCTGTTCGCAGTTCTGAAAGTTGGAAGGCAAGAACAGAGTGGCACGTACTTCGGTCTCACTTCTAACGTGATCAAATACTGAGCGGTTCGAAGCTTTATATAAGTGTTCGTACTTTAGTAACATGTATTTGAATATGTTTCATATGTGATAGTTAAAAAAACGCGATTGCTTCGACCGTGTTCTAGCTAATACAAGGGGTGTAGGAGGGTGTAGAGCTGCGTGGAAACGTGCGAGATGCCTGCATTGGTCGATACGAGCAGTGACGAACTGACAAAATGAAGAATAATAACATAATCCCACATGACCACAGTATTTAAAAGCAACGCGGGACTACAGCAGCCTTCAACATATGTTGGAAACAAGGGGAACAGTCTCGTACCGCCGCGCTTATGTTCGTTCTCTGCTTCCGTCACATAAAAATATGCGAGTGTCCTAGATAGCCTAAAGGACGCAAAATGCGCGCCGTTCCTATCTAACATTTCGCAGCTCGGACAGCGCGCCTCCATCCCCTGTCCTCTGTTCCAAATTTCGGGCACAAGGCCGCGCCAGTTTTCGCCGCACCTTTGGTTAAGCCGTACAGCTCCCGGCTTCTCTCCTTCGCGTATTTTCCGACGGGTGGCTTCATTTTCTCTGAAGTTACAAGTTATGAACGTATGAAGTTGTCAGAACGTTCGTTAAGAACAAAAACTGTAGACAATCAATGACAACTTAAAAAAAACTAAAAAACGTGGGTAGTGATTTCTTACCTTCGCATCTTTGCTTCGTGATGCGTTCCTCGGCGTTCTAATTGACTATACGGAAAGCAAATGTTCTAACATGTTTCCTTGGCGCGTCGAAACGTAAAGAAGGGCACGCCAATCAAAGGGCAGCAGAGAGAACGCGTAGAAAACGCGCGTTGACCAGGCAGCCAACCTCGCGCCGTCATTGGTTGATGCCGGAGGTAGGGTGCCCGAAGCGTGTCTATTACTGGTCTGTTTAGCGTCCTTTGCTGACCATACGTCAAAAGTGGTCCCGAAGTGGCAACAAATGACATCACAGAAGCCGAAGTGACATGCTGTTACATGTCGCGATCGTGGCGGTTGGTCGTAGAAATGCTCACGAGAAGCTGCGAGTAGCACGTGCGAAGGCGAGTGTCGTAGTCGTCACGGCGTCCTAACTTCTGGCTGCCGAAGCTTCCGTGGACCGGCACACCGGAGTGCGACCTGGAGCTGAGCAGTCGTCTGCTGCAGGTCGCGACCATGGCGACAGCATGACATTGCTATGACGTCATCAGGCGAAAATCGAGGAACTACTTTTTTGGATGCGGTAAACACACCAGTCGTGGATGCGTTCCAGGTACCGTAAACCGGGGGTAAACAAACGCACGACGGTGTGCTGGAGGAGCAGACGAACTTGCACTCCGTATAATCACTCGCAGCTTGAGAAACCCAGTGCGGGACAAGTTGTTCCGAGCATCTCATTATCGCTCAGCAACCAATGACATTGTTTGCGACGTGATCCAATAAGGACGCCAGAGAACCAATCAGCAAGCGAGGAGAGTGAACATAATGAGCAACGCCCTGCGTTTCTTCAACTGTAGGGGCCATAGATATAAGAAATTGGTCCGCCGCATACGCTGCGGAGAAGTAGAGGAGTTTGCATAGTTTTGTTTTCGTTTTAAGTAAACGTGTGCGTCGATTTAAAAACAAAACCTGAACAGTAGGAATATTCCAACTGCCTGTCCAACATAAAAAAAAATACGTAAACAAGGTCTAAGCGAAACAAAAACAACCTTTCCGGGGGAGAAATAAAAACAAAATGTCAACTTATTTCACTGGATTCTTTCAAGTTGACTTTACAGCCACGAAGCGTTGTCAGTTTAAAATATTTTTCGCGTGTTGTACACACGTTTTTATAGATTTCACATCGGCGGGGAACACGGTGGGACGTGGGTATAAGGTGTAAATCTTGCTGATCGTTCTTAGCTGCCGTTATCTTTTAGCAACCTGACGTTTGTGCGCCTGCTTTCAAACAGGCTTTGAGGTAGGCTATGTAACTTATTCGAGACACTAGGGAATTACTTGCGTAACGATCGGTTCAGAAACACAACTTGTTTGCGAGAGGGCGCGTGCATTTCTTAAAGAAGACTTGCCTCCAGCGTCGAATATGCAAACTAGGAACACAGGAGGCAAACGATGGTGCAGGATTTGAGCTAGCTTTCAGGATACATACACGGCAGCCAGGCTTTCGAGGCAAGTTTGTCGCATAAAAGTTTGACTCTTAGAACTCACGAAAACGAAAAAAGAAAAAAAAAGTTTCGAGAGAAGGGAAGAATGCCGAAGAGGTCGCTTTACCAAAACGAGATTATCACGGCGTAGGAAGACGGTAAACATGATAATAATATCTGAGGTCGTGAAAAGAAATATATGAATAGATGGAAGTTGTATGGGAAAAATGAAAAGTTCAACTTTGTTGTCGCAAGAATTTGCAACAAAAGTACAGTGCGCAAAATAGCGCGAACGCAACATCGGCTCTTTTCCGCATTTTACATAGGCACAGTTTTCACGGGCCCTTAACTTTACCCAACGTTACTAAAACACTTAGGTGAGACACTCACCCTTGAAGCCTCAACTACTGGCGTCCACCGAGACAGAGCTAAATACGATAGCAGCGCTACCCTTTAGCGACGACTTGAAACTTGAAAGTTCCTTTAAAAGGCTACTACTAGAATCAATGAATGTTTCCAGAGTACCGAAACTCCCAGGCTCGAAGTGCCAAGATGGTGGCTCAATCATTTTTTTTTACTGCGGTCACCCTGAGTTTTTAGAAAGCATTTTTTTGCGTAAAAACAAACGACGTGTATGTATGCGTGTAAATACTGCTTTTATTATAAATTAGAAGAAATAAATAAATAGAAAGAGGGATGCAAGACGCATTGTTAGTCACCCATGGAGGGGTCTGGTTCGTCGTCTTGCGGGGATCGGGAGAAAAAGAGGATAGGAGCTAGGAAGTGATAATGGGGATGGGCCTATTTACAGAAATGAAGGATATAGCCGCTGATACAATGGAAGGGCAGGTAGCATTTTCCGCCGCCCCAACCGCAGCCGGAGCGCGCGCTCCCCGGCTGGGCGCCGACTTCAAGAAGCCGAAGCGCCACAGTGGCACGAGCGCCCCCGCCACGATCAGGGCGACGGAACGAAGCACCCGCCGCTTCGACCCATCTGAGACAATAGTATTAAGGCATGTCGTATGCTATTTCGAAGTCTGGATGACAGGTTTGTCGTTTCCAAAAAGTCTATGAGGGCTTCCAGTATATTTGTTCTTCTCCTCCGGGATCCTGATGGGAAGAGGAGAGCGTTGGAATCCCCCGGCGAAACATAAAGAGCCTTCAGTGTTTTGGTTAATGTGGTTCGCTCTGTCTCAAGCGACACTCCCAAATGATGTGTTTCTGTCTTCGATGATGTTGCATGTGGTTTAGTTGGGAGACTTAATGCGTGTGATGATATGAAGTCTCTTGTTGGTTGAAGCACAGTCGGTTCGCAACCTGTGTAGGAGTGATTGTTGAGACCTGGAGAACCTTTTCCGCGGAATGAAAAGTGGGATGGGTGTTGAATTGGTTTCAAAATACGGGTGCGTGTTTTCTATTGCCGTTGTTACAAGAGATTTCGCTGCGTTGAACGGGTGAACAAAGATAGTAGGACTTTGGTCTGATTGGGCCTCTGCTGCCAGCGAATCTGCTCTTTCATTTTTGGGTATACTACAGGCGATGGAATACATTAAAACCAGGTGGTTGTTTCCTGGTTTGCAGCGCGCCTAGTCAAATTTGCGATGGATCTGGCTAGTGGGCATGCTTTTTCCAGGTAAGTTAGTTGTTGTAAGGCGCCTCATGAGTAAGAAAAGATGGCGATGTTGGATAGGCTAGCGTATCGTAGAGTTTGGGTAATTGCTAACCAAATGGCGGCAAGCTCTGCAGTGGTGGAATCAACACATATATCAATTAGTCCTTTACCGTGTTGTCCATCTTCAGGCAAGACATAGGCTGCAGTGCACGAGCTGTCTTTTATGCTTCCATCGGTATAAATATGCGTCATGCCGGAGTAGGTATTTTCTATTGTTTCAACGGCGATGCTCCGCGCTACCACCTCAGAAACATGCTTGCGTCTGGGGAGGTCGGCTATCTCTGCTGCGATGTGGAGTTGACAGTTGTCCCGATAAGGGAGAGGTATCGAGCATACATCCGTTGGGTAGCCGATAGTCTGGCGGAATGTTTTACAGCCTTTGCAACCTTAGAGTGGTGTCGTGTCATGAGGCGTTGAAGAACTGGGTCCGAGGATGGAGCATCTGATAGACGGCTGACATATCTTAATGCTTTCTCCTGTGCTTGGAGCTGCAGTGGAGAATCTTCCGCCTCGGACAAAGTTGGA
This sequence comes from Ixodes persulcatus, assembly GCA_013358835.2. Taxonomy (NCBI): domain Eukaryota; kingdom Metazoa; phylum Arthropoda; class Arachnida; order Ixodida; family Ixodidae; genus Ixodes; species Ixodes persulcatus. Next base: position 984,021 of record JABSTQ010010989.1, read on the forward strand.
GTGTTCTGTGCAGATTTAGGTAGCCCAAGGCAGAAACGGAGGGCCTTTCTGTGGAAAGTTTCTAAATATTTCCATTGCGTATAATTAATATTTAAGAACGGCAAGGCGTAAAGTATACGACTTATTATTAGTCCTCGGTAGAGTGTCGTCATTGTGATCTTTCTAGCACCCCAGTTTTTTCCAGATATTCGATGGAGAGCGCCGAGGAGCTTATGGGACTCATTGAGGATACCTTTTACCGCGGGGTGCCAAGCGACGCGGTCGTCAATGATAACGCCCAAGTATCGAACTTGCGGCTCACGTCGAATGACCTTGCCTCCAATTTTAAGTGCAGAGTATTTTCCATTCATTGTGCCTTCAAGGCGATAGGTGAGAGCTTGTGTCTTAGATGTAGAGAGTCTCAGACCGGCATGGTGGAGGAAGGAGGCCGTGCCATCTAGAGCTCTTTGTAGCACTGCGCGGACGGTAGTGGACAGTCGGGTAGGCCCAGCGCACCATAGCGCTACGTCATCCCTTACAAAAATGATTTCAGACTTTCTGATGAAAATGTGTTGACTTCTTGCCGACTCTGGTTACTTCCTTTTGACTTTGACTTTCTGTTGACATTGTCAACAGGAAGTCAACACACCTCTTGAAGACTCCGTGGTGAAAATTTCTCTTGACTTCCTGTAGACATATTTATCAGAAAGGCTGCAGACTCTCTGCTCTGTGCATGTTGAAAAATATATGTTGACTTCTTGCAACCCATTTCAACATAAAGTCTGCAGACTTTCTGGTGCTTCCATGTTAAGTCTTTTTGTTGACTTCCTGCAGCCATATTTATCAGAAAGGCTGCAGACTTTCTGCTGCCTGCATGTTGAAAAATATATGTTGACTTCTTGCAACCCAGTTCAACATAAAGTCTGCAGACTTTTTGGTGCTTCCATGTTAAGTCTTTTTGTTGACTTCCTGCAGCCATATTTACCAGAAAGGCTGCAGACTCTCTGCTGCCTGCATGTTGAAAAATATATGTTGACTTCTTGCAACCCATTTCAACATAAAGTCTGCAGACTTTCTGGTGCTTCCATGTTAAGTCTTTTTGTTGACTTCCTGCAGCCATATTTACCAGAAAGGCTGCAGACTCTCTGCTGCCTGCATGTTGAAAAATATATGTTGACTTCTTGCAACCCATTTCAACATAAAGTCTGCAGACATTCTGATGCTTCCATGTTAAGTTTATTTGTTGACTTCCTGCAGCCATACTTACAGAAAGGCTGCAGACTCTCTACTGCCTGTATGTTGAAAAATATATGTTGACCTTTTGCAACCCATTTCAAGATATAGTCAACATAGGAGCCGTATTTGTGGTTGTTGTTTTAGCGACTGTCCCGAATTATTATTAGATGTACCAACGCTTTCTTGTAAGAGATATCGTCCACGACCTTCAAAACACTGTTTTCCCTTTGATGGACTCCAGAGGAGAAGATCAAATACTTAAAACCTTAATAAGTGCTGAGGTGGTCACCGGCCAAATGAATTCCTTCCATATGTAGGCTATATAAGGCTCTGGAGCAGTCAATGGGACTGTGTTTCAGGTGTTCAGTGCTTCATGGTGTCTGTGTTTGTGTTCGTTTCTAATGTGTAGTTCTCGGATGTTATGTAGTTGTAGCGCCTTCAAATATCACAGCGACACCATTTACTTACAAAACTACAAAAAAAAAATCGCGTTTTTTTTTTTTACGGAATTTTGCTGCAGCCAATTTGGAGGAGGCTCTGGCGACACAGAAACTACAAATAGTCTGGTGCCAATGAATCGCCTTGGAGTCACAAGGTTGTCTTATGCTAGAGGTTTAGCTTTTCAGTGGAGTGTCAACAAAAAGTTGACACCTAGGCACCAAGAAGTCTACTGCCTTTCTAATGAACTTTGGGCCAAACGGCTCCTGGAAGTCAAGTCAAAAGCTAAATACAATCTGCAGAAAGTATGATGGAAAGCTGTTGACATTTAATACCTGTGTTGACTTTTTGCAGCAGACTTTCCACAAAAAAGAATTAAACTTTTTTTGTAACGGCCCGTTCACACTCTTACGACCGCTCACGACCTCTTAAAACTGGGTTCCTTAAAACCTCTTACAACCAGAGGACACACTGGCGCCATCTATTGGGTAGCAGTGGAAACTTGGCGATCCGGCATATTTTCTATTTCTCTCGCGCATTATCCTCTCTTTCTTGGCTCGAAAAACTTTTGTCAACGTTATAAACAAGCCATTCTTATAACTATTACGCAAATTTGACCTCGGACATCCCGCAAAACCTTCGCTCTTGTGAAATGCAGTTCCAGGGTCACCGCATAGATGACGCCAGAAGGCCAGTGTGTTCCCTCGTCCTAAGAAATTTTAAGAAGTTTTAACAGATCTCGTCTCTCTCGGTCGTACTCGGTCGCAAGAGTGTGAACGGGCCTTTAGGGATCCGCGTATATGGCGCAGTGCATGGGATAAGGTCGTCCCACAGAAAAAGCAGACGGTAGTCCAGCCATTATGATGTTAAAAAGCAGAGGACTCAAAACGCTGCCCTGTGGAACTCCCTGGGTGCTGCTTCATATCGTGCTCAGGCAGCCAGCCAGTCGGACAACGAATGTTCTGTTGTTAAGAAAAGAAGTAATGAAGCGAAGGGCGCGCCCTTCTATTCCAATGTTCTGTAGTCGTTCTAGGATTACAGAGTGTGGCAGTGCATTAAATGCTCGATGGGTGTAGAGAAAAACAATGTGCATGACCTTTCCTTGTGCCTTTGGTTCCTCTAACTAGGATACGATGTCCCCGATGGCATCTGTTGTTGACCGGCTTCTTCGGAATCCTGACAGCTGAGAAGGAAATGCTTGCGCTCGTTCTAATTGCCAATTTAAACGGCGGTGGGTCAGGCGCTCAGTCAGTTCGCATAAGCACAAAGTCAAAGAAATCGGACGGTACGATGATATGTCAGCTGCAGCCCTGTTAGTTTTTTTGATTGGTACTATTACCGAGTGTCGCCAGGTGTCAGGGACATCCCCAGATTGCCAAATATTGTTTATAAGTTGTAACAGTCCGAGTAGGAGTGACTCGTCTAGGTTTTTTAGAGCCTGGTCTGTGAGGCGGTCAGGACCCGGAGCTCCACGTCGGGGGCATCGGGAGAGGGCATATCGGAGCTCGGACAAGGTAAAGTCATCGTCTATGTTGATTGTTGAATAGGATGGAAGGGGGGCCGTTTGGAAGACGGATTTCCTTGGGGAGGGCTTATGGGGCGTTAGAACTCGTCTGCAATGTGTTCAGCCAGTTCTTGGAGTGATTTTTGATTTTCCATTGCTATTGCTGCATATGGGCATTGAGCAGTCACTGGTTCTAAGAGGCATTACGCAGTAGTCCAAGGCCGTCTTGACCCAGTATCTGTCAATAGACTTTCACTGCGTTGGTCCCATTGTAGTCACCCCAGCTTGATGATATATCGACGAAATTCTGCGTCAAAGCGTCGAGATTTTATCCAGTCTTCATCTTAGTGTGTGCGTCGGGCGATTCGCTGTGCTTGTCTAGCATTGGCGCGTATTTGGAGATACGTGAGATCGGGCACGGGCTTGCTTATCGGGAGGGTGATTCTTTTTGTAGTTATTTTAGGGACGTTACTATAGCTTCTTCTAAGCAAGGGGCGTGTGCGCTTTTCATTAAATTTGAGAATACTTATCTTTACCTGTCCCAGTTGGTAACGTTGTGAATCCTGGTTTTTGGTTGGGTGCCGTAACGTGGGTTGAGTCGGAATGGTAGGTGGTCGCTCCCCCAGGTGTCTGGTTCGATGTCTCTTAGAAAGCTTATTTTTTTTATACAAAAGTGAGGTCAAGAACGCTCGCCTTCAGTAGATTCCCGCGAACGAATGTTGGAGCTCCGGAGTTGAGACAACGCAGTCCAAGGTCTCTGGTGACTTCAAGCTGTCCGGTTCCTCGTTCCGTCGTTGTGTCACTCCCCCAGGCGTAATAATTGCCATTAAAATCTCCGCACTGGATTATAGGCCCTGGGCATCGGTCTCGTATTACTCTCAGCAGGTCTGGGTCCCACGATTGGGATGGTCGGATGTAGGATAATATATTTTCGATTGTTTGATCAGCAATCTGTAATTTGACGGCAACATGTTCGGCAACAGTGGTGTTCAGGTCAGACAAATCTATTTCTCCATGAAAGATGTGTCGCTTGACTAAAAGGGGAGCCCTTGATTGAACCAAACGAAAAAAAGCTCTCTTTCCAGGAAAGTTTATTAGAGGTTAGTACAAAATGACTGGAGCGTGATGGCTGCATAACATTTTAGTTTACAGAGTCTTGTGGCAGAATTAATATGGTTTTTATACAGCCATGTCTCACCGGTGACTTCGGGTAACACGTCCCGACCTGGGTGCGTCCTAACTTCGGTGATTAATCGCGGCGCGTCCTCTTGGGGGACGGCCGTTGGCAGCCCTGAAACTCCTTCCACTGTATACGTTTCGGCGCCAGAATGACCAATCAAAGCCAAAATAGAACAGTAACAGCAAACGTTATCGAATGCGATACTCTGAGTCTCTGAATACTGCGAGATGGCAACACCAGCCCTTGCGCGACTCGACCTGAACAACTACGTACAGCCGTGCAGTTCCCGGAGTGGCCACTGCGGGAGAAAAGGCGGCATTGCGATCGCGTTTAGTTTGGTTCTCGAGCACTGATCGAAGCCACGTTCTTAATGCAGGCTCCAATGGCAGTTTCTCAACTGAGTGTTCTAGTAACGTTGACTTTACCACTTAGGTAGCTGTCCTGGATGAGAAATTTCCGTCGCACTATACCCTGTTTCACTTCAAAGGGCCCCTGAAAAAAATATATGTTTTTTTTTCTAACAGTCTGGTTGGTTACACGCGTGTAGAAATATTAATTTTATGCGAAAAAAAATTTGGAGAGAAATATTGACGGTGAGAGATTGATTTGAAATTCTGCGCGCAAAGTCCATGACGTCACGGAATAGTCATTTGCTCAGCAAGATGTCTATTCGTTCCTTCCACCTTAACGTGAAGGCGATGCCTACTTAAAGGAGCGATGCAACAATTTTTGTACTTTGCGCAAATATCGCTTAAAACGGATCCCTGACGTTAAAGACCTATGAATCACGCGTTCGTTTTTCACCCCACGCAATAGAAGTCCCAGAAAAAAATGAAAGAAAAACGAGCATCGTTCACCCCCTCAACTCGCAGCCAGAACAACCGGCCACGTGATCTGGACGATTATATGCCGCCAATGTTGATCATAGCCACGCGCTGGGGTTGGCAAAGCATAGGACACACGCTGAGTTCCAGACATTGTTATGGCTCGGCTATTGTCGTCGTTGCAGCGATTGGACACGGGCCACTACCCGAATGCTTCTCGAGCTAGTAATTATCACGAGCCCAAATCGAGTGCCCACGCAATGCTCGGGTCCAATTTATGAACCGCATTCAAATATCGTCATTGGGGTGTACTGCGATCCCTACGTTACGTCATCAAATCTTGCAAAGGGGAGATTAAATGAAAATTATCGCATTTGTCCTTGAAATTACACCGCAACAAAGGAGTTTCTTGGCCAGTGGCGTTGCGTGTGAGTATCCTTGAGTCCCACTAGTGCCAATAAACTTGTGTAAAGTGAAAAACATTCACACTGAATATCGTTGCACCGCTCCTTTAACTCTCTTCCGTCGCAGGAAATGCCGAGAGAGAAAACAAATGGAAAGGAGGCGACTACCGACAAAATCGCACCTCGCGCCGTCAATATTGCTCTAAAATGTTTTTGTCTTTTTTTTCGCTTAAAATTATTTTGACATGCCTGTCCCAACCATACTGTTGAAAAAAAAATATATATTTTTTTAGTGGCTTTTTAAAAGTAAGCGCGGCAGAAGATACAACCGCGAGCATGTGGCCCTGAACAGTGCTTGCTCTGCATGAGCGCGCGTGCTTGGCAGGGACGCCGAAAGTCCAGAGCTCGCTCTTGTAGCCTCTGCCACGCTGACACTTATAGTGAAACGGAGTATGGTTGTTTTAATAGACCGATCTCACCAAGCCTTCCACGCATGCGTGACGCCGCCATAACTGTAGTTCTGAGCAGGCAGATGCCAGTTCCCGAGACAGCTCATGCCGCCTCGTGCTCTGCTCGCGCAGACCTCCAGCAGGGTTGTCGCGCGTGCAGAAAGACTACAGCTCCCACGATGCATGTCGGCAGCGGTGGCGTACTCAAACTAGCTGGTGAGATCGGTCTATTGGCAGTCTATCAATGGACTACTTCCATAAACCCCTGCATGCAACACGGCGCGCGTTGCACTCTGGGAACTAGTTGGCCAGGGAGAAGAGTGGCATGGTTTCGGTTTCGATCGACATGTCGACAAGAGATTATACAGAGAGCGTGGACAACTAACGGCCGTTATCTCACATTTTCTGGTCCCGAGAGCACATTTTTTGGTCTCTAAACTAACCTAAATGGCCAGACCTCGAAGCTATAGCACAAGCCCGAGACGTATAGCTTGTCTTAACACATGCTTGGTGTATTTTTTGTACACGATTGAGCCTTTTTGTTAGCGTTTCGAGATATATGTGGACGAGCCAGTGCTGGGAATCTCGACGCTGCATAGCTAGGATATCTTGCTTGTGTACGAGTCAACAAGGTCTAACGACCAATAAGTTTGTATACATCAAGCTCGCACCTGGTAAGGAAGTTTGTTTGTTTTGCGCGTCCATAGACGAAATATAATTTTTTTGCAATTACTGTTTTTCTTAATACGCCTGAGTACGTGAGGTGAAACTCGGAGGCGCCATTGAAAAGCTCAATTTGAACAGACTTCTTATCTCTTATCTGTACTGACCCGCAGCACTGCACGAAGCTAAGTCCCCACCCGCCTGCATTCCACTAATATTCAACATCGCATATGCACATAAAGTTATCCTGCAATCATATAGGCACATTCGCACATACAAACCGTTTTAAGAAAGCAAAAGTCGAGCACTTGTGTGAAGAATGCCGCACCGTTCGCCGGAAGTGTGCTGGACGGGCGTGAGCCCCTATGCGGTGTGCCAAACGAACGAAATTATTCAAAGCGCATTTGACGGTTGCTAATGGCCTTAATATTTGTTCTGCGTTTGATTTCTTCCTGACTGAGTATGCCGAGATAATTTCAGACGCACCGTTCAGACACAGATCTTGGGCGTCAGTAAAAGCTCGTCCAAAAAGGCTTAACGAGGAGTAGGGGACGCTTGCTAGAGCCTCCGTCGTAGCTAGCTGATCTCAGCTTTTGCGAAAACCTAATCTCGTATCAGCATAAAATTTGAGTGGGTGATATATGATGATACGAGGAAGACATCATAGTAACTTTTGTGCAGTAGCGAGGTCGTATTTATTGAGTTTCCTTAAACGCTCATGCGTCAACGCTGGGTTCAACTTCGATCACTGATCTCTATTTTAGTAGGCTGGATCGCGGATCGGGAGCCCGTCGGTGTCGCCACCGGCGGCCATTGCTTGACACCAGGCAATACACGCAAGTCTATGGGAGAAACGCACAAACGTAAGAATATGGGACACCTTTTTTGGAGGTCGATACGGGGCAGAGCGAAGTAGCAGAATAGTATTTTGACGTCTGTGACGTCATATCCTGTTTTAGTCATTTACTGACATGTTCACTTCGCGTAGTCCTCCGGAGTAGGCTCCCAGCTCGGTCAGGCTCGGTCCTCCGAAGTCAACACAACTGTCATAGTTGGTAAAAAACGGCCCGTGCCAGTCGTTTGCAAAGCGACGTAGATGGAAACAACTCGCCGCGGCGTTTTTCGCGGCCTCGGAAATGCAGGAGCGAGCCGCCGTTAAAAAAAAATACGTTTCAACTACGAGAGTGTCGGTAAGAGCCACCTGAATACCTGTGCACACTCGGAGCCAACGTTACTAAAACACTCAGTTGGGAAACTGCCATAGAGACTGCCCTGAAAAAGTGTCCCCGATCTGTCCTCGCGAACCGAGCTAATGGCGAACTCAACGCCGCCATTTCTCCCGCAGCGGCCACTCGAGGAACCGCACGTTACTTCGATTTTGAATATAATCGGCCAGAACAGATACAGTGGAAGAGGTTACAGGGGTGCCACCCCCGTTTCCCCAGCGGACGCGCCGCGTCTTAGTTAAAATGCATCTAGGTCGGGACGTGCTACCTGAAAGCACCGCTGACGCAGGGTCGTATAAAAACAATATTAAATATGCCGCAAAACCTTGCAAACTATAGATTTTAAAAACATCACGCGCCCTTCATTTTGTACTAATCTCCAATAAATATCATACAAAAAAAGTATTTTTCGTTTGTTTTTACGCAAAAACATGCTTTATAAAAGCTCAAGGTGACCACAGTACAGACAAATGATAAAGAGTGGCGCTGTTATCGCATTTAGCTCGGTCTCGGTGGACGCCAGCGGCCCGGGTTTCGACGGCGAGTTTCCCAACTGAGTATTCTAGTAACGTTGCTCGGAGCGGACGCGCACGTGTGATCGAAGTGCTTCGGGACCGATCTTTTACGAGTACCAGTCGTTACTGACGTGACACTCGGCAAAGAAAGGTGGAACCGGCATTGCGTAGCTCCCACGAACTGTTATAGCTCGACAGTAACGCCTCCGCGGCGACAAGCGTGTCAGAATAAAAATGGCCCACTAATAACAAAGTGTACATACCGTGTTGCGAAAGTAATCCATACGGCGTTTATTTGAGCTCCATATCACACAAAACAAGGAGATAGAATCGACGACAGCGTTGGCCACCGCTGTTTCGGAAAAGGAGATGACAAGGGGAAGAGAATGATTCCTCAATCTGAAACTGAGGTCAGCGATCGAACTATAATACGGAAGGGTCCACAAGGGTCGCGCGAGCGCGTATTCCATTCAGCAAGCCAGCCGGTCGGTCGTGGGCAGACGGTCTTGGCCAAGGACCTGTCGGAGCAACGCCGGCAACGCTGCGACGAGTCGGAGTGCCCGTTGGCAACGGACGGTCATGTTGATTTGATCGTGGAAACACGACTCCGGAGCTGTTGTCGTACGTACACATCGCGACACTGTTAGCGCGAACACGACATCGGCGCATTTTCGCATTTTACTTCTAAATGGTATTTGTGAGCACAAAATTTTATCGCTTACATTATAGAACTAAATGAGCTCTTTCCATAGCAATAATAACTTGGATGACATCCCTTGGTTGCAAAGAGAAAAACGGGAAAAACCGGCGATCGCTTGTTCGCGCTAACAGTGTCGCGCTCTGTACATTCTTGGCGTAAGATGTTTCGTGTATCCGACCTGTTCTTTAGCGTATAGCACTGCAACAATAACACGCTGCGACCGCCGCCTCCCCCCACCCCAAATAGACGAACAACCCGCAAAAAGCTCTCCGCCAAACGTCAAAAAAAAAAAAAAAGAAAGAAGAAAAGAAAAACATTTTTTGCTTGTTTTTACGTTTCCGGGAGTGACGTCACGGACGTCACTGCCCCGTATCGACCTCCAAAAAAGGCGTCCCTAAGAATATTGAAGCATGTACGCTGTGCACGGAGGCGAGTATTTTATGGTGCGCTGCGATCCTTATGTCGAGTGTTTGGAGATCGAATCGGTATTTGTCAAACGTCCGGTCGCCGAATAAAAAAATCAAACGCACCGGAGCACCCACGGCTGAGCTGGCAAGCCTGCTCTCATAGTGGAGTAAACAAAGGAACTTGCTGTCAATAAGACCGTCCTTAGGGAAGCCCAGAAGTTGATGAATGACAAAGAAGTTCCATCTCGACAGCGGCTTTCCGGGAGTGAGCGACTTCCGCGTAGCAAAGCTTTCGAACTTGTCGTCTGCTAAGCCCAACTCAACGAAACCGCCACCGACTCCGCGGTCACTCTAGTTGATTCTCGCCTCATTGAGCTGCACTACAGCGGAGTCACTCTCGACCACAAAATATTTATTTGTAAGAACTGCGGGGGCTGTGAGTTTTATTGTTTGTACGCAAGCTATTTGACGAGCTTATCGAAAAGCATCCAAAACGTTTCAGTGCCGACAACAGCTTAGAAACAGGCGAAAACGTCACTTTTTCTCGTTCTTCCCATGGAGTCCCATGTATTGGCTGGTGTCAATCAATGGCCGCCGGTGGCGACACTCGGCCCCAGCCACTGATCTCAATTAGGGGTGTCGCGAACCGGCCGAGGTTCGAGTTCGACCAGGTTCGACTTTTTCGAACTTCTAGTGGAAATTTCGACGAACCTTGTATTGAGGTTCGACTCGTGTGCGCATGCGCGACAGGCTGGCCAGTTGGCTTCGGATTGGATGGTAATGGCTAAGGGATGAATTAAGAGCAGCACTGATTGGTTATTTAAGTTAATACAATAGAAGAAAATTAAGCTATTAACTTCTTCAGTGATTAAAATTAATTTCTTTCAATTGCAGCTGTTCATAAAACTAAAATAACCCTTTGCATAAAAAAAAAATTCTCCAAACCTAGACATGCTTGTATCAAGGTCTGGCCACACTGTCCACAAAGTCGAACCGGTCGAATCTGGTGAAAAGGTCGAAGATTCGTCGAACCGGTTCGACGCAGTCGAACCTCGAAAGTTCGACCTAAAAATCTGGTTCGACAAAAGTTCGCGACACCCCTAATCTCAATGACAATTGCTGGATCGCGTTTGACCAGCTCTGCCTATGGACCGGAATGCGGCCACGGTCGGCCATCTTTAGGTAGAGTTATATTATCTCTAGCCATCATAGTAATATGGCGGACAGCGCAATGGCGGCAGGCTGTCGTAAAATGCCGTAGATCTAGTACACTGTACCGTGGGTGATATTTCGTGCTTGATTGAAGTTGTTCGACGAAGCTGATTCTTGAAACCCGGCGTGAACGGTAGCCTCGTCTTTGAGGACCCGGCGAAAGTTCTACGAAAGCGCAGCACCGGGGGAAAGCAGCGCAGCTCGCATCGAAAGCAGACTACGTACCGGCGTCTGCTATCGATGCTTCTTTCTATGCGACTTTCGATGCGTGCTGTGCTGCTTTTCCCCGGTGCTGCGCGATTTCGTGAAACTTTCACCGGGTCCTCAAAGACCGGGCTACCGTTCACGCCGGGTTTTAAAAACATGTTTCGTCAAAGAATTTCAATCAATCACGGAATATCACCCACGCTATTTTGATGGCAGCCTGCCACCACAACTGCCAAAACGCCGTCTGCCATGGATGGATGATGGTGGCTGCCAAGTGGCTTCAGCAGCTGTATCTTGGCTAGAGCAACGTTACTAGATTACCTCAGTTGTGGAACTCCCGCGGAGGGGGGTACCCCCCCTCACTCACCTCAATCCGCCTAGAGTCGTTCGAAGCGCCATCTATATTTTCGTTTCATAACTGTGCATTCTAAAGAGCACAGCTGAAGCAGCTGAAGCGCCAAATGGCGATCACAACGCCTCCATTTCTCCCGCAGCGGTCACTCGAGGAACTGCACGTGACATCTATTTTTGGCTTCAATCGGGTTACAGGGGTTCCACCCCCGCCGCCCTTGCGGACGCGCCGCGGAATACCCCCACAGTTAATATGCGCCTAGGTCGGAACGCGCTACCTGAAATCCCCGCTGAGGCATGGTTGTATAAAAACAATATTAATTCTGCTGCAAAACCTTGAAAACTAAAAATTTTAGAAAACATCACCCGCCCCCATTTTGTACTAATCTCCAATAAAAGTTACTACAAAAAGAGTTTTTTTCGCTGGTTTTTACGTTTCTAGTGACGTTGAAACGAACGTATCCTGATTCAGTTACCAAAGCAGCCGTCCGGCGGCGCGTCGAGCGAATCTGGGCGAGTCGTGGTGAGTGAGGGGGGGTACTGTTTGTGCATGCAGCGTCTATGAACAGTTCCGTAACTGAGTTAATCTAATAACGTTGGCTAGAGGTGATATAACTCTACCTAAAGATGGCCGCCAGTGACCGCATTCGCGGAGCGGGCAAACGCGATCCAGCAACTGTCATTGAGATCAGTGGCCCCAGCTGCCGAGGCCGCGGTCCGCGATCCAGCCTACTACAATAAAGATCAGTGACTTCGATACTCCTGTGAGGATGCGGCTTGCTTCTCGCCCAATGAAGTAACAAGAAGCGGACGTTTGGAAACAAAATACGTTTAAGGCTCAAGGCGACCAAATTTAAGTTGTAGTTCACTGGTACTAGACGGGATTATTGAAATTGAGCTCAAAGATGCACCCGTGGGTAAGGTGACTAAGCCACGTCTTACTACGTTTGCATACGCACGCACAATATCCGGTGTTTCGGGAACCAAGGAAAGTGCCCCAGTCTTCGTTTTGTATCGCTCGAGAATGAGTGTATTGTACATTTGTGAAAACTCAGATAATCGAAAACGCAAGCGGCGCATTCGGTCACGGCGTGATAGCATGAAATCAAAAGCTGCTCAATCGAAACCGAAACTGAGTGGCCAACTAGTTCCCAGAGTGCACTGCGTGGTATTTCGCCGCGATGGGGCGCGTCGGTTTTGGAAGAAGTCTATTCCAAGCAAACAAATACAGGGAAACAGGCGATGGCTTGTTCACTTTAACAGTGTAGCGCTTTGTACAATATATTTTTCGTTGTGCCTGTGCTCTATTCTTTATATATGTTTGGTTATGTCTACAGTATTTTAGAGCCAAATGGTAAATCATTTTTGTTTTAATTTTTGGGCTGATTGAAAAAATTACTAGACATGTGTTTTTTATTTATACTCATTGATCTTTGTGTTGCATTCTAAAAAAATCCCGTACTTCTTCTTTCCCGCAGAAGAAAACTCGGAGAGCCAATCACGGCAACCTACGGAGGCAGCTCAGCGAATGACGATGCCAAAACATATGTTTAGACCCAAAAACGCAGTCTGAGTTGTGACATTAGGCAATGCAAAACGCCACCCTTGCATTGCTTAATGTCACAACTCAGACTGCGTTTTTGCGTCTAAACATATGTTTTGGCATCGTCATTCGCTGGGCTGCCTCCGTAAGTTGCGGTGATTGGCTCTCCGAGTGTTGTGCGGGGAAGTAGACGCACGAGTTTTTTTTAGAGCGATAGTTTTAACTATATACCGCTTGTTCACGAATGACCTTGCGCTTTTAGCCTTTGAAAGCGCTCTGACTTATGGTGAAACGAACAATAGGGTCGCCTACAACCTAAATAAAAAAATTGGACACTTCAAACTGCTTACCAGGGTATTGAACCGAACCCGAACCGTAAACCGAAAACCGGAAAAAACCGTTATTTTCGCTCGAACCGGAGTTGAACCGGAACAAAATAATTTTTTTTTTGCTCCGGAGCAGAACCGATATGTTTCCAATGCGGTTTTCGGTTCGTACGCGAAGTCAGGTCGCGTGAAAAGTGCGTGGCGAAAAACACAGTAACCTAAAAAATAAACCGAAAATGTAAAAAAAAAAAAAAAAAAACTTATTTTCGCGCAAACCGGAGAAAGCCGTGCGCTTGTTAAGAAACTACGTGTCCAATGTGTTATGTCTCTGATCAGGAAGCTAGGATTGAAGAAACCAGTGCTTTATTCTCCAACGCGGTGGATGTCCACGCTGCATATGCTCACCTGGCTACTTGAACTAAGAGGCTTCGCTGGAGGGTTGCTCTCAATAGAAGAAAGCTCCAGGTCGACTGAAGACGTTTGGGCGGAAGTCGAAACGCTCGCAGTATCGCTTCGCCCGGCAAGAATGGCGACGACGCCATTGCAGAAGGAACAGCTCACTCTAGGAGATTTCTACGGCGCATGGCTGAGATACTCTATAGACACTTCCAAGATATCGTCGCCGTTAGCAAAGGCCTTGGTCCAGTCAATGAAAAAGAGGGAGCGACAACTTATTGACACGGATGTCTTTTGTGCAGTAGTGTACATGGATCCCCGCTACCGCCTTCTTCTCCCCCCTGACCAAAAGCACCGGGCCACGTTGCATTTGACAAAGACTTGGAGGCGGATCACAGCTCTGCAATGCGAGCAAGAATCTACCTTGTCTTCTGAAACTGCGGCGGCTCCAGAAGATCCGGAAGACGCCCTGGAAGCGCTCCTCAAGGAAAGAACGGTTGAGGTTGGAGTGCACGTTCGAGGTACCAGTAGCCCACTTTCTATAGCATGCCTCCTGGAAATGCTAGACAAGGAGCCGCGGCTTTCAAGGGACGCTAACGTGTTGCAGCTTTGGGAAGAGAGACGGGAGCGCCATCCAGAACTCTGCGCATTGGCGCAAGTAGCCCTGGGAGTGTCTGGGACCCAGGTCAGCGTGGAGCGAGCCGTTTCTGCACCTAAGTTCATTTTATCGTCTCAGAGGTGCCGTCTTTCCCCGGATATGTTTGACCACGTCCTGCTTCTTCGGTCAGCTGCCTGACATTGAACTGCGCTTTCACCTACGTCCCGAGGTGCCCGAGCACTAGCTCGTTCGTTCGACACAGTAATGTGAGACTTTGCTTTATATATGTAACACTTTTATAAAATTTTCATAGTTTATCTTTTCCTCCCGTCAATGGGCTTTGTAGCATATGTGTACGAACCGGTTCGAACCGGTTCGAACCTTTATTTTTTCACTCCGGAGTTGAACCGGAGCTGAACCGTTTTCCCTGAACCGGAACGAAAACCGGAACGAAAAACATTTCGGTTCGACACCCTGCTGCTTACGTGTAGAAATGCGAAAGCATTCGTACACGCAGCGCATTCCTACAAGCAGCGAGCCCCGCTGTTCTCCGCAGAGGCCAGCGGCCGGGCGCGCGCCACCCTCTCCCTTTTACCAGCGTGCGGGCCGCAGCGCCAGGAAGAGGTCTTCTCTGTGGGGTGCCGTTCCTTAGAACTATGGCGTGTCGCAGCCATTTTAACTGCCGTTTCGCTGAGGGAGGGGAAATAAGGAGCCGTTTTTTGAGGTTACAAACTTCCGGCTGAGCTCCATGGGACGGTTAATGCTTTCCCATTACGACCTCAGGGTTTGGCTTATTTTGTTCCCGCTTCGCGATATGTCATTCGGCGTTTTTTTTTTTTTTTTTTTTTTTGGCAAATTACGCAATCGTATGGGCTGCGGAGTGACCATAACCCGCTCGGGACTCGTTGCACCACGCGTCTCCTAAGCTTTCGCTGACTCAGGCACGAATGTCAAGTCTGCGGTGGGACACTGAGCATGACGTGGACACGCGAAACATTTTACCCAGTGTCACATAGCAGACTTAATATTTGGGTCTACGCATATTTTCCGCATCCACATTCGCCGCCGGAACATCAGAGAACGCTGCCGTTCTGACGTCATATATTCGAGCCTATTACGCTCGCCCACTTCTTCCGCACTCCAAGCATCCATAGCTCGTTTGCGCGTTGTAACTTCCTTTTCCTCGATGTAATCACTGTCTATCCCGATCAAGAGAATATCCGCGACGATCATTACCGATACTGCATCGCGGGCAAGTATATATGAACCTGCCGGTCTTTCTAAGAGCGTATGCTTGTCGCGACTGCATGAGGATATTTGTACTGTTTCAATAATCGTCGTTTCGTCTGCTGTTCGTCTCTGTCTGTCTCGCCCGCGAATCACGCTCTGAGCGCAAGCGATATCTCTTCTCTTCTGCGACACGTCGTACGCCGCGCCTGCACCTGCAGCTCATTAACAGGTGCCTGGGCGACATGCATTGCCGGTGCCATTTTCAGCTCTCTCGCGTGTGTCAGGTGACTGACTCATTTTTTCGAAGCGACGAACGCGCGCGTGTTGTGTTATGGAGATTCCACCATAGGCTGTGAGTTCGCCGAACATTAAAATCGTCTATAGACCTTTCCCGTAACCGCCTTCTGACAGCTGCCACCTTTGTCTGCTAGGCTATAAAACGCGTTCTGAAAGTGCGCTGTAGTTATTGGGGAGTTTTAGAATAGCGCACGCTGAAGCTTTACGAACGCAGAGAATAGCGTCGTTGTCACTGCGCATGCGCCGAACGCTAACCACGTTTTGCGCTTTGCGTCCGCTATATTAGCGTACGCTATTTTTCGGAAATTGCGTGCGTACGCAAAGAGTCTTTGCGCTCCTCCAAGGAGGATTCGTGGTGAGAACTTGACTACAGCCAAGACGAGCACAGTTAAAAAATGGCGGCTCCCAGGACCATGTCTGCGGCCGCTTTGGCGGCAGCGTGAGTGCGACGGCGGCGGCATCCTCGCGTCTGCGATTTTCAATACGGGACGACATTGCACTCGGTTTGGCGATGATCACCAGCGAGGGTACGATGCGCGAAGGTCAGTACACGAGACCTCTCTTGCCGTGGCGACGCTAGCGGACACAACCGGTCGACTGCTCGCCTCGCATTCTCACGTTTAAACAAATATAAAATATTACTGTGGACCAAAAACCTTGTTTTTTTTTCTCAAGTTACAACATTTCGGTGTGAAATAAATATTTTGACTATCTTGGTGGCGTTGCAAGCGCGAAATGCTTGGGCTTTTGCGTCGCAGCAGAGAAACGCTATTCTAAAACTCTCTTGCGTTGCGTGGCGCTAACGCAGGCGCTAAATTTAGCGCTAGTATGCGCTAAATTTGCGTAAGTTGTTCTAAAACTCTTTATTGTGTGTAGAATATCAGACGCCGCGCATGCGCAACATCCCAATGACTTAGCATTTTTTAGCCTTCGTGATAAGCGCTGGAAAAGTGTTGGCTCTTACAACGTAAATTGTGATGTTACATGCTCTAAAAAAATAGTGAGTTTTAGTTTTGCATTTATACGAGCGAACGCAAGCCCTGTGCATTTGCGTTAGCGCTGTGTGTTACGCACTGCGCGTGCGCGAAGCACAAACCGCGGCCTTAGATTGGCACATGGCGACTTAGCTAATGCGCAGCGTGGAACACGCAACGCTAGCGCAAACGCATAGCGCTTGCGTTTGCTAGTATACGCAATACTAAAACTCACTAATGTCCATGCTTCCACGTTCTAGCAGAAAACGCGTTGAGTCAATCACTGCGATGTACAGATATAACAGGTGATTTTTTTTTTTTTAATTCGAACAGATTTATTACAAAAAATCCGTAAAAGATGCAGTTATGCGGTTTGTGCAGGTGAGTTATACGGCCAGGGGGACGTTATGTGGTTGGCTAATCTTTGCGATAAGTTGGCTAATTAACTAGAATTCGTTAATTAACTTTTTACTTAGTAAAAATAAACACATATTTCCAATTAGAAACTTAGAAAGCGTCATCGAAAACCATTAAATCAACTCTTTTTAGATCGACTTGAAGCTCGTGGGAAACTCGGGAGCGCGCCAAAGTTACCACTCGTGAAGCAGGCGCGAAGCCAGCAGTGGTGGAACGCGGATGACTAGATTGGTAACTTTGGCGGTGCGCCCCCGAGTTTCCCACGAGCTTCAAGTCGTTCTAAAAAGAGGTGATTTAGTGGTTTCCGATGACGCTCTCTAAGTTTCTAATTCAAACCGTATGTTTATTTTCACTAATTAAAACGTTAATTAACTAATTTTAATTAATTATCCGACTTATCGCAAAGATTAGCCACCCACATAATGTCTCCCTGGCCATATAACTCACCTGCACAAACAGCATAACTGCATCTTTTACGAATTTGTTTTGTAATAAATTTGTTCGAATTAAAAAAAAAATATCCGTTATAGCTTGGCGAATGACAAAGCCAGAAAATAGCGTTTCGACGAAAAATGCGTTTTGAGCCTTGAGACAGAGTATGAAGTTAGCACGTAAAAGGGTGAGCTCAGTTGCACGGTGCGGTTATTTTAGGGGCGAAGCTCCTTAAGATGTATTCACACGAAGGACTTTGTCCGCGGACAAGTTCCTACGAAAGACGTGACGTCACCTCTTCTGGGGTATGAAATCGGCCATGTTTCTGGCGAAAACAGCAGGCAAAACCAAGGGACATGTCCACTAAAGTCACTGGATCCTGGGAAAGTAGCGCCATTGCCTTCCCTACCTGCTAGCCGGACATAAACGGATACTAACATTCAGACGACCCAAACCTCGCAAGGCGATTGGCTAATCGGTCTACGTTGCCATAGAAATCGCCATTTTGGTCTATTTAAATCTTCGAAGCTTCCAGAGGGTCGTTCTAAACCAGTCGCGCCACGATCACCATGGAGCATCATCGTACTGGAAGCGTTCCTCGCCAATATAAGAGTCTTTGGCACTCTGTATGCAATCAACTTATATATCATGACCATCTACATGGATCTCTTACAATTATATTGTTCTTCTTGCGTATTTCAATACAGTAAACTTATTTTTCAGTGCCTCCAAGCACCGACAGAGCATCTGGTGGTGGTACGAAGGTGTACGCTTGTTTCGCCGGTGTGTGGTTAGCACAATCTCGGTATAAAAAAAAACGACTCCATAAAGCTACCCGTCACCAGCGAATCTAGATCGGCTCACCAAGAACGGAGGGGTCAAGAAGAAATTGCTCATTTCACGGACCAAGATGGCGACCACACGGGGAGCTTGGCGTTACTTTCCCAGGATCCAGTGACTTTAATGTCCACGGACCTGAAGAACATGTCCTCGGACCTGATGTGTCTTGCGTATCACGTGGCCGAACGTCACAGAATGTGTCCGCGGACCTGCCGGACCACGATTATAGGGGTTTTGAACGCGATCCAATTCTGCCTTTTTTCGAGTCCGCTGTGGCCCGCGGACAAGGCCGAGAACCGATTGCGTGAAAGTGCTCGTGGTACACTTAATTGCACGAGCGGTTTTCTCTTTTTTTATATGCCTCTCACGGTTCTCGTACACGGACGGGCTTTTGCTCGTTTTCCAGTACGATTAGTACGCACGAGCTACAGCTGTGGAAGATGCTCGAGGTTTCTTGCGCATAGTGAAAAGAGGAGCCGAAAAGAAAAAGAAAGAAAACGACTGGAAATTAAACTTGAGGAAGAAAACGAGAAGGGACGGACAAACACAAACTTCCAACTGTTGCCAGTTGGAAGTATGTGTTTGTCCGTCCCTTCTCGTTTTCTTCCTCAAGTTTAATTATCCCTACCAACCCGCTCGTTCTGTCCCGACTGGAAATTGTTTTCGATTCCAACATGGAGGCCAACAAGGCTTCACGAGTTGTTGTGGCTTGTGCCCTCATGATGGCGGATGAGGAAGTCGCGGAAGCACCTAATATACCGACGCAAAGAAGCCATGGATTAAAGCATGGATGTCCAGGAAGAAACTCGGTATACAAAATCTACTCTATCAAGAACTTCTGGAGAGCGACCCCGTGGAGCACCGCCGCTTACTGCGTGTTAACTCCGACCAGTTTGCTGACATTCTCTCGTCAATGGACCTCTTGGCGAATATGTGCTGCCACCTAGACACGCGAATCAGTTCGAGACTAGGTGACTGGAAAACAACGCTCGCCCAAGGCCTCTCCCACCCGTTCCACACCCAAAACGTCAGCTACACCCTGTTCACCCATTGAGGCGATGTGACCTAGATACGGCTACCCCAAGCTCACCTTTGTCCCCATCGTGCGTAATCTTCTGCCCCGAGAAATGCAAGATGGCGGATTGTTTGGAACTAGATACTCTCGAACCCAGGCGCATGAAATACTCCGCGCATGCGCACCGTGTCTTTCTACAAAAGGTCCATTGCATCATGCATCCAAAAACTCGACACTGAAATGCGTCCAGCCATCCCAGCCAAAGACAAACTTCAACTGACGCTGCGGTTTCTTGCCTCAGGTGTGTGGTTATTCTTCTTACTTTTCTCCTTGTTTCCGCATATTTGAGCCCTACGCTCGACTTAGTCGTGTTTCTTGTTTTCTTGCGAATTTTCAGGGGAAAGTCAACATTCCTTAAGCAGGCAGTTCCGCATTAGCCACAGCGCCGTCAACGGGTTCCTAGTTGAAACTTGCGACGCCATTTACTAGATGCTGGGACCAAAATGTCTGGTGTCCCCGCGGACAAAAGACGAGTGACTGGCAGTAATGAAGAACTTTTACGAAAGAAGCAATTTCCGCAATGTATTGGAGCGCTGGACGGAAAACATGTCACAATTGTGAAACCTCCAAACTCTGGATCTGTGTATTTTAATTACAAGAAGACCTTCAGTATCGTGCTTTTTGCTCTTGTGGATGCAGACAGCAGGTTTTTGTACATCGATGTCGGCGCACCCGGGTCTGATGGAGATGGAGGCATTTGGAGGACGACACCACTGCGGAACGCCATCGAGAACTGAACAGCACGGCTGCCGATCTCTGGACCTGGACCGGTCGGCGTCCCACCCGTCATCGTGGGAGACGACGCCTTCCCCTTGTCTATAAACTTAATGAAGCCGTACACTGGTACAAATTTGAATAAAGAAAAGGTTATATTTAACTACAGGTGTGTTGCCTACATCGCGTCATTTTTAAACATCGTTTTCCTTATAGTTTTATTTTTTTTCTTTTCAGATTAAGCCGAGCCAGACGGGTAGCAGAAAATGCGTTTGGCATACTGGCAAACCGTTTTAGGTTTTTGCACACGACTATCGATGCCGAACCAGGAAGGGTCACCTCATTCGTCAAGGCAGCGTGTGTGCTGCACAACTATTTGCGAGCTGCACCTGCGTTTTTTAAAGCGTCGAGGGAGGACCACCAGCGAAAAAAGACAATGTACTTCGGGCTACGAAGTTCCAAAGGGCGCTCCGGGGCAAGAGCTCTTGATGTGCGTGAGCGCCTACGGAGATACTTTAATGACGAAAGCGCCGTCGCGTGGCAGAGGGAACAGGCGGGCCTTAATCTGCGGATAAATAACTAAATTTAACCTTATCTGCATGTGCAGACAAGTGCAAAAGCAAAGAACGGGGAGTGTACATATAGATACCATTTCATGGTCTGTATATTGCTACTTTCTTTACTTAACAATCGTTCATGCATGTGTTGGCACTTTGACCACCAAACCGTTTTGTGTTATACTCTAATTGTTCAACTTTATGTAAATATACTTCCAAGAATCTTCAATGTTTCCTCATTTTTTATTTCGTCACGCTATAATATTGGTCACAATCTAATACACTGGCCCACTCCAACAAAAATAGCCGTTAGTTCCGAATGTAATTAGTACGAAAGGCAAAGAATACAAACACTTGTTTGTTTCCAAGTATCCTTTTCACTTACGAATGCGAAATTCCAATTTTGGTTTATCATTTTTTATTTTGAATAGGGTTCGTTGAATTAAATTTATTCTTACCGTCGGACTAGGTAACGCTTGACTAGTTCCAATACCTCAATCTGAAACCGAATAAAATTGGTTCCATTCAGTTTTCTCGTGTGACCCGCCACTACTCTTCCGAAATCGTCAGCGTCATCCCCCATTTGTTTAGTTGCGAAACTTTCGGCAATTTTAGTGAAAGCAACCGTGCGCTTTTTCCACCCAGAACTGAAGCAGTTATCTGCTTTCTTTTTTCCGTCATCGCATTTTGGGCGCTTTACAGGAGTGCCAGACACTTCCACACTGGGACTCGTTGTTCCGCGCGGTGTGTGTGTGGAAGGCGTGCCAAGGACGGGTTCCCTCATCTCGGTTGTAACAGACGCCGATTCTGTCTCACTGTCCATCTGGAAAGGCAGGAGAAATACGAATGAGTTACGGTAGAGGAACTATATGTAAAGCACCGCTTGCACGGCAGAATATCGCAAGTGTCGGCCATTTACTGTTCAGAGTATTGAAGGAGAGAGAGAGAGAGAGAGACTGAGTTTTAGTAGTGAAGGGAGGAGGGCGATTGGTTGCGTGACCAAAAGTAGATGTCACCACCGTAGTATTGCGGGAGAAGCGAGAGTTGTTTTTT
Source organism: Ixodes persulcatus (assembly GCA_013358835.2). Taxonomy (NCBI): domain Eukaryota; kingdom Metazoa; phylum Arthropoda; class Arachnida; order Ixodida; family Ixodidae; genus Ixodes; species Ixodes persulcatus. The sequence goes on from JABSTQ010010989.1 coordinate 1,005,768, forward strand.
GAAGAGACGCGGCAGGTCGGACCCATGAAGGCTCACCGGAGGTTGGCCGTTTGATTTGCAAAATTTAAGAAAAAAAAGAGGTTTACTCAATGGAGGACCCTGTACACTCCATTTAAGGTCAAAACTGTTTAATGGCCCTGAAACTTGTATGAAACTGCATTTCGGCCAGGACACAACGCGTGGGCCGCCGGTAGTCAAACCCTAGGATAGTGTCTCGCAGCTTCATCCAGCGACTACCAGCACTTCAAGAGACCTTGATTAACACGAGTGAACGAAACAAAATGCTGAAACGTGTAGAGCAAAGCCAGAGCTCGGACGTCACGCAAGCCAATGAGATTCAGTGACCTTCAACGAACGCTCGCCAACGTTTCCTTCAATAGGTCTGAAGAATCAAGTTAAACAAATCGGTGAACCCGCCAAACGTTACTCACACCATTGGGATCCTCATGTTGGTACGACACGTTACACCCCCGGGGAAGGACAGGTTTGCTGTGATCCAAGAACAGGAGACTGCGGTAGAACCTCCATCTACCGTTGTACGTGTACTCCGCAGCTTGGCCGCTCTTCGTCTTCATGGTCCTTTCCTTCTCCCGTCTGAAGACGCGTCGCTTATTTTGAAAAAAAGAAAGCTCCTCACTCCCTCTGAAATATCAGGCAACAGTAAGCGATCAAATACAACTCGGAGTCGACACTAACTAGTCTTCCTTCAATGAACCTACCTTCCGTGTAAGGCCCATACTGGGAGTATAGCGCCGTTCCATTTTATTGGCAATTTGTTTCCAGAGCTCCGATGTTTTGCCGTTGTTGCGGTTCTGGTCGTTTTGAAGGCACCAAAGCTGTGGAAACTCCTCTACGAGTGCAATTAAACACAGCGTCGCTTCATCGCTGAGGGCCTTCATCGTTGTCGTCTTCAATGCCAGGTTCATCAGACGCTGGCGGGTTTGGAATCGACCGTCACGTGGCGTTCCGTGGCCGTTCTCTTGTAGCTTAAAACGCAGCGAAGCACAACCAAGGATATCGGCGCGAGGTGAGAGCGTTGGGAAATACCAATAATGAACAGTATAGCTCGTGCAGCGAAGGCAGCGAGAAAGGTACGAGCTCGGACTCGCAGTTCTGGCCTTGGTTCACGGCAACCATGGGGTAATAATTCGCATGTGCTCGGACTTGCACAAGTCCGCGGACTTGTCCGTTGTGACGTCGAAGCCACGTGATGCGCATATTTCACAGGTCCACGGACATCGTTCCCGGAATTTGTCCGCCGTGTGAATACACCTTCAGGGGCTGGCCATGTCTGTCCGCCGTCCGTTGTCCGCCGTAGGCCGGCGTCGGGTGCTCGTGCTTCTGCTCGTGAGATCACGTGCTCACGAGCACGTGAGCACATGCTCACGAGCACGTGAGCACATGCTCACGTGCTCGTGTAGGGCAAAAAAGAAATTGGAAAAAAAAAGATGAAAAAAATTATGAAAAACGAAAAAGAAGAAAAAGAAAACCACACATTCTCCTACTGACATAAATGAAAAGGCTCAAAGAAAAAGAAGAAAAAAAAAAGAGTAGGGGGTTCTGAGATGCCATCCCATCTGTCTGCTTAAAAAAAAGAAAAAGAAGAAAACCACACATTCTCCTACTGAGATGAATGAAAAGGCTCGGCATGCTGCGGCTCGGCGTCTACGCAGACAAGCACCACCAGAGCTTCGCTCCAAGCAACATCATTCACCACGTGGAGATGCGGTCAATTTTTTTATTTTATTTTTTGTTTAGATAGAATCTAGGGGCGTGCAAACATTTTCAGATCGAGTAGCGTTCGTCATTCATACCTTTGTACTGATAGGGAAACACATACTGGCTCTCTTCGCAGTGTGTAAACTAGGAGTGAGGCCGGACCGTTCGATTCGAAGCAGTGTCCACCATTCACACACCCTGCAGACACCCAGAGAAGGAGAACAACAGCGCGTCTCTTTCGAACTCGTTTGCCTCCAGCTAGCGCTCTGCGACTTCCGCGTTACTTCGACGACTGCGCGTGCATACTCGTGGATTACGACATGTCGAAGCCCTATGCAAGATAGGAAGCTCGCGTTGGCCGTGGGACAACTGAAATGCGTCCCAGCCGCTCTCATCGTCTCAATAAATATATGGAAAGCGCTTTTTCGGTCGTGTACTTCATAAACACACACACACACACACGCGCGCACACGCACACGCACACACACGCACACGCGCGCACACACACACACACACACTAGTTGTTGTTTTTTTTTTTGTTGTGGTTTTTTCGGTGAAGGTAGAAGTACTCAAGTTTCAAAACTCCACTTACAGCCTTTGCTCCAGAAGGAAATGGTGGAAGTTTTGGATCTCCGTTTATATGTTATGCACAGTCTTTGTTTATTTTCCTTCCAGGTATCAGCGCGAGTAGGGAAAACAATCAATCAATATATGTTGACAGCCCGCAACAAACTTAAAACGAATGCATTAAAAAAAAACTAGGACGACATGCAACATTTTTTTCGTCCGTCACCGCAAATGCTGTTTTCAAATTGGCGTTCAGAAGAGCTGTAATTAGTATAAGTAAAATGAGGGGTGACTTAAATGCGCTTTGAATGTGACTTCGTCGGTAAATTAAAGCGCCAACTAAAACTGACAAAAAAAAAACTGAAGTTGCACATGATCCAGTCGCTCAAAAGGTTTAAGAGTACCAACGCATACGGAGGCTTAATTCACTTTCTACTTTGTGTGGAAGTGATGAACATACTGCCTTTGCACAAGTTTCGCTTGAATTCATCAATCGTCATTGAGGGATATCTTATTTGTGGAGCTCGGCACGAATTAGCAAGAAATCACGTAGTGTTACACAGTCCATATTTAGTTGCGTTGGATATACTAGATGTTCGCTATTCCACAAATAAAATAACTCCGCCCCTTGGAGGCTAACGTGCTTACGGCTAATTCACGGGCTATTTCAATAAAGCCTTTTTTTTTCTCGTTGTTTTTTCTGCTTCTATATTCCGTTTCATTCTACGATAGACTAAAGCCCAATGCTACAGGCCTCCGGGTTCAATCACGAGCCTATTAGAAACCACGTGGTATACTTGCTCCGGCGTGCGTATCAGTGCACCAAGACGCGTCATGCGGAGGTGATTTTTTCGTGTGCTTATCGACTACTCAAGGGAGCCTTCTTAAATACCGTTTGGAAGTGATGTGGCGAAGAAAACCCTGGATCAGGACCAGTGGCCTTTATGAAATGAAGATGAGTCGGATCGAGCGTTCGACATGGGATCGTATGTACGCACCACGTGCGAAAGGGAGATGCGGGTCAGGGTACGTGCACAAAACTTAGATTAGATTGATATGGCTAAGGCAAAGCGTCTTTATGTCAGTGCTGCCTGCGCGCTCTCCAACTTCTCGAAACAGTTGACATGTTTACGAAATATGGCATGAATGTTTATGAAACTAAATACCGTGTACCTTTACCTCACCTATATAAGATAGCGCGCTTTCACAACAGGGAACCATATACGTAAGATTTTCGCTCTTCGTACTCTGCGTATTCTAATTTCTCTCGCGAACTCTTTTGCAATGCGGATGCAATCTTTTCTGAGGTAGTGCTCCTCCCGCCAGCCTTCTGATTTAAAATACATGTAAAACGTAATTGCGAAACCTTCAGTGTCCACACAACAGAAAAACTGTGTAAATTGTTTTCTATGCCCACTGCCCTTTTGTGGGAAAGACGACAAAAGGGAGTCTACAGGGCGCTCTTTATTTCCCGAGCTTAAACCGTGGGGTGAGGCTTACAAATTTTAATTTAATATTCGATCCGCCAGCAGCGTTACCGGGATCCCAGCAGAACGCCCATCAAGTTCAGCGTGTGGTAGCCATTATTCAGACCCCGTAGCTGCCACCTTTCACACTCAATATAATCCATTCGCTTAATGATGTCTGGCAGCTCTGCGCAAATTTACGCACTTCTTTTATTTTTTCCCCCAAGTGAAACACACGCCTGCTCCTGGAGTGATCGTGTCCGCTTTGTAGGCACAGACAAACTCCCGGTCGGGGATCGACGACTAACAGATTAGTTTCAAGATAATTGACAGGGCCGCTGGAAAGTAGTAGAAAAAAAATATTTAACACAGTACAACTGGGTGCGTGATACCAGTTTTTGATTGCCAAACAAAACGGTGCTACGGTCTTCATTTATTTTCCCTCGTATTTTCTTAAGAAAAGCCTAGCACTTTAGATATATTTAGCTTGTAAACTTATAATATGAAGCAGGAAAAATTTTTATTCCTGTATATTGATCCGTAAGTTCTGTGCTATTTTGGTAATTGAGACTCTTCCAAATAAGGTAAGGGTATCAAAAAAAGACAACTTTTTGTTGTTTTCCTTTTGCTATTCGTGTTATATACCGTTGTGTCGCATGTAAAAAAAAAGCTTAATATTTTGTGTGAAAAAGTATATCCCTTAGAAAGTACGCGAAAACATAAAATGGGAATGTGTTCCTTGTATGCAAGTGAAATGTACGCATGAATGACATAATTCTTTAGGTGTGTTTGAGATGTCCAGTTTGTCAGTCTTCTTGTTCTTAATTTTCTCCGGCATTGAGTTTACACCATGAAACAACTTAGAGTTCTCCGGTTTTATTCATTTACTCGCTTTTGTCATCGGAATCTTCATTTCATGCATCAGTGCGGAAATAATCCTGCTCCGTGACGGTTCCTCTTAACGCCGAGACGTTTCGGTGGCACCCTCTAATGGTTTCCTTTCGTGACATCGTGAAGAGGATTTGCTTCGCCGTGAACCGTCGATTAAGCAAGCATAATCATAATAGAGGAAGCTATGGTTTGGTCGATCGCGATCATCGACCACAGCGAGGCTCTCAGTCGCACACATCGCTAATGGTCACTCGAAGCTTCACAAACGTGGGGCGTGGCGGGATCATCTCAATATCGCTCCTCAGCCAATGAGGTTGCGAATAATAGACGATAAGAACACCAAAGGACCAATCACGAAGCGCAAATCGTGAGCACAATATACCATGTCCCGCGTTTCTTCAAAACTGTTGGTGGCTATACGGAGCGTAAGTTCGTCTGCCTCTCGCACAGGGGGTTCCGGTGATATCAGAACACCGAGCTCTGATTGGCTCGATTGGAAGGCTAGGGGGTAGACCTCAGGGCAGCTAGCGTTGAGGACTACCCGCTATTCTTCCAATTAGAGCCAGCAGAACTCGGCGTTTTGAGGTCACCACAACTCCTCGCAAGAAGCAGCTCAAACTTGCGCTCCTAATAGAAGCTCGGTGGCATAGATGACATGCACATTTCCAAACAAAAGCGACAAAAATGCGGGCCTTTTTTGTTTTGCAAGAACGACTTGATTTAAATTCAACTTCCGCAGTAAATAAATTTTAACAAAATCAAAACATGCAAACAATTTCAACACTCGATCTATCTATCTATCCACTATCCACTAGGTCTATCCACTAATCATTCCAGCCAGAGCTCGATGTTCTGACTTCCCCGCTCATTCTCGTCTCCACCTCTCCCTCAGCTTCTGTCCGGATATTACCCTCCTGGAGGATACTGCACATACCGAATAACGTACAGTCCTCGAATGTATACGCAAAGCCTAACATGCATGTGGTCTATCGCATGGTAACCGAATGAGATGGGATATTTCCGCATAAAAGTATCTCAACTTAAAGAAAAGAAGAACAAAAAAACGCTGTGCAATACATCTTGTTCGGTACACCTTACCCCAGCCTGTATTCGAACAATGTGCGATGTAAGTACACCAGACACCGGGAGACTGACCTTGTTTCTTCCAAACCGAATTCTTCTTTTCCAGACCAAAATGTGTCGCAACAAAGAAGTATTCGCACATGGTCAATACGTTTCCCTGGCTTCGATAAAACTACGCCTGGACGACTTTCTCTTTGGCCCGCCCTTCCTCTCCCTTCTTCGGCGACGCCGTTAGGAGGTAAACTCGGGTCTACAGCGTTCGTTGCCGCGATTTAAGCGATGATGCGTGCCGAAGGAAGCCCTCACCGACGTTACCGGCGTGAATCTAATTTGTTTGCACACCGTCTGCAAAATAAGGAGGCCAATTACGAGATGCGGCTGGGCGCTTATCTTTTTCGTTTTGCCGCCGCTGCCGTACGCTACAACGACGGCGACGAGAAATCGATGGATCTCGGGGATGGAGTGAATGCAGGAGTCGCTAAAGAGCCATTAAACAGGTGCCTTCTTCGGGCAATGATTTCTGGCCCACGTCCTTCTTTCCTGGCCATCCCTAGCTGCTTACATCTATTTAGGTCATCTTTGTTTTTAAACTTTGAACGTGGCTATTCCACAGCTGCTTAATATTTTATTGGTCACCACTAAGAATTGCGTGTCTTTTTTTCTTTGCTGATCTCTTATAGAGTTAATCACTGCAATCCACAGACGAAGCTCGCTGAATATCGAGACTTTAGATATATTGCCGTGTGCATGGCCGAAAAGGAAATGGACCTTCTCCGAGAAGCGTTCTGCATATGCGCGAGCGCCCGATGCCAAGCGGTGGAAGTCGGCACGAAAAATCGAGGAAATTCGGAAGGAGGTTGTGGATCAGCGAGTAGAACACGTAATTGCAGCATACATATAATTGTGTTACACAAAACAAAGAAAGTGGACGCAAAGAAAAACACGACGTTTGGGTGGACGCCATGGTGGCCCCTCTTTAAAGTCGCGTTGGGCACGCGCCGCAGCTCAGAGAGCGAAGAAACTGGTAGCGTAGCTCTCATTATCAATTGGTAGCGCAGGTAGACCACTTCCTTGGTTTTTAGTTCGTGCAGCCACCGTCTGATGCCGTCGGTATGTAGAAAAGGTTCATTTACTCCTGACTTCTATAAGTTACGCGTTTACTCTCTTCCCGACTGTTCGACCTTCGAACATTGTAGGAGGAATGAACGAGATACCGATTGTAAAAGATAAGGAGGCTAGCACGTCCTTGCCGAGTCAGTCTAGCCTTAGTTCGACGCTCGAACATCGAGATGCCGAATGATCGAGACGCTGAATCTAGTAGATAATGAGCTCAGCGTGGCCTTTCCGAGTCACTCTCGCGCTAGCGAGCTGCTTCCTCGACGCTCGTTTTTTATTTGTCTCGCCGATTAAACCACTATTTTCAGTTTTACGCTTTTCGATTTTTTTTTTTCATCCACGACAATATTCAGACCTACAGAAAAGTGCGTGGTGGGACACTGAGCACTACGTGAGCCCGTGAAATGACGCTTATATGTATATTGATGCCCAGCGACGCATCGCGTGAAGTCTAAAACAATTTTCACTCCCCCCATTCACCAATTTTCAGCTATAAATTGCAGTGAATGGGTCTCTCTTACTGCTTTGTAGGAAAGTAGATGCACAAAGTTTAAACAGAAACTATATGGGGCCCTCGGTGTGCACCTATTAGCGGCGAGATGTTTCGGTGGTGGCCTCGTTCGATTACCTTTCGTGACGTCATTAACTTGCAAACAACAAGTTCGATGGTGTTCGTAATGAGCATGGTGGAAGCCTGAAATCATAGCGGTCTCAAAGCAACACAGCCAACACCGTCAAAATTGAAGTTCTTACATTACTCTTATTTCATTGTCGAGAGTGGTCTCATTATTATAAGGATTCAAGCTTATAAAATAGAAGGTTGGTTGGCATCACCTCATTCGTTTGACTTGACATTAGAACATTCACAACTCGTATAGTTGTATCCCCTTATTATGCAAGCGTGCTGGCAGCTCAAGGAAAATTTGAACTACTGTTATTTTTATTATCTTTTAATGCAGCGCTTTCACGGCCTTGCCGCCCTCTACCCTTCCTCCTACGATTTTAAATATCACACCTTCTCAAAACTGTTGAAATGCACGAGGAAAAGCTTACCGATTACGTCACCAATTAGGCGGAAAACGTACCACGACATCACAAGTTCTAAATATGCCGATTTCTCCGTTTATGTCGCCAATATAATATCATGATCAATTACCTTCGAATAAAATATAGCACACATTATCTAATCTTCATTTTCACGTATCGTTCTTTCCCTTTCCTTTCTCGAGTTATGTTCACGCCTATGGTATTGACACGAGTACCGAGCGCAGTCCGTTTAAAAAAAAACGAACGCTATGAAGCCACAACATCTTCCAACACATCTTAAAAAAAAAATAAATAATCGAGCTGGGAAAGTTATGTAGTCCGACCTCGCGCACATGCTGTCTCCCAATCGAAGTGCGGCGCGGGGAACGACTTTGACCGGCGTGTCGCTGATGTGGCGGTGAGAACCTCCGTCTCCGCCTTGTGTCTGCCGCACGGCAACACAATCACCACTCCGTCCCCTTCCATCAAACGTTCGAGTTTCGGCGGCTCGCGTGTACCACAGAAAAAATCGTTGCCACAGCATTACTTTCTCAGTACATGAGTGCTGTTCGCGACAGGCACGCAACGGTGATAGCTCTGTGTCGTGCAATCGTGAAGCCAATGGTTTCGTCCTGCTTGTATGTTTTCTTTTGCTCCCACCGTAGACGAGCCCCGAGTGCTCGTCGCGCAACCGCTGGCTCTCCTCACGTTCTTTTGAAATGGATTAACGCGTTGCGCGTCGGCTTTATTCGACGTTTCAAGCTTCGCTTTGTTTCGTGCTTACTGCTGGCGGATAGAAAATGTCATCGATGCTCCAGGAACCATAATTTTCAGCAGTGCTCTATTGCGTGTCGTTGCTGCGCGGGGTTACAGGTGCGCGTGTGAACGTTCACCGGCGTTTCTTGAGGAGAGGTCAACCCCCCCCCCCCTTTTGTTTTTTTCTTCCAAAAAATGTTTGTAGCATTACAGTATCGACCTTTTCCGCAAGCGCGCAAGAACCGGCTTTGTCAGTCATTCGGAAACTTGAATAGACGGTTGCGTAGAGCACTGTAAGTATCGCAGAGAAGAAGGTTCGAGGAGCACGACCTTGTTAATACGACGTGAGCCGCACACGACCTGCAGATCGTTTATGTAGTTTTCCAGTCCCGCTAAGCATAGTGTATGGCATGATGTATAATGGGTAAGGCTCGTATATTTAGGACGGAATTCGGGACTAATTATTGTACTCCGAGAGGCCGTGCGGATCACTGTAACAAATTCACGAAGAACAGCAGCACCGCCCGTATTACAAATTATACTGAGCGTACGTCCATCTCTCATATGCCGGTATATTGTCTACAGCAGATGAGAACCCAAAGGATTGGTTCGTGGCGCGCGTTTTACAGGTGTTCACGAACGCTGTCGATGAACACCGGTTCAAAAGTCCGCGCCATCGCCTGACTGCCATTGCTTGGTCACGTGCTCCGATCATGTATTGGACACGGAGGTTACGTCAGCGTTCGGCGTGAACTCGGATCCAGTCACACGCGACGTGTCCAGCCAATGGCGACCACCAGTGTTGCTTGATGAACTTTAGAAAAAGGGTTTGTTTACTATCGGATAAAAAAGGCTTATTGGTGCACCGCTCGAGACAAATATAGCTCGTACACGACATCAGGGATGTTTTGTAAACCGTTACCGTGCTCCGAGTACCGCACTACCGGGGCCTTACAAACACGCTTTTAAGCGCGCGCCCAGCGGTCACGGTGTTGCTTGGGCGCTCGCTTAAAAGCTTGCCTCAAAGGCTCCAGTAACGGTTTGCACGTTACGCAAACCGTTACACGGTAACGGTTTTCTAAAAGTTCCTATTGTCCTTGTTTGTTTTTTTTCGATAATGTATAGACGAACGTCAAGTTTTATCGCCTTGGCTGGTGTCCAGAATAACGTCACTCCTCATCATGAAACTTTTTGGGATGACACCCTTTAGTTCGGAGAGAAGTCGGAAAAGACGCTGGTCACATATTCGTGCTGGCGATGCAAAGCATTAATGAATAACTATTAAATAATAAATATACCTTTGAAAGCAATAAGTGCTACCGAAGTGGCTCTGGGTGACGCACACGCAATTTGTTCTCCCGTTGAAATGATATCGTATTGTATAATCTGATTTTGCTTTAATGTCAGGTATTTCGGTATAAAAGGGTAAACGTTTTAAAACATTAGACAGTTATTTATGTCGATCAAACTTAAATAACAATCAAGAAGTCGTTCAAAATAGAGCATTGGTTTCAACCCCCAAAATGAGGTTCAGAATAATAATAATAAAAAAAAAATAGCGGAATGCATTTAAAAATAAAAATATAGCGGATAAACACATAGCGCAATGATTGACTTTCCGACTCATAAAAGTAGACGCAGCGACGTTTTAGGGAGAACAAGGTTTCAAATACCTCGAATTACTTTGTAATTATATTTACCCTTGCTACCACAGTCTCGCACAGGTTGTTCCCACGCAACTCGTGTAAGTTTCGAGGTAAGTAGATGCACATTGCGCGGTTCATTAAAGGAGCGTGGCAGCGATATTCAATTGGAATGTTTTTCACTTTACGCGAGCTTACTGGCACTAGTGGGACTCGAGGATACTCACACGCAACGCCACTGGCCAAGGAGCTCCTTTGTTGCGGTGTAATTCCAAGGGCAAAAGCGAACGTTTTCATTCAATCTCTCCTTCGCAAAACTTGATGATGTAGCTGGGCTGTCTCAGTACCACCCAGTAGACCCGAACATTGCTTGGGCACTCGATGTGGGCTCGTGATAGTCGATAGCTCGAGAAGCATTCGGGTAGTGGCCTGTGTCCAGTCGCTGCAAGGACGACAATAGGCCTCCTGCGCTGAAGCTTTGAACAAACTGTAGCGCCCTCATTTTGGGTAGTACAAGCTCACCTGATTGAGCCTCGCACTACTTATGGTACGTTGGTTGAGATTTTTTAATTCTGTCGGGTGCTGAAGAACGAAAAAACACCTTTGGACGCCAGAAATCGGCCAGACTCAACGCCGCAAGACAATCAAAAGTGCCAAATTCATGACACCACCGCAAGGTACGCGTCTCTTATCTCTGGGTGGTGACATCAAAACACCTGTGACGCGACGCTTTAATTTTTCTTTTTCTTTGTCATGTCTACTTTGGAACGCGTGGAACGGCAGTTTTTGGCTCACGCGCTTAGCGTCTCAGCTTTGACGGCGTTCGAATTTTTGTTGTTTCTTTGTATTTTCATCGTGATCTCGAGCTCGGCACCAGAGCTGGCACGCTTCTGCATGCGTGACAGTTTGAGACGCTAAAGTTTGTACTACCCAAAACAAGGCCTAACAAGTCCCTTTTCGCAGCACCCCCTGGGGAACGCAGGAGGCCCATAGCCGAACCATAACAAAGTCTCAAACTCAGCGCGTCTCCTGTGCCTTGCCAACCCCAGAGCGTGGCTAGTATCAATATTGGCGGCATATAATCGTCTACAGATCACGCGGCTGCTTGTTCTGGCTGCGAGTTGAGAAAGTGAACGCTGCTCGTTTTTTTCTTTTTTTTTTTCTGCGACTTCGATTGCGTGTGGTGAAAAACGAACGGGTGTTTCACAGGTCATTAACGTTAGGGATCAGTTATAAGCGCTATTTGCGCAACGTACAAAAATCGTTGCATCGCTTCTTTAAAGCCGGTGATCTCACTGCTTACACATCATACAAAAGAAACAGGTCTCCATACGAATTCGAACGGGACTCACCGCAAGATCCAGGCTTCGAAGGCCGCACGACAATGAGTTCAAGGAGAAAACTTGGCACGCGGAGTTCCAACTACACATATTGCGGTGACTCGTGCTTGCAGATTTTCTTTTGTGTGGTGTACGAGCGTTGTACCCACGGCTTAAAGATTATACTTTTCTGGGTTACGCGAGAATCGCGAATCGGAAGAACTTTATGTAATTAGATCAACTTAAAAAAAAAAAAAAACATTTAAGTGCCGCTGCCTTGGGTCGTAGATCTCCAAAAAAGCATAAACACATTTTAAAGAGCACAAGAAAAGGTTAAAGAGAGGCTCGAACAGATGCATTCGATTTTCGGCCGGGACTCATGGGGCGCACACAACAATTTGGTGCGTACGAATGCACATCCCGGAAATCGTCAGAACAGTCCTCGCGAATGTGTTTCTCACACCGTAAAGTTATTTTAATTAAAGTTTCCCAATGTGGCTAACGTTTCCACGCGCGCCTCGGCGTTTCTTTAGGAACCCAAAACTGAAAGCTGTTTTAGTTATTTTTTTCAATACTGAGGCGCACAGGGGGTTACTTATAGTAAACATCGCGGAAGCCCTACATTTTCTTCTACCGGCATCCCTAAAAACGTTCCCAACAATGCACAACAAAATAATATATGTTAAAACTTTACGATATCTGACGCAAAATATGAAATGATTTCTACCCCCCCCCCCCCAAAAAAAAAAAAAAAAAAAACCTAAAAAAACAAAATAATTTGAGGCAGTGTTTGTAAAGCGGGCCTCGGTACTACAATTTTTCCACGCTTCGATAGCTGCAAGGAAAGCCCAATACGGAGTAAAAAGCGTTCTGTCTTCCGCGAGTAAAAAAAAAAAAAAAAGAAAAAAAAAACGCTGTTAGTTTAAAGGTTATTATGATAACAAGATTAGTTTGGGAAGCTTGAGCTGTCCAGCTAGTTTTTTTTTTTTATATACTCAAATAAACTCTATAAAGTTTTTTTTTTTCTTTTTATAACCAGTTTGTTTTCCAACGAATAATCGCACTATAATCTTATAAGCACCCTTCCCTTCAAGTTTTGCAAAGTTAAAATCGACTACGAAAGAGCTTGCCGCTTGCACAGAGTCCTCGAGGAGTAGACAGGCAGCTGCGGAGTGTGGAATATTTTTCTTTGAGGACGTCAACTCGTTGCCCAGCCACCTGGAGGAAGGAGCGTGGAATAAGAATAGTTCCGCGCAACACCTGAGCTTCGCCAAAGTGTCGCTGTTTTTCATCATGCGTCCCTTCCCCCCCTTTACCCCCCTCCCCCCTCAGCTTACTTCCTACTTCTTTTTCCTTTTATTTGTATTCGTTCGTGAAGTTTAGGACGTATGTTATAACGCTAATTGTACAAGCTTGGAGACACGCAAGATATAGTAAATAAATTTCAACGGACACAAAAATCGGTGCGAAGTGCGTGCCTATAGACGCTGCGCGCACGCGCCAGATTCCAGCCGCCATTGCTCACCTTCTATTGTCTTATCGAGATGCCGAGCCACTGAAGCGGGCGTTGACGAGCCTCCCATAAAGGCCATCGCTGGGAAGAAGGACAAAGTAGAATCTAGAATAATAATTTCTCCCCTTGTGGTTGTGATGAAGTAAAGTGAACGGAATAAGGAATCAAAAACTGAAGATCGGTTATGGCATCGGCCATGCACAGCTGCTGCAAAGCGCCTTTAGCTTCCCTGTCATTACTCGTGGATGTTGGTGACGAGCCACTTTGAGTGGGAAGGCGATAGAGACGGACAGCTTAAAAACGCGAGACGTTGTTTATTTTGTTCACGATTTTTTTTTTTTTTTGCATTGTGATTTTTTTTTTTTTTTTTAGCGTTCTTTTCTGCAGTAATGCAGAATTCTCTTTGGCTGCCAAGTGATTGTAAGACTCTCGAGACTCGGCGCCTCCAGCATTTTTTAAGTTGTCGGGAACTATAAACAAGCCAAACATGTGACAAAAAAAAGGGGGGGGGGGCGAATTTGCAGCTGTTGCCACGCGGATTTCCAAAGGAATTCGTTAGCGATTCTCGCAGCGGTTATATGTAACAAAGCAAGGCGAATGCATCCTTTCAGCACTTTATCGCGACGTGAACATTCCCGAAACTTCTCTTCTTCCAGATGCAGGCAGATCAGTTCGCTTAGCATGTGCATGAAGTGCGTGCGCGCGATGCGCGGAAAACGACAAAGCAATTTCGTTGTTGTGCATACATGTTCTGAATACAGGGGCGACGACATCGTACGCTTAAGGCCCGATGACATGGTAACTGCGCGTCAAGAACGGCGTGCATGGCAGGCCGAAGAATGCCGAACAAAGATGACGGCACCTCGAGCGTAAAAATAAATCTTCGGAATTTCTTGTCACATAGTTTTGAGCTTGATACGCTCCAAGAAATGCCCTCACTTCTACAACAAGTGCATAACACGTGTTGCGTCGTTCACAGTCAACTACGGAGGTAGTTTGGTTAAGGACAAATTCCAAAAACGATCCGGCCTAAAAGTTAAGTTCACTACAATGTCCAACAACTTAAGAAACGTTGGGCGTGGGCTTCGATCTTCACACTTCTTCACGTGTCCGACGGGAACGTTTTTGCGCCTGGAGCGGGTAGTTGCACCATACTATAATCGGGAAGTGAATCAAGCAACTAAGAGCGCTGACATGTTTTTTTAAGCTATTGATGTTACGTGTTGTCAATTTTTATTCGAGAATTGAGATGGAGCATTTCCGCGTATTTCCCTTTACGATTCACCTCCAATTTCCTCTGCAGATACCCAATTACTGCGATGCACGAGACGAACTTGGTGATGTACAAGTCAAAGATAACGCTCTCGCGCAAAAGTTGTCGCTTGGGAGGCTGCAACACTGCTCCAGGTCGTACTTTTTTTTTTTTGTTCAAAAGATGTTGTTGTTAATTTTGTCTGGGAACTTAGAACATTAAAAAGCACAAAGAAGCCGAGGTAGAACCAAACTTGACCTTCTTTGACCAGTGTATTCGTATTTTGGCCCTAATTCATCAAACAAGCACCCGATTTATGCTTCACTGCTGGTTCTTCAGTTCACACGTGGCAACTTCAGCTGAAGTCTGGCACTTAGTCAATTATGTTGCGAGTCAAAAAAAAAAAAAAAAACACAATATAGAAGCGCAAAAAAAAAATACTATAACACTACCTAACGCCTTAGAGCAAAACTGTATTAGGCCCAAGCTATGACCCTAGGACTGCGAAGCTTGTGTCAAATTAAGCGTTTTTATGGCGTGCTACCTGGGCTGGTATATAGCGTTTTGAGATGCCCAGAATTTAGCGCGGATAGCATTTCTAAAAGTCTGAATATTTTTTACTTGGATTTTACTTGGATTTTACTCACTTTTGGGGGTGATGGCAAACGTTTATTCGCGTGTTCTGCAAGAAAATAGAAACGCAGATCAAGACATGGTGGCGCCTATTGCTCGAGACTCGAGAGTACATATTGCGACGTAAAAAAGTAATGTTCGCGTAGCCGATTTGACCGCGTACCCGCTCCCCACTCCCCTCCCCTCACTTCGGGTACAGTGGCCGAAAAGGGGTTCTTTTTATTTTTTTTTATTTTTATTTTCGTCAGCAGTTTATGTTAGGGCTTTATGTACAAACCGCGAAGGAGCAGAACTATTCTCAGCCTGGAAAGTTCTCCGACCGGGTAGCTACGATCAAGAAAGGCAATAAGACCGCGTCTCGTCGCCGCAGCCGTTTGGTCTTCTGCCTGGGCACAAGTTCGGCCTATTTAATATTTGTTTCTCTTCAGTCTTAAGTCGGTGTCATTTTCCTTAGGAAAAAGATGCAGCATTGTCGATTCGATAGTGAACGACGAAGACTTCCGTATAAATGGTGCATTTAGCATTCCGACAGGTAGGCTTCGACATCTAGTTCTACATATTAGATCCTGCACCGTTCCTTCAGACCATGAATGAGAAGAATTGCACATTAGTCATATTCGGCAGTCAAGCCAGTGCCACGGTAGTCATTGTAAAATCATGTCCCGGTAACAGGAACCCTATTATATGGATATAGTAAAATATAGGCAAACTATTTCGGGGACGAAATGGGTAAGTACTAGTAGTACGCGCGTGCTTGTCTCGTAGTTGTGGATTAATAATTGTGAACATACGTTGTTGTTGTTTTTTTTAGAACAAATGTGTCTGTATTATCGAGATGTCACTTAATGCCACATTTGTCAAGTTTCCCCAGAACCAACACGCAGCGTGCCTGGTTTACGCTCGAGTACGGGCGACGAATGTGTGAAACTGGCACGTTAACCAAACCGCGTCACGCGAACATGACTAACCCGGCATTATAATATATACTGCCTAGAAAACGCATTGGGTGTCTACGCGACGACGACGACAGTGACGCGGTTCTCAAAGCGCGTTTCACGTTGAAACCAAAGCCACAAAGCTACGCATTCGTGCCACATGAGCCGTTAGAGCTTCGTTGTCAAGAGCAGCGTGAAAAGCCGGTAGCTACAGGCGCTAATCTGTCCGCACGTCAGCGCGCCACGAACAATCCCTTGATCCTAAGAATTCCCCTCGTGGATCGAATAATCGAGGCCGTCATCGGGCGGCCTCCTTAATCGAATGCAACTGACCGGACGCTCGCACGCGTAGGCGCCTAAGGAGTCCAGGGAAGAGAGGGACTCTTTAGGGTCATCACCGGGGGGGATTATTAGTAGACGGCCGAGATCTCCAGTCAGGCGAGATCTTTCCCTTTCGGTTAAACTCTCTCGGCAGCAAATGTGAGAGCCTTGCATGCATCATCCTTTAGGGCCTTTTGCTTTCCTTTTTCTAGTTCATGCGAATGCAGCAAAAGGTGGGAAAAAAGTCCGAAAGAGAGATAGAAAGAGTGTGCGTTTGTGTGTGTGCGTGTGTGTGTGTGTGTGTTAGGGGGGGGGGGGGGGCAGGGGGTTGCGACAGGCAACATGCAGGTCTACTACAGGGTGATTAGAAAATGCGGTCCCGCGCTTCAAACGTTGATTTTTTTATTATTATTTCATTGTCGCTCGCCGTTGGTGTTCTAGTCTTGTTTCTCGCGTTTTTTTTTTGTATTAGAATTTTTATTTTCGCTACAATTTTCTTCTAAATTTTCAGGAATAGAGGTGTCCAAAGAAGAACGTGCCGTGATTGTCGTACATCACAAGCGGGGAATGCGGCGACGCCCTGCAAGAATTCTCGTCACAGACGAGATTTTTACCGTCGAACCGCACCGAAATTCGCAGATTCAACGCGAACTGCTCCCCCAAAGGAGCTGACAGCGTGGTCAACGCGGAAATTGTCAATTTTTCCAAGTCGGTCATTGCCTTCATTCCAAGTCGTTCCAAGTCATTCCAAGTCGGTCATCGATGAAAATTAACGCCGAAACCTACCGGGTGTTCATTGTAATATGGATATCTAAAATTTTCACTTCTTTCAAAGTGTGCATCACACTTTTTTTTTTAGTTTAGTGAAAAGTTATGGCTACTTTTTCGCGAGACAGTACTTTCCGATCACCCGTATAATGAACGTGAGCAACGTTTTGTCGTTATTGTGAGGGGAGAGTATTAAAAATCTAAATTGCTCGCTTTACTTCGTGGAAAGTTCAAACGAATGTAGTCCCTCACAATGAGTTAACTCGCTTGTGATAGTTTTCTAAAAAATATTTTATACTCGAATGCCAGGATAAAAAATAGTTTTCAGATGACGCCTTCGCGATTAATAATTAAAAATAAAACGCGGCTGACCTTACAAATTTTCATAGCTCTTGTCATAGAGCAAAGATGTACAAGTGGGGGGAAAATCTAGTCGAAACAGAACTAAATATGAAATTCATTGCGCTTCAAAAGAAAAAGTGACACTTTATCGTTCGCAGCAGAGCTTTGAAAACACATGAGAACACTCTTCGCTCGGTAATGATAGCTACAGGCAAAAGCCCATATTTCAGAAAATCGGGAAAGTAGATATTGCCGCGCGCAGCTGGCCAACTGGCAGCGCGCGCTTGGCCTCATTTGTTATTCCGGCAATTTAGTTTTCTGGTAAATTCGAGAATACTGTTGCTTGTTCGAGGTCCGAATGTTCTACGCTTCGAACATTTCACGCCGATTATTCCAGAAGCTCACGCATGTACATAAGGAGCTCCGCGTGGCGAGCCGCAGTCAGTCTCGCCCCAGCGCTCGATCCAGCGGTTTCGCAGACATCGACGCCCGCGACGCTCTGCTGTTTTCTTCTGTTCCCTTTTTGTTTTGGGCACAAGCTCGCCCCATTAAACGTTTAGTTTCTTCAGTTGTCATCGCCTCATCAATTGTCATTCGTGACAATATACTTATTTACTTTATTTATTTACAAAACACGCTTGCGTTGAGCATCACAGTGGGTGAGTGGGTTTGCATCTAAAATTAAAAAAAAAAACAAGCAAACAAATTGTCAAAGCGACGAAACAACATACATCATTAGCACGCTGTCAAAGACCTACAACGTATGTTTTCAATGCATTAGGAAATCGAACAAATAAATCACGATCAGCTGACACCATATCTGGCGATAAGTCCTTCCACACAGGTATTGTTCTTGGAAAAAATGAAAACTTTATATAGTGTTCACACGGTATCTTTTCTAGCCTTCCAGAAACGAGGCTTATGTTTACGTCCAAACGAATGAACCACTCAAGGCGGTTTCTGCGGGAACCGGCCAATAGTCTGGTCCATTTGTTGACACACGCTCTTTGCTTCGGGAGTAAACCTTGGCAGCCGTCGTAATTCCCCACCTTACTTGTCATACGGTGGCCACTTTGTCATTGCTCGTTTCTGTCCATCTGCTTTCTTTGTCCGGGATAATTACCCGGCCCCCCTCCAAAGGGACACTTTCTTTTTTTTTCTATCTTTCTTTCCCCTTTCTCTATTTTTTCCCTTTCTTTTCTATCTTCCTTTCCTTGCACTCCTTTGCGAAAACGCTTGAAAATATCTTTTTTCTTTTTTCGCAAAGTGTCGCAATTCTATCAATCGCTCTGCACAATAGGCGACGTCGACGATTGCAGGCTATAAAGAAGGGAATAATCTATTGTTAACAAGGGAAATAATGAGAAGGCGGGAAACGATGGCGTCAGATCTTTATTGCGGCTGAGGGGACATCGAGCTCGGAAGAATAATAAACTGTAGGTGCGGCTGCGCTGTTTGCTTTTTTTATTATGATTATTTCTTCAACACTAACAACAAAATAAACGATTCGTAGTATGTTTCAAAAAAGCTGCGGCGACCACATATCACACAACACACACACACACACACACATAAACACACACACACACGCACGCACACGATATCTCTTCCTTACTTTTCGGTTCCGGAACGTGCCCTCCACTTTACGTAGCGAAGAGACACACTAGGATGCGTCAATATGTGCGCATCGATCACTTGATGGTGCCGTTGCGTCACTTTATCGCTCGATGCGTCGTCTCTTATTTTCTCCGAAGCACGTAAAAAAAGTGCCACCCGATAGACTTATTGATTTGTCTCATGCTTCGAAGTCATCTTGTTGCGCGATGTTTCAGTCTCCTATTTTCTCTACAACCGTTAGGGTCATACGATGCAAGCTCACTGAGATGACCGGTACGTGCTTCGACGCTATTCTTTTCATGTTCCATTGCCTTTTTAGTTGGCGATTGAGTGCTGCCTTTAGTTGGTATAAACCATTCCAGCGTTTATTTTGGTCAGCATGCGCGTCGTGAAAACGAGCTAAACAAGGACCATGTGGAAGACATTACCCGCGCGTTACGTCATTGTTAGTACATTCCCGACCTGTCCAAAGTGGGAATCATGCTAATAATGAACCAGTACTAAATGGCAAAACGGCAGATCTTGGCATATTTTTGTCACCCTAGTTTACCATAGGGTTCGTTGTCAGGTAGCGGCAATTCACCAGAAACGCGCTCGTGCTGATGCAGACGATACAAAACTTTGACACAAAAGGAAAGCAGTGAGCAGGCAGACCTTTTATGTACGTGACATCGTGAAGCTCGCACTAATCACTCGCTGGAAAAGACACCGGTCAAAGGTCTGTTTATTTTATGTCGCCTTACCATTACGTCATGGTCATTGGATTGTTTTTCACATTAAAAACGCACCAAGCGGTGAGGGTGCGAACTACCTTCGGTGGGAAGTTATACGCATGCGCAAGGCATGCGTCAGCTACTCGCTGAGACCCACGTGTGAGACTTGCTCTCTGAGAAGTTTCATTGTGGTTGCTACACTAAATTGCTTGTACCGAAATAAAGCGCTCCCAATGCTATGTCACTTGAGTGATGTGACAAGATCGCGTCTCCTGAGCTGGCGCGCCTCAGCCTTGGCGGGGATTTCTTCCAGAAACCCTCGAATAAAGAGCTCTTTCAAAAGGGCCAACTTAGCTTTCCCATTTCCAGCGAAGGAGTTTTCAGTCTTGTCGCGCAAGCAACAAACACTTCATTGAAAAGATTAATTGATGACCGTTCCATCAGGGCTGAAAATTCAGTCAAATGGCCTTTGCCAGAAAACGCGACATCAGAGACGGTAACCAGTAGTGTCCAAAGTTTCGTTCCCTGCAGTGGACAGAGTTACACTTCGCCTGAAGCCGACCAGTCAGAAAATCAAAACATCCTGATAAATTTTGAAAATTTTGTACAATACCGCAAACATGCAAAAAAAAAAAAAAACACGAAACTTTTGTGACGGAATTCTGTGTAGAACACGTCTCCAACTATTTTGTTTACCACGCCTTTATATTGTGCCTTAAATTTCCGTACGATGACGCCACAACTGTGTAATGCTGCGAATAGCCGATATCTTGGGGGTTGCACAGCAGCGGAGATCGATGCGGCAGTCTCTTGTTTTACTGTAGCTCTAACATTGTTTGTATCCGCTTTAGCTGACTCTGTAGACGACCCATCAGCGGATACTCCAGAAGTCCAGGGTTAGGAAGCCGCGATCACAAGCGACGTCTACTTTTACTCCTCTTCTTGCCTAGCACTTCTTGAGGATGTCCGCGTGTGCCATTCAGTCGTAGAGAAATATAAGCCAATGAACGGAGTGCAATGAAACGTTTCACAAAGTCTATCTACCCTACTCAAACATAGTTAATTGAAATATTAAAAAAAATATAAATACTCGTTATTTTGATGCGCAGGGTAAAAACGCTAACAGTGTGTTTGACCTTGCTGCTCATAGTTACGAGCACTTGGGAGAAACGAGAAAGAACACGTTTGAGGTAGATTTCCGGGTATGACCTGCTTTTAATTTCTGTTACATTCAAAGTCACATGATGAACTAGGATACACAAAAAGCCCTGTATAGATGGATTTATAATTTTGCTTTAGCAGGTTGATTGGTCAACGACATAAATAATATATTTAAACAAAGACGCTTAAGAACCTCTTAGAGTTCTCCGACTCATTTTTTTTAATTTTTAAGAAAATAACGTCACGTCCTCTAAATTTCGCAGGCGCGCCCACCCAATTTACCTGATGCATTTCGAACTTTTATGGGCATTACAATTGCGGCACCACCGCAGATAAACGATTGAACCGATGTTAACATACAGAAAAACGCATTTAATGAAACTTCTGGCCATTTCATTTATCTCGTATTATTTTCTTTTAAGACTAGTATCGTATAATATCTGGTTTTCCGAAAGGCGGGATGATTATTTCTTATAACTAAATCAATCTGGTAAAAGTGAATTACACTCTATACATTAATAGATCCCAGAACAAAACGTTACCTAGGAAAGTATTTGTAGGTGACCTTAATGATTTTACGTCTGTTTTTCGAAAGCAGATTGCATGAATATGGTCGCCGCCCTTTATATATACCTTTTTCTATTCAGTGTCGAAAGTATAAGACCAGTATAAGACCAAGGAGTACAAGCGTTGTTTTCGAAATGACGAGGATATAGAGACCTGTCTTGGGAAAATTTTTGCGGTTCCTCCGAATCTAAATATTTGAGTCCGGTGACAACGGACCTTCAATTTGCATATATGAATCCTAAATCACTCATTGTACGCACACACGTGGGTCTTCGCTTGTTTGAGCAATCTGCGTGCGCTAGTTCTACTCGGTATTATAAGCCGCCTGATAAAATCCCTGGAGTGAATATGGGTCTATACAGAGGTGGGACATGGAAAACTCCTCTTTTCGCGCCCTATTCTACCCTGGTGTCTTATTATAAAAAACAAAAAAAGTAAACTTTTCGAGTAAGAACGTAAAACAAAAACGACACAGAATGGTCTTACATAAATAGCAACACACGGGTTCTGGGCGGCTACAAACTGCATAGGCAACAAAGGTAAGTAAAATTGGTAACTGATATTGTTTCGTGTAACCAAACAATAAACCTACGCACGAAAAAAAGAAGAGACAAAAGCTTGTGAGTTCACATTTTTGTAGGACACGGCATGGTAATCGTTGCGAACAATAGATGAATTATAGCGGACGACGAAGCTCAGAATAAGACTGGACAAGAAAATTGCGATATGCCCAGGGACAACGAGAAAACGAAATGTTATACCCATTGATATTCCGCACATGCGTTTTCCAGGGTCTAATTGTATTCTGATCTTCCATAGTCCGTGTCTATATTCGCTGCCGGCTTAAGAAACGCCGGGATCACACGAATACTTCTTGCTTCGTGATTCGTCCAATTCGGCGTCCTTACCAACTAAGGCCGCAACCTCATTCGTTGTGGAATGTTAATAGGGTGCTCTAAGCTGTTCACGCTCAGGTTTTTTTTTAGGTTTCAGTGATTATAAAATCCTTCCTTTTTTGCAATGATTTTTTTGTTTCGAGTTCTGCTGGAAATTGAGCTTATGCTTTTTCTAGGTCGAGCTTGGTCACTAATACCTTGACTGCCGTTTTGAGCGCCTTTTCAAGATACAGTCCTTTTGTAAGTATGTATCTTCCGTAAGGCTGCTTCGTTTGTAGCGCGCAACCATTGGCAACGTGCACTAACTAGGCCAGTATTTTGTTCGTTTTAATATAGGATCCCTTTGACAAAGTTAAATGAATCCAAATATGTAATAAATAAGTGGAGACCTTGTTTTATAAGTCTCGTTTGATTTGTTAAACCTTAACGAATCCTTCAAAGTAATAAAAACAATGAGCACGACATTGAAATTTAACACGACGTACATAAAACAAAAATAGAAAAGCAAACATGAAACTATACGAATGAAAAATACATCTTACAATACGCATGCACCCATTCACATATTAGTGGTGTATAAGGGCAGGAAAAATAAGTTTGTATTCCTTGGGATATATAAAAGCAACTAATTGTTGCTGTAACTGAGCTCATTAATAAATATTGAACCAACAACAGTTGATATGAATAATTACAATTTCATTCTGAGACAACGATAACTGTGTGAAGATACCTTAAACAAGAATTATACGATTTCTGAACGCATTACGTGCTGTAGGAAAAGCGTGCAGTTTGCCACGTATTCAAGAGTGTGCCACCTTAAGGAAGTAATACAATAAAAGTAATACAAAGGAAGTCCAATGAATTTTGTGAGTTTCTGAGAGCAATAACCCATTTTGGTTTTTAAAGTTAACTCGCTAAACAAACTTTTGCTTCATTATTTTTTTCAGTTTTTCTTTGTAAGACACAGCGCAAACGTATATGAATAGCACTGCTGGAGATGTTATCATACGTGTGCACAACAGGTTGTTTTTGATAATATTACCTTTAGTACAATTTAAATGTCATATATAGCTTGGTTGTAATTAGCTATGCAAGTGAAGGTGTGTGTGGCTCAGTTTTGCTTAAAAATCCTTGTTACCATACACACTAGAATGAAAAGTCAGCATTTACTTATTTAACCAAAAGTTCGAAAGGTAAATCAGCCAATTATTTCTTGTTAGCTTTTGAGATTGTATTATATTGTTCCTGCTGCATTATTGAAGTATTTACTCTATATAAGGCTGCCACTATTTGCATTTTAATACACCAGAAGTTGAATTGGAATCGCCAAATTCATAGTCTCATATCAAAATCTAGGCGCTGCCATGCAAATATTAACAACATGTTATGCGAAAGTAATGAGCTCATTGTGCAGTGCACGTTATCTACGCGATAGCTTACATGTAGTCTGGGCCTCGCGCTCTTGGGGAATCGCTTCATCATTAACATCAACAGATATATATCAAGCGAGTCAATTATATACACTACCGTATATACGTTTCAATGAATTTGAGTTGTCAATATCGGTTAAGGTGGCATCGAAATAAGAAACTTAAATTTAAAATTTCCAAACGGCTTCAGCTGGCTAGCACATTTGCAGAGAAACCCAACCCAAAAAGATGTTTTCTGAAATGCACGAACATATACGTATATTTTAAGAAATTATCTCCTAGACTGCACAAGTATATACGCAGCATTTTCTTAACATTTCACCTCACCGCATACACCTACCGGTTAGACACGCTGGACGCCCACTTTTCCAGAAATAAAAATGTAGTACTGCGAAGAGAACTAAAGTTCTTATGTCGAGAAACAGCCAAGTTTTCAGAAAAGCTGTATACCTAGTAGATCACGCCTGTGCCAAGACGCCAGGCGCCAGCTCTGCCCAGTGCCGATTTCGACTCTGGTACCGCCACTACAAACCCCTGGCGAAGCTTCCGACTCAAGTGGAGAACGAACGTTTAAGTCTTCTAGGCCCCATCCTGAGAGGAAACATTAAGAAACTGAGGCAGCTAACATAATTAGTTGGATTAATGCTCCTAGAGTATGACTCGCTTCGCAAGGGCTCGCTTCCTCCGTAATTTTCTTGCCGTCAGCCGTATATTTATTGAGGTTTCAGTCAGTGAAAGCGTGAGTTGGAGGGAGGAAGGGCATAACAGTTTCTTAGCTTTCTGGACACAGCTTGATTTGTTTTTGTTTTTCTGTCAGAAAGTTTTTGTTTGTTTGTGTGTTTGATATTTAACAGAAAGAAGGCCAAGAGGAAGAAGATCACAACTCGCCAGATGTGTTACTGAGCTTTTGACATTTTCTTAACTTAATTTTGGGCTCATTGAGATCTTACTCGGGGCACCCCTTACTTACCCGGTGTGCTGTCGTAGCGCAAAGTTATGAATCTTCAGTCAGCTATCAATTTTCTTGAGTGTAGTACTATTACAGACAGGAACGGAGGAACTGGGGCGAAAATAAAGGGTAAAAAGGAGGACGGACGACACAAAATTTCAAGCCCAAATTTTGTGTCGCCCTCTTGCTCCTGAGTTACTATGCATATTTTAAATCGGCACGCCGGTACTCTCTATTTAGTACAATTACGTTTTGGTAAGCAAAGTTATTACAAAAACTCATATTCAGATATACAACTTTACTGTAATTGCTTCATGTGCCGGCGGTGCCACTAGTGCCCCGAGCCGTCGATGCTACGCGCAATCTCACACTTGCAAGTTACGCGACAAAATAGTGGCGTAAACATGCAGACGCAAATGCCCGAGCTATCCAAGAAAACATTTTTTGGTTTCGAAATTTAACAGGACTACGGAACGGCATGCCATCGGACAGTGACAAATGGGCGGAAGAATATTTGCGGCTGTAACCTTCATAACGGGCAGGAGCTACTTAGCAGATGGTTACAAACTCGTCCGCCCCCTTTTTCCCCACCTCCTGGTATTCTATCCTTGTCTTAAACCAGCTCTCTGTAATCTCGTAAAAGTGGAAATTAATCGTTCTTTAGTGAAAACAAACAAAAACTATAAGCAATTCGAGTTTTATTAAATTTCTTCAATAGCTATATTTTTCCAATTTTTCTGAAATGTCGCTTAGAGGGACCATAGACGACTGTCTAAAGTTGCTTACGAAATGAGGCGCGAAAACCACAAGACTTTAGAACATTGAGGAGCTCAGCACATCTATTCGTTCTAATTCCACGTTCTTCCTAGTAATGCTAGGTAACGCAGTAGTCGGTTTTGAGTAAAATGTGTGTGTGAGTGTGAGTGTGTGTGTGTGTGTGTGTGTGTGTGTGTGTGAGTGTGAGTGTGTGTGTGTGTGTGTGTGTGTGTGTGTGTGTGTGTGTGTGTGTGTGCGTTGTGTGTGTGTGTGTGTGTGTGTGTGTGTGTGTGTGTGTGTGTGTGTGTGTGTGTGTGTGTGTGTGTGTGTGTGCGTGCGTGCGTGCGTGCGTGCGTGCGTGCGTGCGTGCGTGCGTGCGTGCGTGCGTGCGTGCGTGCGTGCGTGCGTGCGTGCGTGCGTGTGTGTGTGTGTGTGTGTGTGTGTGTGTGTGTGTGTGTGTGTGTGTGTGTGTGTGTGTGTGTGTGTGTGTGTGTGTGTGTGTGTGTGTTTTTTTTCAGGGGATTCTGACTGACCAGACTAATATTCTTTATTTTAAAAGGGGCATATATTTGTTTTTGTTTTTTTTTCTGGGAAAATTGTCTCGTTCTTTATGAAATGGAACTTACCCCATCTGGGACGTCACATCTGACTGTGACGTCACATCCATTCATGACGTTACATTTCTTCGTGACGTCACACGTTTTTGACATCCGTCCTGACCCCAAGCCTGACCTATAAATCCGCCTGTGAAGCAATGTAGGCCTGACGATTGACGCAAGCTCCCATGTTTTCGCGCAAAGCACGCTGTCACACACCGTTGCCGGACTAAGAGGCTAATGAGCGCTAGGTTTGGAAGCACGGCAGAAACACAAACCCAAACCGCATCTCCGCTTCCCCGTGCGTCACTCAGGTTCCACGAAACTCCGTCACGTGCCCATTTACAACAGAGACCCTCGGCTTCGTGTTTCTCCGGGTCTTGTGAAACGCTCCAGAGACGGCCAACAGCAACCGAGCAGTCCGGCAAGAATTATGTCTTTCTTGTTTTACTGCTGCCGTTGTAGCTTTGTCTCCACGGCACTCGTGCACGTAGAGCACATAAAACAACCCGAAAGATACGTACCTTCGTCCCCCTACCCCCTCTCCTCCGCCTTGAAAGTGCTCTTGGTCGAAAGAACCAAGGTGCGAAAAAAAAAAAAAAAGAGAAAGATAAAGTGTGTGCCAGGGATCGGGGGTGGAAGTATGGAGCAAAGATGAGTTCCTCACACTTGTGTATTCCACTTCGGGATTCAAAACACAGAAGCTGATCTGAAAGGAGGGCGACAGTCAGAAGTGGGTAGTAGTCAGCGTCGCTCGTCTCCCAGAACGTGAATTTTTTAGGGGGACACGAAAGCGCACGGCAAGTATGGTCGGGTTCGGCGGATATCTGCAGCTTAAAAGGTCTTTCCGGAGTCTCCCACTTTTTTAGACGTTTTGGAGTTCAGTCACGCAGCTCATTGGCGATACATGAAGGGGCGAATGTCTGATGCTGTCCCGATAAGAAATAAAATGTTTTTGTTTTACTCGCAAGAGAAGTAAACTTTTGAGTGAACCCGACGTAAACAATTGCTATACTTTCTGCAGCTTTTTGTTCGTAGTATATTACAATCTGCTCGCAGACGTTCTTCTGTATTATAACGCCCTCCCCGTCGCACCGAATTCTACAGTATATAAAATATAGTAGCGCGATGCACTTCGAATTGGTTATGTATCCATGGCACCCGTTCTTTTACAGCCCTGAGGTCAAGAATGGTATATGTTATACGAGCTGTCGGATCTATGCTACCCACAAGCACTTTGTGCAGAATGGGGCCGGATATTCCACCGGATGAAAATTTGTGCGTGTCAGTGACCGGTGTCGAAAAACGAACCTTCATTTGTGGTACGCTATACAAGACAAAAAGGACGCCTCCTCTAGAAAAATATACGCAGAAATAATGCACATTCTTAGATACCTATTTTTGTGAGTAACGGGGTCTAAAAACTAACATTTACGCGCTGACTTGAAAGCTTTGACGAAATTCACTCCTCGCATAAGGGCTTGTTATGAAACGCTTTCTGTTAATCAAGTCCTCAGTAAATCGTTTAGTAACACCTAAGAAAATAAAATGGCAGTTTATCACCTAACGGTTTTATTATTCCAAAAACTGTTAATGTTTTGTGAACCTGGCCTGTTGTAAACATACAGAAATAAGTTATTTCTCTGCGTGAAATAATGTGGCTTTAATATCCGTCTATGACCGCAGAGTAAGCTCCTATTTATCAGAATATACAGGAAGACCTATTCTTTGTTACATACAGTATAAATAAACGTAGTTATGGCAATAAAGCTGATACATTAAGAAGCGTAAACTCTTGATTGGTGGAAAAATTTATATGCATAGGAAATAGAGTTCGAATACTAGGGCAGCGAATCATCCACTACGGTTCCTATTTTACATCACGAGATTGAACGTTTTTATATTAATCCGAGCTTATTTATTCATGTGTTAAAAATTGACTCCCGGCCTTACATGTTCACCGAAGATTGCAAGCGAGAAAAATCCATTCTTGTTGAGTTTATTAAAAACAATTGATCGAAAAACGTGATGTCAGTACATCGAGTTCACGAGAAATAGAGTGAACGAAGATGGCGCAGGGGAACCTGATAAGATAAAAATGAAGAAACTAAAAACAAAAAGAGGCAGCTGGTGCTGTTTATTTTGGTTTGATTTAAGTTCGCTCGTAGTTACTGGTAAGTAAATAAGGCCGAACAGTGAAGCTGTTTTCAAGAAGACTAAAAAGAGCACATCGAAATCAGAACAGGGAATTTTTACTCATGTTTAGCAAAGGATTTTTTCATTGTCATAAGAAGTTTTATAAACTTAAATTAATATTATGTCACACTGTATTGTGACAGTTCCAAGTAAGTTGTAAGTTCAAACTGTTACGAAGGCGGAGAAAAGGAACAACAAACGGCAGATCTTGTCTTTTTCGCTTCAAAGTGGACTTTGCTCCTGGCTATTCGGTTTAAAGTTCGGTCTGTCAAACACATCTTCTTTGAATAGATACGCTTTTTCAGCACAAGTGTTTTTATGCGATGCTTCGAAACTAGATCAGAACTACACAATAAAATACATATGCCATATACGTGAGACTTTCTTAGACAGCTCTCCGAAATCGCAACATGCTAGTTTTAAAAGGATCAGATTTCCCTAGAGATCTCATCTCTTTACCAGTGGCATTTGTTCCATGCATTCTACATTCATAAACATGTCCACAAATGCATCATGTATCACGAGAAGAATGTTTTGTTGTCTAAAACCTTCATCTCTAAAGGAAAACGAAAACTTTTCTTAGTCTTACTTTTACCTTGCAGAAAGCGCCCTCCTTGAAACAAAAAAAAAATGCGGACAGTCGCTTTGACACTTGCCCTTTAACGTACGTTGAATCTACCACACGCGCGATGCCCAGAAGCAGAAATAAAGCACTCGGGATGCAAAAAGGTTGACGCCCCTGTAGCTGGCACACTATGGGGCAACACGCGTCGCCGAACACAAAAAGAGTCTAGGAACATATAACCAAGGGACGCCGTTGGTATGACAACGCCAGCTAACGCCCAAAAAATAAAGGGAGACACTGCTGGGGATGTTTTCTCATTATACACGTCGCATGATGTCGGTGAAGTCAGAGTTCTCGCCTGATATTGCCTGGGCAATTGGTCAAAACAAGACATCACTCCAGGAAGCGTCTCCGGTGCGAGCTCCGAAGAACGATATATGTTCCAGTGTTGAGGTTTGCCATGGTTTTCCCATTCGTCTTCTCTCTTCCCTGCAGCTGATCTTGAACTGCCAGTGTTGGAAAGTAACTAAAAGAGTTTTTTTGTACATAACGCGACGCAGTTAACGCGAACAAGGGGTGTTTTTCTTCTTCGGTTTTGTATTACAATTTAGAAACTATAATAAAAACTACTAATCCGACCGAAAAAGTAAATACCCGAGTTGGAGCACTAAGCCAAGCGGTGAATATGAGTATCTCCTCAATACACTGTATCAGCAAGATGCGAAAATACGCCGATGTGGTTTTCGTGCTACCCGTACCGCGCAGTGGAAGTAGCATTATATCTCACGAACCGCCTAAATTCTGAGTTAGTGTATTTCAGGGGCATGTGAATGTAGCTGTAATATATACTCGAAATACATTAATATGACGTTTTCTAGGAGGTATCATGGTATGTACATCAAAACAATCTGTGTACCAAACTGCTGGGCCATTGTGTATTATCACGAATGACAAGTGATGAGGCGGAAAATAACTGAGTAAACTAAACCGGGCGAACTTGTGCCCAAAAAGAAAAAGGAAACAGAAGCTAACAGCAGAGCGTCGCGGGCGTCGAAGTCGGCGAAA
Source organism: Ixodes persulcatus (assembly GCA_013358835.2). NCBI lineage: Eukaryota > Metazoa > Arthropoda > Arachnida > Ixodida > Ixodidae > Ixodes > Ixodes persulcatus. The sequence continues at coordinate 1,035,629 of JABSTQ010010989.1, forward strand.
GAGCAGAGTCGAACTCTGGGGCGAAACTGACTGGACAAGGTCGCGGGTAGCTGCTTATCTACAACGCGTCACTATCTCGAAAGTTCGGCAAAGAAGGCTCGAGCGTCGCGCGCTCGGGGCGAGAATGACCTGGCACTTTCGAGAACAACAAAGCAGGTGAAAAGTTACGTCTGGTGCGAGAATGAACGCGAAGCTTCTAGAAGTCGTTGACCGAGCGTTGCTTTCTCGGTACTGCGGGCGGCATTATCCCCCCCTTTTAAAAGTGCATCGTCCCGATGCAACGCGAAAGGAAAACAGAAATTGCTAAAAACATTAACGGTGAAACAAAATAAACATGCAATTTCGCAATCCTAGCGGCTTGAGTCGAACTACGTGGACGACTTCGGGTCGTGGCCGGCGGCGTCCTGATGGTCGGGTTCCGTCGGGGAGCACCTCGTAGTTTAAGTCCCCTAGGCGGCGGACGACCTTGTAGGGTCCGAAGTAGCGTTTTAACAGTTTTTCGCTGAGGCCGCGGCGGCGAATGGGCGTCCACACCCACACCCTGTCTCCGGGCTGGAACTCCACGTCGCGGCGACGAAGGTTGTACCGGCGAGCGTCGACACGCTGTTGATCGTGGATTTGAAGGCGGGCTAGCTGGCGTGCTTCTTCTGCTCTCTGACTGACCACATGGGCATCGTCACATCCGTCATCCACAGGCTCATGGGGCAGCATCGCGTCCAGCATGGTCGTCACTTTTCTTCCATGCACCAGCTCGAATGGTGTAAACCCGGTTGTTTCTTGAGCTGCGGTGTTGTAGGCGAACGTGATGTATGGTAATACCTCGTCCCACGTTTTGTGCTCTACGTCGACGTACATGGAGATCATGTCGGCGATCGTCTTGTTGAGCCGCTCCGTTAGTCAGTTGGTCTGCAGATGGTACGCGGTGGTCCGACGATGGCTGGTGTGGCGGAGTGGAAGGATCTCTTGCGTGAACTGGGCCAAGAACGATGACCCTCGGTCGGTTATCAAGACTTCGGGGGCACCATGTCGAAGGAGAATAGACTCGACGAAAAACTTGGCGACTTCCACCACTGTTCCCGCGGAAGGGCTTTCGTCTCTGCGTACCTGGTAAGGTAATCCGTGGCAACGATTATCCAGCGGTTCCCCGACGTCGATGGCGGGAAGGGCCCAAGCAAATCCATTCCAATTTGTTGGAAAGGCGTAGTAGGGGTCGATATCGGTTGCAGGAATCCCGCAGGTCTCGTCGGAGGTTTCTTACGCCGTTGGCACTCATGACATGACCGTGTGTACAGATGAACAGTCTTCAGGAGTTTTGGCCAGTAGTACTTGTCACGAATCCGGGCAAGGGTCCTGCTGTAGCCGAGATGTCCGGCCGTTGGGTCGTCGTGGCACGCTTGAAAAATTTCTTCTAGGAGGCTGGTAGGGACAACCAGTAGCCAGGGAGTTTCGCTGGTTTCGAAATTCTTTCTGAATAGTACGCCTTGCCGCAGGACAAAGCTCTGTAGGTCCCGAGAAAAGACCCGTGGGACAGAGCCTCCTCGACCTTCGAGGTGGTCGATCACGGAGCGAAGTTCCGTGTCGTCGCGTTGCAGTGCCCTCATGTCGGTAGCGCTAACTGCGCCTAGAAAACGGGCGTCGTCATCGTCGTCGGCGCCGGAAATTGGAGGTTCGACTGGAGCCCTGGACAAACAGTCAGCGTCATTATGCTTGCGGCCGGATTTATGCACAATGGTTACGTCGAATTCTTGCTGTTGAAGGCTCCAGCGGGCGAGGCATCCTGAGGGATCCTTGAGGTTGGCGAGCCAGCAGAGGGCGTGGTGGTCTGTGACCACGCGGAACGGGATTCCGTACAAGTACGGACGGAACTTGGTTATTGCCCAGACGACTGCAAGACATTCCTTGTCGGTCGTTGAATAATTGTGTTCTGCCTTGGTCAGTGCCCGGCTTGCGTAAGCGATTACTCTCTCTGTTCCTTCTTGTTGCTGAACGAGTACCACACCAAGACCGGTATTCCTGGCGTCCGTGTGGATTTCTGTCTCCGCAGACTGACCAAAGTGCCCGAGGATAGGGGGCGACTGGAGCCTTTGCTTGAGTTCGTCGAACGCTTGTTCTTGCTCCTTTTCCCACTGAAACTGCACGTCGTCCTTCGTCAGATGCGTCAGCGGTGCAGAAATTTGTGCAAAGTCACGAACGAAACGTCTGTAGTAGGCGCACAGCCCTAGGAACCTTCGGACGGCCTTCTTGTCTGATGGCTTCGGGAATTCGGCGACAGCAGACGTCTTTGCAGGATCAGGACTTACACCCTGAGCGCTCACAATGTGTCCCAAGAATTTCAGCTCACCATAGGCGAACCGACACTTCGAAGGCTTGAGTGTCAGCCCAGCAGTCTTGATAGCATGTAGCACAGATCGCAATCGTCTCAGGTTCTCGTCGAATTCGCTTGCGAACACCACAACGTCGTCGAGGTACACGAGACAACTCTGCCATTTCAAGCCGGAAAAGACTGTGTCCATAACGCGCTGGAAGGTTGCCGGCGCTGTGCACAGTCCGAACGGCATTACTTTAAATTTATACAGTCCGTCCGGCGTGACGAAGGCCGTCTTCTTGCGATCTCGTTCGTCGACCTCTATCTGCCAGTACCCGCTCTTCAAGTCCATCGACGAAAAGTAACGGGCGTGGCGCAGCCGATCCAGGGTGTCGTCGATGCGGGGCAGCGGATAGACGTCCTTTTTTGTTACCGCGTTCAGCCGGCGATAGTCCACGCAGAACCTCAGGGTTCCGTCTTTCTTCTTCACCAGGACCACTGGGGAAGCCCACGGACTGTTAGAAGGCTGGACGATGTCGTCATCAAGCATTTCCTGAACTTGCTTCTGAATGATTTCCCTTTCTTTCACGGAAACTCGGTACGGTGGTCGATGCACAGGAAGTGCGCTGTCATCAGTAACAATTCGATGTTTCGCAATCGGCGTTTGGCGCACCTTTGACGACGTGGAGAAGCACTCACTGAACTCGGCGAGAAGGTCACTGAGTTGTCGTCGTTGTGGGGCTGGGAGGGACGGGTCGATGTCGAGCTCTAATGGCGTGATTTTCTTGCGCTGCGTCGGAGAGGTGTCTTCTGAGATCACGGCGATCGTGGCTGAGTCCTGAATTTCATCGACGTAGCCCACAGCTGTACCCTTGGTAAGGTGCTGCGACTCTTGCCGGAAGTTGGTGACAAGGGCTACGGTACGCCCGTCCTGGAGCTCAGTTACGCCTCTTGCAAAGCCAATCCCTCGTCCAACGAGAAGTTGGACGCTTCCTTCCAACAGTGCTACACCGCAGGTGGCTTCTTCGGTCCCGACGGGCACAAAGACACTCGACAGCGGTGGCAGATTCACGTGGCTGGCAAGGACTCGCACTGCAGCTAACGTCGCTTTGGGATTTTCCGCCGATGGGACAGGCTTCCGAAGCGTCAGCTTGTTCTCCGCAAGGTCGATGACGGCACGGTACTCACACAAGACTTCCATACCGAGAATAACGTCTCTGGAACAGTCCCGTATAACGACCAATTTCACAGGGCACGTCTCACCGTGGATCTCGACGCGAGCGGTGCATCTCCCGACTGGTGCGATGAGATGTCCTCCGGCAGTTCGTATTTGAGGTCCATCCCACAGCGTTGTCACTTTTCTCAGGCGGCGAGAGAGCCTCCCACTCAAGACTGAGTAGTCTGCCCCGGTGTCCACGAGCGCCGATGCGTCGAGACCGTCGATAACAACGTTCAAGTTGTTGGACACCGTTGCAGGGGCGTCGGTGCGCTGGGGGGCGTCGGGAGAGTGGGAGTGCTCCGGCGTTCTTGGAGGATCTTGGCATCGTTCGTCATCGGCAACGCCACCTCCCGGCATTGCCGCGCCTAGTTTTCCCGACGGGAAGCGATGGGTGACAGGCTGTCTCGGCGAGACCAGCGGAAGGGCGATGGCGAGCGTCGAGGAGATGGTGAACGGAATACCCGGCGGGGAGACGACTCAGGAGATGAAGAGCGGCGGAGGTAGTCCTCGATGTCCCGAGGTCGCTCTCCAAGACGTGGTCGAGGGTCGTTGGGCGCAAACCCTCGTAAGCCCAGCTGGCGGTAGGGGCATCGTCGGTAGATGTGGTCCGCTTCACCACAGTGGTAGCACATGGGGCGTCGGTCGGCCGTCCTCCAAATGTCGGTCTTCCTCGCACCACGCTGCTCTGGGCGTGGAGCATACTGCGGCGCCGGTGCCTCACGTCTGGGAGCTGGCCGGTAGTGTGCTGTGACGGGAGGTTCTGTCTTGGCGGCAGCGTCGTAGGTCAGGACCGGCCGTTCGGGAGCCGCTGCGACGGGGACCTCTGGCAAGAGGGCCCGGTGTACCTCCTCGCGAACAGCCTCGGCGATTGAAACAGCGGCGGGTCGTTCTGGAGAAGGGAGCAACCGCTTCAGTTCTTATCAAACCACATCCCGAATGACCTCCCGAAGGTTCTCGATGCCAACTTCACCGAGGTCAGGGAGGGAAGATGGAAGGGATGAGGTGGCAGCTACGCCACCGACTTTCTGATAATGACTCGCCCTGGCCGACAGCGCTCGTTGAATGTTAGTTGCCTCAGCAACAAATTCATCTACGGTCGTCGGTGGATTGCGAACGAGGCCGCCAAGAATCTCGCTTTTCACGCCTCTCATGAGGACGCGCAGCTTCTTGTCTTCGGCGGCTCCAGGGTTAGCACGGGCGCACAGGCGCAGGACATCTTCAGTGAAGCTTGTCACGCTTTCGTTCAGACCTTGGCATCTTCTTTGAAGGATGTCCTCGGCTCGTTGACGTCGGTGTTGGTTTGTGAAGGTGCGCTTTAGCTCCTCCACGCATATCTCCCACGTCGTGAGGGAAGCCTCGTGGTTCTCAAACCATTGTCTTGCCGTTCCCTCCAGTGCGAAGTAAATGTTTTGGGGGCACTGTTCTGCCGTCCACGCGTTGTAGCGGGCCACACGTTCGTAGTGCTGCAGCCAGTCTTCTACGTCCTCGTAGATTTCACCGTGGAATGGCGTCGGCACACGGGGAACCACAGGCAGGAAGACGTAGGACGGTGCTGCTTGGGGTTTTTCCGTCGGCTGGGCCGTGGAGTTCATCGTCGGCTTCGGTAGCTCCTTTGTTTTGTCCGGTAGTGGTCCAAACTCAGGGCGTTGTCCTTGCAGATGCTGGCTTGCCCGAGGCCCTGCCTCTTCCACGAGTCGACGACTTGGAGTGGGACTTGCTGAACGGGTCCTCGGAGGGGTACGGTTGAGAAACATGGAGTGCGTACCCCGCACCTCCACCAAAATGTCACGAATGACAAGTGATGAGGCGGCAAATAACTGAGTAAACTTAACGTTTAATCGGGCGAATTTTTGCCCAAAAATAAAAAGGAAACAGAAGATAACAGCAGAGCGTCGCGGGCAAAGTCGGCGAAAAAGCAGAGTCGAACGCTGGGGCGAAACTGACTGGACAAGGTCGCCGGTAGCTGCTTATCTACAACGCGTCACTATCTCGAAAGTTCGGCAATGAAGGCTCGAGCTTCGCGCGCTCGGGGCGAGAATGACCTGGCACTTGCGAGAACAACAAAGCAGGTGAAAAGTTACGTCTGGTGCGAGAATGAACGCGAAGCTTCTAGAAGTCGGTGACCGAGCGTTGCTTTCTCGGTACTGCGGGCGGCAGTATACGCGTCAAACGTTCCGGTATTGCTGCGGAACCTTACCGATCCCTGCGCCTGCGCTCAGGGCGCTCTTCATAAGACAACTTAACATGTGGCATATATATTAGTAGCAGTTTCTGAAATGAAGATACTGGCGCTATTCGGGTTTTATCGACCAACACACAGTTTACAAACACGTCCGCGTTTGCCCACACCGGGCGTGGGCACTGCGCGCGCGCAGAAACCAGATTCGCTCGATGCGAAGCATCTGCGCATGCGCAATGCCGACAGCAGCGCCACCACAGTGGTGTGACGTCAAAGAGCTGAGTTGGTCTGTAACCTGGCGGTTTTTCAGAACCTCCCAGACACACCAGAATGAACCAATTAGGCGTTAGTCACGTGACAGTTCCGCCATCCAATCAGCGTCGAGCGTCGCGGTCGATTTTTAAAGCTCCACTAAATTTGGCGACTCCCCCCCCCCCCCCCCCCCCCTTCTCCCGGAGATGCTGGGGCATTGTTACTATGCTGACAAAGGTTTTTTTGCGATTCTCCGAACTCTTTTTCTATGCGTCCTCTTTTCTCTTCTGAGAAGTGTTGCGTAGTCGGGGACTAGAACCAGGTGGCGTGCCAGGAGTGGAGTCAGAGCATCTTCTGCTGCAGGTCCTTAGGTAGGGATTTCCTGAGTCATTGTTACCTGGCATCCAATGCCCGCTGCTAACCATCTCTTTTGCCTTAGCGTACACAGTACACACAGCCGGCAAAACTGAGTCACAGTCCATTGCAACACAAGCCTGGCGGTGGTTGGCTTGAATAGTAGGATGACTCACGCAGTGAAGTTCAACAGATATTCGAATGCGTCTGTGGCTGCGCCCGTAATTTTGCACGGCTCAAGGGTACGTCATTAGCCGATTGAACGTGACCCGTTGCTCTGGTGATCCGAAACCCAGGAAGAAGGCCAGACGTGGCCTCCCGGTGCCGACCCAGAATTCGTACACTTGCCGGCAATACCAGGTCGCAATCCACGAGGTCTCTGTTTGGATGATGCTAGGCGAGACTTGAGGACTGCAATCTATGCGTCGGTGGCGGAGGGTCGGCAGAAAGGACCTTCACAACAGGGATGCCACCGTATCATTTTTTCAACCGTAACAGACGATAAGACATGTTCCAGGATGCTTCAGGTGGTCCACTATTCTCGAAAATTACAAATGACACTGCCTGCACGATCTTCAACAAGGTAACTTACAGCGAAAGTACGTATTGTCCTTTCATACAGCAGCTTAGTAAAGTTTCATGTTCAAGACCACACCTACAGATAAAGAATACCAGTTCATTCCACCGTGACGTCATGTGATCAATGTTGACAGGGGCATCCTTATTGGACAGGGGCGTTGTGACGTCTTTATGGGATTTAGGGTGTCATCGGATTTATTTAGAGGTCGAAGTCTTTTCGCATCCCTCGTAAGACAGACATATGATGTCAGGGAAGGGACCGCGGCCAGCGCCCTTCTTCTCCCTCCTGAGGAGCCAAACGACTTGTCAGGTTAAAATGGCAATACCTTTAACGCCGAACCAGAAGAATTGTTTCCTGTCTCGTTGGCAACTTTCTACCCTCATACATATCTTCTGCCAGTGCGCTTTTAGTAGTTCTCGCGTTTATTTCTATTTCTAATACATTTTCTGTTAATCGCGATAGAGCGCAGTACACTAACATTGCGAACTTGTGGGATGATATATGACTTCGCAACATAGCAGTAGATGGCCCGCGCGCTCATTTTCTATTACAGACTTTTATCACGGAGCTAGGTGAATAGTCGGATTAGTTTGCCAAAAACGCAGTTTAAAGCTTGAGTGGCTCATTCAGCCCCGCATGTTTGGTCCAATATGTCTTTCAATCTTTCCACCTTCAAATAATCTTTTTACGGTTGTTTTACGGGCTCAACTTCTTTTTTAGCTCTTCGTTAGCTCCCCGCAATGTTTGTATTTAAGAGAGGATCTGCGAGGGTAAACTCTGAAAAGCTGGGTTATTCTTGTATTATATTATTTTATGCTTTCATATGTATGTAAAAAATGCCCAAACCATAAATCATAGGGGTCTACTTAGACATTTCGTAAATTCAACAGCACTCGATCATCCTTACCGCAGAATAGGCGGCTATTACAGAAAACATTCGTGACGCTTAGTTGTAAAATGATGGTTAGAGAACGACCGAGCAGTCTCCCTAGTGTAGTGCTAGTGGCCTTATCTCTTCGCCCGACAGTTGCGATTCGGAGTCACGACATAGGATTACCAGCTTTATGGCACTCAGTATCCTCGACATTGTGAGCCATTTCTGAGAATGTCCAGTTTGTGGTGGCCAAGTTCAGAAGCGTTCTAAGCACTGCGGGCACGGTCGCCGGTTACGCGCCCGTCAGACTGCTTTCTAAGCTCTTCACTCGCAAGAACGAATAGAATGACGAAATTTGATAGTCTGTAGATTTTCCATGTTTGCTTTCGTCATCCATAAAGAAACAAAACCAAGACTCTGGGAAAGCAAGTAAAGAAAACAACGATTTGTTTTTCGTTACAATGTTTGCTGCGCTTGTTTGTATTACCTTCTGCTGCCGTTTTGGCTTTGCCGTTGTAGACTTTTCTTAGTAGCACGCGGAGGTACAATATTTGAAACCGAGATCAATTGACTGTTTACATGAGCAATGTTTTTTTAGTTTTTTTTTTTAATGTTACATTACTATGGCAGCCGATACTCTCTGTGCTGCTAGGTGCGGAATAGTATAATGTAGCGAACAAGCAGGCGACACCATCTACACGTTAGAGTAACGTGCACCAACGTACGCACAAAACAAGAACGAGGCAGGAGCTACGCATGTTGAACGTGGAGCTCTTATTGGCTGATTGAAACGAATAGCGGGTAGACCTCAAGGCATCTAGCATTGAGATCTACCCACTATCCTTTCGATCAAAACCAATCGGAGCTCGGAATCGCTTTGACGTAACCGCCACACCTGCGCAATAAGCGGAAGACTTGCTCTCGGCATAGGTTTTACGCGTGAACGATGGCAACTTCAAGATTACTCAGCAAACCTCACAATAGCGCTCCGTATGTGCACCATGTTCCAGCGCACGCGCTGTAAATGTTAGAGAGATGAGAAAATGAGATCGTGAGGGGACGTTAGAGTGCCGAGTCCTGGTTGGAAAAGCTAGCAGCCTTTTTCTCCACTGCACTCGTCGAGCACGTTAGAACGCGGAACACCGGCGTCCGGCGTTCGGCTCTCGCATTCAAACGCGTTCGATGAGTGCAGTAGAAACAAAGGCAGATAGGTTTAGATCTACCCAATAATTATTCGAGTCAAAGCGCTGTCTTCTGGCGTCACACGTGCTCTCGTTTCGCCTCTTCTTCACTTTCTCGGCGCATTCTTGTTTCCTGGAAAAGAAGAGAAAAGCATAAGGCCATATGCAAAATCCTTGCCAGCTATCATCATCATGCCATTAGGAGCCGCCATATTGGGGGGTTTATCACATTTTCCAGTTGTGGACGAGGCGCATCTGCATTTAACTCGGTTTTCATGATATTAGGACAGTTTATTTGTACACTCAATGGGTTGCTGGTTAGTTTCGGATCAAAGAAGAAAAGAAAGACGGCCGCCAAATTCAGGAAAAGGAATTGTCAGCAACGAGGTCGCAAGACTCGTCACTCAAGCAGTGAACTGGGCCATCCAGGTCAATGAACGGTATTTCTCGAAGACGTCCTGTGAAGGGTTCGTACTGGACTTGCAGCAGGTGATCATATTTTAGTTCTACGACTTACACTTTGCCGGGACTATTGTTTTTCGGGCGAAATCGTCGGTACAGGAACCCCCCAATATGGAGGAAATCTGATCATTGATCATGAATACACTAGATGGCGCTTCTTTTTGCATATGGTCTCTTGGAAGTCCGCAACTTTGTTTTTTTCTAAACAAGTGGGGCCGGCGAACTCTGCTATCAAAGCTGTTCACTAGTGTGCCTCAATGCCCTTCTGTTTAGGGTGATGCCATCGTTTGTAGTACCCGATGCCGACAGCACGCGCTCACAGGGAAAATACAAAGAAATTGCAGGAAACAAAATGTCGCCGTAACACAGTCAGTGCCACGAGCGCGTGGAGGGACACACTTTTTCACGCGCTTCAGGACAAAAAATAAAAATAAGCGTTCGAAACAAAATGGCCAGATGTCATCACCCCAAGCAAAGCACACATGAAGGCACCCTACTGTTCCCAACTAGTAGTAGGAAGCGTATACACGCACTCGCCCTTTAGGAGGAGAGGCGCCTCTTCCGCTACCGCCACTGAAGCCATCAGTTTGAGTCCTCGCGCGCGGGGCTATAGGTGAGAAGTTTGCCTCGCCCCAGAGCTCGACGCTGTCGCCGGCCCTATCCGTCAAAAAGAGCCTCGCACTTAGTGCTGCGCCCTGAGGAACATCGGGAGAGAACTAGTCTGGCGGGCCCTTGTCGGAGGGCCAAGAAAGCTCCGCAGAAAAACAAAGCAAAAAAAGGACAGGAGGACGACTCAGAGTGTCTTCGCTGAGGAGGGGAGTTCGTAAGAGCCCGACTTTTGCTGCTCAACGGCGGCCTGTAATGGTTCAAGCGTCGACGAAAATTGAAGCGGCTTTGCTCTCGGAGAGTGCTAAAGCAGTGAATGGAGCAAGAGGCGCCCCGGTTACTCGGACGCTCCTGTTTAAAAAGACTGTCGACCGAGAAGAGCGCGAACTAAAGTTGTCACAACTTGAAGACGGTTCCCTCCGTGGGAACCTTTCTCCAGGGAACGTGCTTTTCTGGGTATTTGGTGAGGTTCTGTGTGTCTTCGCGTGTGGTAGGTTTCTTCGAATGGCGGGAGGACAGCATGTCGTTTTTGAGAGAGAGGATTAGACAGTATAGGGACGTTGATGTTCCCAAGGTTGTTTTATTGTGAATAAGTAGAAACGAGGAAAGCCCGTTTTGCACATAGAGCGCCGGTTTACCAGATTTACACACCGTACATGTTTGTTTATTTTAACTTTTCTTGTGGCTCTGTAGAGTGCATGTCGTCTGAAGTTCAAATCAATTAAACGAGACCATTGTACCGTTTTTGAGTGCTACCCTCTTTTCCTACGCCTGAAACATGGTTGAATTGCTGTTTTAAGCAAGTAAAAGTTCTAAGGTGTTTTCTTAAAAGCCACCTCGTCTATATTGCTTCAAAACTATGAAAAATGATATGCTTTGTTTGCCAGTTATCACGTAAAAAATGGCCTTTCAAACATGCCGTCAACCGACCATTATTTCCTTGTCCACTTCTTGTGTGTTTTTCACAAATACTGTGTTATCCTTCCCATAAACCGATTTCAACAGTTTCAACGGTGACGTAAACCACTGCGTTTGTTTTCATGAAATATTTCAATATTTTCTTTAGAAACTTCACGGGCCCCAGGGCCAAAGCGTTCAACATGATTATGAAATAAGCTCTAATAAAAAGTTTCCGCAAGAGAACGGCGCCGTTTCCCTAACACCGCCGCTCTCCTGTTACCCTACGATACGGATAAGGAACTCGATCAGAATGCTGTACGGAAGCCATGTACTATATAGAAACAAAATATAATGAAACAATATTAAGCGTTTATCCTCTTTTTTTTTATTCACCCTCCTCTGGCCGAGCAATGAAGTCGGTAACCTAACTGTGATCTCCATTACCAGCGTTCCATTTGGTCTAAAGCCCAACGAACACGCCAATTTCACCCACGCGTTGAGAAACGAAGCATTGCGGGCAAACGTGGAAGAAAAACCAAAACAAAATTCTTCGGGAAGCGTCAGCTCAAAGGTCAATTCTATCTCCGTCGCTTCCCGCACTTAGTTTTGTTTTTCCTAGGAAAACAAAAAAAAAAAAAGACTCAAGCTTGCTTCGACCATTTCGATCCCAAACCACGGTTTCAGCTTAGCCGCGTAGCGCGTACGTACCCAAAAACGAACTCCCTGCTTCGCAACAGCAACTCCGTACTGCAAAGCACCAAGTGCATTCGCGCGGCAGCTTTATTATTAGGGTGCGTGTGGTGCTCCCACACCACCGAAGCACAATCATTACCAAGGCGGGGGCGGGCGGGTGGGCGGCGCGCGTACGGTCGGGTGCGCCAGCTAACCCAACATGACACCGTGAAACCTGCCGGAGGTGAGTCCGTAAAACAACAAAGCAGCGCCGAGGCCGTGACTGGAAAGACAGAGGCGAGAGAGCGACCTCGGCCTAATATGCGGACGGCAACACAGTCCGCGATTAACTTGTCGGTCGGATGCGAACTGACACCGCGCGCCGCCACCCAGGGTTTTTCTTCGTTTGTCGGACAGCGAGATGAGCAAAGCCCCGTTGCACGCGCTGCGCGACGGTAAATGAACACGGAAGAAGAAGCGGCGGCGGCGATCGACGCACTTTCCGGAAAATCGAATGCACGGCGAAGTGAATGACGATATCCCACGTAAATCGTAATACGTAGTTCTTTTTCTCATTTTTTTAGGAACGATTGTTTCATTTTTTTGTTGGCTCCAATATAGTGTACTACGAATTAGTGGCGCATACAAGGAGTGCTTAAGATGAATTTACCCCTTTCTTCCCTCCCCTCTACCCCCCCCCCCCTTTTTTTTGTTTTCTCTCTCGTTAGATACCAAAATTGACAGATATATTTTATCTTGAAACGGAGACGCATGCAGGTTGTGTGGATAGACGATAGGCATAGCCACAATAGAAATGTTCGTCGCTTGGGAGAGAATGAATTCGCGTTACTTTACGAAAAAATTGTCATAATATCATAGTAGATAGAAAACCTACTGCGCCGAATTATATGCCCAATTTTCGATCTACGGCTATAAAACGAGACATCATTTCCAGACAGACTAGCGACTGTTAAATCCTCCAACATTCTCTTCAACACTAGTCATGCTAGCCCTAGATAATTATAACCGTTATAACATAAGACGCCACGTTTCAAGAGAGACTTACTGCCTGCCGGCTAAATAAAAATATATCCATTGAAGTAGATCTCGACATTTTGACTTTCCTCTAGTTTATTAAGTTAGTTCGCCGGTGGTACGTTGCTGGGGAAGAATGGCGCTAAACCATGCTCGATGTAGTTTGATTTTTTGAAATTTGCTCAAATAAGTGTTGCCGATTGGGTTCTCCTCAAGCCCAAAGAGGTGACAACGTTATATTTTATCTGAGTTAAAAGTATTTTGTTTAGTAAGGAGTTTATTCTTGCAAAAATAAACAGTCAGCTAGAACGATAGGGACAGAACACAGACAGGGACAAACAGAGACATACACACAGCTGGTATGTCTCTGTTTCTCCCTGTCTGTGTTTTATCCCTGCTGACCGTTTACTTTTGCACTATGTACCAACTCGCTCAACTTCAGCCTGTTATTCAGTTTAATCTTTCTTCTTTTGACCTTGTTATAATTATTCATTTCTTGGGTGTCTCTGCACTGAAAATATTTTTTTAAGCATTTTACAAAGTTTCTTTTGAGGACGAGGTGTAGCACCATAGGAGGGCTTTCAGTTCCACTCAGAGCCAACCGGCTCGGGTTAAAAGCCTGTTATGTGGCGTTTAGGCAGGTCACAGAACTCGCCTCGGGATATCGCCAAGCGTTCAAAACGACTTCGCGGCTCTTTCAGCATAACGATAGAGAGTCGAAACTGGCTGGGATATGCGCCTGTATCGTCGCAACTCCCCAAGAGCCGGTTTGCTAAACTCCGTTAAGGGGTCCTGCAAAACGTTTCTGGCAATTCTTTTTTCATAGCGTTTGCTCAAACTAGTGAGTAAACCCTAGAAACGCTTTAAAAACGAAATAAAAAAAGAAATCTAATGTATTTTGAACATAACAGGCGAAAGAAGTTCAAAATTTTGAGCGCAACTTTTATTGTTGATGGCGTCCTTTGTCTGAATCAATAGAGAACCGAAACGACAAGAGCCTGCAGCGGCCATGTGCGATCGTCCTATTTGTCGTAATTAGAATCCAGTTGTGAAGATGGGAACGGTCCCACCGATTTACGGGTGTTCCAAGCAAAGAATTACGTGCTTGAAAGAACCAGAATGGGTCACGTGCGCCTATTCAGCCAGTCCATAGCCTCCTCTATAGAGGAGCTATGGCCTGTCCTATCTCCTCAATTCTACGTCGACATTATCCGATGTTCTTGACAAATGTCGTCACTGAACGCTCGTGTTTGACACTAATAGGCACGCCTTTCGAAGCAGAGTTTGATTTTTTTCGTCCCTTTGCAGTGCCCCTTCAAGCTGCAGGACTAGAAGCTCCGCCTTCAGCGCGAGCTCGCTGGCATCCGCAGTGCTTTGGTTACGCGTGCCTGCGCGTTTACGCTTGTGTCAGCAAAGGCAGAAAGCTCGCACTGAACACGGAGCTTTTAGTCTCAGCTTAAAGGAGCGGTGCAACGATATTCAGTTGGATTGTTTTTCACTTTACACGAGCTTACTGGCACCAGTGCGACTCAAGGATACTCGCACGCAACGCCACTGGCCAAGAAACTCCTTTGCTGCGGTGTAATTTCGAGGACAAAAGCGATCATTTTCATTCAATCTCTCCTTTGCAAAATTTGATGACGTAACGTGGGGATCGCAGTACACCCATATGACGATATTTGAATGCTGTTCAAAGATTGGATCCGAGCATTGCGTGGGCACTCGATTTGGGCTCGTGATAATTACTAGCTCGAGAAGCATTCGGGTAGTGGCCCGTGTCCAATCGCTGCAATGACGACAATAGCCGAGCCATAACAATGTCTGGAACTCAGCGCGTGTCGTGTGCTTTGCCAACCCCAGCGCGTGGCTATGATCAACATTGGCGGCATATAATCGGCTCCAGATCACGCGGCCGCTTGTTCTGGCTGCGAGTTGAGGGGGTGAACGCTGCTCGTTTTTCTTTAATTTTTTTCTGGGACTTCTATTGCGAGGGGTGAAAAACGAACGCGTGTTTTATAGTTCATTAACGTCAGGGATCTGTGCTAAGTGGTATTTGCGCAAAGTACAAAAATTGTTGCATCGCTCCTTTAAGGGTTAACGAAATCCGCGACTCCAAGCACGTGCTTCCAGGCCCTCACTAAACAGCTTCGTATTTTCACCACCATGCGACCAACAATCTCGTTGCAAATGAATGAATTAGCACGAGACCCTCACTGGACAGGTTTGAATATTGAGCGCTACGCGCCATGTGTTTAGTTGAAGTCGCGACGGCTAAAATATTCTCAAGAGAAATCTCCTGGTCACATGATCAGCATCATAAAAAAGCTACCTAAAAGAAAACCTCCGCGTCAACCATTTTTTTTTTCGTTGTAAAAACAAGCGTTTTTTCCACAGTGCTTCAGCTCAGAGCACGTTGTTTTGTCTTCCGTCTCATTCGCACGCACTCTCGTGCGAAAGAGACGCCAAACGAAGCCACACGCTCGCGCAAGCAGCTTTGAAAGCGTTAGAGTACCGGGGAAGCTGCGTCAGCCTTGACTATGCAGCGCAAAATATTTGACGCCGAGAAAGGCAACTATAGACCTTTCCAATGTTTACAAAATCACAGTCCAGCGCGCGATCTTCACAGCCCAGCACGTGCGTGTTCGTCGCTTCGGAAAGCGAGCAAAGCACGCGCCATACGCACGAACGCTCAAAATGGCACCGGCCACAAGCTCGTTTTTGGAAAGGTCTATAAGGAGTATTCACTGGGCGCCATATTTGTGGGTGCTGTCTAGAGCGCATGCTCAGAACGAGCCCCCATTAATAGGCTGCTAAGACCGGCCATTTTGGCGGTGTGGAGTGCACGCTCCAAAAGAACCCTGGAAGCTAGCCATCAGCACGCGCTCAGCAGTCGCGCACACAGCTATGGCCGCCAGTGAATACTTCCTATACTCCGTTTCAATTTGGTTTCACTTTAAAGGCCGGTTCAGACACTTGCGTTTGAGTGCGTTTGACTGCGTTGCGTCGAGAACCGAAAGCGAGTCACCGGCACATCTGTGATTCGTATGAAGCGTGGAATCCAACTCAAGGAATCATCTTGGCACGCGATATAAGCAGCAGGGATGTCCTGCTTTCTCGCAGCCGCAACGCAGTCAAACGCAACTGTCTGAACCAGGCTTAAGTGTGAGCGTAGCAGAAGTTACAAGAGCGAGCTCCGGGCTTTCAGCGTCCCTGCCAAACCCGCGCGCACGTGCAGCGCAAGCACTCTCATATCCTCCTCTATAGACCTTTTCTGTTTCCTGTCGTTCTCAGTCACGTGGGTTCCATATCTGGTATGCGGGGCGAAAAAATAATAAAACGATTGAACCTGGAATATGCGAGAAAATATATAGCTGAGGCTAATCAGGAATGTGTGACAATCACGCATTTTTCGTAAACACCTTCTAGCTTCGGGGAGAGATCAAAAAGATGTTTTACCGCATACCAGAAGTGACGATATTCAAGATGGCTGCGCGCTTGTGGAAAAGGTGTATACTGACAAAGCTTGGCAGATCGCCACGAGACGCGGCCGCCGAAATTGAAGAGGTAGAGCGGCAGACAACGGATGAGAGGAGAGCCTAAAGCCCCTTAAAGGTGTATCCACACGACGGACCGGGCCGCGGACCGATTGATCATGTGATGTGCGGCCCGCGGGCCGCCCGGCTGCTATGAGCATCCACACGGCGGACCAAAAGAGCAGACGACAGAGCGAGCGGGCCGGTCTAACCCTCGACCTCACAGCTCCGCCTAACACATGCAGCGAGCTGCTTTGAGGCTATTTGTAAGGAGCCAAGATGGAGGTTGAACGAAAGGGACGTTTGGCCGCGGTGGCCCTGGCGTTGACTATTAAGGACGAGGAGGACTTAATTGAACCGAAAAGGGCAATCCCACAGAGCGGGGAATTGCTCCACGAGCGCGATGAAGTAAAAAGTTGCATCGTCGCACCATGCCGCCATCGTCGCACAACGAAAGGTTCGTCTTCTTCGTCTTCAACAGTTGGCGTCAAAAGAAAACGACTTTGGATTCCAATTTAAACAACAAAAGTCAGCTTGTTGCCAGACTTAGCGCTTCAATTATACTAAAAACGCCGCGGTCCGCCGCCAAGGTCCGGGCAAGAAAAGTCGCTTGGCATTTCTCAGAAGCGCGGGCCGCGGACCACCGGCGGACCTCAAATGCCGGTGACGTAAGATCACGTGATGCACGGCCCGCGGACCAAAACAGCAATGGACCTCTTGGCGAATATGTGCTGCCACCTAGACACGCGAATCGGTTCGAGACTAGGTGACTGGAAAACAACGCGCGCCCAAGGCCTCTCCCACCCGTTCCACACCCAAAACGTCAGCTACATCCTGTTCACCCATTGAGGCGATGTGACCTAGATACGGCTCCCCCAAGCTCACCTTTGTCCCCATCGTGCGTAATCTTCCGCCCCGAGGTCGACACAACGAAACCGCTCAAATGCGAGAAATGGAAGATGGCGGATTGTTTGGAACTAGATACTCTCGAACCCAGGCGCATGAAATACTCCGCGCATGCGCACCGCGTATTTCTACAAAAGGTCCATTTGGTCCGTCGTGTGGATACACCTTAAAGGGGCGGTGCAACGATATTCAATTGGAATGTTTTTCACTTTGCACGAGCGTACTGGCACTAGTGGGACTCAAGGTTACTCGCACGCAACGCCACTGGCCAAGAAACTCCTTTGTTGCGGTGTAATTTCAGAGACAAAAGCGATCATTTTCATTCAATTTCTCCTTTGCAAAATTTTATGACGTAAAGTGGGGATCGCAGTACACACATATGACGATATTTGAATGCTGTTCATAGATTGAACCCGAGCATTGCGTGGGCACTCGATTTGGGCTCGTGATAATTACTAGCTCGAGAAGCATTCGGGTAGTGGCCCGTGTCCAATCGCTGTAACGACGACAATAGCCGAGCCATAACAATGTCTGGAACTCAGCGCGTGTCCTGTGCTTTGCCAACCCCAGCGCGTGGCTATGATCAACATTGCCGGCATATAATCGGCTCCAGATCACGTGGCCGCTTGTTCTGGCAGCGAGTTGAGGGGGTGAACGCTGCTCGTTTTTCTTTAATTTTTTACTGGGACTTCTATTGCGTGGGGTGAAAAACGAACGCGTGTTTCATAGGTCATTAACGTCAGGGATCCGTTCTAAGCGGTATTTGCGCAAAGTAGAAAAATTGTTGCATCGCCCCTTTAAAGGGGCGGTGCAATGATATTCAATTGGAATGTTTTTCACTTTGCGCAAGCTTACTGACACTAGTGGGAGTCAAGATTACTCGCACGCAACGCTACTGGCCGAGAAACTCCTTTGTTGGGGTGTAATTTCAGAGACAAAAGCGATCATTTATTCAATCTCTCCTTTGCAAAATTTGATGACGTAAAGTGGGGTTTGCAGTACACCCATATGATGATATTTGAATGCTGTTCATAGATTGGACCCGAGCTTTTCGTGGGCACTCGATTTGGGCTCGTGATAATTACTAGCTCGAGAAGCATTCGGGTAGTGGCCCGTGTCCAATTGCTGCAACGACGACAATAGCCGAGCCATAACAATGTCTGGAACTCAGCGCGTGTCATGTGCTTTGCCAACCCCAGCGCGTGGCTATGATCAACATTGCCGGCATATAATCGGCTCCAGATCACGTGGCCGCTTGTTCTTGCTGCGAGTTGAGGGGGTGAACGCTGCTCGTTTTAGATGCGGAGCATCTCTTGCTCGGGTCTATGTCCCGCGGCGTCGGCGTTGTAGTCGGCACTCGAACTACGCACGCGCAACTCTCCTCCTTCCCTCTCTCCAACAGCTGCGCGTTACTCTCTCCACTCTCTCTCTCTATCAGCTGCGTGCACTGCGCGTGCGTTCACTTCTCCTCACACTGCGCGCGCACGCGCAACTCTCCTCCTCTAGTCTCCTCTCCTTCAAGTGTGAAAAAAAATAAACGGCGAGCGGCGAGCGTTCCAAGTTTCTCTGCCGCGAGCCGCGACGAAGGCTCGCGTAGGGGGTAACGCTAGGGCAGTCGGTGGCGCCATCTCTTGACGTCAGCACGCAACTGACTCTTTCCTCGGAACCAACACGATGCTCCGCATCACCCCATGGTTCCCCTCGGGAAGATGGTGTAATTTTTTTTCTTTAATTTTTAGCTGGGACTTCTACTGCGTAGGGTGAAAAACGAACGCGTGTTTCATAGGTCATTAACGTCAGGGATCCGTTTTAAGCGGTATTTGCACAAAGTACAAAAATTGTTGCATCGCCCCTTTAAGGAGCGCCAGGTGACGGGCGCCCCGCTGCTGCGAGACGCCGGAACACATTTGTCCCGAGCAATGGAATGTCCGCTCGTGCTCCTCGCGTTCCTCGCGCTACCGCTTCTTTTCTCGTCGTGTTTGAAAACCGTGTTTCGGGTTCTCGCCGCTGCAGAAACTGTGCGCTGATGACCAGGTTCCCCGAGAAATGTTTTCTGCTACCGCGCTCCAAATCTGCGACAGGGCACTCTATGGCTCCATCGTCGAATTGCCAGGCTTTGTGAGTTTAGAGGAGGCTATGGCACTGTTCAGCGTCACATGCTCGCGCTTGTAGCATCGGCTGCGTCTGGACTTAAGCTGAAACGAAGTATTGCTGCCGTAATTCCGCCCTCGCCTTGATCTCTAATATAAATTCCATTCTGCTCGCAAAAATAGAATGAAGAGGCATAAAATTCGAGTGAAATGAACCGCATTTGTGCACATTAGGCGTCGCATATAAAGTTATTTTCAAAAGAAAGGTAGCATTAAGCAATAATGAAGGAAAATGGCATGTAAGACTTGCGTCTTTTGAACGTAGTCGGCTCGAACGCTAGTTTCTTCCTGCCCTCTGAGCCGGTCAAGTGACCAGAAACTCCTTCTTGCGATTATTTTAGCCTCCTGGAGAGATTGCCGCATTTGTCATTTCTCACATCGCCCCCTGAAAAAGAATACGGCAACCGTCAGGTAGATAACTTGAGACGTTATGTATCGCATCCACTTGTGCCCACCGAAAATGTCTTCATCGCGCAATTGATACCGTTTTTACGTAAAACGGTGTTCACACATGCCGTGGAAGGGGCTGGTAATATTATTTACTTATTATTGAAATGCGTAAACATATCTCAAAGCTGATTGTGTCAAATTCCACCATTCAAAATATTATTATTATTATTATTTTTTTTTTTTTTTTTTTAGTTTGTGATGATCACAAGCTCCGCTTCGAAGCAGCAGTCCCGTCTTTCGCGAGAAAACAAAGAATAAACACGGAAATTGAGGTAGTTTCCTGACCGGTGGCATTAAAGATTCGTGTTGCTGCTAATGAACTTATCGCAGTAATTAAGGAATATAATTTCTCCCGGCGTATCGTCAAGAGAAGAGTCCTAAGCTCCCTTGATGGCGAATGGGGGCGCTAATAACGCCCATGCATAGTATAATGCAGGCGCCCGTCAACATGTCTGCCTCGGGGCTGCCCCCCGATCAGACGTGTACGACACAACAAAATATCCTTCACCAAGCTGCAAAAACATGTCCGCGAATTTTGTGTTATCCTTTGCATTAGTGACTTCAGTCTGCCTTGGACTTTTTTTGCTTTTGGTGGCCGTTCCACATCGCTGTATATTAATTCCGGACGCTAAAACGTTTTACGGATGGAGTATGAACACGTTCCATTAACAATACATATCTAATGCTGAGCTGAAGCTGATAGAGTAGATTGGTTCATAATATCTCAGGAGCGCGAACGTTCTATTTGGGATATAGTCGCAAGCGACATTTATGCGCCACAACACTTCAAGAAAGAAGACATGCCCTACAACTAAACAAAAGATCTGGGAATTTTTTTTTCAGCCGTGGAGTTTTTGTTGTTTGGATCCAATTCCGTGGCCACCATTCTCACATGAACCTTTATTTTTTTTAAGATTTAGGGTTTTATTTGAAAACATCCAGCAATTTTTTTTTCGTGACGTGTCCTTTTTATTGGAGTATGTTTCACTCCTAACGAATAATGCTTATATAAATCTGCTTTCAAATGTACTTTTAACAAAATACCTCTCGTAAAGACGGCACTCATCCTTAAAATACATTCATAACCTAAACTTTGAAATTTGTAAGTCAAGTACATCTTTCAGAGTATCCCAGTTTCCAAACTAGGTGTGACTTCTAGATAGTCTGCATATGCCCATTGTACCCATACAAAGAGTTGCTAGGTTCCCTTCAAATGTGACTAGCTTAGGTTTCCGAGGATCTAGATTAACCTACAATAATTGCAAAAAACTTGAGCAGCTTGTTTGTACAGGAGGCGCATGAATGACTTGAACAGACCAACAGCCTGTCGACAGGTAGCTTAGAACATAAACCGAGAAGGACGACAAAACTTTATGCGAGATGCGGTTAACTCTTTGACTGAGTGTATGCTCAATGTTTTTTTTTTTTCTTTGTGGGTACTAAAAATTGGATACATTTTTGTTTTACTTCTATATATCAAGTATTGAGATATTCACCAACCTTTATTCTAGAGTTGCCATAAGCCACTAATATTCTCAATTGTATTTTCTAAAATATATCTCCTTCACCAAGCTCGATTTTTCTCCAACTCACTATGTGCCGTTTTTATACTCCAAGCAGCAACGGGTTCATTCATTGTGAGCCAGCGCATTCCTAGGTGCAATTGTGTAGCCTTAATTCTTTTGACCCTTAATGCTTTTTATTTGACCTTCGCGTGTTGCGTGATAGCTATGACTTGAATGATTCATCTTTGCACAATGTTTGTTTTCGTTATTTTGTTGCATAAGCGGAATGCGACGGCAACACGTTGATAAAAAAACAGTATCTTCAAAATGTTTGCTGCTTCACGTCTCTTCCTGATAGCACAATAGGCAAGACACTACCTTTATTTTTTACTTTTCTTGTCCATGGTCGTCAGGCATAAAACCATAATGGTAGGCCAAAAAGCATTTCGTTCAGAAAAAAAAAGAAGTATTTCTGTACGTCTGATTCCCAACAGAGCACGTTAAATACTAATATTGTAATTTTCTGAAGGAGATAAGACAATAATGCGCATTTAGAAAGACAGTTACTATCGTAACAACAAGCTGGGCTGGATCACTGAATGTAAAGTTCGCGCGTGTACAATTTCAGTGCATATTACATTTATGAATCCCCCCGCAACCTGTTTTTTTTCGCCCGCTGCTTATTTTTAATAAGTTGCGGGGGACTGGCTTTTGTACTGCTGTGAAATAAAGTAGACGCGCAAACTTGACTTCTTAAAAAGTAGCCTCATTTTTTATCAGGTACGATCATTCTTAAACTCAAGGGTAATACTGTCTGGGTAAGACATAAAGTGCAGCTGCACTCTCTGCTTTGACTCGGAGAATATAGCGGGCAATGGTCAAATTTCGTTAAAATTTCTTTTGTCTGTCCCTTCACGGCAATACGAAATTGCTGATTTGAGTGTTTTCTTTTATATCGGGTATCTCAAAATTTATTAAACGATAAAAGAACACTAACAAATCACCTTTCCGAGAAGAGACACACGCTCTTTTGAAATTCGTGCATATGATTGGAGTCTACAGTCAGCGTGTCACACAATGCGTCTCGGTTTAGAACTTCTGCTTCTAGCGCTTCTTCGATACACGCTGATACCATTCGTCCATTCCAATTCATTACATCGCACATAGTTATTCGTAAATGTCGTTTCATAAAAATATATTTTATAATTCCATACCATGTATACCGTTGAGAATTTGTTGGATCTGACTCTTAGTAATGACCTGGTATAAGCTCATCGTAATAAAGTGTAAAAAGAAAACTGTAACGCGGAGCAAAGTAATAATAACGTCCAATATCTTAGTCGTCTCTTGTTTTAAAACACGAAAATCGGAGAGGCCGGAGCACCTTCCCGGCAAAACACAGGGCACTCGTGTTGGCAGCGCGTTTGACTAGCAGATGTTGTTTTTAGCCTAACCTTCTGCAGTAGTCTTCTGGGACACCAAGTGACCAAAAATCAACGCAAGTGTCACATTTGCTCTACCATTCACATATAAAGATATCTAGTTGCTCGGGCGGATGGACAGCGGGATACAGAAGCGGAAGAAATTACCTCTTAAAAAGCCATCGACGCTTATGCATACATACATGTTTGAACTTCCAATCAGCATCGCAGGTCACGGCGCAAAAAAGGAAAATACTATATTTCTTCATAAAAATTTGCAATAAAAAGTGCATTACCCTGTGTACCTTTACTGTGTATTATATTATAACGACGGCTTTTTTTTTCTTCTCCAGTTGCGTACACTCGACGCTTTGTAAAGCAAAAGTTTCATCAGTCTTGGCCAAGCATAGCTATAAAAGAGAGGTAGAAAGGCACTTTATAGGTCATACAGCAACGTACCTACAATGGCGGAAGTACTCTTTCTACAACCAGATAAGCTTGCTTTCCTTGCTGCCGGAAACATCCTTGCAACGATCGTTCACTATCGACGTCAGAGTGGGATAGCTTTCCGGTGTTTTCGCTGACTTTGAAGTTGATTTTGTGTGTGTGTGTGTGTGTGTGTGCGTGTGTGTGTTTGTGTGTGTGTGTGTTTGTGTGTGCGTGCGCGTGCGTGGGTGCGTGTGCGTGTGTGTGAGTGTGTGTGTGTAAAAAAATTAAAGACGTTTACAACTTCTTGTAACGCTTATTTAGAGCGCAGCTCTTGAGGAGGTGGAGGGAAGAGTACTGAGGGGAGGGTATACCTCTCCTCCTCATCCGTACCCTTTCCTCCTCCCCTACTTCTTCTTTCACGCGCGGAACTCTCGTCGTCACGCAACGTTTCGGCGTCGTGCCGAAACGTCACGTGATGTTTCAGTGAAGTGGCGAGACGTTTCGGCACGTGACTTCCACCGAAACGTCACCGCGGTGCATTATGGGACGTTTCCCACAATGCAGCGCGCAGTTACGCCGACGGCGACGGCGACGCCGACGCCGCGCAAGCCGGAAACGGGCGCCTAAGAGCTGCGCTCTAAAACATAGTACCAAACCTGTGACATTACGCAATGCAAAGCATAGCGCTTTGCATTGCGTAATGCCACAGCGCAGACTTCATTTTCAGGCCTAAAGGAATGTTCCGCCTGATCATTCGCTGAGCTGATTTTGTAGATCGAAGAGATTGGCTCTTTGAGTGTTTTGCGGGTAATTAGACGCGCAGGCATTTCTTAGAGTGTATCTACGCAACCTTTAACAAAACCACGTTACAACAGCAATATAAAACTAATTTATCCTACCATTTTACACCATGTAATTAGTTATCAAGTTTCAACAACCTCGACAACACTTCTACATAAATATCACCAGGACAAACCCAGTCTTACGTATAAAAGACTGGGTGTGCCGCGCATTCACGTTAGCTCTGTTACTATCCCATAACCTAGCTTGTATACATTACACCAACTGCACGAAGGTTTCTTCCTCCCATTCGGGTACCTCTCAATGCGTCCCGTTTTCCATCAAAACCATAACGTACCCTCGAAGGCTTAACAGCCTAGTTCTTAACCATTTAGTAACCCTGACTACAATGTTTACGGTGTGTTGTGTTCACTTCAAAGAGTACATCTCCCCCGTGCGATAGTTTGGTCGGTCGCAAATTACTCTCTGAATTGAGCGAGTTTCTCGCAGTCAAGTGCGTCTCCTCCCTCCCAGGCAGGGCCACTTGTGCACTGACGGCGTAGTACACGACTTCGCGTACTAGCTACTTCGCTACCGGAGCGATGGGAATGCGCGGCCTCGGCAACAGCATCGTCTGGGCTTGAAACGCGAGAGGGTAATGAGTGCCGTTCGTGCTCTTCGTCGTTGTCGTCTAATGACCAAGCCCCAAGCTATTTCGCTACGCAATGAAGAGCGATACGACCTCTTCAAACCGGAAGCCTGTTAGGAGCGAGCACCGTCTCGTGGAGTCGTAACGGAGAAGGTCAAGGATAAGAGCCCCGAAAACTTTAGGAGCCCAGTGAAGTCTAATCATCGAGGGTCGGGGAGCATGTGTGCCTGGGAATGGAGCGTAAATGGTATAGAATAGGCGAGACTCTGTGATTTTTTTTTATTCTTATTATTTTATTGTATTTGATTGTGTACGATGTCTCGGCTCATGAGCGTCCTTGTGATGGCTTGGTGGCAAACATAGATTAAAGGTCCTTGGAGATGGAGGCACGAGTTGAAATGCGCTTTCGAGGCTTTTGAGTCTAGGAGCGTTTGGGAAGAGGGCGATTAACCCAATGGCTTTTTGCAACCGCTTCTTTCCGACTTCGAACTGCTCGTCAGTCGTCAATCGAGATGGGTGGCGAGTACAATAGAAGAGATGTCCGAAGATTTACTTCCTGGCATTTGGGACACGGGTGGACTTGCCTTCGAAAATAACTCACCAAATAAGGGTATTCGACTTCTCAATCGTCTAAAGTGATCGGAGAGGCTCAGAGCATGGTGCGTCTTGTCTATCGCTGGGAAGTCGTCTCTCTACAGTCGTCGACAGCTTCAAAAATGCAGGGCGGGACGAGACCCGGGCATATGATTATCGCTTCCAAGCCGATGAGACTGCGGCCTTAGCCGATAAGAACGCGGAGGAACAAATCACAACGCAAGAAGCGTAGAAACGGTAAATCACGCCGTACGTTTCTTGAGCTGTCAGTGACTGAAGTGTTATGGCGCATTCACACTAGAAGCGGATGCGCGTTCGCGAAGCGGTTGCGGATGCGGTTCACGAGAGACCTCGTTCAGACACACCGAGAGGCGGTTGGCGGTTTCTCGGCGATCACGCTTGATATTTTGAGACTTGCGTTTGGCAACCCTGTTTTACAATCCACAATCCACTTTAATCGACGATCCAAAGCCAAAATTATGCTATTTTGGTACTCTGAAGATTTTTCTCCGGGACGTTCGTAGGCATCACGAGTTCAGGCAGCGAAAAAAGAAGCATGAACCCGGGAACCTCGCCTGTGATTCCCTTGACTTCGCTCACAAGCAAAGCGCAGCTAGGCGTGCCTAGCTGAGCTGATTTTGAACAGGATGCCCCCGACCTTTTCTTCGAAGTGGACCCTTCCCGCATGAATAGCTGACCTTGTTTTCGGGATAGAGGGCCAGTTTTCCCCCCTCGTTCGCTCTTATCATTTTCGAAGTTGTGAGAGGTGGGGTGGACCGTGGTGCGGGGGAATGTGTTTGGTGCTCGCCGGTCGTGGCTTCGTTGGTGGCGGACTCTCATCTCGTCACTCGCACGTCGATCGAGTCTACTACTTGTTTGACATTAAGCTCAAATAAACGCCGTATGGATTACCTCCGCATTGTCTGGTACGTACACTTTATTCCTCGAGTAGGTTCCCTTTATTTCTTCTGGTAATAGTAAACGTTACAGGTCGAGCTAGCGCAGGTACCCTGCCCGCTCCGCGGTAGTTCGTTAGCTACGCAATCCGGCTCACGACGTCTCTATCGGCCTTCGTGGTGGTCATGCACGGTGTCGAAAGCTTTCAATAGTTCATGCGACTATCTTAGTGGGTACAAAAGCTGACATTTCGGTCGATCAGGTGCGGGTTCCGACGTTCTACGGGCAGAGACTAACAAGGCAGCGAGCTTCGGGCTGTGGCACCCGGAATAATAAACAAACTCTTAGCCGAACCAAACCACCGGTACGAAGCCCGTTAAGATTACGAGTGATTTTTTTTCGCGGCGGATTCAAGTGACGGACGTGAACATCGCGTTTCTTCGTTGATTTGTCTGCTGTAACGCTAGGACTACAGCGCCTTGGACGCCTCACCAGCGACAGGTGCCATCTTGTTTTGAAAGTCACTGACGTCACGTCAGCGTCGCGTTGTGATTGGTTGCCGCTTTGCGGTTCGTGAAAGCGGTTGGGAGAAATCGGTCCCGAAGCGGTTGGCAAAAACGCGCTCCAACCGCTCGATCCTAGCCGCTTTGCGGTTGAGAACGCGCAGATCCGCTTCCAGTGTGAACGCGCCATTAGTAGGTTATATATGCAACCAAAAAGGCGGACTAATGTCTGAAGTCGCACTGCTCTATCTTTTTGCTTACTTCACCAGCCATGTCTGGACCGTTGAACTAGCAACCACCGGCTTTCCGTCGATTTCCAGATCCCTCATTGCTTCTTTAGGCCGTATTTGTGTTTTGTTATCTCTCTCTTTCTTTGTCTCTCTCTCTCTTTCTCGCTCTGTGCCTTTGCTTCGACTTTGTTGTTTGTTTTTAGTTTCCGCCACCCATGTGCGTTCGATGATGCTCCGCGAGAAATAATTTATTTTCGATATTGAAAACGAAAAGAAGCCTGGAAGCCCCGTAGTGGTAGAGCCATATCTTCATGGCGTTACCCACAGGCTAAAGAACATAGCAAGAGGTCAAGTTGTACACGCTGTATGTTCCGTGCCGAACAAGGTATATTCCTTGTTTGTCAAGATAAACAAGGCACAAAACGCACACGAAAAGCAATGTGACATACCGCGCAAGACCAAATACGCCCAATGTCAAAACGAGGTCATGTATAAATTCCCATCACGTGCAGGAAATGTTAAACAGGCCAAACAGGACGCGGTATAAACGATAAAACAAGAGAACGTGCCGAACCTTTACGAACCCTAAGAGCAGCAGGAAACCTAGCAGCTCACTGCCGTAAATGCGAATGTGAAGCAATACTACACGAAGTTCACATTGTGGGAAGAAACCGAAACTAACTCGCACGTGAATTGCTAGGGGTTCTCCATCAAGGACAAGGGGGAGAAATGTCTCAGTGCCCCTTCAGTTGCACTCCACCGCAAGGAGGAAGCGTTCCTGCGGGGAGCCACGGCGTCCGGGCAAGAATAAAAGAAAGAAGTGTGCGCCACCGCCTCATCCCAAAAAAGCAGAAATTGAAAAGTGGCTTAAAGAAAAATAAAAGTAAATTACGAATTAAACGATAAAAAAAATTAATTACTCCAAGAGAGAAAAACAAAAAGAGGAGCAATAAACAGTTGCAAGTCCAGCAATGTGAATGTTTTTTTTTTTTGTGGTGTAATTTTTTTTTTTTTTAACTGGCCCTTCGAAAAAGAAAAAAAAAAAAAACTGGTCCTGCATGCCCGAATTAGAGACACATCTTTTCATGGAATGCGTTAAGTTAGTTAATGCGTTCCACCAAGGTCGAAAAGTACATTTCCGAAGGGCAGGGCCTCAAGAAATGCAAAGTCTCACGCAAACCCCTCTCTAAGATTTCGAATTTGTCGAGGACAAGGATGCAAAAGGTACGAGAGATGGCTTGTGCACATTCGGAGGAATCAAGAACAACCTACAATAAAGACTACAAAAATGTTACGAAGCAAAAACGAGCAGACATCTAAATCCCGAAACTTCCACAAAGCTAATATTATGGCACATAAGCTATTTTTGGAGCGCTACGCGTAATAGAGGGCTATTCCGTCTGAACAAACAATTAACGTTCCCGGTATCATACAACGAACAATAATCTCTTTTTTATACTTTTATTCTCAGCAATGGTACGAAGTTGAAGCAGTCTATAGTGTATAGCGACACGTATGAAGGCAATTCGGTTGTACAAATACAAACTCTGAATGTTAATTTTTTTTTTTCAAAAATTGACAAGCCACATTATTTTATGTTTCGCTCAATATTTAGTAGACGTCTTGTTTTCAAGTGCCAAATTGCAAACAAAACGGCAACTTTTTTTTATCAGCTTTGGTATGTTTTTTGTCAGAAAAGTGGGCAGTGTACGAAGCCCATTCCAGCAATCTTATTCTTCACCTGCCGTGCGTCCCCCCATAAAAAAAAAAAAAAGTCTATAATTATTTTGGTTTTGATATTCTACATTTTAAAATAAAATTTAAAAATTCGTTGTTTTTTTTCTTTTTAGTTAGATTATGTTTTGTTTGTGGTGTCGCTACAAGAAATAAAAATAGAACCTACGTTGGGTTCAGCGGCGTGCGAAACGTGTGTGGGAAAAGTTTTATTTGTGAAATCTACAGAGAGTGTTTTGTGTTCCTCTGGCCGTTGTACGGTGTGCATTTGAGTATACTGCCTTTCTCAACTTCATTGCCAAGGGATTCCGACAGCAAGGTTCGAAATTTGATACGCAAGGTATCGGCATAGCGGATGAGGCTGCTAAAATCACTGAGAGATTAACAGGCGCAGGGTGGGGTGAATCCCGGACATGTTATTACTGCTCTCCAGCCAATCAGCTTGCGGCATTTGCCGTCAAGAATGCCGCAGAACCAATCACGAAGCAATAGCGCTGTGATAATATACAGTGCCGTTCATTTCGCAAGTTGTCAGTGACTGTATTCCACACAATACCTCTTTTTGAAAAAAAAACAAAAAAAAAACCTCTTTTATGCACAGGTTTTTATAATAGTGCTGCGCCATAGTAAAAAAAAAAAAAAAAGAAATGTGCGGTCTTGCTTCTCTCAAAGTATCTCATTTTCGGTCCATTATTAAGTTAAAAACCCAGAGGCAAATATTTCTCGCGTATATAAAGTTAACAAAAGTTCCCGATATGTCTGCTTGAATAGCTTAAACTCCGCTACTTTAACTCTTGCTTCCTACAAAAAACAAAAGTACTTTTTTGTGTGTGTTTTTTTGCTTTTTGAGAATGCACGTGTTCTTTGGTTTCTTTTTTCGTAAAAAGAACTGCCCTAACTTGAGGGTTTCTGTTCTACATAATCCCTAAGTCAAATAGAAATACGCCACTCTCCAAACTTACGTCGAACAAATTTCCGGCACACAAAAGCCAGTCGGCGTGCTCTATCAATGCGTGTACTGCCCTTATTCAATACATATATTTAAAAAAAATATATATATTTATTTCGAGCGATCTTAGTAAAATATACAACGAGAAGTAGGCTCATGAGTTTTATTGAATCGTCGCAGCTGGTGTGTGTTTTTTCCCTCATAAAACGTTTTATTTCTTTAAGATAGTTTGGGTTTCTTTCCAAAAACTTCTAGGCTCCTAAATTCTAGAAGCCTTGCACCTGAGGCCACTACTCTCTATGAACATTAAATATAGTCTGGAAGTTTAAACTAAAATATACTATAAGAACCGTGATGCTCGACCAAAGCTGCAGATGAACTGAACTGCGCGTTCGCTTTGGTTTCTCTTCAACGTTGCATAAATCTTCCCAAGATGAAACTTGAAAGAACAAGAAATAATTCTTCGGCTCTCAATGCTGCCACAAAGCCGGCATTTCACTTAGGAACGGGGTCATCAGTTAAAGGGCAACTCCGCTTCATTTTTGATATTTAGAAAACTATGCAGCCCGCTTCAGTATCATATAGGAAGACCCCATGTCACATATTACGATATAATTCCGTGTATATATTTAATAAACTGGCCAGCAAACTTTCAAATGAGCCAAGTCGCCGAAATCTGCCAAATCTAGCGTGCGACGCGAGGCGCGATCGTCAACGCAGTCAATGCGACGGAGTTGGAGCGGCTAACGTTGAGCCACTACGTCAGAGGCATGTCTACGTCATTCTCACGTTTTCTTTGTTTTTACTTCTCAGTGCGAAATTGAACGATGACGTCATGAGTTTCTCCTCCCGGTGTTGGCTCAACGGCGTCCACGTGATCACCGTAACGCGGATGCGCTAGGGTGCCTACATGTTTCCGAGCGGAAACATGTAGGCACCCTAGGATGAGCTAGTTTGCACTGCCCTGCGCTCTTATCGGCCTGTTTCTCCGCTCCCCCTCTCCTCTTTCGGATTCTCCCCTTCCCCCTCTCCCCGGGCCATCAAGAAGAGTGGTTGTTTGGGCGAGTTGGTTTGACATCTTATACAATCTTGTGCGCAGCAAGGACGAGGACAAAACGAGAGAACAGGACACAACAAGGCGCTCCTTCCGCGTCATGCGAAGCGACCTGCCCGCGTCGCGTGTCCTGTACCTCGCCCCCACGAACGTCACAAGACCACGTGGTTGGACGTGACGTGGCCATGCCTCTGACGACACAAGACCATTGTTGCCTGACGCAACCGAAGTTCCGGTTTCAGTATCAGCTCATGTTTAAATTAAGAGTACACAAATAATATTCCACATTTCGCGAATCCGAAGACGTACAGCTGTTTAGAAATGCTTTGTGAAACGGAATCACATGTAAGCCTAAATGTTTCGGAATTGAGCGGAGTTGCCCTTTAAGGGGGCTCCACGTGCAAGTGCCTCGAAGGTCGGTGCTCTACGACCCCCTTCGCCTCTCCAGTTGAGGACGCTAAAACTCCAGAAGCATTGATTTGTGTTTGTGTGGAGGCACTACCGGTCGCAGCTGTTGACTCCCCTGGTTCTTGCGTTTTTATTTGCTTTTGTTTTGTTATTGCAATCGATATTCCAATTTATTCACTCATCAATGCCCCAGAACGTTTTTTCTTGTACTTACGACTTTTCTTGTCAAAGAAATTAAAATTAGTAAATTATTGTAATTTAGAGTAGAAGAAAGCCGAGTTCGAGCTCGCGTACACGCGGACACGGGAGATGCGATGCTTTTTTTACCGAGCACCCTGAACGCCTGCGCCAGCGTCTTGCGCACGTCACAAAACAATTTCTACATTCGGGAGCGCAGAAAACACCTGCTTCAGGCTCCCGTTACAAATTCCCAGTACTTAATTATGTATAGTGGCTGTGCAGTCGCGTGTCGTGCTTTGTCGGGAAGAAAACTCTTGTAGCAAAACTTGTACACGATGTCGCCGAAGTTCTTCCACCTCTTCATCATCGAACATCCGTCTCGCTATTAACACAAGATCCAGGTTTGTTCTACAACTTAATCTGTTTGTGAGCACCCATTTGCACGTGGGATGTATGATATGTACTTCACTTCTTGCACTGGCTTCTTACAATGCATGCTCTACCGATAGCACGGCGTGTCATTGCAATAACCAACGAATTTCACCAGTTGGTTATTGCGGTTGTGGTTACAATACATTACAATAGTGCTCTTGAATGCAATCATTAATGGGTCACCTGAAATGATTTTGTTTTGCGGTTTGAGGTTCGTTCTGCATGACTAAGTATTTTTAAGACTACAAGAGGATTTTGCAATTGCGCTAACCACTCAATGCACTGACAACACAGCTCCACATTGTAATAATCTCCTGGGGAAATACATTGCCCCTTCTTTGATTTGCTCACACTATCGATAGGAACGGTTAGGCAGACCTGATCCAAACAACTTTCCCGGAGACACTAAAATATTAAATGCTTCCTTTCGAAAAAAACAAAACAAAACAATCTATTAGAACTGTAAGCGTCATAAATATGTTCGCAAGAAGTTTCTTTAAGGCAGAGTGTATGCCTTTAAGTGGCTAAACACAAATTTTTCAAGTCATTATGTTCTTTTTTTTAATGATGCACGTACAAATTATGGATTGTTTTTATAATGCCACCGTACATCAAGGAGGCCCAAGTGCTAAAACAAACAAATAAGGTAAAATGCCATCAAAATGGCCTTTCGACCAGAGAGGTGCACTGAAGTGGTTTCTGAGATCTTCGTTTTACGGTAGCAACGCCATCTACGCTCTGAAAGCATCCCCAAAAAACTTGGGGCGCTTAAGCTTCCCCTTTAAAGGAGCTGTGCAACGATTTTAACGTTGAAAGAATTGGCGTTTTCTACTTTTGACATGGTTCACCTTGTCACAAAGGACAGAAAACACACCTTCTTCTTTCGATATGTTGCGATTCCGCCGCGTAATCGCGAAGCAAAAATTAGAATATTCCTCGACCTGCAGCCGCGAGCGGCGGCCATGAGAAACAGAAGGCATGACGTCAATGAGGAGTCTTGTAGAAAGATAGCAAGTTGTGCGAATACCTGCTCGATAAAAGGTAACTTTTCTATAAATCTTGTCGTTCCAACATAAATATAAATGCGTCAAAAACCTGGTATCATCGAAAAAAACTTTTATTATACGGAGTTTCAGTGGCGCCATCTATCCTAGGTCCACAAAACCGTCAGCAGCGGAACAGCCGCCAGAAGCCGGAGGGGGAGGCTCTGGGAGGGGGGACAGGGCCGGACGGGTATGGCCGGACTCGGATGAGACTTTCCTCCTTTGACCATATTGTTCGCCCTGCGCCCGCCAGCACGTGGTCACGCGGTCGCGAGCGGATGAGTTCTCGCTGCTCACTGATGGCTCGAGAGAGAGAGCTTCACCCCGCGCCTTCCCCATTGACGTCACAGCGCACGTGACTCGGAAGTTAGTGAAGGAGTTGAGAGGCGCCGAAAACCTCAATCTTTGTCCATTTTTAAAATAAAAACTAGGACATGCAGGCAAAAGCGGTTTTTTGTTCTTTACTCAGAAATGTCGAGACACCAACTCCCAAATTTTTTAAGCAAATCACTATAACTGTTGCACAGCTCCTTTAGGAGAGGAACGCGATAGCGTCATCGGGTCCCGTTCGCAAAGCCTTCTCACATAAACGCGTGCTCACTGTCAAGTTGCGCGAGCGTGTGTGCGTGGTCTAATCGGTAGCATCACGTGTGACGTGACGTCACACGTAGCTGTGACGTCATGGCCCTATCGACCCGCCATATTTGGCGGGAAAATTTTCCGCTTAATTTAACCGGAAAACTTTCCGCTAAACTTGCCGAAAACATTTTCCGTTAAATTTGCTGGGAAAATTTACCCGTCAAATTTAGCGGGTAAATTTCATAATGCAACGCGCGCAGCCACGTGTGACGTCACGAATGACGTAACGCATGACGTCACACGAGGCTGCGCGCGTTGCACTATTGGATTTTTGTCATATCTTTGCCGATGCCAGATTTTCTGCGACAGGATCTTATAAACGCTATCGCGGTAAAATCTAAAAACTACAGTCGTGCGTGGCCTATTTCTTTGCTTAAGAAATGATCAAAGTTCGCGGACACACCCTTTCCCAGGTCAAATTCCCCGAGTGAAACGGTTGACGACGTTGCGCGCGCGCGGACGGATCAGCGGAGTGGTTCCGGAACCCAAGTAGTCCCAAGCTGCCGCAGCCTCGGACGAACTACGTTTGAGCAGTTGTTTGCGCGTGCATGTGATGGATATTCACAATCTGACGCCGTTGGAATTGAAAATCCTTCGGCAGGCAAGGCTGTTTATACTCCAACGTCGAGGAACGCGACGCGGGCCAGCGCAAAACGACGTGGCAACCGCGCCGTCTAGCGTAGCGTATTTCCATTTCCTGGTCGGTACAAATCATGAGATCGGTGTATGTGGTTCGTCCGTGTCGTGTGGCCATGCTTCGAAGCAGAGATTTGGGGCAGTGGTTACCAGTTCAAAGAAAAAAAAATAATAATGGGGATAACGGGCGCACTCAAGCATTTATGTTTTTCCGAAATGTCATACAAATTTCACGCAGAAACAAAAAAAAAAATCACGATATCGTGTCCGTCGAAGCAATAGCTTCGACAGCGTCGTCAAAATGACTCCGGTGATTCCGGCGAGATACTTCGATTAAAGTGATGTACTCGATATTTAACAGCGACCTCTTTCTGACAGATGGCCAGTGTGCATACCGCCACTGGCGCAGCAACAGGGTTAGGGGAGGGGGACAGCCCGGGGTCCCGGGTACCAGGCGTCCCAGCCACGGGGAGGGGGGGGGGGGGGGGGTGCCACTTCTGGCAACACACGGCACCCCCTCTCCTTTTCCTGGCTGGTTTCGATCACCGGATGTGAAGGGGGGGGGGGGGAGGCACAAGAGACATAACTGCCCCTGGTGATAGATGGCCTAGCTACGCCACTGCCTACCGCTACTATCGTTTACAAACTAAGACACCCCAGTTGAAAATTTCTGGCAACATAAATAGCACATATTTCACTGGGTTCATCGTTTCCGTAGATTCGCCGGCGCTTCTTGTTTCGATCGGGAACGGCCTTCGGCGCGTCTTCGAGCTTTCAGCTTTTGCCGGCATAATGGGCATGTAAGTCCGGCGTGCTAGGCCTACGGACGTCTCGAAGGTAGCGCATTCTGGGAGCAGTCCACGTCCACGTACACACTCGCCCCGTCGATCGCACGTACGTTAAATATGCACACCAACACAGGAACATGATAACATCACATGACACAAGGCAAGAACGGCAGGTTCAAATCCCTGAAATGAGCGTCTCACACACTCCACCTGGCCCCGACGGCAAGACATCCAGATTCCCGATTGAGGCGCTCGCGCGAGGGCTTCTGGAAAAGCCACCGTGGCCACCGTCGTCGATGTGCGGGGTGTGCGGCTTGCTTTTCCGTCGTGAGCTGCGCCGACGCGCGCTGGATAAAGGCTTCCGTCCCGTTCGCAGATAGCGTCGGCCGTCGACGTTACGACGCTCGTCGACGTGTGCTCGTCGACGTTACGACGGGCGACGCCGACAAGTGGAGTGCGATGGAAATGAGCCACAACGGCCCGCCGCTGGCGTAAGCTACCGGCCGTTATAAAGAATACGATTGATATCCATCCATCCATCTATCAGGTGGACACATCACTCTTGGTCCGTCAAAAAACGAGGAAAGATATAGCTCGCTGGTTTTGAAGCGAAATTTCCTTAATACTCCTTTTGTACTATTAACATTTTTCGACTTTGTCGAAATACAATGCACAGCATGCTCGAGACTAGATATAATGATAAAAATCGTAATCTTCATTGGTCCAGAAAAAAAAAAAAAAATAGAACGCAAGGGAAAAGAGTTTGCGTGGTTTTTAACGTCGTGAGATCAGTAGGCAATATTATAATCTGGAACAAGATAAGATGTTAACTCACACCCATTAAATAATAAAACACCAAAAACGTTTTTTTGTCAAGAAGCTTTTCGGTGCACCTCTAAGAGGAAAGGCAAGTTCAATGTGGCAAAGGGTGACAAGCATGAAGAAGGAACCAGGATGTCTCAGGCATTACGCAATTATTGTGTATTTAGTTCTCGTATATTTTACTTGCCGAGAAAACGACATAAGCGCGAGAGGGCTTCTGTCAATAATACACGTATGTGTTCTGTGGAAATAAAAAAACACCCTAGCCAGAAGCAAAAAAAAAAAAAAAAAGAAGAAGGAAACATCGTCAAAAGTCTAGCAATTTTGACATCCTCGATCAAGTCTTCTCACCAAATTTACCCCAACGTCATCACACTAAGTTCCTTGCTGCAACTCTGAAGGTGCACAGCCTTCTTTTTTTTTTTTGCGTTTTGTCTCCCTCAATAAAGATGGCGAAGTGGCATCATTCATCACACGTTTGCTGGTTTCTGACATCTGAAGCGGCACCGTCAGCCAAACCAAACGCACAAAGTCTTCGAGGACGATGGTGTAAAGAAAAGAAAGACAAATAAAGCAGATCCCAGGAATAAAACGCATTAGGCTTAAGAGGTTTCGCGGGCAGCGCTCTCCGCAGCCGCTCTGGACATCGCCCGGTTAGGCGTGGTCTACCCCGACTGAGAGGCAATCATTAACGGCGAGGACGTGCTCGGCCCACTGGGCTCCGAAGACTCCGCGCAGTGTGGGCACCGGGTCCTCGTGCAATCGACGTCGCAACTGCCGGAGCATGAACGCCGAGGGACCGTCCGTGCCAGCCAGCCTCGCTGTTCAGTGCGAGCAATTGCGCTTCGTGACGTTATGCTGGGCCCGACGTGTGGTCCTTGCCGTTTCTAAGACTGCGGCGTACGGCTGGGAAAGGAAGGAAGAAGCCTTCCGTGAACAGCCTAACGATGTTTATGTTCGCGGAAGTGGTATGTCTCTTCAAAAACCAGGGTTTCGTGTGATTCTAGGCAAATTAAAAGTATAAAGCAACATTTGCACAATTGCATGCTAACTCACACTCTTTTTAATTAAATCAACATGCCACTAAGCAATAGTGATGTATGTTCAAGAACTTTGAACAAGCGACGCATCAACTTTTGTGTTTTTTTTTTGTTTTTTTGTGTTCTCTGGTTGAATTATAAAATTGTAATTTCGTTCCAGTTTTCCGTATATTTTTAAGGGTCACATGGGTAAAGCGAACATACATATTTGAATATGTTATGTGGCATAACATAGAAGTTTGTAAAAACTTACTATGTTTACAATGACTTGCTCCTTGACTCGCTAGGTTTGTTTTCTCAAAGGTTCGTGTTCTTTTACCACCTCCGATTTGTCTGCTGTTTCGTTTGGACTTCAATCCTGAGTAAATTACTCCCGAATTGCAGTGTCATCTAGTGACTAAAATAACGGTCTCAGTTTTGCCATATTAATGGCGATTTTAAAAATAGAGTATCTCATCGGGACCGCGCGCTCGTGCGTCAAAGGTATACACAATTTCGTTTTTCCCCTTATAGTTTTTTCGCGATTCGTTTTGGTTAGGACGTTGACAAAGAAACAAGCGATGTGCATGCGGCGCGGGCTTGAGTAAAGTCCCTGATGAAATTCACTACACCGATAGACTTGAGAGCACAATCTGGGCCAACAAATTGAGTGACCGTAGTCTGACATAAAAGCTGACCTATCGCTTGAATCCAATTTGTGGCGTGCGTCAGGTTTGTGGTAACGTCTCGAATGCACCGGCCTTGTGCTATCCACCGGGGGCACATGTCTACAACTTTATCGGCCACCAGAAGGTCACCTTTAGTATATCTCGGATGTCATGCACTGAGATGATGATACAGATCAAAGTGGCCAGACTAAATTTCCGAAACTGTCTATTTTATTCACGTTCATACAGTCCTCTGAGATATTCCATCGTTTGGGCCGCGAGCAAAATTTTCTTCAAACAAAACGCAGGAGATCGTTGTCACCTCATCGAAAACACAAATCACGTCACAGTTGCTATTGAAGAGGTGCGGGTGCCTCTTATACTCCGTTTTA
This sequence comes from Ixodes persulcatus, assembly GCA_013358835.2. Lineage (NCBI taxonomy): Eukaryota > Metazoa > Arthropoda > Arachnida > Ixodida > Ixodidae > Ixodes > Ixodes persulcatus. The sequence continues at coordinate 1,073,059 of JABSTQ010010989.1, forward strand.
ACTTACAACACACCGCAGAGGGTGGCGCCCTCTGCGGCCCATTGAAAGACAATCGAATGAAGTGTGAGTTTCACGTGGCCTTCAGAAGGAGCGCAGCGAAGGGAGGGACACGTAGTCACGTGATATGTTTACAGCGCTGGTTTGGCTGGAATGGTGCGTGGCGTCAGCTGCAGCTCATTTTGAGGTGCAACGTAGTGTAGAGGGTTTTAAATTTTCGCAAAGTGCTCCGTCCTTTCAGCCAAAAACTTTCCCCTGCTGGTGGCGGTGTTGCGTTGCACATTTCTTTTTCTTTTCATATGTATCTCGAAAGTGTAGACCCTCTCGTAAAGTGCCGTCACAACGCGACAACGACCATCGTCACAGTAACCCGAAAGCGTGACAATAGAAAAGGTGTCCGATTACGGAGAAAAAGGCGCTCGCGAATTCGCCAGAGACAGAGTCCGCTGGGACACCGCGGGAACGAGCGCAGTACCAAAAAAGTTTGAACCCAGTCACGTTTGCCTTGTTTCGCTTGCAGCAGATATCGTGACAGTCTTCCCCGTTACGTAAGGGGGGCTCCGAACCAGGTGACAACGTCAACAGTGACGACAACGCGAAAAAGTAGGACGACAAAAGGGGATGCGCGTGCGTGGCTCGAGGCAGGCCATATTTATTGAAAACGTGCCCAGGGGGCGCGCTGGTCGAAAGTGAAAAGATTCCGAATGGAGAGAGGACAGAAGGACGAACCCCATAGGCGCTCCGTGCTAGGGAGTGCAGGATACTTCGATTAATTTTTTTTGCCATCTAAATTACCCCCGGGCAGATGTTACTGACATGGATTGTGGACTTCCTGTTTAGGTATATATGCTTTATGTAGTACGAGGCAGAAATAAAAACTTTGATTTGTATCCTCTCTCGTTCATTTTCGTTGAAGAGAATTTGCGTCAGAAACAAACTTGCGCAATGTGTTACCTTTGTTAGAACCTTTGTATCGCCTTGCTGCGTACTTCGCACGTGCGGACGACATCGATGTTGTCGTCGTCTTTTTGTTCGGGTGTACGTCAATGAGTCAGAACGCACTAGAATATTACCGTAGAATATTGTTTTTCGGAACTGTTTTATTTTCGGTGGAATCTCTAAAAGCGTTGTTCGCTCGCTTTATGGACCCCTAGAACAATTTACCACAGCTCCGAATTAGCAAATTTGGGGGTAAAGTAGATAAATGAAATTCATCGGTGACGGAACATTATAGCGGCAAAGTGTTCATAGCTGAGAAAATAACGCAATTATAAGATGTATCTGATTAGAAAATTGGTTTAGCACCTTCATAGTTTTTCATTTCCCGTTCAACGCGATGCTACCTGCATTGACGAGTTTGTCAAGAGCAGTTGAATGAATACTTCTAGCGCCCATGTGAAAGGTGTTCGAATGCCAGAGAATTTTATTCCTTCCTTAATGATCAAGGGTATTTAGAGACTTACTGAATTGACCCACGGTCGTAGCGTCTCGCGTGTTTGCGTGGCACTTGCTAGTTCACCTATCTTCCTACAGAACTTAATGTGCAGTAGCAAGATACGTGAACTACCGAATGCCTATGTAATGCATTTCCGACTGGACTATAGCAAACCAAGTTTCGAACGCCGCCAGCGATCTGACTCGGAAGTTTCTCGAAGAAAGAAGAACCGTCCCAAGGTGTCGAATTTGCGGTGCCTCATCTTAAACATGAGGCGACAAGAACGTCCGGAAAGAAGACGCCTTCCCGAGAAAACGTGAATCACTTCTTTGTCTCTCGCGCGTGCTCCAAGAGAAGCTACACGTTAAAGAGCGACGCTCATGATGAAGCAGGGCTTAATGGAGGGCGATTAATATCGCTTCCGCCGCCCTTGGATCGCACTCTCCCTTCTTTTGTGGGGCTCCCCGGGGCCACATGTACGCCCCGGTAAAATATTGAACTGTGCTCGTCCGTAATGTACACACGGCACGTGCCATTCAGATTTATCTCGGGCAGTGCCGCCTAATGGCCCGCCTGCTCCGGACTGTCACGTAAGCGCTTCTCAGAGAAGCTGTCAAAGGGGGCCCGAGCAAGAAGCGTTCACAACTGACGCCGTGGGGCCGAAGCACTGTTCATGGAAAAAAGAGAAAATGGAAGGAGTGCAGAAATCTTATTGAAGTACAGTTATTGAAGTACACAGAAATGTTGGGTCATGTTCTTTCGCAACTTTCAGGGTTGCTTTGTAGAAGGTGACTCTTTGCTCTCGTATCGACTGTCAGGGGTAAAAAAAAAAACTTATTTTTTTCCCCGGTGCAGAATAAACTAAAATAGAAACGCACGTACTTTTAAGTACTGTAAGTAGGCCGTACGCATCTTCAGAATCCAGTTTTGTAAGGTGCCGGTGCATGCAGGAGAATTTTTTTTTGTCATCTTACAGGGCTATTTATCATTTGTATAGAAAGGTATGTGTGTTGTCTTTGACAGCAGGTGACGCAGCGCGTGGAGCTTAATTTGGCGTCTTCCGTCGTCTCATAGGCTCACCTAGAAGCATATTCATTTTATTATTCTTGCATTATTAAAGTGCGTAATATTTTCATACCTTAGCCTTTTTGGTCACGGAACAACGACCAATGAAAAAGATATAGTAAAATAGTGAGCCGTATTCTTGCCTTGGTGCTAAGGTATGCTAAGAAGCATTGTGAATAATAAAATTTCGGGCCACATGTGAATGGGCTCCTTATGTCTTCTGATTGTAATCACTCGCGGCATGAGATAGACAGCTAGACAGTACTTCGTCATCCCTGAGAACCTTGTCTTTAAAAAGAAAAACTAAGCAGACGTCTTGCAATACGATAGTGTCACCTGAAGTGCAGAATCAAAATAATTTCACGAAGTGAAGGCTGTCAAAATTGTCCACACCCAGTCGTTTCTGTGTACTTAGCGACCGGAACAGCCCTTTCTCATGTGTGAGCTTGCGTCCTGGGTGCACGTATATTTACGATATAAACGCAATCATGTACTGATCTCAATGCGATTGAGCTAATATCATCCTCTAGATTGAGAGAAAAAAGTTAGAGTGGCTCGAGATTGCCGTAAATATGTGGGAAAGATTTGGTCCCTTCTTCGTCATAGAGCCTTAACAAGAAGAAGAAAACACGGACGTATTTCTTCTTTGTAAATCTATTACACCAATAATATGTGCTAATTTCTTATCCTCGGAGAGTCATAGCGTAACTGATGTAGGCGAAAAAATGTTTTCTCCCCTGGACAGTCCTTCAATAAACGAAGAAATGGCATGTTTTGAATTTGATAATTAATAAGCAAAACAGCGTTTCTTTTTACATTTCGTTATTCATGAAGGCTTAAGAGTTTGTCCCGACAATAAGAGGTGTAATCGTTTGTCTTTGTATATATAGATCGACACTGTTAGCGTGCACATTCGATCTCTAGATTTTCTCACCTTTTTCTTTCGTAATTAAAGAGCTGCCATCAAAACTACTGGTGGGACGAAAAGTGCTTCTTTGGGGCGCTAACCTTAGAAATAAATTTGGATTATCACCTATGCTTTTGAATGTAAAAGAAGAAAAGGCGCCGATGTTGGGTTTGCGCTAAGAGTGTCACGTTGTGTAGTGTCGTCACACCTCCAAAGACGCGTAATGTTTTTTGTCTTTTGACGGTTCTTACACCGATCCAGACAATTAATATCTTGAGGTCACTACCGGTGCCCTTCGAGCACCGAAATGCAGTCCGCAAATTCTCGTGTGCGTCCCAGATGAACCGAAGGCGAAGAGGAGACCGCCGAGAAGCCAATCGCTTGAAATCGGAGCCTGCTCCACGCGAAGGCGATAATCGGAGCACCTACTTTTACGAGCCCCATCAACCGGTGTCACCTTTTCCCGGAAAATAAAGAGACAAAAGAGACAAACGCGAAAGGCTAGACGAGGCTCCTATAAACCCAGCGGGGTCGGCTTTCGAATGTTCCGTGGCACTCCGAGCCAGCGCAGGGTTCGAATGTTCCGCGGCACTCCGAGCCAGCGCCAGGGCCAGGGCGCCAGGGGCGTAAGATGAACCCGCATCGAACTGCTCGTGACCTCCGCTGAACCCTCCCTACGCTCTGGAGGTACCGTTGGCTGATAAGCATTGGAGCACCAATTAGGTAAACCCCAAAGAGACAAGCAAGATTTAAAGGGGCCCTGCAAAACGTTTCTAACAATTTTTCTTTTTTATTTTGCATCGCGTTCACTCTAATTAGTGTGTGAGACTCCAGCAACAGATTACAAATAAACTAAAGAAGAAATTTGATGTCTTCATAACATAATAGGCGAAAGAAGTTCAGACGTTTTAACACATTTTCTATTGTTGATCACATTTTGGTGTGAATCAGTACAGAACCGAAACTACAAGAGCGTGCAACAACCATGCGCCATCTTTCTAATTGTTTCAATTCACATCCACTTATGATGATATGAACGCCCCACCGATTTACGGGTGTTCTAAGCAAAGAATAGCACGCTTCAAAGAATCAGAAGAGGTTACGTGCACCTATGCAGCCAGTACTACCACTACGATTCTATGTCGTCATTATCCGACGCGCTAGGCCAATGTCGACACTGATAGGCGCGACCTTTGAAGCAGCATTTGGTTTTCTTCGTCCCTTTCGCCTCCTAAATGCCATCGCGTTCCACGTTCCTTTCCCCGCTGATTACGCAACCAGTATTGTATACTCCAAACGCAGGCGTCTGGGCGTAACGAATTCCAGCATCTTGTTATCGCTCCATTACCAATCAGATTGCGGCATGAGACAAGAAGAACGCCAAAAAACCAATCACTACGAATCGTTTCTTAGCTATCACTGACTTATAAGTTATAGAAGACTTGTGTTCAACGCACACCGGGTCGCCGGAAGCGCGGCAAAGGTACAGATAAAACAATTATTTACTTAATCCTTACATCAGTAAAAGCTAGGAAACAATTTCTCGGAAGGCTGTAATATATATATATATATATATATATATATATATATATATATATATATATATATATATATATATATATAATGCATAAAATGAGAACTGTTCACTGGAAGTTAAATTGAATTATACGCGTGTTTGTTAGATGCATTGTTTCAAACGGTGATAAACCCAATGAATCAGAAGCACGTGTAACCAAGAACTGTCTTTTCCTCCCCTCTCATGGGTGCTAATTGGCCCGGGGAAGGGGGGGGGGGGGTATGTATGACATACAAACTTCTCTGGCCACACACTTATATTACCATTGGAAGACGCCTTCATACGTAAACACAACTGTCAAGCCGAAAAACGCTAGGGGCGATCTCTCTATTTGGGTCTATGGCATTGCCGAAGATGCAGTTTGTTTCGTTTCAAACTTTGAAAGTAAATCAAGTGCACTACACATTTTGAAGCAGACGAAAAAATATTCGATGAAAGGAAGTGGTCGATGCTCTGCGCTCCTCGTACCATCTGGCGGAAGAAGGAGCAGCTGCGGGCTCCACGCAAGGACGTCGAAGTGATTCTGACAGACGTCCGAAACACCCGGGAGTTATGTTTTACTTGTTTTGTAGCTATCCTTTCTTTTTTTTTAAAGTTGCACGAATGAAAATATCTCGGTACCAACTTGCCATCACCTGAGGGCAGGCGTTAAATTTGTATTTTCATTTCTCGGAGAGCGGATTCTGTTTATTGCCCGAAAAACACGCCCGAACCGGAAGGAATCTGTCTCGTTGTCGGGAACTATACGTTTTTATGTTTATTTTTATCCTCAGTAGACTCGTTCAATATATATGTATGTGTGTTTGTGTGTGTTGGGGAGAGAGGAGGGGGTGGAGTTGCAAAGAATAACGCTCCAAGCGAATTGATAGGATGTGGTGTGGTGACCCTAGCTGAAACCTATACAATTGCACCGTCCCCTCAAGCTGCGAAAGTATGTCCTCGTCCACTGAAATAAGCACTCTATCGTGTGTGCCTATGTGCGTGTGAGCGTGCGTGTGTGTGCGTGCGTGTGCGTGTGCGTGCGTGTGTGTGTTTGTGTGTGTTTGTGTGTGTTTATTAAGGAATTGTTTTTTCTTTGCGTCCTCTAGAAGAACCACTCTGAGGTATCATATTTCTGCTTTCCTGTTCAATTTTAACTGTTCGTTTCAGGCTCATTAATATGTATATACGCCTTTCTGTTTGTTAGGTGACAGCAAGCAAAAACTGTATCTTGATTTTGGTTTTTCGTTTCAATAGGGAGTTTTCGTAGACCGAGTTTCCCCCTCAGCTAAGCCCTCCGCAACGGAAAAGCCGCTACTGCGCCTGCGCGCCGATGGCCTTGACTGTAGAGTTCCGGGTATCGTAGCGGGTTGCGGAGAGTGTTGCGGGACAGCGGAAACGATCTATGAAAACTCCCTAATTACTATGGGCTTTCTTACCGTGACGTAATACCATTCTAACGTGAAACGTGCCTCTGGATCGTCAAGGGAGGAGGGGGGGGGGGGGGGGGGGGGGGGGAGCCATCAGATTTAGTGAAGCCCACAGATCGACCGCGAAGCTTGACGCTGATTGGCTGGTGGAAATGTCTCGTGATCAACGCTGATTGGCTGATTCCGATGAGTATGGGAGGTTCTGGAAAACCGCCATGCTTCAAAAACACGACTAGCGCCAGTATCTTCATTCCAGGAACTGCTGTCAATTTATAAGCTGCGTGTTCAGTTATCTAATTAAGACCGCCGTGAGCGCATGCGCCGGGCTCGGTAACGTTCCGGTGCGATACCTTAACGTTTGACGCGTAAAGCCCGGTTCACACAGTTGCGTTTGACTGCGTTTGACTGCGTTGCGGCCGCGAGACACCAGGACATCCCTGCTGCTTATATCGCGTGCCAAGAAGATTCCTTGAATTGGATTCCACGCTTTATACGTAGCACAGATGTGCCGGTGACTCGCTTTCGGTTCTCGCCGCAACGCAGTCAAATGCACTCAAACGCAAGTGTCTGAACCGGCCTTTACTCAATTGCCCAGCAGTTTGCCACACAATTTTTCTTGAGCTATGAATTAGGAAAACGAAGCTATAGAGAAAAGCGATCTTACCGCACCCCTAAAATTGTCGCGATTTTCAGATCTGATTTTATGGCGACATATAAAACAACCAGGTTCACTTTGCGATTAATTTTATTTTGTTTTTGTTTTTAAGACAGATTTTTTTGTTCACGAGGTGCATGGTCACTTTGATGCTGACCTAATAGGCTCTGTACTTTTTCATACCCCTGCTTGCTTTTGTAGACCACGTTTTATCCTTTCCTTTGAGAAAAAAAATACTACCATTAATTCGCATGAAGCTCTCATTTAACGATTCAGAGTCTCCATGCTTGGACATTTTTGATGAAATTACCTCTTTCAAGAGTAAACTAGATTGTGAACTCTATATTTGAGACTCTTTTGACGATATGGACCATTTTCGTTGTTTGTGAGGTTTTATGTTAGGGAAAATGTCTTCATGAATTGTTTTTGTCTTTCATTTTCTAAGAAGCGTGATTTTTTTCTAGTGTGATCGTGTTGTGCGATTTATTTATGACTTTCCCGTGATGTCTTCGACCTTTTTTTCATTTTTTATCATCTGTGAAAGTGTATGAAGCGTTTTTCTTAAATTTTATATCTTGTGCTACAACATCGAAACCCCAAAGTTGTTCTGGGGCAAGAAAAAAAAATTAATATTATTTTTATTACGTAAAACACACATTTGTTGTTTTAAAACGCACTTTTCACTACACGGACCTATGAAGTTGGTTAAAACAATTACAAATTGCGCTAATTCCTTCTAGTTTTGCCATATTACTTCACATGGAATTATATTTAGATAGTCGGAGTCATTCATTTTTTATTAATAAATTTGCGACCGAATCCAGTGTAAGAAGTTGCATTAAATATCTTTTTTTATGACAATCATGGAATACTCTATTGCCGCTGTCGGACGGGTACATTAAAAGCCTTCAGAGAGAACTTTCTTAAAAGGTCGGTGAATGAGCTCACGATTTTGCGCTTATCGGCGTGCACTGGTTCGCCGACCATTTACAGGAGTTCGTTCTGGAGGTCTTTAACGTACCCGCCTGATTGGGGTATAATTATCATCGATTGTATGGTCGATGGCAATTATACCCCAATCAGACCCCAATTTGAATGCTGTCGATTCCCATTTTAAACTTTGTTTCCTACGCCAATACAAAAAAAAATGTCGCTAGATCGCGGGATTTCATCGCGAAAACTCGATATCCGTGTGCCTCTCCGCCCCCTTGTTCGGAATAACAAAGCTGGCCGAATGCTAGCTTGTTACGCGTATTAGAAGATAGTAAGGTGTCCCCGTTCACTCAAGCGTTTACGTGCTAAAGACGCGTTGATAAGGGCCTTTCTGCAGCTTTTGTACAGTGCATCATTTCAAGAAGGCAGTACGAAGCACTACCTCGACCATGTGCTTTCTACCTTCGATTTCATGAGTGTGTAATTGCCGCCAAAGCAAGACGAAAGGCAATATGCGCACACTGGAGCTTTCCTGCCCGCGCCTTCACTGTTACTGCTCAAAAAGTGTGTTTGCTGCCCTCTCCGTGAACTGAACGAACACTGAAGTGAATTTTGAGTTGGTAGTTGACTATGGATTGTTGTCGACGGTATTCCCCTTACAATACCGTTAACGAACCTTCTGTGGAAACAAAACATCATGTGCAATAAGTATATAGTGCTGACGAGTTAAGAATCAGGTAGAATCTTCGCCCCGAAGCGTTATCCGTCCGTTGCAAGTTCCTCCGTTCTCTAGAAAATAATACCGTCGTCTTCTCGGTGAAAATGGCTTGATGCGGGCGGTGGATGGGTGAGGGTGAGAGGGGGGGGGGGGGGTGTAGAGTTCGCTTCTAATCTCCTCGTCCCGCTCAATTTCCTAATTCAGCTAGATGCGGGTGTCGTGAGGACACGGCGGCGACTTAGTTCTATGGCGCCATCATTCTTGGTAGGACGTGGCAATTCTTAATGGCTTACTCATGCCTCGCCGTGCGCCTCATGACGACGACGAGACATGGTAAGGAAGCCAAATGTCGTAGATGTCTATATACAACCTTGAAAGCGTCATTCGAGCAGGACTTTGCTTATTTGCACGATAAAAAGCAGCGCCCACGATCCAGTGAGGCAGCTTGGCGGTGTCGTTTTCCTCCTGTCGGTGACATTAGGAACACGCCGCCATGCTCAAAGAAGTTCTAAAAATAAGTTGAACAGTTTGACTGGCGGCGTGATATCAATCCATTCGAGGGGCAGGCGTCATTGCATTCAACTTGTCTCGGGGTAAAGACGTTTTTTGTTGTTGTTGTTTTTTTCCCATCGAATTCCGCCAGAAGTTAGTCTCAAACACTTGTAAACAAACCTTTTGAAGAAAAATGGCATCAAAGCAAGGGCCAGTGTTAGGGTCACGCTGAGAGATACCAAATCATGTGCTCTCATCAGAAAAAAAAAAGCGATCGGACGGCTGATGTTTTGGGAAGGGATCATTACTCCACAAATGAGCACGTGTGTGAGGTCGCCTTATATGGCGAAACCTCGTAAGAACTACCGTGGCGAAAAAAAAAATTTAAGACGAAAAAATACTAGCTTGTGCAGGAATCAGTCCAATGTGCGGATAGGAGCTGGTAGATTTGAGGTGTGCTTTAGTCACAAGTTCAACCGCTGCGGAAACACAATCTGGATCGTGCTTTCTGCTGCCAGAGAACGGTGTACAACAATTACACGGCTGTAACCTCACAGTATATGGGTGGTTTTTAAACTAATCGATATGCAATGAGAAAAAAAATGACGCCGACATTTCTTCTTTTATTTTTAATTTTATACGTTGGTTTGGGAAAGACCTTTTTTAAACAAATTCTAGTCTAATATTTCTTATCCTTTTCGCAATCGTAACGCGTGTAAAGTAAAAAAAACTACGATGTTGTATTCAGTGTCTCATTATGGTAAAACTGGAGGTACGGTCAGAGATGAAGAAAGCCGCATTCTTCAAAACAAAGTAAGGAAGGAAATTCGCGCAGGAATATTGGAGCACTTCGGCACATGCCGCACGACGTTTACATATTTGCGACGCGCAATTTTTCTCGAAACCTCTCTCAGCTGCAACTTCCAGGTAACAGGTCGGCGCCCGAACGCACGTGCGTGCGTAAGAGCCATACGACGACGCTCGCACGAAACTCCGTGCACCTCGCGAAATCACCACGAAAGAAGAGAAAACTCTCAAGACTCCACCCTAACGCTTTTGCCACCCTCGACATAAGACATCCCCCACACAAAGCGCCCCCATCCAAAATAGCTCGATTCTCGGCGGGCGATGAAATATGAAGACGTTTTTACAAGGAAGCCCGTCGGCGGCGGCACGACACCCAGCGAGCAGCGCCATTGAGAGGTCAAAACCGAGCCCGCCAACACGACGTATCCCCCTTCCCGACGTCCCGCGGCCTTTCTATTGTAGCCTTCACACGTCATCGGCGCACCCCTGGGATTTAAAACAAAAAAGAAAATAAACATCGCGCAACACCCGTTTCTTTAAAAACACGCGCTAACCCTTACCGAAAAACAAAATTCAAGTAACGAGGAGGACCCCGAAAATCCCGAAAGCGGAAGGCTAGAAAAAGGCGAAGGGACGACGACGCGAGCGTGTCGACGGCGAGCTCCAGCAGGTGCTGGGCGATCAGCATGGATTACGATGCGGCGCTGCTGAGAGGAGCGGCTCATGCAATATGCATGGGGACCGTGGATGGGGAGGGGGGAGGGGGGGCGTTGACGACGACGTCATGCTCGGAGTTCGTCGCGGGCCTCTATTACCTCCGACCCCGGGGGCGTCGCACTGTCAGAGCTGCCCGAGGAGACGTCCGACGTCGCCGGCGGCGAGAACTCGCTCACCTTGGATGAGTCGGAACAAACCTGCTATATATAGAGACACAAAAACTAGGAATTTATGATGAAAAGAAGGAAGACATTCCTGTCTCGGCTGTTTAAAATGTTCTGTTTTTTTTTTGTTTTTGTTTTTTTAGGATGTATGTAAGCAAAATATGCGGAAGCTTGCTTTACATGGCTTTACATAGCAGTCGTGCAACGAGGATGTCGGCGGCGCGGTAGTTTGATGCGAGGAAGTTTGAGTACGTTGTCGCGTCTCAGAGTCGATCAAGTTGACAGAGGAAGTTGCCTTTGAAGTACAAATGTGGCCTTGAGTTTTCTAGTCATGCACGTCCGCTCGTCCGAGATGATTTGTGCGAACGGAATACCTTACAAAGTCAGTGCGCAAAAAACCAAATGCCAGTCTTACTACATGCTGTTCAAACAGGAGACGCAAATTTCATAAAGTTGGTATTACAACCTAAAATAAAAAAAAAATAAGAGACATTAAACGCTACGTGATGACTGTATGGCTATCGTACACGCTGAGAATCTGTTTAGTAAATAATATCGATGGACAATTACTCATCCTGTAAAGTTCCGCGAGATAATTATGAATTAGGCGCTTTATCGGGTTAAGTGATTCCAATACTCGTAGATAAAGGCGCGAGTTTAGTATGCATAGCAAGTTTCGTCTTCATGCATTCAGCGATGTTTGTTTGCAAACAAGCTCGCTACCTCCCTCTATCGGAGGACCCCTGCGCGCTTCCGGTTTTCCACTTCTTTTCCCTTTGTACCGCAGCTTTTTTTTTTTTTTAGTATTGTACTACTCTCTACAATGCGCGCAGGTTCTTACGGATCTATTACAGGTACTTTTCCGAAGTAAAATCTTCTTACCCGATCGCTGTGCGTTGCCGAAGTTTAAATTAATACACCAGCGAAACTCTACTGGGGCACCAAATACTGTGGCGCCCTCTTGGTATCAATTCGCGCCGAATGCGGTGAATATGTAAATACCTTACGCAACCTATTTCAAGCACGCAGTATATCTCGATAATTTTTATGTGCCTAGAATATTTCAGTTGCGCTTTTTTTTTTCTTTTCCGTATTATGTTCACTAAACTTTTCCCAATAAAAGCGACCGCTTTTGTTTCGCTTTTCTGTGGCCCCAGAGGCACCGGAAATGAAGACGGTCGGCTAATAGCTGTAGTATTGAGTGCCTATCAAGTCTGAACAAAAGTCGCGCTCAAGTATGTTTTGTTTCGTTTAAATTTTGAGGGGAACTCGGTTTCCTTCCTACGGAGTTTAATACGTACAAAAACAGAAAAGAATTCGCCGTCGTACGCTTTCGGGAAGCAAGAAAGAAAAAAGCAAGCTGACTGCAGAATCTTTTGGGAATATGGCCTCACGGGATTCATCACCAAGTTCCGGAATAGTCACTCTATTTCGAAGAAAGAAATAAATAAAAAAGATTTCCATTCGCCCTTTTTCCGACCATAGTGTCGCGTGGCTGTCGAAGTTCTTCGACCTCTCAAGGACTTTCTCGTCGTCCAAGACTCTTCCCCTGTTCTTTCGAAAATTATGCCCTTCTACCCTTTTCATTCGTGTTACTTTTTGTCTCTTTATAAGTTATACTAATTAATGATGACGTCTTAGCGCGAAAACGCATTAGCTACTTTGGACGAGAAGCGATTTTCAATAATGCACGGGCAGTGGAAAAAAGCAGTTCGGAGTTTTTCCTTCACCTACTTTCTTCTGCATTTTAGTTCACGTAGGTTTTTCCCCTCGCTTCCTCTCCAGAAATCCAATCAAGAAATCCCAGCGAAACCGAATTCAACGCACAACACAAGCGCGCTCGTGGAAGGGCACAGATAATCACTTAAATACACACGAAAAAGGCAAGTATTTTTGTTCTTATTTAACACTTTCCGAGCGTTGCATTCTTTTAGCTAGATAGCTTTCGCCCCTAACGGTTTTTAACTGTAATAATAGAATAGTTTTAAGAAGCGGACCACCGAGAATCGAGAGCTCATGGTAGAAATGCCACCCTTGGCATTTCTACCATGAGCTCTGGATTCTCGGGGGAATCGCTTCCAGCTTCAGTACTTTCTTAAATTCAATATGTGTGGGACGAATGATTAAAAGTACGAACAACAGAGCTAACATAGCCTTTTTTGGAGAAGTCGCTGCAGGGATTACTTCTCAGTCCCTGATGGCGAAAATGCAATTATTTTGTCAGCACCGCAGCGATATGCACCACCGTTCATATGAAAACACGTGGGCATTTGCTAAACAAAACAAAACTAAAATAAAAAATATTTTTTTCTGTATTGAGATTGGAGTTCGGGTCATTATTATACTAAAGCTGAAAAATAATATTCGGGTTCGTGACACATAATTGTTTCGTCTTGCTGGAAACTGGAGGACACTGGCGAGTGTTTTTATGTCTAATGTTAAATTTGAATAATCTAAGTTGAATTGGAGAACGCCATATTTGTTTTAATCATAGTCAGGAGCGTAGCATGCTGTGACGTTTTAAGTATTTGCATAATATATCAAATTATGTTACGTTTGTAAGTCATACGCAGGGTGGATTCGTTCTGTGTCTTGTGTGGGTGAAGTTAACCCAGTATTGATCTTTTGTTTACAAAAAATATGGTTACAGCCACATAGCCGGGTGCCCAGCAACAAAACACAATTTAGCTGCTTCAACATAAGGAACACGTTTTCATCAAGTAGGACGTTGCTTTTGCCCTCACTGGGAGAATCTTTTTACGAAACAAAAAAATAAGGTCAGTAAATCGCTTCTACATTTATTGTTTGGTGGAAGCGTATCAGAAACATACTGACCCATTTCTTTCCCCTGTATTGTCAGACTTGGTCAAAACCAATCCGGAGTACTTAACTTGACCTGACGAAAGATGAGGTTCTACCAGTCGGCACACTATAACATATTTACAATAGATGTTACAGTCACTTCTAAATTATCTCGAAATTAAAACTCCAGAATAAATTAAATTACTAAAAAATCGAAGCGCGTGTTATATACATGATATTAGAAACAGAATAATATACGCGTGCTTTTTATTGTTTGACCCTGTCTCTTGATTATTTTCCCAATCATAATAAACTGATCATGCATTGTTCAGCTGGGATTATAAGCTGACTGAGATTATAACTGGGATTATAAGCTGACATATTATAGAGTTTACCACTGAGGTAAGGTCTGTAATATGGTGCGCAATCAGTGTTTGCAATATATTTACTTAAAATGTTGTCCGCGGTTTTCTGCCGCGCGAAGAAGGCCTCTTCAAGGTTATGTAAAGTAGCTTTTTTATTTGCCTTCCTCATTTTTATGACACAAAAATAAAGCTTAATATTATTAGCACTGTTCTGCCGACGGTATAAACTGGTTATAGATAACCTTATCATGACATGACTGGGAACATATTCACGCGATGTAGCGCAAACAAGGAGGAAGAAGAGAGTACATTCTAAAAACTCCCTTCTTGAAAGGTTCTTCTACCCCATTCACACGGCAGCGTAAAGGTACCTTTAGCTTAGGTCCCTTAGCCGAAGGTACGTGTAGTAAACGGCGTTCTTGATCACACGATAGATAAACGGAGCACTTTAGGTTGATGTCGATTGCATTCCAGCTTAACCGCGAGAGGAGCACGTGATAAATAAGTATTCCTCGAAATCGGTTTGACGCGCAGTTTTTTTTATTATTATTATTGGATGTCAAATATCACATTTAAAACCGAAATATTATTTCTGTCTGCTTTTGCGGCACTTTACTTTTTTCTCTAAGTCGAAGGGCGCACCTAAATGAGTCTTGCTTTAAAACGTCCGACCCGTCTGGCCACACTGGCCCTAAATCATCTGCGTTTACGAGTTTGCATTGCGAGGTGGGCGACCTTTTTATGTTTAGCAGCTCCATTTTCTTGCAAAGTTCACGCTGAAGTAGCTAAATAGTGCCCGACAGAAACGAACCACGACGGAGTCTCACGGTTACGCCAGTCGCACGATCGAAAGGGATGGACGACGACGAAGATAAATGGTCCTGGGCGGGAGAGTCGGGCGACTCGTCTACAACCTCGAAAAAGAGCTCGCAGTGGTCCATCGCGTTCGGGTTCGTAGCAGACATTGTTTTCCACTTGCCACCGCCGCTACCTGCTAGCTAGAGTATGCGTTCATCATTATTGTATTATTCCACCACATTTGTGTTCACAATCATTTCATAATTTGATACTTATATATATTCAATTTGTAATAGTGCATTAAACAATATGTATTTATATATCTGTGATATTATTTTGAGTTCGTGGGTCCGAGGCTACTCCCTGTAGCTGTTAAGGGAGCTCGGCGAGCTCCGTTTAACGCAGGACCTCCTTTAGCGAAAAGGACCTTTATGCGCCGTGTGATCACGATCTCCAGCTCCCTTTACGACAGGCACCTGGGCTAAAGGTACCTTTACGCTGCCGTGTGATTTGGGTATTCGATGCCCAAATAACTCTTTCATCTCGTGAAGAACGGTTTCGCCTCAAGCCCTTTTGCCTCCTGCCACACTAGAAAGGCAACTGGGCTATAAAGAACTTTATCGCATCAAAAAAGGAGCTTAAAAGAACCCTATAGGTTTTTCACGAAGAACCCTCCCAGGGGGTGCTTAAAACCACCCCCTGGGAGGGTTTTTAGGGGTGCAAATTATGGACAAGCCGAAGAACCCCTAAAGGTTCTTTTACAACCAGACTTACTTAATAGAGATAAATAACAATAAATAAATAAATATTGAAAGTTACATTTGTTGTTTTGCATTATGTGTTGTGACATTGTTTCTTTTCGTTAATCAAAGTATTAAAAGAGGCTCCTTGGTTCTTGATACACCAACAAAATGCGTTCTTGAAAGGTTCTTCGACGTCCCAAGAACTCTTTCAGCTCTTAAATAACGGTTTCGCCTCAAGCACAATTGCCCCCTGGCATACTAGAAAGGTAGCTGGGCAATGAGAAACTTTTTTCGCATTAGAGAAAGGAGCTTGAAGGAACCGCTCATAGGCTCTTCACGAAGAACCCTTTAAGGGAGTTAAAAAAAACTTTTTAGGGTGCAAAATATGGATAAGCCGGAAACTTTTTAGTTCTTTTACGATCAGATTTTTTTTTAGTGTAGAAGGTATTCGACATGCCGGCGAAGGAGAAACTTTTATCCTGCGTCCCATTGTGGACGCTTCCCAAACGCAGTCATCGGACGAAAACACAACCGATTTTCGATGCTACACCTACCTGGAAGCCTGAATAGCAAGAACAAATAGCGTGGCGAGTTCCTTGCGTCGGCCCTTGGAGACGAACTGACGATCGATCCCTCGAAGAAAAATCAAAGGTCTCCCACTTCGTGACGTGTGGCGAAGGAAACACGCAACTCCAGCGAATTTCGGACCACGGCAACCTCAAAAACCGAAAGGAGGACAAAGCGGGAGAGAACAAAAACTCAAAGGAGAATTAGAAAAAGAACGCCACGGCTCGGATGCGGTGAACAGGTGGCGAATGTATAAAATGCTTTCGCGGAAATCGTCAATACGCATCAGCTTCGTACCGGCGGTGGGGCCATCGTTCCTTTCAGAACTGTGCGCGGTTGTCTTGACACATGGCCGAATGCAGTAAGCTTTCGAATATGTTGGGATCTGCTTCCTGGGATGAGTCAACGGAAATACACGCAACCGCAAGTAGAAAAATCAGCACTATACACTCTTAAAAATGCCTGCGTGTCCACTTACCCGCAAAACACTCAAAGAGCCAATCTCTGCGATCTACGAAATCAGCTCAGCGAATGATGAGACGGAACATCCGTTTAGACCTAAAAATGAAGTCTGCGCTGTAGCATTACGCAATGCAAAACGTCATGCTTGCATTGCGTAATGCCACAGCGCAGACATAATTTTGAGGTCTAAACAGATGTTCCGCCTCCGCATTCGCTGAGCTGATTTCAGGTCGCAGAGATTGGCTCTTTGAGTGTTTTGTGGGTAAGTGGACACGCAGGCATTTTTAAGAGTGTAGAGAGCTCAAGAAACGAAGTCTCGATCCTCTATTCATCGCTCGGTGCCAATGAAATTGCGGCGTCAGTCGATAAGAACACCGAGGCACAAGTCACGAGTCACGCCGGTTTGCCGATGTTTTTTTTTTTAATGGTTTTGGCCTGGGTTAGTAGAACGGGATAATTGCACTGTACTGCATACGGTACAACGTGAGAATATTGATAGGTTTCTTTAGCAAACCGTTGCCGTGCTCCGCGTACCGCACTACCGGAGCCTTTGAAGCATGCTTTTAAGGGCGCCGCTTAAAAGCATGCTTCAAAGGCTCCGGCAGTGCGGAACGCGGAGCACGGCAACGGTTTGCTAAAGGTCTCTAATATCCCGTAAAACTTTGCTGAAGTAAAGCAAAGAAACGGGGTGTCGCGGTGACCGAGTGTGTTAGCTCACCGCGCAGCTCGGAGCACGTGGAGCTGAAGCTCGCTCAGCAGAACCCGGGGGTCCTAATCCTTCCCACCCCTGCTCATTTCGGCTTGGAGCTCTAAGTTGAACGCTTGGCGAGAAAGTTGGCGAGATCACTGACCGCCGCGATTGGCCCTGGCGCTGATCAATCGCGGCAGTAGGTGATCACGCCGACTGTCTCACCGTGTGTCCAACGTAAAGCCTCCTGGGTGACCACCGTGTCGACGTGCGGTCGTCTATCACTACTTCGAGATGCACGTTGACCCCTGGCAATGAGAGCAATGGCGCTGGATAAATTTCTCATTTACGTCGGAGGCACCAAACGCCAATCTTGTGCGCGTTACTCGAACAAGGTTATCGATTGTAATTACAATTACCTTCATTTAATAAATATTCAATTATATTACTTTTTACTCTAGAAAAAACGTCATTGGCCGTTACTTGAAAAAGTAACCGTTTACTTTCTCGCTTACTTCAGACTCTTAAAAGGACAGATTTTTCTGCCGCTTAGAAAACGGGTCCTTCCCACTGTCTATTATTGGATTAGAATCAACGAATTATTAACTACGTATCTGATTTTTAATCCACCAATTTGAGTAAACCATCCTCCTGTTGAAGACTTAGTTGGTTCGAGGATTCTTGGGTAGAAATCTTGCACAAGAAAAGGGCGCCATTAAAAAGGGGGAGGGGAAAATAGCAATAGTGACATTAATTTTAGTACTTCCAAAACGAATGAGACTACTCTTGGGATCACTTCCTAATAAATGTATTCAAATTATTACAGAATGACTAAAAAAAGTAACCGATTACAAGTAATCGTATTACTCGTAATGAGTATCGATCATACAAGTCTGTCATACACCGCTATCAGCTGACTAACTTTATGCTGTCTGAACAAACACACAACACACATTTTGGTAAAAGGGAAAATGTCGGTCTTGCAGCATATTCTTTTGACCGTGTTGTTATTTCGTGCCGTGCCTATTAAAACGCGTTATTGAAGACTAAGTTTCCTGTGCTATTGGGCAGGAGATCGAACTATAGGGGGCGCTTTATCGAGCTTGTTGTCCCCACAGCCCGGTGTTTACCAACACAGCATAACAAAGAAATTGAACCTGGCCGAGCACGGTCTGGGCACGAGCGCTTCGCTCTGACCAGTGCTTTGGTTGCACGAGGAGTGGCCTTCGAATCGTCATCTTCGATTTCTCGGATCAAAAACAAACAAGAAAATACGGTTTGTTGTCCCCACAGCTGAAGCGCACCGCTAGAGGCGTGACTGTTCGATCTCCTCCCCAATAAGGACACGAGCTATGGGTTGACACACAGCAGATAATTTGTCTCAACGCTGGTCTTGCATACCCTTACTCGGAAGGATACATCTTAAATTTTCTAGCAAAAAAACAAAGCGCATTTCGAAACATGAAACAAGCTAGCGCGCACTATTAGCGGCGAGATGTTTTGGTGGCACCCTCCTGTGGTTCCCCCTTGTGACGTCATTACCTTGCAAACAACAAGTTCGACGGTGTTTGTTATTAGCATGGTGGAAGCTTGAAATCATTGCGCTCTCAAAGAAGCACTGCCAACACCGTCAAAATTAAAGTTCTTTCATTCCTCTTATTTCCGTCGATGAAAATCCCCTGTCCAACGTCATAGACAGCGTTCGGCCAATCGTGGAAGGCCGACCACAGCGACGGTTTTGGTCGCGCACGGGGCTAATACTCTGTTTGCCCTTATGCTGAGACTGTATCCAATGCCACAAGCACGAAAGCTGGAGGTCCCTGCTCTGAAGCGTTCTTCCGCAGAACGAGAGCTCGCACTAGATATGCACGGCTCGAAGCCAGGAGCGCGGGCTAGCTCGCACTTGTAGCTTTGGCTGCAGTATCATTTTAAGAGTGAACAGAGCATATAGACGCTTTACATACGCGCCAGATTACGGCCGCCATTGCCGACCTTCTCTTGTCTTACCGATATAACGAGCCTCCACAAAGGCCAATGCTGAGGAGAGGACGCAATTAAATCTCAAATGGCGATGACCTGGCCTGGAATGGTAATTACGAAGTCAAATAAACGGAATAAGAAGAAACAAAAACTGAAGGTCGGTTATGGCGGCGCCCATGAACAGCTGCTGCAAAGCGTCTATACTCCGTTCACCCGAGACAGAAGCTCCGCCTTCAGCGCCACCTTTTTGCCCTTGGTAACACAAGCGTGAAAGCGCAGGCACGCGCAACCAACGCACTGCTGAAGCCAGCGAGCTCGCGCTGAAGGCGGAGCTTCTAGTTGAACGGAGTATAGTCATGTCACTGAATAACTACAAAAAACAAAAAGGGGAAATGTTTTTTTTTATTTATTTACAATCTGGTAGCCCTTTCAGGTTGTCTAAGGAGTGTCTTCTTAACAAAAGAAAAACAATAGCAAAAAAATAACCAAAAGAATACAGCAACCAATTATATCAAATCTGTTCAAACACGAGCGTTTATAAAATCTTCACGAACTATTCCATTTCAAGACAGAACTAGCACGTTTTTTTCTAAATGAAAATCAATTAGCACTTTTTCGTACTTTTCTGCATTATCCATCCCAACAAAACGTTCGCCATCAAAATTATTCCTTTCCTCAATTGTGTTTACCAGAAAAGAGTACTTGAAACATCAAGGTTTGGGCTGCACGGCTTGACTCCACTCTGATTGTTAACTCTGGGACACCTTCTTCCAGAAAGATGTACAGGTCACTCGAGTTGATGTTATAATAATCGTTATAAGAGGGAAAAAAACACTTTAACCTTCCACTTTTTTTCTTTGCAAAGCAAAGGCTGGTAGCGCGGCTTTTTTCAATGTTTTGTTACGGATTGCATGTGAGAACATTCATAATAAAAGCAGGAAATTCGAAATTCCAGCCTTTATTTGCAACTTTTGCTTCGTTATCGGTTGCAAGCCGTGACGTCGAACTCTGTTTACTCCTAAATCAATCAAATCTTCATATACTTAGTCTCCGCTTAAAGGGGCACTCAAGCGGTTTTTGGGGAAGCTACTTTTCGGTGCGATGGCGTTAAGGAAGTGTCAGTGAATGAGTATCTTCAGTTCTAGAAGGCAGAACCGCCTATTAATCACGCAGGAATAAAATACGTGCGGACTCTTTTCTGTTCCTGCGCCGACCAATGAAATTATCGTATGTTTGAAAATTTTGGCGGCCTTTCTTTTCCCGCTGCGTTGGAAACAACCGCAGCGACAGACCAATCACAGGTCGAGGAGAACTGGTTGCGCGCGTTGCATGCCGGTCGTGGGCCGGCTCCGTCGGTGGTGATCGTTGGCGTGGTCGGCGTGGTGGAAGCTCATCGTTCCGCGTAAAAGCGCTATCCTTGACTGTGAATTTTCGTCGTGTGTCGCTATGATAACCCAGCACGTACTAGAAGGGAAGATCCACCTACTCGTGCGGCGATGTCGTGGCGGCACTCTCAAGACAGCAGAAACGCCCGTGCCGTCGTGTTTGTTTACTTCGACTACAGTGGTGCTTTCTAAGCATTTGTGTCCTCGAACATCGCTCGGATTTCTCATTTAGCGCATTTCATGCGTGTGCTCAAGTTCAAGGTATTACTGGTGCGTACCGTATAAAGGATGCGAAGTTTCACGCGTTTTCATCACCGGAGAAAAGTGATTAGTGTTAGCAATCCTGAACGCTCGCAACGTCTATCTGATCGCGAAATCATATTTCTACGCTGCTATATCGCTGCTAAGATTACATCGTCTTTTATAATTGTAGAAAAGGCGTGTGGCGATATTTTTACTATTGGCAAAGTCGTGTATTAGACTCGTGATCGTCCAAGACGGCTTACTGAATCTTTTTCTTTCATCCACTGTATCCTGCAAGCCTATCATGAAAAAAAGAAATAAAGCTGTCTATATTCTGTTACGGCATTGAGTGGCAGTGCGTCCCCTTTTTAGAGGCGCCGCTGAAACAGCTGACGGCGGCGTAGAAGCGGTCGCCGTGCTGACGACCCCCTGCGCTTGTTGCAGTGGTTGCTGGTGTGTGTACGCGCGGCGCAGAGCGGTCGTTCCGGTTGCAACGGACACAGTCGTAGGTAACGCGCTCGTTGCACATGTCTGAACCAGCCTCCTCCCGAGGCGAAAGTCAACGTGGCGACATGGTTTGACATCACGTACCATAGGCTACGCTGCGATGCCAAACGTTGGTTTGGTTATGACTTGCCCCAACCGCAAATCGAAGAACGCCCGAAAAGGCCTGCGTTTCGTCGTCCTCGGAACCCGAACACGACTCCGAAGCGCTGCTATCGTCCACATCGCACGTCGGAGTGGCGTCATAGGAAATCATCCCCAGGTCGGCTGTCCGCCGAAGAATTTCAACTTCTAACGGCGTCAGGTCCTCGAGCGTAGAGAACTCCACCATGATCGAAGCTCGAATGACAAAGAAGTTCGGCCGGTGCGGCTCCCTCGGGATCACTGCGCGACGGCGGAACGTCGTCCAACGCAATGGACCTTTTTCACATACCGACGGCACCAGGCGGTGGCTGCACGAACTAAAAATCGAGGAAGTGACTTACCTGCGCTACCAATCGATAATGGGAGCTTCGCTACCAGTTTCTTCGCTCTCCGAGCAGCGGCGCGTGCCCAACGCGACTCTGAAGAGGAGGATCTGTGGCGTCCACCCAAACGTCATGTTTTTCTTTCCGTCCACTTTTTTTTTTTGTGTAATACAATTATATATATGTTGCAATTACGTGTTCTACTCGCTGATCCACAGCCTCCTTCCGAATTTCCTCGATTTCTAGTGCCGACTTCCGCCGCTTGGCATCGAGTGCTCGCGCGTGCGCAGAACGCTTCTCGGAAAAGGTCCATTGGCCCGAGATCCTTTTGATAAGCGTGCGAGGACCAATGAGAGTGGTTTCGTTTTCGTATGGATCCGAGCTTTGGCGGCCTTCAATTACATTTTTATTAAAGAAATAATCACCGTATGAGTATATTTTTTGGTTTTTAAGGATACTTAGGGAGTCTAGATTCAGTTGTCATCATCAAAACACGAACTCGAAAACCACTTGAGTACCCCTTTAAGACCAGATACAGCCGACGCTACGAGCAAATGGGACCAATCAAACAACGTGAAAAGCGCAAGTCACTGGGTGTTTTTTGTTTATGATTGGTTCAGCGATGATAGAACACGCACATAAACATGATGACCCCCATGATGGTGCGTTTTGGACGCCGTCTGAGTGGTCCCATCAGCTCGTATACCGTCGGCTGCGTCTGAACTTAAGGTGAAACTAAGTATAGCATATTTTCTCTCCACCACCTCGAAGGGGAGAGGTGCTCACTTCTCGAGGCTTCTTAAGCGCTTTAGGCAAAAGGTATTCACGTACAATTTCTTGAGGGCGTGCTTGAATTGTGTTCCCTACAACAAAAATGGCACTTTTAAAAAACAAATTAAATCTATAGCTGGATGGAGTTGCCCATATATGTCCGTCGGGAGTAAATACTTGCGAACAATTTGCTGCCTCTCGTTTTGCCTCTGTTTAGTACAATCTCACGGTAGTCTTCTCCAAGACGTGCATTCTTTGTTGCGAGGCGTTCCAGAGCCGTTGAAGAGAGCATTTTTTTCCTTTTCTTTCGACTGACTCTGTAGGGCCAGTACGGACCGCCCATATAAGAAGACATTAGACGTTCATTAATTTTACCAGCCATGACATATTTATTTGTGCATGCAGCTTTCAAGCGGTTCATGTTCTTCTGTGCGTGTGTAGAGAGTGAACATTGCGTTGTATCCCATGGCGCTCGAGAGTCACGCTTGATGAAGTGAATTCATCTAAGAACGAGCCTCTTCTTTCACTTACTTACAGTTTTTTTTTTTTTATTCTTATCTCGGGGTCAGTTTTGCCACACCTTATTATTTAATTATCTGTGCCAGTTTTTACTCAGGAAACGCAGGCCGTGAATCACAAAAAAAAACCTGAAAACTTAAAAAAAAAAAAAATTACGTGCGCGCTTGGACAATAAGTATGACATTTCACTACGCGTTGTCCCCACGCGCACTATCTTTTGAGATTGTAGTTCCAAAGCCGTTGGTAGCGGCGCACTTTTTGATTGTGTTATAGAAAGAGCAAAATCAGACCTGGAAGAATTTCTGAGATACCCTCCACTTTGCTAGAATTTTGTATTCTCGTCCCATCTTCTCGAAGTCCCCGGGGCATTCGTTTCCTCTGCTATTAGCTTCCATAGAAGAGAATAATCATAATAAATGACGTGATTTCGAGGTTCTAGGCTATTACTTAAATGACCGGTTAGTTCTCGTTCAACCGAATTCTACAATGGAAAGAAAACCGCCGACAAAAGACATCCGCTATAGAATTATGAGAGATTGCTCGGATTTAGCGCTAATTAAGACCGTTAAAAGAAGAAAAAAAAAGGAGAAGCGTTTAGCAGAAGAAAACCGATACGTTAAAAAATAAGCACGCAATAAAGAAAATTGGTCTGCGTCGTACTTAATAGTTGTTGGTGTTTTTACTATATCTTTAGAGTAAGGCGAACGGTATAAAGGAGTGGATGAACGCGAACGTCTTAATGTCGAATACTTTTCGTTTTTTCCAAGTACGGAATTTCAGTGACATCGAACGCATTATGAGCAAAGCAAATTTCAAACTGCGTTTCTGTTTTGTTTGCTTTTTGGCCTAGACATTAGTTTTATTTACGTAGCGCGATGACCACCACCCCTACATCAATAAGTTTGTTTTAGACATGGTATTATTTCCTTCTTTTTGTCTCAATTAATTCCTTCGGCTTTAATTTTTTTTTTTTTTTACAAATTAGGTTTTTTTTTACACTTAACGTCTTTGAGGGAAGGCGCGTTAAACATAACTAAGCGAAGCCTCATCCAATTATATTTTCACTGTGAAATTTAGGCAAGCTAAAATATGACAAAAAAACAGCTCATTGCCTCTTACCTTTGCATACATTCGACATGAGTACAAGCACCCTTATTAATGGCACTGATATTACCAGTCCACTCGAAGTCCACACCAAATAAAACTAAGGACAAAAAAAACTATAATTAAGGCGTTGAAACACTGATGTTGCTTAGTCTTCAACAAAATACCATCATATAACCAAGTTCTACATTTATACTTAAACGCTAAAGCCACAGAGATCACTGCGAAGTGCAACACCTGCAAATCTAATAAGAGAGGGTACTCAAACACTGTCCCTCAATTTGTGAGACGCAGCACTGCGTTGACGTGTCTTGAACGCTCAGCAATTAGTCGATTTGCCTATAAAACCTTACCTAATCCACAATTTAAAATAAAAAAAAATAGTAATTCTTTTTTTTTGATTACATGTTGTTGAAGAAAGGGTAAAAACACAGGCGAGCTGGTGAGAAGCTTCCATAGTAACCGGAGACACGGAACGATGAAAAAACGGACAAAAGAACAAGTGTCTTGTTGTTTTGTCCGTTTTTTTTTGTCGTTTCTTGCTTTTGCAAGTACATGGAAGATAATGTCGTTGGTTGTGTTGTTGTTTTTTATTCTGTGATTGTCACTGGTATTACCTGTAAACTCAAACACGACAAAGACAAGCATCACACGTGTTAGAAGAAAGCTAGATTGAAAGCACCTTAGACATTGATATTGTCAGGATCGCTTGGCCCTTTGGCGACGAGCAAATTGGGTCTAGCGGTCACCTGAAACGATCGAGAATAGAAAAAGAGCGGCGGCTTGGAATAGCGCAAGTGCGTCAGTGGCTTCACTTATACCCTTCGTTTGCAAACACCAATCACAGTTGCGCAACAACGCTTCAACGTTAGTCAGGTTCGCCTAAATAAAATGGGTCACTAGACCGCATTGTCGGTCCCGTTGAAAAAGAAATGACCTTACCGAGGTTTGATTGAACACTTTGGTGCACCGATCGTGCACAATCGTGCACCGATCCGTCGTGCGCGATACATGCACGATACGATCCTGCACAATCGTGCATCGAAACGGGTATAAAAATTCGGTTTAATTAAAACGTTCACTTTGAGAAAAAAGTCCCAATAGATCCACCGTTCTCAGACATGGGTCCGAGGTAGGAAACGAATTACCCACTCGTATTTTCCTAGTAAATATACAAAGGAGTGTGCGGTCCTTAGAATTTTCGAAGGGAAAAAAAAGTGCAAGCCGTCTACAACTGCCTGTAACGCCGAATTAGAGTGCAGCTCTTGAGGAGGAGGATGCAAGGGTACTGAGAGGAGGGTATACCCCTCCTCCTTCTCCTTCCCTTATTCTTCAATCTCCTCCAGGAGAGGTCACGTGACCTCGGGGGGAGGGGGGTCAGTGACCTCGGGTGGTAACGTGACCTCGGTGGGACCTTGGGGGGGGGGGGGGGGGTGTTCGCGCGGTGCATTATGGGATGTTTCCCATAATGCACCGCGCGGTTACGCTGACGCCGACGCCGCTCGAGCCGGAAACGGGCGCCTAGCTGCGCTCTAAAACAACCACGCTCGTGGAACACCAGAGCTCTTCGATAGCCCACGATATTCGCGGTGAGAAGCTCGCTAGGAGCGCTTCTATTTTCCTCACTACGGGTAGTTCGCGTGCCACCCACGCGGTTAGGTTTTAATTTTGATAGTACGTACAAGCTTGGCATTGCACGTGCTTGCACCAGCAGAGGAAGCTGAAGTATCCTCACTCTTGGTTGTGAAAAATTTCCACCAGGCGGCGATACTCAAACTTTTTGCCGCGAATATGAAAGGAGCTTGACGAAAGAACAGGCAAGGAAAACAAAAATCGTTTCCATTGGCAAAAAAAAAGAGCTTGTGATATTACATTTAGAACGGCGTTTCTCGTAGTCAAATTGCAGACTTTATTCATCGATCGAAGTTTGTTTTTCTGCCTCCAGCGTCAGAGTGCAGATTGTGGACTCCTCGGCCGGGTTTTGAACCCGCAAACATTGAGATGCATACGCACTTCAAAATGCCTAGAAAACAACTTTTCCGCAAAGCACATGGTTGGCAAATTACGCCGTTCCACGGAGAGCGTCCAACCGATGGAAATTTGACGGGAAAACACGACCTGCTCAAAATCGTGAGCAAACGCAACGTCAGGCTCGTCTTCCCTGCGCATATTGCGTCTTTCAGCAAAATCGTCTTTTCGGATCTCATTATTTTCTGAAGTCACTTCAAGAAACACACGGACTGCCTCATCGCGTACCCTGCTAAAAAGTAGGAACGCGTCTTTCTCTTCTTTTTAGGTGTAGTTCGTAAATTGGCGTTGAAACCATCAAGGCTGCGCCTATTTTGATGTGCAAGCGACTTGATATATTTTTTTATTATCGATGAGGCCAATTGGAGAGGAAAACATGACAGATGATCGCGCAGATAATTGTGACTCGTGTTGAGCTCATTTTTCTAGCCAACTTCTCATTGTAGGAATTTCTTCGTGCACTCTACGACGTGCGTCTTTCTAAAAAAAGGGGGGAGGGGGAGGGGTATAAACACTTCACTTCGACATAACTTTGACGTTTTTAAGGTTACCAACCTACTCCATGAGTTTTTGATATTCAAATTTATAGAAGTAGCGCGATAGACATGAAATGGAGTGCCCGGAAATATGAAAGGTTTGGCGTGGTCCGTATGAAGGGGGGAATATCTAGATCTGTTTGTTTTTTTGACATTTTTATCTCGCATGCTAGAAAACCCACGACTCAATTTTCTTCGGTACGCCCCCACAATCAAGTCAAGCAAAACCGGCGCTGTTTTTTTTTTCTTTCTTTTTTTTATATATGCTAAAGTATACACCTTTAAAACAAAATACGTATTCAATACGGGAATATTGTGTCGTGATTGGTTCCTTTTATTTTTTAGCTGTTGTGTTTCGTTCAGTTTCCTTTGTTGTTGCGCACTTCTCACAAGCGCTGAATAATTGAAAACTCGAAGACCAAAAGCCTTTTACCCTGATTTGTTTATTTAATAAAGTGAAATCTTGCGAAACAATGAACCTGACGTATTGGCATTGTATTTTAGAACTTTTCTTTTTTTCCCTTAAATTTTATTTGTTTTGTTTTCTACCAGAAGTTAACTTTTGGAAAGAATTCCGAATCGCTTCTGACGTTTCTTAGAGCAGCCATCGATTATTAGTGTCATGTTTCTTGCCCTGCCATGCTTTAAGTTTTCATCGTGATTTGGTGCTCTGTATTACTGAGATCGAACTCTTTCTACTTGCGTTTGCGTAGCCCAGCGCGCGGAAAGTTCTACAACAAAAATCTAACTAACCCAGATGCTTCAGAACATCTCCCTTAGATGTTGTGTATGTGGTCCAATATTGCTTACTTAAAAAATAATGAATACGTTAGGAGGATACCTCAATTAGCCATCAATTTGGTTTGCTGCGGTACGGCATAGTATAGACCATATGCAAAAAGAAGCGCCATCTAGTGTATTCATGATCAATGATCAGATTTCCTCCATATTGGGGGGTTCCCGTACCGACGATTTCGCCCGAAAAACAATAGTCCCGGCAAAGTGTAAGTCGTAGAACTAAAATATGATCACCTGCTGCAAGTCCAGTACGAACGCTTCACAGGACGTCTTTAAGAAATACCGTTCATTGACCTGGATGGCCCAGTTCACTGCATGAGTGACGAGTCTTGCGACCTCGTTGCTGACAATTCCTTTTCCTGAATTTAGCGGCCGTCTTTCTTTTCTTCTTTGATCCGAAACTAACCAGCAACCCATTAAGTGTACAAATAAACTGTCCTAATATCATGAAAACCGAGTTAAATGCAGATGCGCCTCGTCCACAACTGGAAGATGTGAAAAACCCCCCAATATGGCGGCTCCTAATGGCATGATGATGATAGCTGGCAAGGGTTTCGCATATGGCCTATTATACATAAACTAAACAAAATCCTCCCTAATTTAAACTTTGTACCGTAGAACTTCAAAATATCACAGAAACACGGAAACGTTTTAAGCTTCTGCACAATGGTATCGTTACTCATCGTCATTCGTCGCGGAAACAGGGTCAAAGCTCAACGAGCAAAGTGCAAGGACAAAAAACGAAGCTAACCACGTGCGAAAACGGGGATGATATTCTTATCCGCGTTTTTGCACCGTGAGCCTCGCGCCTGCTGCACTAGTGGTACCTTTAGCACACCACTGCGCTTCTCACCCGCTCCAAATATTTATAAAATGTATCGATTTAGCGATTTGTTCATTACGCTCAACAAGTTTATAGCCTGAACCAGATGCTTTTTGTTTCCACTAATCAAAGAGTTAATTACAAATTGTATTTAATTATGCGACTTGTCACGACAAGTATTCTCCTATATTACGTCCCCCTGGCCGTACAACTCACCTGCACAAACAGCATTAGTGCACCTTTCGCGGTAATTTTTGTTTTTCAATATTTTTCTTCGAAGTAAATACAGACATCCTGTATACACTTACCCAGCCTGTTCCCATTTTTGTTTTACTTTGCCAAGTCTTTACTACTATTTTGGTCATTTACGTCCATTCAGACTTTTCACGTTCCTCAATGCAGAGCGTCATTTTGTGAAGCCATGCACCTATTTGCTTTCCTCCAACATTTTCAAATATCACTCTTTCTTTCTTTGTCTCTCTCTCTCTCTCTCTCTTTTACACACTTGCTTTTTGTTGCAAAGTCACTCATAGCACCACCGCTCTTACAACGATCTTTCAGCTAAACTAATCCCTGTTGGGCATTTGAATCAAGCCGAACATATTTATCGGCGCTAAACTCTATTCAACGGTTTACGCACCTCTTGCTGGCAATTTTTTTTTTTTTTAGCTACCCATATTCTGGCGGTTTTTGGAACTAGAAACTAAACACGTACGTGTTCGTAAGACCCAAAATCTACCGGTCCCGGCATGCTATGTATTACCTCTAAATTCAACACAGATGCTGAGAAAACGGCAAACGAACGTGTTATGCTAAAACCAACATTCAAATTTTCCCGCTTTCTCCAGTGGGGTGACGTCGCGCCTTACTGGTGAGTAGAGCAGGCAGTCTATAAAACGCAATGTTTTGCGAATTTTTTTTTTTTTTTTCGTTGTGGCGTAGGCTTAATTAGCGTTCATTTTACACCATAAAACTCCTTGTAAGTCGTCGGAAACAAGCAGTAATTCGGCCATATTGTCCCTATTTTAACACATGACGTAGCATCGTTTTCAATGTAGCCAGTTAAGCTTTCGGACCAAATTTTAAACTTTAATAACTTCTCCAAAAAGAACAACATTATTGTGAGTTGTATTTTGCGTTACAAGTTAAGGTGTCTCTATTAATGTACTGAGCCAGTTTGGAGACAAATAAGTAACTATATCAAAACCTCGAGAATCCGCGAGGACGAGGCGTGGGCAGAATGTCGGCCAGTTTCCTCATTCGAGCCAACACTGCATCTAAACAATTTTGAGACTACCGTAACAATAGCCTCCACGAAAGGGTAAAGAAAACAAAAAAGGCTAGGGTTATCTGTTTTTGTTTTTTCCCCCTTTTTTCTTTGTGGTTATCAATTTTGAAAATGAGAAACGTGGCTGGCCGGAGAGGTGTTGCAACAACGGTTTATAGTTGGTGTTCTAGACGAACGCCGGGCTTGTGTTTGGAACGGAAAGCTCATCAGTCTCGGGCGGACGTTGAGGGATATGAATTCCGTCGCGCCCGCAACGCCCGCAAAAAAATAAAATAAATAAATAAATAAATAAAGCACGCTTGGGCGACAAGGCCGTTTCTGGACAATGTCGGTTGAAAGCTTCAGTGTACTGGAAGAGACGCCAGCGCTGTTCGCGCAGTATTTTAAGCCGCTGTTCTCATATGCAATGCAGAATTACGCTGTCGAAAATGAAGAACTTTGAACGCAACCACTAAAGTACTATCCAGTGAAATCTTTATTCGCATTTATAAATATGTTAACTCCTTTATTGGTAAAAATAACAGGAGGGGGTGCTGCAAACTGCCCGACAATTTGAGCGTGAACACGCCATCGGCACTTTTACGCACCTTACTTAGAAAAGGCATTGAACAGCTTGATATTTTAACCACTTAAATTGGTGCCTCGAATGAGCCCTTTTCATGACATCAGTAGCTTTGATGGCGTAATTTTAATTTAAAAGAAAATACAAAAAACCGACGATGTCTGTTCGAGCTCGACGAGTCGCGATTTACGAATTTTACACACGATGTGACAACAAATGCGCAGTTTGGGCTGAATAGAAAACATAAAAACAAACAAGAACTTGATCAACCTCGATCTTAATAAAGTAACTGCAAACAAAAATAACAATTTTAATTTAGAAAACTGTCCTTTATTACATGCTCTCATTATGTAGTATTAACTATAACCGTGTCAAATTCTAATAAGAATTACCGGTTGTCATAGAATGTTTTGTTAAGGTTATAACATCATCGTAGTCACTAGAAACAAGTTTTATTATTTAAAGTCCTTCTGAAAAAAAAAAAAAAACTAAAATAATCTTTTGTCTCATCATACCATTGGATGTATTCGCTCAATCTCTTTGTGTTAGTTAATAATCACCGAAAGGAGAGTCCTAAATGGACCATGAAAACGATTTGTAAAATCAGTTTGACGATAGAAAAATATAGGTGTCTTCTAGCTAACGTTGACGACGTTCTAGTCCGAAGATGCGCTTGCGCACAACATAAATTAGTTTAAGAGATCCAGCAAAAATCACACCTCGACCGATGACAACAACGGCCACGACTGCGAAAAAAAAAAAAAAAAAAAAGCCAACTTTTTATTCACGTGAACCGTGAGATCAAAGTAGGCTCGTCGGGCGATTGGTCAAAGTGGACAAAACCCTCTCGTCTTCGTTCTCGACCGTTATTGCGCTTCTTTTTATTTTATTTTAGAGCGCAGCTCTTAGGCACCCGTTTAGGGCTTGAGCGGTGTCGCCGTCGTCGTCGTCGGCGTCGACGTCGGCGTCGGCGTACCTGCGCGTTGCATTATGGGACGTTTCCCATAATGACGCCACACGTGACGTCACGTGCGACGTCACGAGGGTTACGAGTGTTACCCACACGAGGGTTACCCTCGTGAGGGCAACCCTCGTGACGTCACACGTGACGTCACGTGTGATGTCATAATGGGAAACACGTGACGTCACGTGTTTCTCATCCGTGTTTTCCACTGGGGTTTAGCGTAAACGGTAAGCTAAATTTATCCGCTAAATTTAGCTGGAAAATTTTGCGCTTAATTTCCCGCTAAATTTAGGGGTAAAATGTTGGTAATTTTCCCACTTAATTTGGCGGGATTTTTAGCGGGGAACTTTTCACTTAATTTAGGAAGGGCAGCAGGAGAGGAGGAGGGGAGTGTACGAAGGGGGAGCAGGGGTATACCCTCCCCTCCGTACGCCCTCCTCCTCCTTCGAAGCTGCGCTCTAATTTGGCATAACAAAGAATTGTAAACGTTTTTCTTTTTTTTAATTTAATAACGATAAAAACTATATATTTATGTTTGAAAGGATTACTGCAATAGAAATAAAATACTAATTCAGTCCGTGGGCTCAAAGGATAGCAAAGCCGAGCGCCATTCACTCGCGCATAATGGGTGGGCACTTACTAGCGTTTAGTGTAAGAACAACACAAGTTTCTTTTCTTTTCTTTTCTTTTTTTTCGACTCAGAAAAACAAAAATGGCGCATCTTTGTGTTTGGTTCTTTTTTTTTCGCGCGGTTCTTGGTTTCACTGTTACAAGATGACTCTCGGCCGTTTTCGGTATACTCCTCCGGGTTCATGTCAAAAAGCTTCCGTCAGATCTCGTCTGGCACGTCCCAATCTTTCCTGCACATCCTGCCAGACTTTCATCCAACGAGAGCTTCCTGCGCCTGTGGTGTACTGAAGTCTTGTGCACGAATACGCCGAGAAAGGGATGGAGAAGAGAATGCGAGAGGGGACGTCAGAACTCCGAGCTCTGATTGGAAAGATTAATGGGTAGACCTAGAGCCACGGAATGTTCCCAGTGTACCAAATTCTATTCAGTCCCCTTACCGGAAGTCAGTCCCGCGGAATCCTGTTCTGACTGGCTGGTTTAGCCCGTAGCGGAAGTTATCAGTCGGCCATTTTGTGAATTGGCCCAAGACAACGAGGTAGAGGGCGTTAGAGCGATAAACTGGCAGCTGAAAGTGACCCCCCAATTGGCCGCCGCCATGTTGCACATTTTTGACCACCAGACACGTGACCTTAGAGTTTTAGTCTAGATTTTAACGAATACCGCGTTCAAATAATTGCTTATTGATATTTAATAACAACACCGACGAGATAAGTTCTGTTTCGTTTGCTTTAAGTCCAAAATGTACTTTTACGACAAAAACTCGGGCAGCTTCGCAATGCCTCCGCTAGATGCCGTCAGCTGCGGTTCTGTATTTGGGTTTTTTATCGGAGCTAGACACTGACCATAGGGGCTAACATTATTGAAAAGAATAGTTTATCATGTTTTTTTACAGCGATCGCAATACAACTCTCGGCTAAGTTTTGCGTAAAAGCCTCAGGATTTGGTACGGTCACGTGTCTTGTGGTAAAAATTGTACAGCATGGCGGCAGCCAAGGGGGGGTCACTTTTGCTCCTGAACGGGATACGAGTTTATCACCCTAAGCCCCTCTACATCGTTGGCCCAAAACAACAAAAATGTATAAAACATTTCCGTGTTACCATATTGTTTCCCGGGCCGAATCCGGCCCGCTGGCCGTAGTTTGGCGACCCCTGCCTTATATACTTTATTGTTTGTTTGTTTTTTGTTCTATTCCTTAGACGAGATACTGACTGGAAGGTTACTTTGAAGGAGGGTGATGGATGTAAACTACTAAGTCAATCACTACGCTCACTATATAATGCACAATTATGTAAAAGACTTCAACCCACAACCTGCCACTCTCTGTTATACCCTAGTTACACGGGCCGTTTTAACTGCAGTTAAGCGTAACCACGGTTAGCTTAATCGCAGTTACCCGCTGTTACACGGCAAACCTAACTGTGGTTGGCCGCTAACCATAGTTAGCGTAAACTGAGCTTGGCAACCTCAGTTAGGGCTCAGAACTGATAAGATGGCAGCGTCCGAAGCAGCAGCGAAGTCGCAGTGCTCGAAATCAGCGCCACCGGGCGAAAAGCGCGTTAACTGGCCGGTTGCGATCACCGAGGCCCTCATCAGGATTTGGGAAGACAATTGGCAAGCGTTGCGCTCGAATATAAGAAACGCGGCCATCTACGCCGCAATGGCAGAGCAGATGTTAGATTTGTGGCGAGACTTGTAATTACGGCGGTTCCGCGTTATCTAGGCTGCTTGACGCACTGGTGCCGGCTCCCTGCCTGCCGCAACCACCGGTTCGCATAGGTCCTGAATATTTTGTTTCTTCTTAATATATACACATAGGCTGACTGAGAAGAGGACTTCCGTGTAACACCCGCGCACCGCGGTTACCGGTAACTGCAGTTAGCGCCCGTAACCATAGTTTGCCGTAACTGCAGTTAAGGGTGCCGGTGTAACAAGGGTATTACTGTGCTTTCATGTTCGTTACATTCGCAGATTACCTTCGGGAAGGGTTTACCAAACAAAAGAATGCCAGTGAACAGCGTGGTCGGAGGCACATTAATTTAAAAGAAGAAACGCAAACAAAACTAGAGTTTCTCACTGCTTCACGCGAAAACGTAGGCAACTCTGTGAAATTAAAACGTAAAGAGCGTGTTGGTAGAGACTTAAAAAAACAGAAAGAATAAACAAAAAGAGGACAAGAACACAGACCAGTACGTATCGTACTCGTATGTGTTCTTGTCCTCTTTGTGTATATTCTTTCTGTTTTTAACTATGTTCACGTGTGCGATAAATATCTCTTTTCACAGTACCTTATAATCGGCGATAGTTTAAGAAGAGCAGGGCGGGGTGCGTTCCATGCATCTTATTATCGCTCTTATGCCGAAAATATTGCGGAATTTGCCAATCAGAGCGCCAAAACAACATATCACGACGTTGGAAGCTTGAACATCATAAGCTCAAGCTCTTTGTGACTATACGCTCCGTGCGGGAACTATAGGGGGCGCTTTGAAAAACGCGCGTAGCGCCGCTAGCGGAGAAGCTGGCGTTCGACAGTGAGGCGCGTTCAGCAGCCTGCGGCGCCTTTTCGCATGCCATAGCTGTGGCGGCGGGAGCGCGCAAGGACGAAACTTTTGCTTTTTGAGCCGATACGTTGAGGGTGAAGTTGCATGAGTGCTGGGGCAGAAGGGCATTTAGCTGTTCTCCACTTCTTATATATTGAGTTTGAGTCGTTATTAGGGGTAATTTCTTTAGTTGCGGGCGAAAAAGGAGTTGGAGCAATTTTCCGAAAAGCATGACGGCCGCCACCATAATTGCTCTGAGTGGGAAATTTATTTCGCTCGTCACTGTAAACGTAGGACTGCTGGAACGATGATATTTGGAGGCGAGTGAGATGTTCACTAAGTTTGTGCACAAAGTGTGCCAAGTTTCATTAAGACAGCAGGTGTGAAAGTTATGTTTCTAACGAATAAAGAAATAAAGCTGTACGGGATATCCAATATTGGACCCAAAATGTTGTGTTATAGCGGGCTGTGCAAAGTGCAGATTTGGTCACACAGGTGCTGGGACTTGACAGTAACTTGATACAGCACTTATTATACCAAAAAGAGGTGGCATAGGGAAACCGGGTGGAAATTTGGTTTGGGCGGCGTAACTCAATGGGAACAGGTTTTGACCATGAAAGGGCTGTCACGAGAATACCACTCGTCGTGGGAGGTGTAGACTTTACAGGTAGGAAGGGACTAGTGAACTGTACTTCCAATTGAAACAACGTTACGAAAGGTGGTTCCAAAGCCGAGAAAACAAAGTTGTCGGCCAACACACGGTTTGGCCGTCAAAGGCTTTTGCGGTCAGCTGTTGTGTAATAACCTGTTGTGCGAGGTGCTGATTTTCGGCGCACAGGTACTTTGACATGACCGTAACTTGACACAACACTTATTATACCAAAAAGAGGTGGCATACCAAAACCAGGTGGAAATTTAGTTTGGGCGGCGTTACTAAATGGGAACTGGTTTTGACCGTCAAAGGCTGTCAAGATAATACCACTCATCGTGGGAGGTGCACACTTTACAGGTAGGAAGGGACCAGTGGACGGTACTTCCAGTTCGAACCACTTTGCGATAGGTGAAAGCCGAGAAACAAAATTGTTGTCTACAGAACTCGGGGTGTCAGCGTTTCCACATCCAAAAGTAGGCTGATCAAGAAAGAAAGCACACCACATAAACTTCCATACTCAAACGTCGATTCTCCAGTGATTCCGAGTTTCATTGTAGTTTTCCTTAGATTCATATTTGTCACTTTTGTTTTCCCGTTCGATTCTTTCTTCATGAAGTACAGATTGCGTGCCATACTTGTCCGGAAATATCATCGACACGTACGATGGGTACGAAACTTCTTTGGAGGGCATTCCTCCAACGAAATTGGCACTGCATACCCGCAAGTGTGGGATGGCATTTCAGTTCGTCCCATCGGCGCTAACACATGTAGGCGTTACTGGTACGAAAACAAACGCAGAGCGAAAAGCGGCAGTGTAGAATATGTCAGCCGTGCCGACACAGTGGCAGACATGATCGGGAGACCGAATTTCTCGCGTCGTACGGCACGGGTCCATCGTTGTCGCTGTCCCAAAAAACATCGGCGAGGTGAAAAACTGTGAAACTTTGTCCCCACGAGATACGACGCAGAACTATTGAAGCACTTAATGACGCAGCCCAGGCAGCACTTCAT
Source organism: Ixodes persulcatus (assembly GCA_013358835.2). Taxonomy (NCBI): domain Eukaryota; kingdom Metazoa; phylum Arthropoda; class Arachnida; order Ixodida; family Ixodidae; genus Ixodes; species Ixodes persulcatus. The sequence continues at coordinate 1,109,162 of JABSTQ010010989.1, forward strand.
GCTGTGAACCCAGCGCAACCGCACCGCTCCGACTTCAATGCATGCCAACGTACGCGGCGTGGTTTCGGTTTCGTTTTCTCTGGGGTTCTCACTGCCCACCGTTACTAGATCAACTCAGTTATGGAACTTCCCATAGACGCTGTACATTGGAGGGGGTCCGAAACCGTGTCCGATTTTTTTGCAGCTAGGTGGCGCTGCCGGCGTATTAATCCACGCGTTTTCGCCTGCTACTGCTCCGCGGCTGCTTTTGAGTCCCGACTCCTCTCGAGGTTCAACATGGATTTGGGTTAGTTTTTGCCCTTTCGCCAGTAAAAAGTAAAAATGTGACTACCAACAGCAGCAGAAACAATTTGAAAGTTGTCTGCTGCTGTTATCCGTAAGAAAAGCCAGAACTGCGCCGTCAATGATGATGATAGCGAGTATTAATGCGGAGCGCACGCCCTCTAACAGGCGCCACGCAAAGGGACCCCCCTCCGGAGCGGAGTTCCAGAACTGAGTTGTTCTAATAACGTTGCTCACAGCCTACCTTCGGTATACCGGCCGCGCGACGGCGCGCCAATCGCGTCGCACGGAGTGTATATATGCGGAACGCAAGTTCATCTGCTTCTTGCGCAGGGTTGCGATGTTGTCAAAACGCCAAGCTCTTATTGGCTGAAGATAGTGGATAATCAAGGCCTCTAACTATGCGGTCTACACTCTATCCTCCCAACCAAAGCCAATCGGAACTCTGCATCGTTATGACATCACCGCAAACCCTGCGCAACGTTACTTGATTACCTCAGTTGTGGAACTTACAAGGAGGGGGGTACCCCCCTCACTCAATTCAGTTCACCATTATGATGATGATGATGATGATGATTTGCGGCTCTTCCCTTTTGAATCGGGCGGTCCCGTAGAGTTTGGGACCTATCCAGTGGGCATTCGGTTATCCCCGTTGGTGAACTAGCATCCACCAGTTCTCTATATAGTCTTCGCTCCGTGGTGAGCGCTTCGTCGTTCTCTAGTCTTTGCTTCGTGGAGCGCTTCGTCGTTCGAAGCGCCGTCTAGATTTTCGTTTCATAACTGTGCGTTCCATAGAGCAGAGCTGAAATGTTATCAAGACGCCGTGCTTCAAAACGTACGTATTCCATAGATACACTGCAGTTAACATAGCAGCCGTCCGGCACGTCGAACGACGGGAGGTGAGCCGTGGTGAGAGAGGGGGGTTACTGCTCGTGCACGCAGCGTCTATGAGCAGTTCCGTAACTGAGCTAATCCAACAACGTTGCCCTACGCAAGGAAGCAGCCGACTTGCTCTCCGCATAGCATCGGTAATGTTTCTTCACGGGAGAAATGAAACACCCGGGAATGAAAGCTCGGACCAGGCGGATTTTTCTTCCCTCAGAAATCTCGAGTGTACAACTTTTCAATCACACGTACGGTCTTCAAGAGCAGAAATATTCCGGCAGCCATTACGCCCTGCCTACAATTGATTATGTAAAACTGAAAACAATAAAACGGTATTTTTTTATGAAAACGATGAGGATGTTTTACCGCTGAATCAGCCGTGATCCCACACGTTCGTAGTTCAAAGGGCAACGCAACAACAGTCTTCAAACTATCTCAGTCGGATTATGCGTTGTTAAGGCGAAAGCGTTACTTGTCCCATTACGTGAAAAGCCGTCGCCGTTGTCCCCGAAAGATGGTCATAAAACTACGTCATGAAGCACGCATCTCAGAAAACAAAAAAATAGAAGCACATGTCCACGCAGATGCTTCTTCACGGCAGCCGGCGGGGCGCTCAAGGTCAAAGCGGGCGCGCTTCAGAAATAAACCACAAAGAAAAGCACAGCAACGCCAGCAACGCTAATGCTTTTTCACGGAAGCCGTCGTGACTCGTGAGCAGGGTGTCGAACCGAACCCGAACCCGAACCGAAAACCGGATCAAAACCGTTACTTTTGACCGAACTGGAACAAAACCGAAACCGAAATCGAACGATTCATATTGAACCCGAACCGGAACGAAACCTTAATCTAATGTGGCGGTTACCGGTTCAACGAAAACGGTTCAGGGCCAATAGACCCTTTTCAAAAGTCAGAGTCACCTTGTGGCAGTCCCATGAGCTCCAATATTGCCGCTCTAATGGCGGTGATAGGAGATCATGCTCGGCTAAATCAAGCACCCTCAATTTCGTGAGTCGAAGGTGACGTAAGGGAACCAACACCTTTTCCCCTTTCTGCTCTATGCTTTCGAAGACGTTTGCATTTTCTGGTGTGGAGAAGCTGTGTAGTGCCGCCATTAAAGCGTCGGGTTTGGCTCTGCACAGGGTGGGTAGACTGACTTTCGGGAAGGGTCTATTGTGTCAATAATTGGTCGAAATGGGAGAAGTTGCGAGCGTATATTTTTCTTATGTTGCCGAGACTAATCGTGCACACTGTGAGATATTTTTACATTTTGTTTGTATTGCATACGTAATAAAAAATACATCATCGTCTGGAGAGCTTCAACTTTCCTTTGTTTCTTGGATTGACCCTGGCGGCGGCGGCCGTTTCAAAGCACCGCTTGGCCGCTTGGCTACGAAACGCCCAAGTGTCGGAGCGGATTGCGCCACTGTAGGCACAAAGGCCTACGCGTCCACGAATGTTTGACCTCAAGATAGACCGTAGTTGCAGTCGATGAGCCATTTAGTCAATCGAGCACCAATAGCGCATCACGTGACCTTCCGCTTGAGTGCAGCGACACCCTGGAGGAGGGGGGGGGGGGGGAGGGACAGGTACCGCGCTGCATCGGCAGTATAGTTTGTAGTCTCGCCTGTGGTCCTTTTCAATGAAAAACAATCCCTTCTTCAACGTGCTCGGAGTGTTACCTTATATATTAAAAAAAACAAAAAAAAAGAAAACATAGGCTGTTGGAGGCAACGTTACTTGGCGATGATTCGCCGACGTGCCGCGCCGTGGAAAGAGGCCAGAGGGAGGAGGAGCGGGGGGGTGAGAAGTAAATGTGTCTGTTTATTTCTTTTGTAGGTTTGTCAGACTAGCAAGGCCAGCATGGCACCTGTTCAATCATTTTCTCATTTTTGTTTGAAGTCCTTTCATCGTCTTCAACTGAGCATTTGAGAAACGTCGTTCGCTGTGGTGGCATCACCAGAACTTTGTTCGGTGACTGATAAGAACAAATGACCCGGTCTGAGTCCCTCGGACCAGGTAATTTGCATAGAGCGTTGTTTGCGATTAAAAGTCAAAGTGACTAGACGAAGCATCGCCACGATATTTTTAGAATAGCGTTTTTCCGCCGGAACCCGAAGCGCTGACAAGATGTAGACACATTTCATTATACGTGCGTGTTGACGTGCCCGGTCATTGACACATTGGCCAGTCTGGCCGATGCATATACTCCGTTTCATACTTAGCGTGCAACGCTGTCAAAGCTACTGGCGCGAGCGCGTGGCTTCATCTAGGGTTTTGTTTGCGCGAGAACGCGTGCAAACGATCAACGAGATCAAGCCCCATGCTCGTTCCAAAAGCTTTGACAGCGTTGCACACTAAGTAAGAAACAGAGTATAGACGACCACAGCTTAACGGAATTCGATAAACTACCCCAACTGCGCACTCGACGTCCCCGTTTCTGTGTTTTACGGCACATTTGTTTCCTCTCGTTCCCCTGTCATCCACTTTGGGGCATAGCTGTGACATCTTACTGGGTGCCGAAAACAGGTAGCATGTATAAAAAAAAAAAACACGTGTGTGCAGAACAAAACAAACCAAAACATTTGGAGGTCAAGCAATCTAGCTAGAGACCTTTTTACTGTTTACAAAATCACAGCCCAGCATGTGCGTGTTTGTCGCTTCGGAAAGCGAGCAAAGCACGCGCTATACGCCCGAACACTAAAGATGGCACCAGCCCGAAGCTCTTTTTTGGAAAGGTCTGTAGACCCATCCCGAAAATACGCCCTCTTGTGGGAGAGTTTGAAATACTGTACAGCTGCGTGTGCAAAGGACAGCATAAAAATGGAAAGCCGATCGCTTATATATACTTAAGTATACAAGTAATAGCCTTGCCATATGAATGGTGCCCTTTGCGCACGTCACTTTGCAGAGTTTTCATATCTGCCTGAAGAGAAAGCAGTATTGGCGACGGGCGCGACCGAAAGCGTCGCTGTGGTCGGCCTTCCACGATTGGCCGAACGCTGACTATGACGTTAGAAAAGGATTTATTGTCGACGGAAATAAGAGGAATGAAAGAACTTTAATTTTGACGCTGTTGGCAGTGTTCCTTTGAGAGCGCAATGATTTCAAGCTTTCACCATGCTATTTACAAACACCATCGAACTTGTTGTTTGCAAAGTAATGACGTCACAAGGGGGAACCATAGAAGGGCGCCACCAAAACATCTCGCCGCTAATTGGGAAGGGTCTATTGCAAGTATCTCGTGCTCGGAAAAGACTGCAGGAAGTGCTCGGTCAATATTCAACGGTTGAGCGCGAACCGGTTCGCGCTCGACCGTAATAAGCGCGAACCGGTTCGAACCGGTTCGCGCTTATTAAAACCGGTAACCGGAGTGATATTATGGGCGCTACCCAAAACCGGAACCGAACCGGAACAAAATACAATGCTACTGAACCCGAACCCGAACCGAACCAAAATAATGACCGGTTCGACACCCTGCTCGTGAGGCCGGCGGGGTTCGACGCGCCTGCGCAGTGGGGGAGCGTGATGTCACCGCCGGAGCGCCGTGTGCGAAAGGGAGACGCGGCGCGCTGCTTGTAAGAATGCGCTGCGTGTGGGAATGCTTTCGCATTTCTACACGTAACCAGTTTTAAGTGTCTTCGGCGAGTTTTTTTTTTTATCAACTTGCACACACTGCGGGACATTTACACGCCGTCGTTAGCACGAGCCATGTGTAAAGCAACGTATCGTCTGCCGTGAACAACAGTTTAACGCCGGGAATGGAAGAAATCTGGTTAATGCTCGCTGTCAGCACGCGCATAACCGCCAAGCTCACAACTGTCACCGCCAGTGAGTACTGCATACTGGCGACGAAATGTTCTGGTGGCGCCACCTCGTGGACGCTCTCCTGTGACGGAGTGGGTAGGTTGCGAGCAGACGATGTGCTATGTAATAGCACGAGGTGGCTATGTTAGTTCGCAAGTATGCAGATTAAAACGGTTTATTTATTAAAGGAACGTCTAACACGATTTTGTAAGTGATCATTCTAATGATTAGCAGCGCCTCAAAGTTGTTCCTTTATACAAACAACTTTAAAATCTTCAACAAAAAAATTCAAGGCTGGAGCTTTACATAATAGCTTGCGCGGCGTTCGTCATGGCTATTCATAGCCTCTCTAACCGCTCATTCACACTGGAAGCGGATCCGCGTTCGCAAAGCGGTTGCGATCGCGGTTGTATAAAGATCCAGTACAATTTCACGCGCACTTGATGTCATCGAGTGCGCGCGCAATTGTACTGGATCTTTATACAAACGCGTTCGCAACCGCTTTGTGAACGCGGATCCGCTTCCAGTGTGAATGAGCGGTAAGTCTTGTTTTACGGACTCTCCTGCAGAAAAAGGTTTGCATTCACCAGAGTAAATGACGTGCTGTTATCCTATCTGTGCGCGTGCGTACAGCTGTGTTAAAATGCGCCGCTGACTTGTTTTAGCTACATTGAGCGTGTTGATACCGACGCTTCTATTCAAGTGTGACTCGGCAGTTGCCGACAAGCAAATGCTGGTCAGCAACTTACGCTTTGCTCCCCCCGCATAGAATACCTGGCAAAGAAGTTTGTCGCATCGCGACTTCTGCTTAAAAAAAAAGTCACACACTTTCATAACATCTTGCATTGTCAGCCATGGCCGGGCAAATTAAGGCGATTGATTTATTTGTTCTTTCCAATTTTTACTGAGACTTGTTTACAAATTTAAAATCGCTCGCTAAGGAGTGCATCACGCATTGCGCGCATTTCTTTGGGTCCGCAAAATTAAACATGCTTACGGTAATAATACATAGCAAATGTATATCTTATTTTTGGGGCGTTGAAGTGTCGCCCACTTACTAAATTTTACAGACTTTGATCGCGAAGGGGCCTCGCACGTGTAATATTGACCGAGGTAATAAGCAGGGATTTAGTTGAAACGACTCCGGCAGCCAGTCATTGCTTCTTCCTGTCGGTTGTTCTGAGGAAATATTTGTTTACTTGTTTAACAAATCCCAAAAGAATCAACTAAACAACTTGGAACTAATAAGAGACTAGCGCTCACAGACCACATTTTAACCAACCGAATACACGGAGTCGCTTTTAAATAACTGGCGAACGCCGCCCGACGGCACGCTCGTTTTGCGCGCGACGTAGCAGCCACTGTGCTGATTCCACGCGCAGAGCAAAAGCCGCCGGTCAAAATTCGTCGGTTATTCGCAGTATATTCGTCCCATGGAGTTCAGCCTTTACTGAAGTGTTTACTACAGGTGCGAGATTTTCTCGAATTTCGCTTTCCTACTTTCAATTTCATGAGATATTCCTTTCTCAGTTTTATTTTGTCTGAATCACAATAAAAAAAGATACACCCTCTTCGCCGGGGTTAATGTGCTCAGGTAAAACGCCGGATATCTATTTTTATTATCCAGCATTTTTTACTGGGTTAGAGAACAGCACACCGCCATCCGAGCACTTCGGCCACTCAGCGCCAAAAGTGCGTGTTAACACTGTTAACACAACTAGTCGTGCCACGTTTTCAAGCTTCGGCAAAAATTTCCTACTACAGATATTACTCCGCCAAATAAACATAACGCGTCAAACAGGCTTTGCCACGCGTTACCCAAACAGCGCATAAAGCGAGCTGACGAGCCGAGGGATCCATGATCTGCGCGGTCTGTCCTACCCGCGACGTCACAAAAGATGATGATGATAGCTAGAGAAGCGTCCCCCGTAGTTCCCGCACGCCGCCAATAGGCTGGTTTACACATCAGAACTGGCTGCATCCTCAGTATTCCAATCAACTACACCAAGAGGGACACCTCGACAACGGGAACTCAAGATTACTTCACCAAGCCACCTCCTGCACTGTTTGTCACGTTGTGTTTGTGGTGAACACGTGTCAAGGTGATATCCTACTTTTTATGGACGCCACCCACGCAAATTCCTGAACCAGCCTCATTCGTTTAATGATTCTACGGCATCTTTGAAAAAACAAAAAGCGCAATGTTCACTGGAAGCCTAACCATACCCCCAGACTTTGCCCCACACGTTCCCAAAAGTATGCGAATCCGCACGGTAACGATTCCTTTTCCGAATTAAACTCTATAAGCTCGCACTATTCTTCAGAGCAGCTCTGCGAAGAAACTACTACCGCGTAAACGGAGGCTATAATGGCGCGACAGCACGTCTCGTTCCTTTACCCGTGCTCGCAGAACGTCAGCGCAGCTGGACGATAATTACACCGGCCTGTCCCCAGGGGTGCGAGGAGAGTCACTGCCGTCGTCGCGACTGGCACTGGGCGTCCGAGTGGAAACAGAGGAGCGCGCGACCGGTTGAAAGCAAAGAGCTCCTCACTTTGTATGCATGAGCCACCGCGAAAATGGTGGGCCCTAAACGCGTCAAAGACCCGGGCTCGGTATAGTACACCGGTATGCAGGACGTGATCTAGTTTAGAGGGAATACCCAGCGTGCTGTTTTGCAGCCCAGCACGTGCGTGTTCGTTGTCTCGTAATGCAAACTACTGGGAAAGTAGCTGAAATCTCCCAGTAAGGTCGCCATTTTTGTCCATGAAATGGACAGTTTCTTCTTGATCCCTCCGTTCTCGGTGAGCCGATCCAAGTTTGCGATGAGAGGTTGCTTTGTAAAAACATGTTTTTTTGTATGCCGAGAGTTCGTTGTTCACACACAGGCAAAACAAGCGCACAAATTTGCAACCGTACACACATCCGTCGTCGGTGCTTGCCGGCATCGAAAAATAATTTCCTTGTTTCGAAGTAAACAAGCAAAACAATATCATTTTAAGAAATCCGTGAAGTTTAGCATGATTCATTAGTTGATCGCAAAGGCAGAGTCAAAGACCGTGAGAGTAGACCCTTTTCAAAAGTACGTCAAGCAACTTTGGCGGTCACCATTACTTGGACACGAGGCGTGTGATTGGATCCAAGACCTCGCCGAACGCTGACGGAACCCTCTCGTTCAATGCATGAACAGAGTACGTGATTAAGCAATGGCAGACGGGTGATGGCGAGGACTTTTGAAAAGGATCGAAAGCTTTCAGTACGATGACACTCCATATCGATCTTGGCGCGACTGATTCAGAACGACCCTTTCGAAGATTTGAAGGGACCGAAATGGCGATCGCCATTGCAACAGAAACCAATCAGCCAATCTCCTTACAAGGTTTCGGCCGTCTATGGGCTAGTATCTGCTTGTGTCTGGCTAGTAGGGAGGGAAGGCAATGGAGCTACTTTCCGGGGATATTTTTGTGCATGCAAGACACGCGCCTTACGTCCGTATACACAAAATGTCGCTTACCACAAGCGTTTCTTGGTGGAACTATAGGGCCACTAAATAATGCTGCGCTTAAGACTAGCGACACTTCAGCCATTTTGGTGCCTAAAATCCTCCTTGACAGTTTTCTGAGGCATTTTCCTACATCGCAGGAAACTGTTTTATGTCCACCAGAAATGTTCAAACTGTCCTCAAAAGAGCAATACGATATGGCCTCGGCTTCTCGATACCGTATCGAGAAGCACGGAAAGTCGCATTGTTTTATATCGTACCGATCGCCGATTGCGCCCGCTCTTTACTGAGCACTACGATGGCGGTGTCCACGAGAAAGACGGCATACGGAGTGCCATGCTGTAATGGTAGCATATGGGAATGGTCTTACGGTCTCCGGCGGGACCAGAATGGCAGGGAAGTGCTTCAGCTGTCCCGCTTCCAGCGCGCCGCTTTCTGCCATAGATAACGGTTCGACCTCTTGGGAACATCGAGAGCGCACGCGCCGCCAAACTATGACGGTATACGCCGGGAAACTGAGGGAGAGGATGAGCAGACGAGAGGGGACGTCAGAACGCCGAGTTCTGGTTGGAATGATTACTGGACGTAGACCTAAAGCTAGCTGCCGTTGTCTCCACTGCACTCGTGGAACGCGGAGAACACCGGCGCCCAGCGTTTGACTCGCATTCGAATGCGTTCGCCGAGTGCAGACGAAACAAAGGCAGCTAGCTTTAGGTCTACACACTAATCATTCCAACCAGAGATTAGCATCCTAGCATCACCGCACGCTCTCTCGTCTCTTCATGTCCCACCGCCGGGAAGGCTGAGCATTTTGGAGATAAAAAATAACGCCCTGCACTTCTTGTCCTCTCAGTCAATTTGTGGTGCACCTGATTTCTTCGAGTTACCAGTACCAGCTTTATACGACGTTGTGCGCCTGATGCAGTTGGTGCAGGAGGTGTAGGTAAATGGAACGAGCAATTCCACGTATAGTGTTCAGGCTTAGACACGTAAGCAAAAGTGAGCGTAACTTGTTTTTTTAATAGCTGCGTGTCTTTACTTTATGGTACGTGATTCTGGAATGGTATGTGCGTGTGTGTGTCAGGCAGATCAATTATTAAAATACCGTTCTCAGGTCTAGAGATTAAAAAAAAAACAGTAACTTTATTACAATTGACGCCATTTACTTCATTTTTTTCGGCCATACGATGTGAAAATTTTAAGATCGGCTCGCCTCTCCATCGCAAAAAAAAAAAGAGCAACGTGAGAATTAGGTAAACTGGCAAAATTACTCGCTTAACTCCAAGAAACTCCAAGAATAATAGCGCCAGTAGTGATTACATTATAAGTTGGAAGTAAAGTATAGGATCATTTCTAAATTCCGCGTCGGCTTTTTTAGCCATTGTATTTTTATCATTTGCCAGCACTTCGACACACAGCGGCAAAAAAGGGCGACGGACTGGAGATTCAATAAAATCATCTCAATAAAAACGTTGGGCCATAAAATATGAAATTGAATTGAGTTTAGGCTCCCCAGAGATAAAAAGAATATGTCACGAGGTCTCGAAAATTGGCTTGCCCCCCCCCCCCCCCCTCTTTCTTTAGAATATAGGAACAGCAATACTAACAGCTCAGGATGCAAACGTCATTATAAGACGTTTACAACCTACAGATGCATGCGTGCCAGAAGGCTGTCAAAAAAAAAAAAGGCTATCGAATTTAAAAATCAGAGCTTATATCATACGTGCCGATTCAACGAAGGGCATCTGGCAGGCTTCAACGAAAGACCGGCGATTGATTTTGACCACGCAGCGATGTTTTAGGGGCGAAGCTCCTTAGGGGCTGGCCATGTCCGTCCGCCATCCGTTGTCCGCCGTAGGCCGGCGTCGGGTGCTCGTGCTTCTGCTCGTGAGATCACGTGCTCACGAGCACGTGAGAACATGCTCACGTGCTCGTGTAGGGCAAAAGAAAATTGAAAAAAAAGATGAAAAAAAAATATGAAAAAAAGAAAAAGAAAAAAAAAAGAAAAGAAGAAAACCACACATTCTCCAACTGACATGAATGAAAAGGCTCAAAGAAAAAAAGAAAAAAAAGAGTAGGGGGTTCTGAGATGCCATCCCATCTGTCTGCTTAAAAAAAGAAAAGGAAGAAAACCACACATTCTCCTACTGACATGAATGAAAAGGCTCGGCATGCTGCGGCTCGGCGTCTACGCAGACAAGCACCACCAGAGCTTCGCCCCAAGCAACATCATTCACCACGTGGAGATGCGGTCAATTTTTATTGATTTTTCACGTTCATCCGAAATCTTTGTTACACCGCGCATTCTTTGCATTTAACTTCCGTCAAATTGCGCGCCCCTCGATCAGCAATCAAACCAATACCACTTCGAAGACAAGGCCTGCGCATGACGTTTGGTTCGTAGATACCCCGACCCGCCCCAAGCGGGAAATACCCGAAGCTTGACGAGAGTAGGGGACACGTCACAACTACGCCGCATTCACTGGCGGCCATAGCTGCGTGCGCGACTGCTGAGTGCGAGCTGATAGCGAACTACCACAGTTCATTTCCAGCGTGCACGCGACACCATCAAGATTGCCGGTCTTAGCAGCCTATTAATGTGAGCTCCCCCTGAGCACGACCACTGAAGCAGGCGATGGAGCAGACGATGTCGCAAACACGGTCGCAGACAATGTAGCAGACGATGGTGATCCTCCGTGCTACCTTGGGGCACTGGGGGGATCTTCTAGTGATGACGTTTAAAGGAGAGAACGCGCAGGCCTTGCCTTTAGGTGGTATTGATCAAGCCCGCTAATTAAGGATTTGTTTGCCGACGCTTTGCCTCAGAGCCGCCGATGCTACTTTTTGCGGGGCGCGGGACTGACACAGACCCTCTAATATTTGAGATAATATCACTCTTATTACCTCATAATCGTCCTTATTCCCTTCCTCGTCTCACTTCATAATCCCAATTTTTCTTCCCTATCCCCTTCCCCGAGTCCACTAGAATCATGCGCTCAGGTTAATCTTTCTGCATTTCAATCACGCTATCACTTTTTTACTTTGTACAAATGAAGAAGAATGAAAAGTGAGCGAGTAGGTGTCTCGCCTTGTATATGTGGCAAAAACAAACTTTTTTTATTTACTTGTGGCGTCATTGAACTTGCAAGTCAATATAAATAACGAGTCCTCCAACAAGTTGGATCCGTATTCGAACTTCCTGACAAAACAAACGTACGCGGTGCGAAAAGCTCGGGCGTAGCTCCACTTCGGATGCCCACCTTCGCAAGCGGAACTCCAATCATCCGTCTGCTTCCGTTTGCCCATAGCCGTGTCGATGCTGGGGGTTGCATTCGGACCTACTACAAACACGCGTTTTCCTGCTTTCCAAAATTGCTTCCCCTCGATCGAAAATCCAAACTGAAGCGAACCACGGGTCTGGGAATATGACGAATGGAAAGGAACCTCGGGGCCTTCCTTGCAGAGCACACAGCAGCGTCCGTGAGATCGTGCAGCGCGCCAGCGTGGACATCCAAACAAACAGGCCTCGACGTCTGGACGAGCGATCCTGAGACGAACTCTTTGCCTAGAACCTACGTAACTGTAGAGGATCAGTGAATTTTATATTTGTCTTTAGGTTTTTAGTATCAGTATTTTTCTTTCCAATTTACGTTGCGGACTAATCTTTTTTTTTTCTTTTTTGCGGGAGTTCTTGGTTTTTACAGTACCTGCTTCCAAGTTTCGCGATCCCAGGTCTATACGAATGTCATTACTACAAGATTAAAACACACGTACTCGGTTATTTTCATATAAGGAGGATGAAATGAAAAGGGTGTCGATTTTTAATAATTTATTTCTCCATTTCTGCCGATTTTACATCGCGCTTAACTCAGCGTCATATTAAAAAATAAAAACAAAAACAGCCCTGATATGAGTAACATTGAATCATAGCGCTGGTTTTTTGCCTTGAATCTCAAGGCCCATAGCCTTGACTGAACTAAAAATACTATATTGATATTTCTGTAAGTCAAAATATAAATATTGTCCTACCAAAATATTGTTATATCAATCCCAAGTACGACTCACATTACAATTCCAAATCCTACAAAATCTGCGCTAGAAGATGCAGTATCGACACATAAAATTCAAATAATGTCTATATAGACATTAAAATATTACAATATTGTATTGTCCATCTAGACTTGCAAAGATTGTCGTTAAAATAATACCTATTGAGACAGCGACATTACAAAATTTTTATATCGCGTTTGTTATATCAATATACAGTATTGTATGTCACGCACATTTTCCGTGGCTAGAGCTTTCGTAAGTCATTTGGTCCGTATATCGAGCGAATCGGACATCTCGAGGTTCTGAGAAGCACTGCTCTCCTGGCCGTTTAAGTCTACTTTTAGCCTCAACAACATCCGGCATATTTTTTTACTAGCCGACAAAAACGCCGAAGTGCTAATCGCGAAACAAGAATGCTGAACATAATATACCATACCGACTGTTGGGCGACGTTGGTGCTGAATCTTTGAAAAGATGGTTAGCACCTGTTGACACAGTCAAGGCCGGAAATAACAGACAATACAATAGCACATTGCGGTTGTTTGTTCTACCCTCTTGTCTGTGTCCCTAAGCGCAACCACGTTTTCAAACATAATACCACGCACTGCATTTCTTAAGATGTCAATTACAATGGTATTCTTTTTTTTAATATTGAGAGACTAAAGTTAACAAAAATAGTGTGGCGAGTCTCGGGAAACTTATGTCTTTCCGCAACCAATGAGAATTCGATATCAAAAAAGACCAAAAAAACAAAAACAATCACGAAGCAAAGAAAAAAAGAACTCGAAAGTATTACGCACGTTTCGCATTTCGTAAGCCGTAAGTGCGTATAGTCGGTTTAAAAGGAGCACGATGCAGTCCTGAGAAAGTGGTCAAGTAACTCGAGTGGGGTCCGGACAGAGCTGCCATCTATTTTCGTGCCGCAACACCAGTAAGTCAATCCTTAAGCTAATTCGCTCTTTCTTGCTGTTTCGCAGTGCCGAGTTTTCTCTCGCGACAGAAGAGGCGGCGCTGCTGACTCGTGTATAGACAGAGCAGGGACAACAACGCCATATGTAGCGGTCAAATTTGTTTCAATTTACGTGTATAAGTACGTATCTATAGCTACGCTAATACATGTGAACCGGGACTCTTGCTTACGACGCACTTACGTCATCTTACTTCATTTCATTTGAGGTTTAACCGTCATAGGAAGATCCGCATTTCAGATCGTCTTTTTACGCAAATTAATAAAAAGAAAAAAAGAAAAAAAACGAAGCCGCAGCGCGACGCTTTTCAATAGATGTCCCCATCCTACGGGAATATGCAGAGATCGATGCTCCCTCGTGTATATAGTTTGAGTGTCTAGCGGAGCAAATAATTTAGAAAGACACCTACGAAACATAGTAAAGAAAATAGAAATACTTAAAAGGTAGCGGAGAGGATCGTAGAGCGCCATGTTTAGACGAAGTTAGCAAGTTTCTGCGGACGTGAAACTAAACTGCACGCTCAAGCCGGATGAAGTTTCGCTCTCGCATTAGCGAACATATCAGTGTGAATTGCTTGCGTTCTTTTATTCATATTTATATTGTAGAGGGGGGGGGGGGGGAGTTGTTTGAGGAAGAGATAAGAAACAAGAAAATATCTGTAGCACCCCCCCCCCCCCCCTTTTCCTCCCCGCGGTCTCAACCTTTCGAAGCATTCAATACTCCTGAAACCACACGAACTTGAATGAACGGGTCGCTTTCTGAAACGTACGCACATTTTGAAGCATATTTAACGTTTGGTAATAGACCCACTACAATGTTTCATCTCTTGCAAATAGATTAGAAAGGAATCTCAGACCGACATGTTCAATACAACCCCCTCCCCCTTCCCAAATAATTCCCAACACCAATGATACCTGTACAGTCGCCGCACACGCACGTTAACAAAAAAAAAAAAAATCCTAAGAAAATAATCTTCGAGAACATACTTTTTTTATCTTGTTTTATACTGGCCGTGTAGGGCCTAAGAATTATAAAATATTGAAAATAAATCAGGTCCTATCAGGCTTCGATGGTTTAGGGCTGGTGCAGGTGCTGTGCTTGGTCCGCTAAGAAGTATTACATTTATCTTTTTTATTCTGGATAATGTTTTTACACCACTGATGAACTCAATGTATAGAGCCAGGCCACCACATTGGGTTCGTGACGTACAACGTAGCAATTTAGTACAAACGTGACTCCAGGTCTCACTTGCTATAGGGTGCGAGTATATCAAGGGAGGAACCTACCTGAATCAAAAGTTTTAAATAAGAAATAAGCTTACCGACACAAAACTTCGGATCTTCAGAAATAATGTTTGTTTCCTCGCACTGAAGTTTTGGGATAACTTACTGCTTTCACGGTTTCACACTAAAGATACACAATACAACAGTATACTTCTCCTAAATTATTTAACATTTCAAAACTTATAATATTGGTCCCACGAGATGTAATTTGATTTCTTTGGGTAAGTGATATTTTATTTTTATTGCGCAGATTAAAACATGTAAAGGGAATTAATAAATATAAATAGTCTCGGACATATCTTCTTGAATAAGGCCTTATTAGAATCCGTGCGCCGAGTAGGCTACTTTTATTTGAAGAACCCCATTAAGTATTACGTCCAAGTATAAAAGAACTATTACTTGACACTAACGCCTGTTGATTCATCCTGAAAACTAAAAAATTCGATAACTTTACTTTGAGTTTGGGAGTAGTGTGACTTACTGCGCATTATTGTCATATACCTTGCGTGTTAATCGCAATGTTCTTAAGAAAGAAAATTAATCATGTAAGACATTCAATTTGCCTATACAGGGAAATACCAATATATTTCTGGAATATAATTAATATAAAAAAAACTTATTCTCAATCTCATGTAGAGCAGCATCGTATCAATTTTGGGTATGTTAAAAATGCAGCTTTAGCTGGTTGTGTACTAATGACAATAAAAAAAATGCATGCTCGTCGTATTATATTAGTACTGTCAGATATTAGCGATATTTTCTTATAGAGACCACTTTCCAAACCTTTGTGAAGATTTTTTGTAAAACAACGAGAAGATAAGAGCTCCTAAAAGCTATCCGGAGTGAGAATAGATAAACAAAGTATGTAAGAAGCCTTTCCAAGTAACGATGCGATTAGCTCTTTGGTAGACTTGATAAAATGATAACTTAATGTCTAAAGGAGAAGGGAAGTTTTGAAAACATAAATAAACTGCATCACGCATATTGGCTGCCTCACACTCGTAGAGGGTGTTGACTTTAGTCTAGGAGTGACCGCCGCGGAAGACTTTTCGAAAATACCGTCAGTCTGCCGCATTAGTACCCAATGGCAGAGCGAAAGAACGGGCGCATGCGAGCCGGTGGATCAAAGTTTTTACTGAGTCCAAGTGTTGTTTACGGCTTTGTGTGAAGTACACTTTTCTCATTATTCGAAGCTCGAACATTAAACGACATTAAACGATGGCATGAGAGGGGAGCCCTTACTTTCGAGTAGCTACACTACGTTGCACCATAATGGCTAGTTCACACACTTGCGACTGCTTACGACCGGAGAGGCTTCAACACCGGTTCTGGTGTTGTCGGTCGTAGAACAGCCAAAAGCGTTAATGAAATTCTTATTCTAAGCAACTTTATATCACCAGTAAAAAGCATACAAAAGTGAGCAGGCTCTTCAAATTTAAGCGAGTGTTTAATAATCAATTCGCTGAGTCCGCCTTTGTTACGAATACTTGCTCGAGGGAGAAATTCAATCTTGTTTTAGAGTTTTCTCGTAATATATATATTGCTCTGAAAGTGCACGTGGGCTTGTGTTATTGTGCTTGAGGCGCTCGACCCAGAAAAATAATCATGAGAATCGGAAAAAAGGGGATTAACGCTGACCTGATTTAGTATGTAGGAAAACAACCGGGTCAGAAAATTAGGACTGTTACGAAATTTTGACCTTCGAGTTTTTTGTTTCTTTTGACCGATTGGTGTGCTTTGTGGGCGTGGGGGCTATTTAGAAGCCGTCAGTTTTTTTACCTGTGTGATATTTACTCTTACAATCTTCAAGCTGTTACGAAATTTTGACCTTCGAGTTTTTGTTTCATTTTTCCGACTGGTGGGCCTTGTGGGCGTGGGGGCTATTTAGAAGCCTTCAATTTTTCACCTATGCAATATTGACTCTTACAATCATTAAGGAAAACAATTTCGAAGTTTCTGAGGTTTTTCACACTAGATAGGAACTGAAGGCTCACGAGATGGTTCTAGACACAGGTGTGATAGAAAGTCAAGTTTATGGTACAGACACTGACTTGGAACTAGATCATTATCAATGAGCTGAATTAACCACTAAAATGACGAATCTGCAATCAGACACCTCGTGTGGAGATATTTTGGCATTTTACAGCGCTGAACTGGAGCTTTTTAAAGTTCAAATGCATCGCAAAACTTCTCAAGTACAATTAAAAGGTCCCGGTGTGCGATAATATACCAATCTGGTTGATCTTCTACTCTCTTAGAAAACGTACCTCCGCGTTGTATAAAAAGAAGAAGAAAATGGTCAAAAATAAAATTTATTTCGAAAAATTCAGGTCTTCCTGTGTAAACCCGTATATAGGTATATGACTTGGAAAGTAACCGTTGTTTCGCGAAAGAACACAATATATTTAATTTTGTTTATTCAAACCGCGTCCAATTAAAAAAAATATTGTGAGTAAAGTGTGTGTTTAGTTCTCGGCATCTACAAGGTTTTCTTATCAAATTTTTTCGAAATATATAATCGAAGGTGATTAAATAATACCAAGGTATAATGAAGGGTCTTAGTTGTCCTTTTCTGCAGAACACGGAGGCAGTCAATTATGGAGAGGCATGGAATAATCCCAGCGAATCACAAACCTCAGAGTACGATTAGACTCGAGAAAAAAAAATTCCCATGCACAGGGTGAATAAGCAAAACGTCCAACGTTGTCTCTGCGCACATGGCGTGTTCAAACTCGTATTTTGAGCTGCGTTATTCACTTGGATCCTTCTGTTTTACTACGTGATGGACCATCTTCGTTGTTGTGCATACAAGTGAATTCACTGACCTTTTTCTTTCTTAGGGTTCAATTTTGTATGCACTACATTTGTTCAGAGGTAAGCACCGACGGAATACTATAATGTGGATTACCCTCGTTCATGCGCAGAATGGACCATCCGGAGATGAAAGTCGTGGCTCTGTGGTCTCTGGTCCTGCTGCTCACGCTAAGCTCAGTCAGAACTGCCTCGTTTCAGGTGAGTCGAACGACGTTCGCAATAAACGTGATTAATGATCTGGTTCAGTTAAATTAACGCACGTTTAATCACTCGTGATGTATGAATTGACCCAAAATCTAAAAAGGCTGCATTTGTGCACTTTTTTTTATTTAGTCATTCCGCCCCCGACTAAGGGAGCAACGATCCTAAATTTACCGTGGTATCAGTTTTTGCTAAACACCGGAACCTGATATCGCAAAAGTACAGTCCTCTAGTTTACCACAAAGGCGACGGTAAATATTCGCGGGTGTTTTCTAAAAAGAAAATATTTCCAATGCATATTGGAAAATATTTGCAATATTTCCAATGATAAATATATCCAATGCTTGCTCGGAGTTTCTCCGCTGCAGTTTCCTTCTCCCGGTTTTTTCTCCTTGCAGCTTTTGTTTATGGCGTATTCAATTTCCTCCGCAGATAAGTATCCGTCATGTGAATGGACCATTACCAGCACGCCGGCACGACGCGATATTTTTGTTTGTAATACGATGAGTCGGAAAAGTCGGTCAGGTCTTGTGTAAAGTTTTATGAGGTTACGAGCATCTTTTTGTACAAGTAGACATATGTGGCTCTCCATTGATAAAATTTGCATGCACTTATGTTTGTATTACCACAGGGTATACCATTAAAATCAATAACTAATTACTTTTTTTAGCTCGAAATATTGCGTTGAAACGTTTCTCTCAAAGTCACTGACAGCTTAACAAAGGCAGAACCTGGTTCGTCCCGAACATATCATTACTGCTCCACAGCCAATGAGATGACAGTATTCGCTGACAAGAACGTCGAGAAACAATCAGGGAGTGAGCAGCGCGAATATATTAAGCCGCGCCCGGCGCTTCTTATGCTCTCTGCTCTTATGGCACGTTGTCTCTTCAGTTACAAACGCACATTAGCCAAAGACCCTGCGTCCAATGATTCATTCAATTGTGACAGCCTGTAGCTGAGATAGTTGATAATGTACGCTTCTCAAAGATTCCAGCTGAATGTAGGAAGATACACAAGGAGAGCGAGAGAAAGGGGGAGAAAAGAAAGCAAGCTCACTGAAGGTCTAGCGACCATTTACTGAAGATAAACCTCTTCTTCACCTACACCCCTTAGTTGCGAGATATGAGTATTTTTATATTCAGGAGGTTCCTTCTTCTTCGTTGGCCTCCCGGATCGTTGGTTTTCATTTTTATTCTTCGGGTTTTCTTTTCTACATGGGGCGCTCCCCGCAGGTACATATTTTCTTTGGGTTGTAGCGCGATAGAAGCGGTGATCCCGCATTCGTCCTTGTTCACGTCAATGGCCAAGGCCTCCAGAATTTCTCTTCCGAGCTGTTTTCGGTGTCTCGCCACAGTGGTGATGTGGTGGAAATTGGGAGCACATTGGCACACCCGACAGCACCCCGGAAGATGGCCTGCCGCTGTTACTGTATTTATTGAAGCTGCATGTTTCCTGGTGCGGTCGTTAAGTGCCAGTTTGGCCTTTGTATCATTTTCCTCATGGCAATAGAATACTGTATACGACTTACTTTTTACATGGGGCGTAAGGTGCCCTGTGTGCGGTGCCGCGTGTGTTCATTTCGTGGTTGTCGGCCTCACTGTTCACCCTATGGCACATGGCATAGGCCTTGTTGGGAGCTGAGCAGACCACATGAACTCCTTGCCGGCCAGCGATCTTTTTTAGGCGATGCGTAAACCCGTTGAAGTAGGACATCACCCTTCATCCACAAAGGCTTTTAAGATTCTTTTTTTTGTCTATAGGAGGCTTCTTTTTTGCTATTTGTAATGCTGTCTCTGGTTCGCACCGTATATTCTTCAAGATGTAAGGCGCAATTCACTAAGATTCATTCAGGCTTCTAACATAGGTGAAGAAATAATCGGCCAATCTTCTCTGAAGTTGATAAAACCCTCATCACATGCCTCGTTTTGTTGTTTTGTTTTCGAGCGGCGAAATTGAAAATTCAGCGTAGACGTAAACGTTAACACGACGTCCATACGCGCGTGGCAAGGTCAAAAACCGTCGAAGGTAAACCGCCAGGTAAACGCCCAGAACCTGAATAAAATGTTCCTTTCTATTCCGAGATCCTGAACCACTTTCACACGAGTCTGCCAAGTACTGGGAAGGCTTTAATGGCTTCACATTTTTTGCTTGATGTTGTGACTCGTGAAGGTTGCCTCTCAAGGACCCCCTTTTTTGTTGAACTTTCTCATTCCACCACGCGGTACATGAACAAAACAAAAAAAGTGAAATCGTTCACCTGCCTTTGAGAATATTTGTGTGAACTGTCAACACATATGGATTTACATTTTTGTTATGTTCAAATCGGTTATTGTTGAAGATCGGTGGCACGTGTACAAGTTCCAGAACGACACTCAAAGCCCTCAGCGGTGTGCTCGATGATCTTCACATTTGGCACTAAGGGAAGGGATGAAAAAAAAAAAAAAGAAACATTCCGCTTCCATTATATCCACGTGCACTCCGTGTCTTTCACCTTGACATTTCGTTTGTTGATCTTGACCATGAACCTTGGTTGCGTTTGTGATCGAAAGTTAAAATCAAAATCAGGGCAGTAGACAGTGTTGGAATTGGCCTTTCAAAAGAACAGAAAGGGGACTTCCTCCTCTCGCCCCATAGCTGCCGGAAAGTAAATCTTCAATGAGTTCTTAACATAGCTTTCACGCTCATATTTTTTTTTATTATCTTCTTCCTTCAAACTCGCTAAAGATGCTTATCTGTCGAGGATTTCAAAACAAAAGAAGGAAAGACCTTCAGCCCTACTGAAGAAGATAATGTTTATCCGACTGCACAATACTGTCTCTACTAATGAGTACGAAAGAAATGCGAACAGCGGAGCGCGTGGCCTTTGGTACCTGCTTCGCAAACTAAAGGCAACTAGGAACTGACAAAACTGCGGTGTAGAAAAAGGACCTTCGAGGGTACATCAGCACATTGGAGTTAGCGCGCACCCGCGCACCCCCTTTTCCACCCTGCATTTTTATCAGTTTTTTGTTGCCTCAAGGTAGCGCAGCATGAATCGTAGGCCACGTGCTCCGCTGTTCGCATTTCACTCGTACTCGATAGTACATAGGCAACAATGTAACATAGACTGATAATCGGTGTCCTCACTGAACACTGTTTATTCAGACTTTTGAAGTGAATGATTTCTCCCCTCCATCAAAGCGCATTCAAAGCTTGATTGCATGTGCCCTTATGGTTAGTTGCACTGGCTTACATATTATTGTTTTATTTTCATAACAAGAAGCGGCAAACACCAGTATTATAAAACGTGTGCATTGAAAATAAAACCTCAAAAATATTTCGCTTTTCAAAGTTGAGATCAGCGACATCACCCCCAAACATGTAATATTTCGCTTGAGGCGCGTACAAATGAATCGTGACATTGAAAGGGCCGGACTGAGTTTTTTTTTTTTTGCAACGCTATTAAAACCGAAATCTAACACCATATATTAAACCCCCTTTTGTAATAAACGCATCAGCATTGGTAACAGCAAGGCACGCTGATGCGCCTTCACCTCGATATGTAAGGCCATCTAAAGCACATATGATCCCGAAGCAAGGGTATATGAGAAACCATTGCTCACAGCAGCATCTGATGCAGTCAAACATGTAGCTGCAAGATTGTTGTTGTTGTTCTTTTTGTAAGGTACAAGATTTGAAGCGCATCCCTTCTTGTTCCTCGTCCAGATTCTAGACTGCCACCAGCCGAAGAGGGTGCGTGCCGTTAAAACCATTTTTTGTTCTCCGCGTGCCCTCGCAGAGTTCGGAGGTCGGCAACGAGCTGCAGTCGCCCGAGGTGGGAGAAGTTTCACTGGTTGAAAAGTTGGGCTGGGACGGCGGCTTGGACGGCGGCGACGACCTGGAAATCGCGGCGGCAGCCGACGACGAGAAGCGCGCCTTCCACGCCATGCGAGGCAAGAAGGACGACCCTTCCCTGGACTGGGACGAGGCCGACAAGAGGGCCTTCCACGCCATGCGCGGAAAGCGGCTCTTGGCCCCGGCCAGCGTTGACTCCTTCATCGCCCAGCTGCGCCGAGCCGTGCTCCAGGGAAAACGGGGCTCGGGCTTCTTCGGCATGCGGGGCAAGAGGATGTCTCGTAAGTATACTGGCCCGAGAAAAGGGCCGGCTCCCATACTCCGTTTCGTTTAAAGTCCGACCTCAGCCAATTCTATGATCCGACGGAGTCAGTCAAGCAGCGCCAAAAAACTGCATCATCACGGCGCTCATCGTCGTTTTTGGGAATTTACTAACACCGACGAAACTATAGTCACGTATAGAGAATAAACCGCGAGCCCGCGCTTTTTCTCAGCGCCTCATTGGTTTAGCCGCTGATGGCATACCCACAAAGACACAAACGGTAAGCGCCGTGACAAAGCACTTTTGGCGCTGTTTGACTGGCTCTACCGGCTCGCAGCGTCGGACGCGGTCGCGATCATCTGGACCCCCAACCCGGCGGAAAAAAAAAAAAAAAAGAGGGAGAGGACGACGCCCTAGCAACGGAACTCACGCCGGATTGGCTGCTCGGCGGGACATCGGTGGCAAGGTGGGCTGGCGCACACCAACCCGGAGGACGTGGAGCGAAAGCTCGCGCTGCAGAACCCAGGGATCCTGGGTTGAATCCCACCCCTGCCCGCTTCGATCTCAATGAGCATCGTACCGGCCTGTGGTCGTGTACAAATACTGCGTGGTGCACGTTAAAGAGCCCAGACAAGCGGTTGTACTGCGCTGGCTAAATTTCTCATCTACAGTAAGTGACTCGTCGCAACTTTGAAATGCCTGACCAACTACATACTGTCTAAATATCCACACACCTCAATTATTATTGGCTACTCGGCAACGCGCGAGAACTTGGATTTTGGATTCGGACGGCGCGTGTATCACTGAGGAACGTGATAACCCAGCCCCCCGCCTGTGTTTAAGCCGCTTCGCGGCGAAAGTCTGCGGCTGCTCATTACAGAACTATTAACCCACTTGCCCCCCCCCCCCCCTTACACGCCGCTTCGCGGCGTCCAGCCGGCAACCCAAGCCCCGCTATCCCCGATCGCACCTCCGGAAAGGGAGTTCCATACCATCTAGTGCAACAAAGTTTCGTCGACAACATTCGTTGTTTTTTTTTAGTTTTTTTTTTAGTGTTATTCGTAAAAAAGAAATGTTATAAATATCGCCAAATGACTTGCAAAATAAACTGTTCGAGACCAAAAATAAAAAAAAGTAAGCTCACACAGTGGATCGAACCGGGGTCCGCTGCGTACGAGGCAGACACCTTACCACTAAACTACGTTGCCGCTTCGGAAGCTCTTTGTAACCGCTGCTAGGGGTGTGCGAATATTCGCCATTTTCGAATAACGAATCAAATATTACCGTATTCGATTCGTTAATCAAATTGAATAATAATTTCCGAAAAGTTCGAATATTTTTCGAATAATTTCTGTATAGTCGTTACGGTGTCGCGCCGCGAGATTCCCTTCACAGGCGCCACACAACGCTCCGGCACGCCTGCCATGCGTGCCCGCAAGATGGCAATGCGTACCCTCTTCTCCTAGACAATGATTATCATCATCGGCAACAGCAGTTTCTCTCTATACGTACGTTGCTGTTGCCTCCATTAGGGACCACTGTGTTAAGTACAGGGTGTCACAAAAAAAAAAAAAATACACGTTTTTTCTTTTACCGCAAAACTTAACTTGGCGTCGCCGAACGCTCAATCTCCGCCCAAAGGTAGCCCTATAGGTCACAACCAGATGCCAAAGTTTCAGCCCGAACCTTATTCAAAAGTTATAAGTAATTTTCTAAAAATTTCTATGGGAAAATGGCGGCCGACGGAGTTTTCGAATACATGGGGCTCTATGGCACCAGAAACCGAAAACGGGCGAAAATGGGCTCCATTTCCCCATTGAAATTTTCATAAAATAACTTATAACTTTTGATTAAGGTATCGGATCGGGCTGAAACTCTGGCATCTGGTTGTGACCTCTAGCGCTACCTTTGGGCGGAGAATGAGCGTTCGGCGATGCCTAGTTTATTTTTGTGGTAAAAAAAAACCCTGTCTTTTTTGTGACACCCTGTATAACCCGCATGAAATTGATTCGGCAAGAGACGAGACAGGCGACATCGACCCGCTTTGCTGTCGCTCGGTCAGTCGCGCGATGAGGCAAGCCGCATGAAAGTGGCGTGAGCAAGCGACCAAGGCGATGATGACGTTTTCTATAAATCCAAACTCCGAGCGACGCGACGAGCGACAGTGAAAAATCTCCATCACTCGCTGCTGACTCTCGTCGCTGTCGCTCGTCTCGTCTCTCGCTAAATCGCTTACATGTGGTTCATCCTTTAGGGACCGCCTTTGCACGAGAATGCTCGTGCACGCTTTCAGAAAGCGTGTCGTGGAAACGTTTCAGAACTGGTTGCAACGGTACCGTCGCTCTGTATGAGCGAAGTAGAAGTGGCAGAAGCGGGAAGTTGTTCGAAGAGAAAGCGCAGTAGAATATGAAACTGTTTCGGCCGCTCCCATGCAACCAATTGAAGAAGCCACAACAGCTGCTTGTGTCGAGTCTTTCCCAACATTTTGCATGGTTTTTCCACTTGTTCAGTACGTGAAGATGTTGCTTTTTGAGGGCGCAAGTGAAACAAGACAGTACGTTTTTCCACAATCTTCTGAGATCAGTGAAAACAAGGTTCCTGGACGTAAGTACACAGGCACATCACGCCCTTGCCACCTTCCTTGATCCTCGATTCAAGGACATCTGCTACAACAAGGAATAAAAAAAGAGAATGTAGAACAGGTTTTACTTGAGCTAGTTGGTACATACTTGAATGGGGTAAGCTGAACAATTACAAATTAGAAAAACCTTGAAGGAATCAAGTTGATAGTCAGCGGTGTGTATTTCTTTTCCTCTCACGGTTTTTCTAATTTGTAATTGTTCAGCTGACCCTATTCGAGAATGTAGAGTTCCTACTAAGTACAATGCTTCAGGAAGTACCAGGCTCAAGCAAACTCTGATTTTATGTTCAACATCTGCGTGAACCGTGATATTATGTTTAGCATTCTAATATTTTAGCAGCTTTTGACTCTATTTAATTATATATCGTTGAACTCTAGTCATTATCGTCTAGTAGCGTTGTTACAATAATGTTAAGAAACACTTTGGAACAATAAAAAAAATTATAATCTCTCTACTCTTCTTTAGTAGCTCTCTACTTACTATTCGGAAACTATTCGAAAATTATTCGATTCATATTCGTATTCGATTCGGTGCCACGATTATTCGATTCGTAGTCCATTCGGTTTCAAAAATCACTATTCGCACACCCCAAACCGCTGCCGATGTTGACGGCGGCAGCGTCTACCTCCACGAGCCAGCCAATCCGGCGTGAGCGCCGTTGCTATGGGCGTCTGTCATTGCTGGGGCCCTCCTCTCCCTCTTTTTCCCCTCGCCATGTTGGGGGTCCAGGCGATCGTGTACACGCGACGCGGTCGGACGTAAAATGAACCGGAGTATAGACCTCTGCAAAAATCGCCTTCTGCGCGCTTCCATATTTGTCTGCCGAGCTGTGGAACGCCTTTTGTGCATGCGCAGTTCATCTGCTGCGCGGTATATCAGACGCTGCGCATGCGGCCGCAGCTCAGTGACTCGGCATTTTTTTGCTTGGGTGATAAGCGATGCAAAGGACTATAGGGTGATGTTAAAGCAAGTAGGGAGGCGAGCTGGTTAAGGATAGACATAGCTATGGTGTCTGTCCGTCCCTTTTCGTCCCCTAGCTCCAGGGTTACTATGTCTGTCTATGGGGTGTTTGTCCGGCTTGCTGTTCCGTATCTTGGAAAGAAATTTTCTTTGTGCCATCCTCTATCAAAGATCTATATAAAGACTTCGGTCGATGATGTTCTGTTGCAGCTTGGGTCATCATTGTCCTTCGCCTAAGCGGAATACCAGGACGCCGACTTACTTGGCCATTTTCTTTCCCAGGCACTCCAGGCAAAGAACATCCAAGGTCCACCTTTGTGGCGACTAGGGGGCGAAGGTCCGTTCTGCCCGAAGCTGAGTCGAGGCCGTACTACTAGAAGATTCCCCAAGCCGTGTGCAGCTTCTAAGGAAGGACGCAGCCGCAACTGGAACTCGGACGCCCTCACACCACGACAAAAATCATAAAAAAATACAAAAAAAGTGACATCATGCGAAGCTGAATCAGCCAGAAAAAGTATATAGCTCCGGCAAGCTTGCCCGCCACCGCTGCCTCGCTTGACGCTCACGCCTAACCGCCGAATTCAGAAACCTCACTCAAACTACACTCAAACTTAAGGGCCCCTCCACTTCCTCGAGGAAGTGGAGGGGCCCTTAAGTTTGAGTGTAGTTTGAGTGAGGTTTCTGAATTCGGCGGTAAGTTTGCCGCTAAAATGCTTCGGTCCGTGTCTTTGGCAATCCTTTAGCCTCATCAAAATCTAAGATGTACCCTGTTTCGTGTATGATGAGTTTGATACTTTGTGTAATTATTTGTTTTCCTTCCCTCTTTTTTCTGGCATCTGTTAAGCTAGAAGGGACATTTGGTACTGAGCTGTCCCTGGGGAACGTTCTCTTCTCTAGAGTCATAGTTTTTAGCTTTGTACCTCTTTTCAACTTTCAGCGAATAGCTATGATGATCACTGATGCAGGGTCATCCCTCAAAAAAATATGAGGGTTGGCTTCCTGCAAGCAATGAACATGAAATTAGCAGTGTCTCCGCGGGCTTTCAGTGTCATCGTTCTTGCCTAGCACAAGCTTTAAGCGAGAGTAAGTAGACACAGCGTTTTTCAATTGGCAGCTTATGGGAGCCTTAGCAAGCTGTCTCGGGCCTTTCTTTAAGGCCCAACACGGTATTGTGCTAAAACAATCCTTGAGCAAGAGGGGTATGCATGATATCTGGGCGTAGATTGCTCGATCTCAGAAGTTTATTTTCTTCGTGGTAAAGCGCGGTGTGCAGTCGAGTTCACGAAAATATGCATAAAGATAGGCATCCCAACTAGCTAGCAATAAATGGGGATATAAGTTGCATTTTAATAAACCAAAGATCATATCAAATTAGTTTTTCTGCTTCGATGTCAAAAGACATCGCGCATAACAACGGCGAGATTATAAACTCGAATACTTAAAAGCTTTGTTCCACATTGTGAATTCGTCCTGTAAGCGCAGGCTGCATTCCACAGTAAAATAGGAATGCTGAACTTATATGAGTAAACTCGTTTGTAGCCCTTTGCTTTTTAAGTTTTATTATTGTTCCAACTTTTGTTCAAATAGTTTTAATGGATATCTTACTGACTTGTTTTTTGTTCATATTAATATTTATAACTTAGTTCTTCATTTCATACTTACATAACCTTTGTCATCTTTTAGGCAGTCATAACTGCTATTTTCATATTTAACTTGTTTCTTTGCTAATTTGGGTCGTAAGCGTTAAAGCCAGTAAGTTTTTCAATGCTTCATTGAGTTCTACTTCTTCAACGTTAAGCAACACTCGACACTGACTTGTGTCATTAACATTCCCTATGAACACATCGTTACTTCTAGAGAAGTTATCGGCAGTCTCTACAAACTAGACAAGTACGCATCTGACAAATCACGTAGGAATCCCAAGATCCACCCGCGTGTGTTAACCCAGAGATAATTGTCGTTGTTTGTGCTACCCCACTTTTTGCGAATTTCTGTTCGGCAGATTATCTCTGCGCGCGGCTCCAATTCAATCTGAGCTTGAAGTGTAGACATCAGTCATCACCGAATCCTAATTTATTACAGTTTTAAATTGAAGTGTTCGGCGCTCACTTCGGCGTGGGCGGCCACGCTGAGTGCTCAAATACCCTAGACTTGAGGTTATTTTCACTAAAGTCGCTCGTTCTATAAAAGAGTTTTGCAAATTATTTCCTTTCTTCTCTTTATTGCAGTTTTAACTATACTGACGAGCACTTTCATAACCTAGAGCTGTAGCCTCGGCACTCTTCAAAATGCCACTGTGTCCACTTTTCCGCAGAGCACGCAGAGACCTATTTACTTGGACCCAGGGATAATGCTCAGCTATATGCACCGAGACGTTTCGGTGGCCCCGTCTAATGGCTCTTACCTGTGAAGTCACGATTAAAACTATCCGCTACCAAGGACGGTTTTGGTAGTGTGTGTAGGAAGTATGGTAGAAGCTTTGAGTCGACGTATCACCGTCACAATTGACAGTCCGACATTAAAGTATTTTTTTTTTCGTCGATGAGAGCAGAATTAGTCCTACTCGAGACGTCGAAGTGAGGGTTTGTCCAAGCTTTAAAGGCTGGCCACGGCGACGCGTTTGGTCGTGCACGTCGCGAATGGAACCGACGGCGAAAAAACTTTTTTGACCTGAAAACAAAGTCTGCGATGTTTTACTGAGCCTGACGTGATACATATGCGAAATGGCATGTCACGTGTCTCCTGACGCACTTTATTTTCGAGAAAAAAATATACTTACGGCTTTAGCATTTTTCGATTTCTCGTTAAATATACCATTCCAACATTCGCCTTCAGCGGGCTGCCATCTCTGTCTAGTGATTGCTTAACACGTTCTGGGCACACGCATGCAGTAGCTTTTCCTGCGGCATATTTTACGCTGCGCATGCGTCCCCTTCCCAGTGTTTCGGCATATTTCGCCCAGATGATAATCGCTGGAAAGGCGCATATGCCACAGTGATTAGTTCTCCGAGTGCCCTACGGGAAGAAAGGCGCTGGAAAACTTCTTAAGAGCGAATGATTGCCATATCGTATTGTCGTTCACGACTAATTATCCTCGTGTTTATTTATAGTCAGCATCATTCAACAAATTTAACAATGTATGCGGTCGTTTTTCTTTTTTTTCTTAACCCGATTAGCTAATCAAGGTTGCATGGCTGGCATAAATATAGAAAACGACTCATGAATTCAGCCTACCACGACTCTCCGTGCAATAGATATGGCTACGCGTTTGTTTTGATTGCCGTACTTGTGGTATCGCGAAGTCACTATAATCTCCGAAAACATATGTCGCCCAGTTTAAATGAGTAATTTGAAAGTAAATCGTGCGATAAATTTCACTATTTATGATAACATATATGAAGTTTGTTCGGGTTTATTCGGGGTTACTTCGCTCCTAACATTCCTGCCTCAGATTGTCTATGCCATGTTTCATGCAGACTTTCATGCAGAACTGTCAGAGCTACTGGAACGAGCACGTGTTTCTATCAAGCCTCTAATTTTCGCGCGCTCTAGAGTATATAGACCTTTCCAAGAAAGAGCGTATGGCCGGTGCCATTTCCAGTGTTCGTGCGTATGGCGCGTGCTTTGCTCGTTTTCCGGAGCGACGCACACGCGCGTGCTGAGCTGTGGAGATCGCACGCTGGGCTGTGGATTTGTAAACATTGGAAAGGTCTATAAAACAAGAGGTAGAGCAGTTTGTTTTCAATGTGTATTCACCAGAGTATAAATTTTATTTAAGCCTCGTTTCCCCTTGTTTTTTGTTTGAGTGTCCCGCGAACTCCTACAATGAGTATAAAATAATATCAGGACAAAAATCATTAAAATTTAAAAATATTTATACTCAAATCTCTGGGAATTCAATCTGAATTCACTGTCGGGAATTCACTTTGCGCCTGCGATGTTCATTCCTAATTGCGCTCAATGAAACAGTGAGTGACCTTTGCTGACGTGAAACGTTCTTCGCTGTATAAATTTCTTTAAACGAGCGTCGACAAGGTTCAAAGCACTGTCATTTTTATTATGTTCATAGTTCGCACAGTAGCTACAACAACAACAAAAAGTGCGTAGTGTTATAATCCCCTTTATGCTTTACATTATTAGCACCCATAGATCGCGCCTTGCAAATGCGGTCTTGCACCGAATCGAGCAGTATGCAAAAAAAGAAAAAAAGCTAAGTCGAGTGTCGTGTTGTCCGAGTTGTGAACTCTCGAACAGTTGCAGTGTTGCGTGGCATGTATCGTGGTCTCGTTCCGAAACGATGTCAAAGCAGCAACCCCAGCAAGAGGACCTGCGACGCAGAAGCAACATATCAGGCTGATCACCCTGTCGATTGCATTGTACAGCAGAAGGATTGATGCCAATCTTGTACAGCAGAAACTGATGTGTAAAAAAAAAAAAGCACAAACCACTGTAGGGTCGTCAGTTCCCGTTCATCGGTGTTCGTTTGTGTTAATTTAGTCTTAAGTTGTCACAATCTCGTTTGAAGGCTTTCAATAAACGATGTTCTATTTTCACGTGGCCATCCCTCTTTGTGTGTCTTTATAACGGCGGTGTCCCAATTACGTTGTTTTTTATGCCTTAGTCTGACTCGAGCAACAAACGGCAATATTCGACACCGACCCACCTTTGTTAGGCTTTCAATCACTTCGTGCTCGTTAAATATGCACGAATGGTTAAAGGCTCGCTCACACATTTGCGTTGGCTGCGTTCGCATGCAACCAAAATGGCCGAAACGAACAAAACACCACAACAACCGTGACTCATGAATTTCTTCGCAAAGCTACCTCTTGCATCGCTTGCCATGCGGTGTACGGCGAACACTTGTCCCGGTGACTTTGTCGTTACGGTCGTTTCAGTTGCATTCGAACACAAACAACGCAGATGTGTGAACCAGACTTTACAAGCCTGCCAAAGTCATCTGCTAGTGCGTGCTGCTCATGTATCTCGCCGATGTCAATTTTTGTTGTTCGTTGCTCAAAAGGGATTAGGGTAACTAGGATTCAGGAACTTGCGACATTTTTAACTTGATGTCGGGGACTATTCGAGTACTACAAGGCTAGCTTAATCGAAACACGATGAAGCCTCGTCACGGTAGACGTCGTCCACGTAGCACTTGCTCCACTAAAAAAGACGATGTCCTTGAAACCACTGATCGGGGAAGTTCCCTTTCTGTTTTCATCGATGACTCAACGCATTGGCCCCAAAGCTTCAGGATGAACCGCATCAATCTTCGTGAAGTTCAATCAACATTAAATTCAGTAAGCACGGCATTCTCGTTAATGCGCTTTACAAGGTAGATCCACTCAGTGTTTTGTTTTACGAAATTATTTACTCGTACGAGGGGCGTTCATAAAGTTCGTATTATTGTCATTAAGAAATGGAGATTCAGCAATGAAACTTGGGTCATTAAGAAATGGAGATTCAGCAATGAAACTTGGGTAGGATCTTCATCGTTCTCTACATAATCGCTACACAAAGTCACGCACTTTCACCAGCGATGGACAACCTGTCGGATGACATTGTTGTAGAACTCCTCGTTTTGAGTGTTCAGGACTCGCTCCACTTCTGCAATCGCTTGATCGTCGTCCATGAAATGCTTTCCACGCAGTCGAGTCTTCATGCGGGGGATGAGAAAGAAGCATCTTAGTCAGAAGCTGGCGGCGGTGTCCCCAAGCCCCACCACCAGCTCGGAATGAATCTCCATGGCATTCTTTCCCTTCAAACGGAGAAAACGGATCACTACACCTGCTTCGACTTTCCCGACGGGCAGTGCCATTTTTTTTTCGACGCCCTAGCGTCGTTCCGCGGTACTATTAGCTTAGCACGTGATGTTTATACTGCGCCGAAACTAAAGAGACGCGCCCCCGTGATACGAACTTTATGAACGCCGCTCGTATATAGATGTCAGATATAAGCTAATAAATTATTTGACTTCGTGTCATATTTCCGTCCAGAGCTCTTTCGCCATGAAGCGAAAGTGATTTGCGTTAAAGTTTGTCTACCGGGTGTCCCAAGTAGCGGCCAGGCTCTTTAAATCAACCGCAAAATTCGGTTTCTTAACCTATCGCACCATGATTTTGTGCAGCATTGCGCACAGATAGTGCTTTTTTTTTAAATTTGCAAAGAGCGAATTTACCTGAGGAAAACGTAAAGAAAGGAAAAGGCTTAGCTCCTATGAAAACGCAGCGAAGCCACCGGTCTTCAATCAATACGGCGCCGTTTCGCACGGGAGACAAGAGATGGCGCAAGCGGTCGTGACGCCAACTGCCGCCATCGAACGAGCAACCCGCGCCGAGAGCCGGCGTTTTTAGCAGACGATCTTTTCGACACAAAAAAAGCGGCGTGCGTTCCGCAGGCGGCGACAGTCGCAGAAACAAAAACAGGCGGGGTGACAACAAGGAACTGCAAAGCAGACGACATAAGTACCACGAAAAAAAAAACAGTTAAAATAACACGACAAACCATTTTTTAATCGATTATGTGTCCATTCAATCTGTTTTATTACTAAGGATGATAAAATGATGCATTGGCAACTGATATGAAAAAACTTCGCTTGAAGACCGGTGGCTTCGCTGCGTTTCCATAGGAGCTAAGCCTTTTTCTTTCTTTACTTTTTCTTCGGGTAAGTTCGCTTTTTGTAAATTTAACAAAAACAAAATGTACCCTCTCTGGGCAACGTTGCACAAAATCGTAGCGCGATAGGTTCAGAAACCGAAATTTGCGGTCGATTTAAAGTGCCTGGCCGCTACATGAGACACCCGGTATAACGACAAACTTTAGTCGCATTATGGTCAAATTTGGTGCATATGTATATTAATTGACACACAAACATGCAATCAAGTGTAGCTATTTTTTTGTGTTTTTGTTTCAGGCTTTATGGAAAGATATATTATGGATCAGAATCAGGTATAGTAGCGCTGTAAATAACGTACTTTGCTTCTTCTGTTTTTTGGTTTTTTTACTTTTTTGTACGTTTATTCATATATCGCACTATACGTTTCCTTTGACCATACTGCCATAGTATAACCAACAGGCAAGACGAGAATACGAAAGTTCCGTGTCCAAAGAGAAAACGGCAGTGTGTGCAGTTTGGTTGGGGTGTCGGTGCTGAGAGCAACTCACTCGCCAGACCACTAAGAGAAAAATGGCATACTATAGTCGGTGACAGGTGAAGAACGAAGTGGATGCTCCTCCCACCCCTTTCCACTTTAGCAGAGTGAACGCTGAAGAAGAGGTCGCCTCCTCTCCAGCGCTCGCTTCGCTAAAGTGGAAAGAGGTGGGAGGTGCTTCCAGTTTACTCTTACCTGTCACCGACCATTGACGTCAGTAGTGACTTCATGAACGGTTCCTGCGTTCCCGCCTGTGTGCACCGAGAAAGGTAAGAAGAGGAAAAGCATCATGGAGACGCCGATCTGCGAAAGGAAACCAATCGAGATGGCCAGCATAGTAGGCAAATACGTATGTTGCATGGTTTGCATTTCCTATAAATTTGGGTACTGGTGGTCCGAGGAGAGTTAGTATTTCTATCGAAGAGTCTTGGCTTTCAGAGGCTAGGCACTTCGATTAAGGTAAACAAATTGTAATAAAAATCATTCTTTATTTTTTAATTTTTTTTTTGACCACCGCGAACGAATAGTGTGAGGCTCTAGGAATACACAATACTCTTGACGAGCTTATAGAAGCCCAAAGAATTGCCCAACTGGAGAGACTCTCGCAGTCCCCAACGGGGCAACATATTCTCCAATCACTCGGGATTACACACAACACCCAATACGGACCAAAGCTGTACATTCTCAAAGAGCTCGGAAAACACATTCACGTCCCTGCATTACCTAAAAGCACCCACCCTCTGTACAACCAAGAGCGCAGAAAGGAGAGAGCCAGAGCCTTACAAAAGCGCTTTGCAAATTCTAAAGACGTGGCCTATGTAGACGCGACCGAGTATCGTGATCGAGACGCCATGGTAGTGGCTTTACTTGATGAACAAAGTCAAACCATCGCCGCAAGCTCAGTCATTACCACCTCGCCGGAGGTCGAGGAGAAAGTCGCAATCGCCATGGCGTACGCTTTATCCTCAACCAAATTCATAGTCAGCGACTCAAAGTCAGCCATACGAAACTTCGCGAAAGGGCGCATTTCGCCCGAAGCCCTCATACTGATCTAGTCCAGGTACCCGAAACCTGGCGCAGATGGACACAACTCGTTTGAGCACCGGCGCACTCTGGTCTCCCGGGAAACGAAGCTGCTCACAATGCGGCCCGAGAATTGGCCATCCGCGGCCGCACGACAATCTCGCACGATGAGCAGCTCGAATCCCTTCGTCGTTCAGGTATACGAACCGGATGGCGTCCTACAAGGAAGTCCTACAACAATACAGACAGGGCAGGGGGCATTACCCCGCCGCTCACAAAAACTTAGATAAAAAGCAATCAGTTACTTGACTCCTTTTAGAAACGTACACATCCCCAAACCCAGTGACATACAGTCATCTGTATCCCGGGTTATATACAGCAGATTGTAAATTATGCGCAGGTAGGGCCGATCTTCACCACATCATGTGGGCGTGCCCCCTGATAAGTACCCAAAAACGCACCAGCGCATTACCTCCCCTTCCCATTACCACCTTAGAGCAGTGGGAGACTGCACTGCATGCTTAACTCAGACCCGGATCTCCAACTTCGGGTCGTCCAGATGGCCGAAGACGCCGCCAAAGCCCAAGGCCTGGCCGCCGCTTGAGGAAGAAGACGACGGGCCCTCCCACTCCCCTCCTCCCTAAACCCCACCTCGGACAAAATAAAGTTTACTACTGCTACATTGGGTTTGGAGTTCAGATACAGATTAAATAAATATTGAGGGAGGGTCCTTCTCTAACATCCATTAAGACAACACAGAAGTTGACGTCAGTGGAGAATAAATCAAATAAAACATTGCTCTATATAGTTCTGGGTTGCATACAAAGGCAGTCACTCAATAATTAAAAACAGAGTATTTTAACGGTGTCGTTTTATCTTCAACATAGAACTGAGGGATTAAATATTATTGTGTAAACAATGACGCACTCACTTTCCAGGCAATTTTAAGGAGATCAGGTCTTGGAAAATTAGTTAGTCTAATTAGTTACAAAAAGAAACCTTTTCTCTAAGCAGGAAATCATATAATGTGTTGGTAAAATAACATATTAATATAAAAAACGCGCGTTCAAAAACTTAACTGCTATTACTGCTTTTTTTTTTTTTTACGTATCCCCACTGGTTAATGTGACAAAAGGTAACTGATAATACTAAATACGGGAAAGTGCTTAAAAAAATGTTCTATAAATAAATGAAAGAAGATGGATGAACCCGTTCCTGAATCTGAAGAGAACAAAGCGGACTTGCTTTTCAAGTGTACCAGTTGCAAACTACTGCACATCTATACACGTTTACGAGTACGGCCTCCGGGTGCCGAGCCATCATACTTGCTTGGGGTGCGCTTGGGCGATTTTGCCCAAGCGCACTCCAAGCGATTTCGACACCTTGCTAAGGCGTCGTAATCGGGTTATGACAGCGCCCAAGCTTACCCTAAAGGCCCGTTCACACTCTTGCAACCGAGTACGACCGAGAGAGACGAGATCTGTTCAAACTTCTTAAAATTTCTTAGGACGAGGGAACACACTGGCATTCTGGCGCCATCTATGCGGTCACCCTGGAACTGCGTTTCACAAGAGCGAAGGTTTTGCGGAATTCCCGAAGTCAAATGTGCGTGATACCTATAAGAAAAGCTCGTTAATAACGTTGACAACAGTTTTTCGAGCCAAGAAAGAAAGGATAATGCGCGAGAGAAATAGAAAACACGCCGGACTGCCAAGTTTACACTTCTACCCAATAAATGGCGCCAGTGTGTCATCTTGTTGTAAGAGATATTAAGAGGTTCTGAGGCACCCGATTTTAAGAGGTCGCAAGAGTGTGAACGGGCCTTAAGCGAGCAAGATGACGGCGCCCTGAGGCCGTATTGCAAACGTGTACAGGGCAAAAGGGTATCGTCTTATCAACGTGCGCTCCCACCTTCTCCTCTCCCTCACTTTATATCCCTATTGGTTGTAATCTTTCTCTTGTGATGGCTAAAACAGGTTACGCAAGTTACTACCTGCCCGCTTCCCACTTTTGGTGTAGATTACTTTTATTCCTTCACAGTGGTAGAGAGGAACTCACAGCTATCTGATCGTGAGTTCGAGTCTTGCCGGGGCACGTTTCAAATTTTGTCCTCTCTTCTCAATTTACCACACTGCTGTACTGATTTTCCTCGGAAGTGCGTTTCGTAAAAGTTTCCGTGGCGTTCCGTTGTTGCACTCTTTTCAGAGATCCCAGCCCTTGAAGACATTCTGCATTAATAACGATTCTTAGCAATGTTCGTTACATTTATTGTGCATGCGCATTCCGTGTTCACTTTTGCCATTCAAGGCTTCTGCGACGAGCCGGCAAAAACAGGCAGTGACATATGAATGTGAAGGCTCGCAGGCAATAGATGAACTTTGTTTCTTGCTCTGGGTGGCGTAAGAAAGCATAAACGCTGTTGCGAAACATCTTGAAGTCGCGCAGGCATATATGTTGAAATAAGTGCACGAACGAAAAACTGTACCCCGCATTTCCTTCTGTAGCTTCAAGTTTTCGAGCAAGAGCCCTCTCATTTTGATTTATTGATTTTCGCCAATTGATTTTTTTATCGTCGTTTTGCCGTGTTCAAGAGTGCAAAAAATATAACGTGGTAAGTAAGACGTACGCAACGCACTCTGTGCAAGTTTGACATCCAAGGAACGTGACAAAACCAGGAACGAGGCGAGATTCCCACCTTAATTCCAGGCCACACCCACAGAAGTCCCGGGGTGTATGTTGTGATGTGACGCACTTGCAACACCGATCATTGGAATGTTTTTAAAGCGGTCATAAAACGAAATCAGGGCTGGCTTGCTAGAAACAGCGTCTCAGCTGAGTCTGGGTGAAAGAAAGCACTGCCAAAGCCAGCGCACGAGCTGAGCGGGACTCAAGCTGCGTCTCAAGACGCTCGCGCGCCCCAGCCTTTGCAGTGCTTTCTTTCACCCAGTCTCAGCTGAGACGCTGTTCTAGCAAGCCGGCCCAGGTTGCAATGTTCATGACTTTACAGAGGCGTACTGGTCGTATTCTGGCCCAAGTATACTCGCACGAACTGCCACTGATTCAAACTTTTCTTGGTCGCGGTGAAATTTCGAGGATAAAAGCGGACTATTTTTTTTCAATCTTGCCTTCGCAATTGGTGATGACGTAATTGTGCAATCAAAACCACCCACCTGACGACAGCCGAGCGCGGCTCATGGACTGGGCACGAGAACTGCGTGAGCAGTCAACTTCGGCTCATAACAATCAATGCCTCGGCGGACACTCGGATAGTGGCTGGTGTCCAACCACTGCGGTGATGAGAATAGCCGAACTCTAACAATGCCTGGAGCTCAGTGCGTGTTTTCTGCTTTGTCGACCCCAGCGCGTGGCTATGATTAACTTTGGCGTCATAGGACAGGCACCAGGACACGTGGCCCCTTGTTCTGGCTACGAGCTGAGGGGATGAACAGTGCTCATATTTCTTGAATTTATTTGCCGACTACCCATTGCCTGCAAATGAAAACTAAGACAAGTTTAATCGGTTACTAACGTTAGGAAGTGATTCTTAGCAGCATTTAGCGGAAGTATAAAAATAGTTTCATGGCCCCTTTAAGAACCTCAGTTAGTGAGAAGGCCCGCAGAGTTTTGCGGGCAAAGATTCATGCATTCGTTCCGGCATTATATCGATTGCCCTTCTAATTAGATGATCAACGCTAAAAATGTAGAAAAATGACGTGCCACGTGAAAAGGGATTGAGGCTGTAAAGAAACGGAACTATCCGGTCCGAACGGACGTTTTTTGTGAAGTGATGGCACTAAGGGAGTACGGTGATTGGTGAGCTAAGTGATGGTAAAAAGAGTAGAAGAACAGAGGACTGTGGCGATGGGAGGAGGGGGAAGGGGGGCTTCTAAACATTACTCTAAAGAAAAAAGAGGAAAATGAAATGCACAAAGTGGAGGAAGGAATTCAGAACCTATTGACGTGGCCGCGCCGGGGCGTTCCAAGGCACAGACTTAAATCACTGCCATGATTCTGCTACGGACGACTCCAGAATACTTATTTTTTGTTGTCTGTAACGTTTTAGGATAGTATACATTATCCAATAAAAAGTTTAACGTGCAAATAAAAATTAGAGCACGCCGACGAGCCTTTAAAAATGCCCCTCCACCAGGCTCTTTCTTTGTTCCGTTTTTGCATTTACGAAAATGGCAAAACAAATTGAGAGCATTCGAAAAAAAGTTTCTGGAATATTTATTGTTAATATTTATACAATTTCTTTTTTCAGCTGTCGTGAATCGAGTGCGCCGCTTCTTTTGATGTCAAAAATACAGTCCGGAAGTGGCGGAGCCGAGCACTCAGCTCTCCCCTTGCCTTCTGCTTCTTCTCAATACGGCGACTTTAGTCAGCTGCATTGGCTGTACTGACAGTGACCTGGAAATCAGCGATGGCTCTTTCGATCAATTTTTTTTTTCCATGCCAGGTGACCTTCGCATATAGAGAAGATAACATCGAGTGCCCGGCCAAGTTGAACTCAATGCCGTATACAATAATATTTGATGGCAACTCGAACAATGCCGACAAAGCCAAAGATGGAGACGCTGACTGCGTTAGATCAAAAAGGAGCGCGGACGCAATCCTGTTACGTCACTTCTGTTTTGGGCCCACAAGAAACAGCAAGGAGGCACCAAATCTGCCATGTACAACTAGTGCGGAAACGTAAAATCTGGGATATTTGATAGTTTCTTTTACGTCCCGATTTCGCAGTTGTTTTTTCGTGCTTTTTCTGTGTTTTTTTAAGTTTTAAGGGTGATGAGGGTGGTTTAGGACAATAAAGTAATGTGTATTTAAGGTTGTCGGTGGCTCTAAACCCGCGGTCGCACTTTGCTCAAACATCAAACAAAAGACAGCTCGCGTACACCGTCTGAGGCGTGTTTTTGTCCTCGTTGCATTGCTGCATTGGTTATGCAAAAACTGTCTGCAGATATGTTCAAAACTGTATGAAAAAGACCTGCTTCAAGCATATGCTTGAGACGTGTCCGTAGACAACTCTGTCATTGTGTCCGCGGAGAAACTCCGTGTCCTTTGCACGATGCACGAGCAGTGGGAATGCGACTTTAAAAGGCCACTGTCAACCCCGGCATCGATACCTTGTTTTGGTCTCAGAACTTAAAAAACGAACGATATAACCGTAAAAACAATATTTATCCCCCCCCCCCCACACACACACACAAAAACAAACACAAAAAACACGGTTCCTCCTCGCTTTTGATAACGCAATTGATGAAGGCATTTTCCCGAAATGTAGACACTCACATTTATATTTCATTTCATTTCATTTATTATACTCTCAGGGCCAGAAGGCATTACAGAGAGGAGTGGAATAATACATCAATACAAAGTGAACAATGAAAACAAAACGCAAAAAAAAAACACAAGGTACAGAATTGCTCTAGAACATTATTGAAAACATCAGTTATGGCGGTTTTAAAATCAGCAGCGTCAGTGAGTGAGACTACGGATGCGGGAAGGCAATTCCAGTCAACGGAGGTCAGGGGTAGGAAGGAGGCATAAAAGGTGAAGGTGATGCAGTAGGGGATTCCTACATTTAGTGGATCATCGGTGCGCGGCGATATGTATGATGGTTCTGAAAATAATGAGGTTCGAAGTGCTGGGTTAGAGTGATAAATCTTGTGAAATAAGCAGAGGCGAGCTATTTTTCTACGAGAGGAGAGGTTGGGCAAATATAGAGACGCTTTCATGGAGGTGACGCTGACTGTACAGTGATAGTTAGAAAGTATAAAACGTGCGGAGCGATTTTGAATGGATTTAATGGATGAGGCTAGGGATACGCCAGGGTTCCAGATAGAGCCTGCATATTCAAGTTTGGTGCGCAATAAAGTTTTATATAGGAGAAGTTTAAGTGAAACAGGGGAAAGGGAGAGTTTCTTCTGAGATAGCCTAATAAGCGATTAGCGTTGTTAGTGATATATTCGACGTGGATGTTCCAGGAGAGATCGTTAGTTATATGAACACCGAGATATTTATAGGTTGACACAGAAAGCAAGGTGGTGTTATTAATACAGTAGGAGGGACAAGTGTTATTTTGACGGGACACTCTCATGGACCTACATTTAAAGGTGTTAAGTTCCATAAGCCAATTATCGCACCAGCGGGTGACGTTGTTAATATCGGTCTGAAGAGCAGATATGTCAGAGTCGTTAATGATTTCCTTATAAATTACACAGTCATCAGCGAATAGGCTAATAGAAGAGGATACATGCGTGGGGAGATCGTTAATATATAAAAGAAATAGAAGTGGACCTAATACGGAACCTTGTGGGACAGCGGACTTGACACGTGAGGTTGAAGAATTAGTTTCCTTTAGCGTGAACAAATTGTTAACGGTCTGATAAAAACGATTCTATCCAAGCGATTATATTGAGATCTATGTTAAGTTTACGGAGTTTATGAAGAAGCAGCGCGTGAGGAACCTTGTCGAAAGCTTTTGAGAAATCAAGAAATATTCAGTCAGTCCTGGAACCCCGTTCAAGTGTTACGTGAAGGTCATGAGTAAAGGTTAGGAGTTGAGTTTCACATGAATAAAACCTTCGAAATCCATGTTGCACTGAGTTCAAAAAGGAGCTTGAGTCTAGAAAATTGAAAATGTTAGAATAAATGATGTGCTCAAGGATTTTGCAAGGAATGCTCGTTAAAGAAATGGGATGAAAGTTTAAAGGGTTATGCTTATCGCCCCCTTCCAATCTTTTGGTAATTCTCCTTGTTCAAGTGATTGCGAAAATAATTTAGATAAGATATCGCATGAGTACCCATTGGTGTTTTTCAAAAACGTAGCATTAATATTATCAATGCCTGCTGTAGTATTGGTTTTAAGGTTTTCGATAATGTTGGATATACCTTCATAGTCTATGATAACAGGAAACATGGGCAAACAATAATAAGTTCTAAATACCGGACAATCTCAGGTTACCGTGCATGAAAAGGATCCATCAAACACATCATTTACCAAAAAGAACACAGTTCACTGGGCACCTCCTCTTCATAGTGTCCCTCAGTACTATGCCAGGAATAGAAGGAGGGTTAATAACTTTCAAAAATTGACGTGGATTGTTATGTAACATTGACGGCAGCGTATTGTTAAAGTAATGTAATTTTGCCTCTTCGACTGCTTTCTTATATACGTTATCTTCAACATGGTAGGCTTCCCAGCGTTGTACATTGTCCGATAGCTTTGCAGCGCAAAATAGACGTTTCTTTTTATTTGACAGCTTTTTCAGTGTCACGCTGTACCATGGAGATTCTGGTGAAGAAGATACCATGCGAAGGGGAAGATGTGCGTTCATGAGTGACATAACTTTTTCTTTAAATAAACGCCAGTTATCATCAACTGAGCGCTCAGCAAAACAAGCTATGTATTCCTCTAGAAAATGACAAAGTTCATTGTTGATTGAGTCAAAATCAGCCCTAGCATAGTCAAAAACTGTTTTCGTGTGATTGGACATTTTGCGTCCAGGAATGTCTAACAATAAATGTAGTAGGGAATGATCACTAAGACCAGGCATGTAAGTTAACGAGGAGATCAGCTCAGGCGATGTTGTTAATATGAGGTCAAGCACAGCAGCAGTTGTTGAAGTCGTACGCGTCGGTTTCGTAACAGTTTGAGAAAAATTGAAATAACAAAGATTCACTACATTCGGAAGAGAAGTGACTAAGGTTTGCACCCTCGTCTGACCATATTATAAATGGGTAGTTGAAATAACCCAACATGTTTGTTGCAATTAATAAGAACATTAATACTTTTTAGGGCGATTGTAAATGCACTAAGCCAATCTTTAAAAAAAATGAACGACGTTTACAAATCTCTGTAATGCGAAATTAAAGCGCAGCTATTGAGGAGCAGGAGGGGAGGGTACGGAGGGGAGGGTACGCCCCTCTCCTTATCCGTACCTTCTCCTCTCCTCCCCCTCCATCCCCCCTCACCCCTCCTCGAATTCAGTTTCCCCGCTAAATTTAGCGGGGAAAATGACGTCACATGACGTCACATAAAGAAGCGGTTCATGGGTGTCGTGACATCAAGTCGTGGTGTTACTTTCCCCGCTAAATTTAGCGGGAAAATTGCATTGGTGTTGAGGTCACGTGACGTCAATTTCCACGCTAAATTTAGTGGAAAAACTTCCCGCTATACTTAGCGGAAACTTTTCCCTGTTAAAGTTATAGGCAAAAACGTCCCGCTAAGGTTAGCGGGAATTTCCCTGCTAAATTTAGCGGGGAAACGTCCCATAATGCAGCGCGCAATTACGACGACGCTAACGCCGAAGCCGACGGCGACGCCGACGCCGCTCGACCCGGAAACAGCGTCTAAGAGCTGCGCTCTAAGAAATATAAGAAATCGGAGCCCGGAAGCGTTCATCTACTGGCGTCGGTGTCTGGCGTCATTCACGTCATCAGTGTCGGCGTAACCGCACTAAATCTAGCGGGAAAAGTGACGTCACGTGACCTCAACACCAATTCAATTCCGCGCTAAGTTTAGCGGGGGAATTCAGTTTCTCCGCTAGATTTAGCGGACAAATATAGTTTCTCCGCTAGATTTAACGGACAAATTCAGTTTCTCCGCTAGATTTAGCGAGAAAATGGACGTCACATGACCTAAACAACAATTCAATGTGTGACCGGCGTTTGAGTCGGAAGTTTTGTCATCCGAGCGAGGCGTCACGTGACTTCACGCTTCCGGTTCGTC
The DNA here is from genome assembly GCA_013358835.2 of Ixodes persulcatus. Taxonomy (NCBI): domain Eukaryota; kingdom Metazoa; phylum Arthropoda; class Arachnida; order Ixodida; family Ixodidae; genus Ixodes; species Ixodes persulcatus. The sequence goes on from JABSTQ010010989.1 coordinate 1,151,555, forward strand.
CGGTGCCGATCGCGGTTCGTCCAGCTGCATCGAGAGCCCTTCTAGGCGTGGTAACCGTGCTGTGTTCGCGGTGCGTTGTTCTAACGCATGCCATAAAGGGCATAAGATGTTCCCGTTCCCGTGGAACAAAGCACGGAAGCAGCGATGGGCCGTCGCTGTTAATTAAGCGAGTGACGGAGCGAGGTGACCTGTGGTAGCCAAGCGTCGGTGACCGTTTATGCGCGGCCAATTTTATTACAGGCCAGTACAACGTGTTCTTTTTTTCTTCAGGTAAGGGCCGCGGAATGTAACGATCTTGGACAGAGTCTCTTGGCACCCAGAAAAAGGTCTCGATTAATCCGCGAAAGGGTGAGCACTGCTTGCCGTACAAGGGGCATCCGCGAGAACGAGGGATGCGACCTCGCAGGCAATAAGTTCATTGCACGACGTTTTGTCGACAGACAGCTTCATCGACAGACCGTTTAATCGTTATATCGACAGCTCGGATTAACCTTTTCGGTAATTAGCCGCCGCATACGGTTGTCGCGAAGCGGCGTGAACAGGTGGTTTGCTATAATATAAATAAACAAAAGGACAGGTCAACTTGCTATAATATAAATAAACAAAATCTAGTAAGTAGCACCTACATCTTGACTTATAATAAAGCGGTAGTACAACCCTGCGTATCCCATAGCAAAATCGGTGCTCGTTTATTTATGTTTTTTACTCGACATCACTGGAAAAACGTGCAGGTGGAGAATCATAGTAGCTCACGGGAGACAACTTAGTTGAAGTACAAAAAAACACGCGAGTGTTTAAAAGCAAGGGTTCTCGCGTAGTCAAATGTCGTCGAAACGAACTTTTGTACAGAAGCGACGTTTTGATCGCACGAGAAAACGTATTAGCTGAGTTTAAGACGTCGTCTGATTGACTTCTTTCCCTGTCTCTTCAACTTTTGATTTTTTCAAAATAGTCTTACACAGTCTCAGGTGTATTAACAAAATCAGAAGTACGCCAAAGCTTCGATCGGGCATTTCAGCTAGCCGCGCATTCGCACCTGTTTCAGTCGGTGATGTGAACGTAACCATAAAAAATAAACAAAGCCCAATGAAGAGCGTTGGCTCAAAAAAGAAACCAAATAGCTAACCTAGCCTGAGTTTTCATGCGACGATCCGAAAACCGCGGCGCGAGTACAGCTTGCAGCTGGGCGCCACGCACTCCGCGCTTTCGTGGCCGTTCTCGATGCCTCTGCGTACCGATTCCAACTTAACATATCCGTAGAAGTACATTCAGACAATCAGAAATTCGTAACTCATCCAGCAGCAGACCCAATAGAAGAAGATTGAAAGATTAAACCATCAGACCATGAGAATAGTTACAGGACTACCATAATAGACACCCCTCGAAGACCTCCGGAAATACGCGGAGATGAACACGATAGAAGAACAGGCAGAGGCGCAAAAGATCGCGCACTTTCAACGCTTAGAGGGAAGCGAACCACACACGGTCGACGTCTTCTTGAGATTTTGGGATATGCAGTGGAAAGAAGGTACCCACTGGAGGACGCCCTGCCACCTTGGAAAGATATTGAAATAACGGACTACGAACATGTGGCTGGAACAACGTACAGAAAAAGAAAGAAAGGGAGAAATAAGATACACGGATGCCGCGAAGAACACCGCGGCTGTTTCTATAGCATGGACATATAAAACTGGGAACAAAATTGGAACAACAAAACTCTTAGAACAGGCATCCGCCAAAGCGGCCGAACTGAAAGATATACTGGATCCTGCTGAATACATTCAAGGAACTCTTCAACCGGGCTACACGGCCCGAAGATTCACAGACTCACAACCGGCGCTTAAAGCGTGCAGAAACAGCAGAAACAAGAAACATGACAGTTAAAAACATCAACACAATCGCAAAGGAGCTGAAAAAAACAAGGTTCTACACTGATAATTGAATGGCTACCCGGGCACGCTGGCATCCTGGGCAACGAGAGGGCACACCAGGCCCCGTCGGATGCAGCTAGCAGCACCAGCTCTGCAACTGGACTAACCTCTCGGGAAGACGCAAGCAACCGAGGAAACTCTAACTGACCCAGGAGAAGGAGCCGAATTGGCAAAAGAAGAGCGAAAACTTTCCTTGAAAGGCCTTTACTGACCGTAGAAGACCTAATCCCGCGAGGGTACACGAGGTGGGAAAATGTACGATTACGAAGAATCAGGATCGGTACAGCCTTTACACCGGCAAGAAAAGCAACATTTACAAAAAAAGAAAGAAGGAAATGAAGACATCGACCCTGTGTGCAAGAAATGCATCGCAGGAGGGTTTCTGACAACAACACACATGCTATGTGTCTGCAAGAGTTTGCAGAAATTCACACAAGACGCGTGGCCTCGCTAACGAGCGAGGCGAAACCAAGGAGTTTAGAAGCCTGGACCCACCCGAAAGGACAGGCACAACACAGAAAACAAACCCTGGATTCACTTGTACGTTTTATCAGGACATCTAGGGTCCATCAATTCATCTATCATAATAATCCCCTCTCCGTACAACCCCAAACCCCACCCCTCCAGCCTCAGGTTCACCAGACCATAGGCAGGCGAACCATTCTTATTAATAAAGACACGATTTCAATCAATCAATGCAGCAGCAGATGGAGGTAGCTCGAATGGGGCGAGTGCTTAACACCCACACACGCTTCCATAACCGGCATGGCGGTGCGTCGGCTGCTAGCTACGAGCCGGAAGTGAATAATACCCATAGTGCTTTGCGGCTGTTGCCAAACGCCGGTCACCTATTCCCGAATTTAATTGTTGTTGAGGTCACGTGACGTCAATTTTCCGCTAAAATCTAGCGAAGAAACTGAATTTGCTCATAGGTGATATGACACCAACTCATGTGACGTCATGTTCTCCGCTAAATTTAGCTCAAAAATCGAAGCCACGTGACTTCAGCACATATTCCGTTTCCCCGCTATATTTAGCGGGGAAAATGACGTCACATGTGAGAGGATGCGAGGGTACGCAGGAGGAGGAGGATGACGAGGAAGGAGGAGGAGGAGATGGGGAGGAGAGGAAAAAGGGTAGGAGGAGAGGGTACGGAGGAGGTGGAGGAACATACCCTCCACTCCTCCTCAAGAGCTGCGCTCTAATTTCGGGTTACAAAGAGTTGTAAACGTCTTTAATTTTTCTCATTTGCTTTTATTTTTAACATGGCGTCGCTCGGCGTCTGTGCTGAGGGCTCTCAAACGAATCAGGTCGATGGGAAAGTCGGAAAAACCTCGAACAGATTGCTTTTTTTTTTCTTTTTTTTTTTTTGAAGCCGGATAGCTTTTTGCACATCGAGAGAGCATTAGTGCAGAGACTAAGAAGGATGGGTTATCCTGGCGTGTCGCTCACCAAAGTGTACAACACGTCGTTTTCCTCTTTACCTGTTTAAAAATAACACGTTTCACACCCACTAAGGGCGCTGTCACACTGAGGGAATACGACGGCAACAGCAGCACAACATTTCTTTTATTTCATTTATTTACCCGTAAATGTCTTCATTCGAGGAAATTACATAAGGGGGGGGGGGGGATCATTCACATTTAAGTTACAATAAAGAAGCACTGAGCTAGAAGAAAAAAATAAACAAAAATATACACAAGAGGTTAAAACAAAGCAAATATTAACACAATTAATCAATAACACGCACAATCGATTAGAGCAAACATGGAGCATAAATAAAAAAACACGCACACACACAGGCAAGTAACTATTCGCCCAGATGCAAAACTAACAAGCGCGGAATGCGTCCGGGCACACGGTTGAGGCTACGTTCTCCGGTAGAGTTTTTCATTAGAAAATCGCTAATGGAAAAAATATGAGTTATTAAATGCTTTAGTGGTTCGAAAGATCCGTTGCATGCAGTTAGAGTTTGTTAGTCTGCGGGAAGACCGGGGGGAGGTTGCAAGAGATTCGCTCTAATGTACGAACGAGTCGTTAACATTTACGGCGCGCAGCTAATGAAGCTAGTGAGCAGAACATAAGGGCGCAAGTGAGCTGGTGTATATCAAACATTTTAGTGAAAAACCCGAGACTGAGTTATTGACAGACGACGACAAAGAAGAGAAGGAGAACGTCTCAAACACAGCTAAATCTTTATTGAGGACAGACACCCTTTTATATAGGGTTGAAAAAAGAAGGAAGGAAAGGGAACCCTTCTACACACCACCTCTCTCTACAAAAGACACGACACCGGACCTCTAACAATGGGGTCAAACCAACAAAACAACTGACGGCACCAAAGATGACACATCACTCACAAAACAAAGAAAAAAGAAACGCAGGGAAATTACAGATTGCACTGTACCTTTCGCTGAGGGAGTCAGCTATACGACTACACAAAGAAAACAAAAAAAACATGTTAACAATACCTCTAGAGCAGTGGTTCTCAACCATTGATGTTTCGCGGACCCCTTGTGGATTGGCGGATGTGGTGGAGGACCACGTTTGTGGTGAGGGGAAGGGAAAGGATTAGGTTAATTATGATAATGAGTTAATAAACAAATAAAACTAAGGGCTAGTGTAAAGTAGACTTCTCTGATTGGCATACACACGAGAAAACTCGCCCGAAAATTGAATCGTTTCATGTAAGTATAAAAAAAAAAAAAAACTTTAATTGTCGGGCTTGCCTGATGAGGCAGAGCTTCGCGGACCCCTAAAATGCCTTCGCGGACCCCAAGGGCTCCGTGGACCCCCACTTGAGAACCACTGCACTAGAGATTTAGAAATCGCTTTCCATTACGCATCTAAAGACAAGGAGGGCTTGTTCGCTGCATTCCCTTGCTTCGTTATTCCGATTGACTCTCTCAGCAGGCGCTTGTGGTCGTTTCTTTTTGTTACAATTGTGGTTGTCGAGTATCATCATGACACGCAATGCCTATATTCCTGATTATGCTTAGATACCTCGGAATACGGATCCTTGTTTTTGACACATCGTTTATGTTCGCCTAGTCCATCATTAAAGGACACATGCAAAGGAAAAAACCATTTTTTAAACAGCTTAGATGGAAAAAGGATATCATAAAACGATTTTACGAAGAAGAAACAAAATTTTTAGAGCCTAAATTTACGGCGCTGTACGAATTTGTAGTTGGCGCCCGCGGGCGCCAGCGGAAAAGTGGCCCTTATTTATCACGTGACTGCCCTTATTTATCACGTGGTGCTTGCTCTCTTTCGGAAGCTTTCTATGGCTTCTAAATGTAACTTATTCATCTCTGTTTGAAGTATAAAAAAAGTAAGATTAATAAGTAACTTTTAGAGCCCAAAGGAAACTCCTTGAAAAAGCGCAAGCAGACGTGATAGACCTGTGCGCCGGACAGATGACGGCGGCGGCGCCCCGAAGCAGACGAACTTGTGCGGCGGCGGCGACGGCGGCGTGGAGAAACGCGTTGAAGCGGCGTCGCACAACGCTCAGCGTGCGGCGGCGGCGTGACTTTGCGGCGGCGCGGCGGCGCGCGGGCCTACCACGTGACCAGCGGCGGCTACCGCGGGCACCAACTACAAATTCGTTTTGCGCCGTAAATATAGCTCTAAATTTTTTTCTTCGTTGTAAATTCGTTTTATAATATTCTTTTTCCATCTAGCCTGTTTAAAAAAAAGAGGTTTTTTTTTTTCTTTGCATGTGTCCTTTAAGACAACGCCTTCGTTTGACCTATATAGCACAAACCACAATCAAAAGGGACCTTGTAGACTATACCTGAAACACATGTAGCACACTTTTCCCTGTATTTTTTAAGCAACCTTTGTGGGCGGAAGCGAAGGGAGTTAACCGTTTCAAACTGCTATCTGTGCTGAACGCCATGCGTAAACCAAACTTATCACCGACTGATTTTAGGTTGTGTGAAATCTTATGGAAAGAACGGTACGACTACTAACTTTTTGTGCTCGGGCATTTTCCTAATTTGTTTGCCTTTTGCAACAATGTACGACAGCTGCTTGGAAATAAATTCTTGAGGATACTTTGCAACATTAAGCCGGGAAAACACAACTTGAATCAACGTCATAATGGAGTGCCAACATGACTTTTGAACCGCGTTGTTAATTATGTTTCGAACCAATCCTGGCTTGACATGCTTTGAATGGCAACTATCAAAGGGAAGTACCGGTTTAGCCTTTACTTTGCCATACGACCAACATAACCCGGGGGCCAACCTGAGCTGCAGGTCTAAATATTGAAATACGTTGTTTCCTGGCTTTTCTATAGAAAACTGCAACTCCGGTGCCTCCCTGTACACGGTATCTTCGATGGAACCAGCAAGGGCTGAGTCACGGACACAAACCAATATGTCATCCACGTATCTAATAAGTACTGAGCTCGGGTGATAATGTTTGAGCATCTCATGCACTTTTAGGCCTAAGCTCCAGAGGTATATTTCTGAAAGGGCCGGGGCCACAGCCGAACCAATACATACGCCTTGACGTTGAATGTACTTTCGCTCATCATAAATTACCACTGTCGACTTTAGATACAGCTCAAGTATCCTTAGAAAATCATTGATGTCTATACCGGACTGGGACTGAAACCGAACTAAATTCTCCTCTAGAAACGAGCGGACCCTAGAAAGCAAAATGGCTGGTTGGAGTGAATAATACAAATCCTTCATTTCCAGGAAAAAAATCGTGCAAACTTTACCATGAAACGGTTGAATATCTGATATCAAATCCATGGAAGAACCTAATGCTAACGGGCTTTTGAAATCTAGGCAAGAAAGACCATTCTGAAGGAACCTGGAGACAGTTTTTTGCCACGTGCCATCTTCGTTGATAACTACTCTCAGAGGAAGGTCAACCTTGTGATCCGTCAAAAAGAACTTAATGACAAACGTATCTTTCAAGTTACCATTCAGTCTGGCAGCCAAGGACGTAAATTCACTCTCCTTAAAAGTCCTTACTTTTTCCCTCTTGTGTCGGCCCAGATCCCCATCACAAGAACGAAATAACCCAGAAACAGCGAGGTTACATTTTTCCTGAAACTTATTGGAAGGCAGAACAGCAAACAGCCCCAATTTGTGTGTTTCAAGAAGCTTCACCTCTTTCTCTTCCAACACTTTCTTAACCCGGGTTACCATTCTAAAGTTTCTAACATCTGTCCTGTACGAAGCATCTACTAAGGACGACTTTCTCTTAAAAGCCGTCGACACAAGAGCACTTTTCTCAGCTGGTTGCGACACAGCGTTAGACATGACGTTAATTGCAGAACAAATATCCAAACGATTGGGCTTCACATTCACGCAAAACTTCGGACCATTGGCTAGACAATTCTCAATTGATTTGGTGAGCTGTACGCCAAAGTGATTTTCAAGGGCAGTTTTCATCGCGTTAACCGTTGAAATGAACCAAGGTTTCGGTGACTTGCTTGTTCTTATCTTCTGCCTCAGGGACCGGAAAGTTGCATTACAGTCTTTCAAGTTTACTGCTTGCCACTGAGTATATATTGTCGAAGCGTGAAAATGTTCTCCAAGGAAAACGGTGCACAACTGATCCGCGAGTTGACTCACAGTTCGTAGATGATCTCTGGTGCAGTTTCGGTAGTCGTTGAGGATCTTCCTCTTGCGATGCCATCCAACTTGCAAGGTCTCCAGGTGGTGAAAGCGTGCAGGGTCCACAAACTTGTACCTCAGACACATGCCGATTTAGGAAAGTTCCGCTTCCATCTGGAACATCTGGTAGCCCATCTTGCAGAAAACCCACAACGAGTGGGCGTAGATCCTTGGGAAGGTGAGTGAATGAAGGGAGGAAGGAGGGAGAAAACTTGCATCTTGAAGTACTAATGAGCAGAACGTAAAGGCGCAAGTGGGCTGGTGAGTATCAAACATTTTAGTGAAAAACCCGAGACTGTGGTATTGGCAGACGACGACAAGTAAGAGAAAGAGAACGTCTCAAACACAGCCAAACCTTTATTGAGGACAGGACCCTTTATATAGGGTTGAAAAAAGAAGGAAGGAAAGGGAACCCTTCTTCACATCACCTCTCTCCACAAAAGACACGACACTGGACCTCTAACAGTGAGGTCAGACCCAAATGGGACTTAATAGACGTCACGCTTTCGGTGTGATCATATCTAGAGAGGATATTGTGAGCGGCACAATTTTGAATAGCTTCAAGCTGAGTGACAAGGTAAGGTTGATGAGGGTTCTAAATGGCAGCGCCGTATTCAACATTTCGTCGCATGAATGTGTGATATGCTAATTGGCGAAGTTTCAAATGTGCAGAGTGAAGGCAATGCCTGATGTAACCCTAAGTTTTTTTAAGCGGCGAGTGAAATGGATTCGGTGTGTGTGGTCCATGAGAAGTCAGATGTAAGCTGCACACCGAGATACTAATATGATGAGACCGCTTCAATGAGTTCAGCGCCAAGAAAATATGTGCATGATGAAATAAAGCCCTTGAAGTGAAATGGATGAGCTTGCATTTTGGGAGCAGTTCAGACACATAATCCAGTCGGAGCACCAATTCAGTATGACAGCTAAGTCGTTCTGTAAGAGGAGATTGTCATCAGGTGAATTGATTTAGCGGTACAATACACAATCATCTGCGAAGAGAAGCATTTTAGAATAAATATTGTGTGGGAGATCATTGATGAAAATTAGGAAAAGTGGAGGGCCGAGAAACGAGCCTTAGGGAACCCCAGATGTAATGTTGGATAAGCCAGATTCTAGGTTGTTTATAACTGAAAACTGCACCCGGGAAGAAAGAAAATTGTGAATTCATGAAATGACACTATTGTTAACATTAAGTGCGGAGAGCGTCAATCTGAAGATGAGCTCCGAAGTTTGCATGGATTTCGTGGGTTAATTTTAGTAACTGTGTCTCACAAGAAACCCTCTCCTGAAGCCACACTGGTGGTAAAAAAATAAGCGGTTTTCATCAAGATGAGACATGATATGATTAGAAATTATATGTTCAAGAAGTCTGGATGGGATACAGGTTAACGATATGGGTCTGTAGTTCGAGGAGAACGAACGATCACCGTCATTGAATACCGGAATAACTTTTCCTACCTTCCAGTCAGGGGGATGACATCCCTCTGCCATCGATCGGGTGCATAATGAGGCGAGGAACTCACTGAATTCTTGTATTCGTTTTCGTATTCGTATTCTTCAGGATATTGGAAGAAATGTTATCAGATCGAGGGGGCGATGATACTTTAAGACGATCGATAATGACGGCAATACCGGCAGAGGAGATATTTATAGAAGTCATCATATTATAAGCAAGGAGAGCTGTTGGAATGTTCCAAGGGCTCTCGCAAGTGAAAACAGAAGCGAAGTACTTTTTCATTACTGAAGGGTAGGAAGTTTCGGGGAGAGGGCCCCCGTGGTCATCTATCTACCGAAGAAACCTAGAGACGTTTCTCGGAGAAACCAGAGTTCAAAATTTTTTGGGATTCGATTGCATGAAAATGGGTAGGCCTCTATTGCAATATTTATGCCTGGCCATTTTTATCTGGCGGGTGTATTCCTTAAGACAATCCTAGTAGGAGTCCCATGCTAGCACAGAGCGGTTTTGTTTTGCTTTTCTGAAGAGACGCCATTTCTTGTTTCCCAGATACCTTATAGACCGACACGCTGTTTACAAGCAAGCCCGCGTTTGCCCACACCAGGTGTGGGCACTGCGCGTGCGCAGAAACAGAATTCACGTGAAGTGTCTGCGCATGCGCAGTGCCGTTAACAGCGCCACCGCAGCCGCGTGACGTCAGGGCCGCGTGTTCGTCTATAGAATTCTTTTACCAGCCGTCACTGCGATTGCGTATCAGTGCTACAAATCATCGAACAAGATCCTGCAGCTTATTTTGAGAAAGGAGCCAATTTCATTCAATTGTTCTTGACGTGTCTGTTACAAGGAATGCCTGGTAACATGCTATCAATTCTTGATTTATTGCAGCGTAATCGGCCCTATTGAAATCACGTATCATTTTCGAGAAGGTGTTTTTCGCATTTTTAGGCTGAGCTAGGGTGACTTGGAATAACATATGATAACTGAAACCGTTACTATAGTCGATACAGGAAACAAAAGCGGGTGACGAGGACAAAATGAGATCCATTTTATTGTTTACTCAAGTTGGTGAGTCAACCATTTGTGATAGGTTGAACGTTAAACGTAATTCAAGGCATTTTCCCGATTCACTTCGAGCTTTAGACGAGAGACTCGACCAGCATATATCCGGGAAGTTGAAGTCACCAAACAACAAAATAACGGCTTGCGGAAAACGATTTCTTATTTCTAGCAAGGTCAAGTACAGTTTGGTGGTGAAATTACTATCACTGTTTGGTACTCTGTAGTGTGCCACAAGTACAGGTTTGCTACGAATAGAGAAAATACAAACACAAACCAGTTCAAGATCATGAGTCACTTGTACATGAAAATATGAAATGTGCTTTGTTTGCGATAAGGACGCCTCCACCAGGTTGCTGCTTTCTGTCGCAAATGTACACTACAAAATCGAGGTGACGAGGGAAGAGTTCGTCATTGCGAACATCTTGTGACAGCAGAGTTTCACTAAGCATGACTATGTCCGAGGCACTATGTTCGCAGCAGGCGCTTAGCTCTTCCCTTTTTCGTGAGAGAATCCGGATGTTCGTAAATGTGACCGAGTAACTAGGAGCATAACTTTTTTACAGCGAAGCTGTTAAGGGCTAGTTCCCCCACTATCGTGTCCGCGGACAAGCGGCGTGTCGACACAAAACTCGAGCGAGTTCACCGTCACCCTTACTCGCGTACGACGAGGAGCGCCCATTGTGTTCAATGCCGTCTCTCCCCCAACGCTGCCGGCGACGGAGGCTATAGCCTCTCCATTGCATTGTCAGGCAGCTTCACCTTCTTCCCCGGCGTCCGCGTCAGCAGCCACCTGCGTTCGTTCCATCGAGCACGCCCGATGATTGGCGCGAACCTACTACAATAAAACGTCATCGTCTCACCTACCAATCGTGTGGGTCCTGTGTCCCGTGACGTCGAGATCGCGTTACTGCTCTTATCAGATGCCCTTTGGACTCACGATGGGTTGACCGCGTGCCGTTCGTTTGGAGCAGACTTGGGAACTAATCCGTTACAAGTAACGGATTACTTGTAATCCGTTACTTTTTAAGTGATTGTGTTATTGCCACGTTACTTTTCTTCGGAAGTAATTTGTAATGTAATTTCGTTACAAAATATTGGTAATGGATTACTTTATTTACTCGTTCCTTTTTTAAAAATGTGAGCATACAGCGCGATCCAAACCGACGCGCTTTTGTGCGCGCGTCGGCCTTGCGCTACCCGGAAACTGCTTATTCATGACGTCGCACCGATTCCTTGAGCCTTTCGGGCGCGCATAAGAAAGTTGGATGATTTCAACTTTTTCGAATGCGCACGAAAACGCGCTGTGACGTAGTAGGGCGCTCCTCTGTCGGCCAATCTGTGCAGGGCGCTTGTTCCGGCTCCGCGTTTCTTCGGCGTCTGGCACGGATGCTCTCCCCTAGCCCTAAGGCGCACCGTCCTAACCAACTAGCATGGTTGTGACTCAGAAAGCGCCCCGGAAACAGCCAAAAACACCACGGAATACGTAATTTTCGGGAAGCGCACGGCCCACACGCGCACAACACGCGCGTTGGCTTGGATTGCGCTTAATACAGTAACTGGAGCAATACGAGCAGAACATTCATCAGCATAAAGAAAGTAATTTCAACAAAATAGAAAACATCAAGAAGGGGAGAATAGCCGAAAAAACCCGATTTTTTGTATGACCGGTAACTAGAACCACTAGGAAAACGGAAGGCATGTACAAATATACGGAAGACATAGATCAAGTAAGACAACGCCGAGTAGGGTCTTTGTCGCCTTCCGCCGTGTTTTTCATCTTCTCCCGGGCAGGAAAAAGCTCTTCGTGCTTATTTGTTTTTGTTTTTTACACCGTTTCACCCTTTCCAACCTCTTCGACGTCTCCCGCCACCTGCACAGACATCAAACGCGGGTCCCCTCGATTCGCGGGTTCGCAACTCGCGTAACAGACGATGTAGCCTCGCGCGAGGGGGTCAAATTCTCTTTGTCTTTGATGTACGCTGCTGTATTCTAGCACGCTCTTGAGGCACGGCTGAAAAGCGCCCGGCGAGAGGCTAAGAGCATCGTCTTCGGGGGTACGGACGATATTTATTTTGGTTTACCTGTCTGGGCATGGTGGTCGAGTCCACTCCTTACTTTACAGTCAACTGTCAACATAAAAAGGGGGAGGGGGTGAGTCTATCTAAGGAGTGCTGACAGAAAGAGAGAGAATGCGTAAAAGTGGTCTGATCCTCTACTGTTTTGTGAGACCTTTTTTAACGCTTCTCTCGCTTTCTAGCCCTCCCCTTCCCTTGCCTCAACGAATACTGATGTGAAAATGACAACCAATGAACGATCGGTAACCCGTAACCGCCACTTTTTCTCTGACTGTCGAGTTTTCGGTCATGGAGTGTCCGTCGTCTTCATGGCCATCTCTTAATGAGATGTTCGAAATTCAGGGCATTAAGGAGAACGGAAGCTTAGAGCATCAATGCATACTTTGCTTGTCAAAAAAAAACAAAAAAAAAACACATCGTCATCAGCAAGAACAACAAACTCGAATCTACGGAAACACATCAAGGTAAGCTGGGACACCTGCATTCTGCATTGGCTATACATTGTAACGTTAGAACCAAGTTTTCCTTTTCTTGTGAATAACAGGCGAAACACCCTTGCCAAAAGGGAGCTTTCGTAAATCGCTTCTATAGCTCCGAATCTCGTAGCGGAGGTAGACGGTGCTACTGAGCATGCGCACCACTAGCCTTGTCTGTACAATTCCAGGGATTATTTCCGGAGGCCGTAAGCTAGCGGGATGGCGGGTGTGGTTGCAGCTTTTGGTGCCTTGTCAGCTTGCAGGTGAACGGAGTGCACCTACACTCTTTCCCTTAAATACAATATTTATTTTTACAAGAACTACCATAATACCGGCGTACGAAAACTGAAAAGTAGTGTTGCAGAACATTTTTGAAAAATATTAAAATTGTTTCTTTTTTTTTCTGGATAAGTGTAAGGAAAAAGTAACGTGAAAGTAAATTGTAACGTAACGAGTGAAGTGATCCATTCATTTTCAACGAAAGTAATTTGTAAGGGTAATCCATTACATTTGAGGCTCGGTAATTTGTAATTGTAATCCATTACATTTTTCTAGTAACGAGCACAAGTCTGGTTTGGAGGAAGATAAGCGGGAGCGCAAGGAGCGGCGACGTGCGCAGCAGCGCGAATGGCCGCGCAAACGCCGCGAAGCCGCCATCGCCTCAAGTTCCACTGCGTCGAGTGGCTCCGAATCCTTTGCGAAAGAAGGGTAGATCGCTCGCCTGGAACGTCGCCGGGAACAGAAGCAACGATGTGACCGGCGCCGGCGGGCCAACGCCACGGACGACGATCGTATCACGGAGCCAAGCGCAAGCGCGAGGCCCGGCGACAAAAGGACGCCACGCCGGCTGAACAGTTTTTATAAATACTTCAATCCCACCATAGTACAGCTTCGCTGGTCTTCCATCTTCTCCAGAATGGCAAGGCTGAAAGTGTTTATTGCTAGTCCTTAAATAGGGAACAAGATTGCGATGACTCGTTTTTCGGGGCACTCAAGCCGGAGCCTCTATAACTGAGTCAGGCGCAGGATCGTAAATAAAACACCTGTCGCACATGTACAATTCATTAAAACAAATTTTGAAGGGAACATTTTGAGGTTTAGCATAAAGAGGAAAAGGATGAGCCATTTCACTCTCGTAAAGTGGATGCCCAGCGAAGCTGTTTAGCACACGACACAGATGTGACACAGAATTTTGAACAAAGGTACGAACACATTTATTGCCTTAACCGGTGATCATCGTGACAAACGGTACGCACACACATGTCGAGGATTATCGCCACCCCGAGGAGCCGGAGGAAACTAGACACGCGTGACAGGACCACCACCCGGCGGAAGGAAAGGAAACTAGGCACGCAAGCGGGCTTGGAACGACGACAAAGAGAGGGCGGTGCGCTTTCCTCCTCTCTCCTGCCGCTGAATTTGTTCTTGTCATTTTTCCCGCTAAATTTAGCGGGGAAACTGAATTGATGTTGAGGTCCGCGACGCCAATTTCCTCGCTAAATTTAGCGGGAAAATTTTCCCAAGTTTATGGCTAGGGTCCCGTGGGTTTTTCGTGTGCGGCGACAGAAAGGACGTCACGGCTTCGTGACGTCATGTGATGTCACGACTTCGTGTCACGTGACGTCAATTTTTCTGCTAATTTTAGCGGAGAAGCTACATTAGTGTAGAGGTGACATGACGTGTCCCCGGCTAAATTTACTAGAAAAACTGACGTCACGTGACACGAAGTCGTGACGTCAGATGACATTACGAAGCCGTGGCGTCATTTCTGTTGCCGCACACGAAACATCCACGGGACCCTAGCCATAAACAGCTTCGCTGTAAAAGCTTAGAACGAGCTAGGCGACCGGTTTCAGACAGGTCCTGGTGAACAGCGCAGTCACTTCCCGTTAGTTTCAAACCAGAGACGGCAGAATCGTCCGATCCGACGTCCGATCTGGCAGTCCGAACGTCGCTCCGAATTGCCGCACGCGGCAGGTTGAGACACACGCGTCGGACCTAGCATGCGACACAACGATCCGTTCGGCTCCGCCCAGTTCCGGCATCACCATAATCACTGTGCGCTAACTACGCCACCATGCATAAGCGCCTCAGTGTTGTCCGACCCTTTTCAATATCTATACCCCCTCTCCTAGATTGTCAATACTAGAATACTTTTTTTCTTAAACTATAAAATAAAGAAAAACGGTTTTATTTTAATGCTGGTGAAGTTTCGATGGCCCAAGGTTAATTTGCTTGCTCGATTTTAACTAAGCTGGTTAAATGGAGGAATGTGGTCTAAAGTGTTGGCAACTGGGGTCCCATCACAAGGTTTAACCAACGTTACTAGAACACTCTAGTAACGTTGGGTTTAACCAACGCCTCGTTGAAGCGGGAAGCGTTCTGTTGTTTTGTCCTGTCAAAGCCAGCTGTTTTGTCGAAGTGCAATGCTGCACCTCAACCACCGGACGAAACTTCTTCTGCGCAAGAAGATTCTGCTTCTACGGGAACAACGAGAAAAGCGGAAGTGGTGGGTTGACCAGCTTGGAGGCGTCGTCACTCCGAAAGCGAGTTTTTCACGACGGTAAGAGGTGTTCCGTTTGTTTATTACGACTGTCGTGAAACTGCGCTCGGACCGCAAAAAGGATCTGATAACAGCCTATATATTCGCAGACTAGACTTCTAGAAAAACACAATAATACGCTTATCTTTTCGAGAAAAAAATAATTGAAGATCTTTCTGACTTGCATCTGAGTATCTCGGTGTAGCGCCTGTGGAAACGAGTGCGCTCTTCGGGTAACGTTTGCGCAAAGAAAATACACCAGTTTAGTAAAGCCATTTTTGTGTCAGCATTACCTGGTTGTCATTGCCCAGCTAAATTAGCTCTTCCTGATTTAGATAAAACGCCCTTTGCGTGTTGTGTAAGACGTCTTAAAGAATAACAATTGATTAATCGGTGATCTGGATTGTTTTCTTTCTTCTTCCCGATGCAACGAATTCCAAAAGGGGATATCGAGTAGTTCAAGAAATACTATAGGATGACCCCACACAAGTTCGACCTCATCTTAAGTCTTGTGGATGAAGACCTAAGACGGCAACATCTCTGTAGGGAGCCCATCTGTCCTGCGGAGCGTCTTTGTATGACCACTGAGGTAATATAATATTCCAGACAGTGTGATCATTTATGGAATTATCTTCACTTGCATATACAGGTTGCGGCGTAAGAATCAACAGATTTCCTACGCCTTGAAAGATTGCCGGCACACGAACGTCTTTATGCCAAAAGATTTTTGTGCATCTGTTACAGACATCAACTCTTAAGTGGGGGATTGTAAAAAAATAGATGAAATATGGCAGCGGTGCATATTCTATGTTCTTTTCACTCTTTCTCCCATGAGTTAAAATCGGGGGGGGGGGGGGGGGGCTAGTGTAGGAATAGCCCAAAAACACTTACGGTACAAAGCAAATTGTCTATTTTTCGTCAATCGCCAGAATAAATCATCAAGTTATCTTAGTGCAAAAGGGCCATCTCTGACGTCAAGGGAACATTTTCTTGGTCTTTGGTCAAGTAAATGTGCGTTAAAAATGTCAACCGGAAGTTTAAGAGGGCTATCCGACCGATGGAGCCAGTGAGTTGCTAAACAAAAAAGGGCGAATACCGGCTTGTTTGCCACCTGGAGACTGGTTTCTTATCCCACAGCCAGGTGACATACAGAACAGTTTGTGTGCATCCCTAAATACCCAGCAGATTGAAAACTCTCTGACTATAGCAAATGACTTAGTTTTCCTTTGACAGCTTATTGTAGTCCTGTATGTAATCACAGCTCTCAATGAGACTCCCACCACATTTGCTGTAACCTCACAATTTGTGTGCACTCTCATCACAGGTACTTGTCCTCTGGTGACCTCATTCAGGGCATTGCCCTGTCCTTCCGTGTCGGGATATCCACAGCAAGGTTAGCCGTCCGGGTCACGTGCAGGGCCCTTTGGACCAAACTCCAGCCGTTGTACCTGGCGGTAAGTGCTGTAGTTTTGCAGTGAAATGACAGCGAGGTGCCATTCTTACTGGGGTTTACCAGCCTACCTTTGGCCATTCTTTCATTCTTTCACTACCTCTCACACTCCTCATCACCCTTCATTAAGTGATGATGTTTTGAAACTATACCAGTGCAAGCTGCCACAGCTTTTTCACGGGTAAATGGACAACCCTGCTCAGTTTAGAAAATTCATTCCTTGCAGAAAATAATTCCACATTGCACATGGACCCAGTGCCAAGCACTGCTGCGCTGTGCTTGGCACTGGGTCCATGAGGCGAGGAGCTTGAAATAAGGGCTGCACAGCTCAAAAATGATGCAGGCCGAAACGAACTTTTTTCGGAACCTTGCAGCCGCACTTAGTAATAGATGCTACAGTTATTTGCAGTTGAGAGTCCACGGCCCATTTCTTTTCTTGCATTTTTTAATGACTCTCGTTTACAGGCAGCTATAGAAAGTTCGGTGAATATAAAAAAGTTCAGTGCTAAACAGAAATGTGCTTTAGGTTTCGAATTTATCTGAGATACATAATCTGGACGGGTACTATACACCGCCCTTTTGTAACGAACGTCAGCTGACGGTGCCTTAAACTTCTGTCTGGGATGTAAAATTTGGAGTATCATCTTAAGCAGTCACTCGGCTGAAGAATGTATGTTTTATCGGTGTTTTTAACAGGCATAAATGTTCAAGGACTGTCAACCCAGCGAGTCAGCCTTTAGGAATATCCAAAGTTCGAGGTGGCGCAGGCTCTAAAAAGTCAGAATTTCTAGAAAAGTTAACACTGAGAGAAAGGATAGCAACATTAACTCGCCATTACTTGTTTAATTTGACATAGAAGCCCACAGAAACTTTTCTTTTACAATATTCGATTACGTTGCTGCAACGATATAAGCCTACATTGATTCTTCTCAAGCAACATATGAAGTCGTACTGCACTGGTTGAACTGCTTATTTACAGTGTAGGAACTCGTTGTATTCTTTGAATGGCTGACCAACATCACGAAGTCTAAGTATCCGCACAACCCAATTTATTTGACTTGCTTAGCTTCAAATGCCTTAACAACTCCGTGAACTAACAGCCTCAGTTCAAGTAATTTTCAAGGCGTTCGAAGCAGGCTCAGACAGATTCGCCAACAAATAAAGATTGCAAGTAGTTTCAGCTACAAAAGGCTAGAAAGAATATAAACTTCAGATTAGCTGATGCTCGAAAATACAGTGTTGTCTTAAAAGGCAGAAAAATGCGTGCTTTAAACCTTGTTTGAGTAGCCTCGGTTCTTTGCTGACAAGGTGGTGATTGGGAAACTCAGATTATCTAAAATGCCACTAGAAGAAGCAAAGTTGTGTGCTTGCAATCAAATTTCCAGCTCAGTTACTTTTTTCCCATCAAGGGGTAATATATTTTTTTTCATAAGGAGAACCACGTCATAACCATGCGCTCAACCAAAACATGCACAGCTACGGCGGCGAGCGGCAGAATCAAAATGCAGTGGAGGCTCCGTCTTCAGTGCATACTTTCTGTAGCAATCAGATAACTCGTCCTATGTCACAGGTGCCTAAAACACACCCGTAACAATACATGCCAACTCCCCTAATGCCGCCTCGGTGGCTCCGAGTTAAAGCGCTGGCCTACGGATCCTCAGTCGGCGGGTTCGAATCCCGAACGAGGCGCCCGCAATATAACGGAGGCTTAATTGTGGAAAGCGCCGTGTAACTCAGATTTGGGTTGCACGTCAAAAGATCCCCAGGTGGTCTGAATTAATCCTCAGTCTTCCGCTGGGGTGTGCCAGATGTCCTTCGTTGGTTTGGCACGTAAACCCCCAAACTTATAAATATACAACTCTTGTAATCTCATTCTTGAAGTGAAACTTGACATTTTCAACATGTGTTTGGGCATGAAGAAAAACCTATCAAAAGCATCAAACAGAAATGTTAGCTTATCAGTATAGCTTTCGGCCCTGCATCGCAGTTGACTGTACAACAGCGGTGTTTCTCACATAGTTTGGCCGATTTTAGTTCGGTACTTTTTGGAAACAATGCACACCAAATATGCTTTGCACTTGAAAAAAAAAAATGCTGCATTTTCGGTTTTTGGATGTGGCTCCTCATTTGTTTTCATAAAAACCATATACCATCTGGTGTGCATTGAATCAAAAGCATCATCGTCCTGCATTGGTCTAGTTTCAGCTTTATAGCAAAGTGAAGTTGAACACTTTTGGGGGATGGCGGCCAAAAGTTTCCATGGCACCGCGGTCCATATGTTTGCTCCCCTGAGCTTTGTTGTCATGGTGGGATCCTTCGTTCCATGAACAGTGTGGCCATTGCATGCTTCCCCCTTCTAGCAATGTCACAGCCCCGATGACACCGGAGGGCCCATGTTTGGCCGCCCACATGTATCCAGAATCGACCAATAAGAGTCATATATTATTATTTACACTTTAAAATTAATTTTTACTCACTTCGTTTCTTGCATGTCTCATTCAGAAATCAGACACCGCTGCCTGGTTGCGGGTTGCGGAAGGGTTCAACAGTGACTGCCAATTTCCAAACTGCGTAGGTTCGGTCGACGGGAAGCACATTCAAATACATGCTCCCGCAAACTCTGGAAGTATGTACTTCAATTACAAGGTGTGTCACGTTTCATACTACTTTCTGATACTGAATACAATAGCGTTTTTTTCAGCCGCCGCGATGAGAAAATCTTAATTTGTCCCACGAAACGATTTAGCCTTTACATCATGCAGAGCATGTATCGTAGTCTCCTTCAAGTGAAACGATATCCTGAATATTCCTTCTAGTCTAATGCATGTTTGATCTTCATTAGTGTAAATATCTTACTAAACAAATCATATCATTCTATAATTACATGAAGCTTATGTTAATACTAGTCAGGGTGGCTCATGCATGTGACGTACCAAAGGTGTGTCGTTTTTGCCTTACCTCATTTGCATATCTCTTCGGTCATGTCCTCTCTTTGTTATCGCCCCTGGTTCAACAGTGCAGTGTGCATCCGCAGCACATTTTTGTGCTGTACACAATCTTTCCGGTATGTACAACATATGTACATTGCGCCACAATATCAAAGACACCCTCGGAGCGCGGGGACGGTGGCTGGAGGGGTCACTGCATGCGTTTCAAGTACTTCCGTGTCGCTCTCAGGGGAGGGCATTTGCTTGACTCTAATCTGGGGCTGAAGCGTGCTGACCAGTTTTGGTTTCGGTTTAGCCGAGGTGTACGCCTCATTCACGTCGTACCGCAGCTGCATGGGCATTAAGAAGGGGCAATTCTATTACACTAGCCTTGGTCAGACTTGCTATTGAGTATTTTGTTGAACGATGTCGAGATTTGTGTCATCGTTTTAACGAACATCAATATAAATTTGATTTTTATTTATTTCGTGCTACGCATTCTAATCCTGGCTGAGCGCTGAGTGACCTCCCCTTGGAAAGAAATTGAATTACCCAAAGCGCGAGCAGAGCCCTTGCTAGCCACCGTCGCAGCCACGCGCTCCGGGTAAGACTTTCATATTGCGGCGCATTGTACTTGAACTGTGCAAAAAAAAAAAGGCAATGTAAGCTCGGCTCCGGCTTAGGGAAGTACATTGAAGTTAAAAAGTCAATTGTTGCATTAAAATATTTATATTTGAGACTATACAGTCAGCTAGTAAGTCAGGTGTGAGTGTTTCTTTTAATACGATGGTGGTGTTTATTACAGTGGACATACTCCATCGTCCTTATGGCCATCGTCGACAGCGGCTGTAGGTTCGTTGTCGTAGACGTTGGTGCTTATGGAAAACAAAGCGATGGGGAAGTCCTCAAGCAGTCAGTTTTTGGGAAGCTGCTGGAACAGGGGTGCTTGGGGTTGCCAAGTGATCAGCTGCTTCTTAAGACCAAGCTGCCTGCTCCATGCGTCTTCGTCGGGGACGAGGCGTTTCAGCTAAGGCCAGATTTCCTCAGACCTTACCCTGGGCGCGGTCTCGAGGACGACGAACGAATCATCAACTACCGCCTGAGCCGAACAAAGTAAAAAAACCTACTAGCCTGATACCTCATCAATAAACGTCTTTAATCGAGGTCTTCTCTAATCGCAACCATATATGTAAACCAATACAAATATGCTCCCTTCGTTTCACCTGGCAATGCTCCTCGCCAT
Source organism: Ixodes persulcatus (assembly GCA_013358835.2). Taxonomy (NCBI): domain Eukaryota; kingdom Metazoa; phylum Arthropoda; class Arachnida; order Ixodida; family Ixodidae; genus Ixodes; species Ixodes persulcatus. The sequence continues at coordinate 1,172,356 of JABSTQ010010989.1, forward strand.
CTAAAGATTTGAACCGCATTCGAGTTTGAAAATGATTGGAAGTGTTTCTATCATTATATCAAAAATTTTAAATTTGTCATCTCTATGAAAGGTGCTTTCACTTGCAAGAGCTCACTTGAGGGAAGTTGAATGCCATTTTAAACGACACTGAATTAGAATTGCGAATACTGTAATAATGGTGGCGGGAATGCTGAGTTAAGAATTGAATGCGACGCTGCTGTTGTCGCTCTTGAGCTGGCAGGGCAGTGAAGGATTGGAGTGTTTTTCAATCTGCCCATCTCCAGTTCACACTTTAAAGTATGCTTCAAAGATGGGATTTCACATTATAGCCCTTGTTTCAACGTAGGCTTATGCTTAAAGTTTCTTTTTTATAGGTTTATTGCGCCACGAGTAGTCATATCGTTGCACTCTTTTTGGCTACACAGCATTGCAGCATACCTGTCAAACTTGTGACATTTTATTTTATCTTTTAATATAAGGGGAAACTCAACTCAATTTTTACACTTTTTGGTTCAACTAAGTCGTCGTCGAACCTGAATCCCGAGGTGGAATTTGTTTTTCGGTAGTGTCTTTAGTTCTGTAAATATGTGGTGTTGAAGTTTTGTTTTGGAGCTTACGGCAAAACCAAAATTACCTGCTCTGGACAGCATGTAACATTGGTGCAGACGTCGCTTTTGTGCTGCTGCTACCACCGCCTGCGCTACAGAAGCTGGGCTACTTATTAGCCTGCCGGCTGCCGGTGCTCTCTGCATCAGCCGAGGAAGTGCCTTGCAATGGTACTCATAGTTAGCACTCATTCCCAAATTAAGTGCGGCTTGTGCGACTTTTCATATTGTTGCCAGCATTCTCTCGGCATTCTGTCTGTGGCAAGCACCGCTTCTATCATCACTCGGGATTTCTCCTCTCCGCAGTGCGTGGCACACTAGTCAGTATTCTGACCTCTGTTCGCGTCACCAGTCGGAATAGCAGCATTGTGGTATGTTGACACTTGGGACGAATCCACCGATGCCAACATAGAAAGATTCAGCCGCAGGGATGCATAGCGACACTAAGCCCAGCATCCCTGTGCAGGAAGAGCATGAAACTGACGTCGCAGTTCCCGCTGTGGCCTGAAAAAGCTGATCTGCTGATGGCCCGCTAAAATATTGTTAATGTTATGTTTAACATCGGCTTTGGTAGGGACTGCAGTGTTGCTCCAACATAAATGTTGTCTGTGGCTGCATCTTGTCGCACTAAACTGATATCCCTAATTTGGTTTGATAAGGTGTTTGAGCAAAGTTTCCCTTTAAGGAACTTTTCAGGATGCTAAATGCCTTTGAATACATGAAATATAATTCTGCTAGGACCACCATTATGAGAAATAATACAGACCTGTTTGTTTCATTGGATATTAGAACCTTCATGAATTTTTCTTTTATGTATGATTTCATAACAAGGTCTGAATATGACACTCACCAGTAACATTTTAGTCAATTCCGATTCATCCCATGAACTTGATAAATATATAGAAAGTTCCGTTGCTAGATAACTCTTGCAGCGGACGAAAGTTTTAAAACTACACGCTTGTGCATGTATAAATTTACATTTCGTTGTCATCTATAGTCCGTTGCAACTCAAGAAGGTAGGGCAAGGGTAAGACGGGCCGGGGAGGAGGAAGCAGACGGAACGCTGGAGAAGAGGGGGAAAACCTCCTTCCCTAATTAGTGTCCCGTCTGCTTCCTCCTCAGCAGCCCGTCTTACCTTCGCCCTACCTTCTTGAGTTGCAACGGACTATAGCTGTGTGTTTGCCTCTCAAACCAAACTCATGATCCTTTTTTTATTTATCTTTTAACTTTCAAAAAAAAAAAAAAAAAAGATGCGCCGAAAATGTTTTCGGTATTCTGGTGACGCGATGGAAGATCCTGGAAAGGAAGCTGGGGGAACAGCCCCAACATGCCGAAGAGCTGGTGAAGGCACTTTGTGTGCTCCACAATTTCCTGATGGCGCAGAACAAAGGAAATAAAAATGCCTACTGTGGTCCTGGCAACGCGGATTCCATAAATGGGGTTGGGGAAAGACAAGGCGGACAGTGGCGCCAAGACATCAGTCAGCTGCCCCTACAGCTTGCTCGGACTCTTGCAGAGAACTTCGTTCATGTGGCTCGAGGTGTAAGGGACCTCTACAAGGACAACTTCAGTAGTTCTGCTGGCAAGGTCTCGTGGCAGCAGGCAGTCCTGCAGCGCTAATTTAGAGGCATTGCGCACGTGCTACCTTACATCAGTCTTTTTTTTTTTATAGAGACTGTATTTAAACACAAAAACCCTTCTAACATCCATGATGCTTGTATTATGTTTTTCAATGTAAGACTATTTTATGATCATCATTCAATACAACTTTGTAATATCATTTAAGGTTTTTATTTTGAAATGAAAAAGTATGGGATGTAAATTTTTTTGCTTGCTTTTTTAGGTATGCAAATTCATCATTGGCATTATTATATTAGAGTACTCTAGGAAGATATCTTACTTGCACGTTAACATGGTAGTAAAGACAGCAGTGATAGAAGTGCTGCGCCAAATTGCGCCATTAACGAAAGTCTGCTACATCTTGCGCCGAAATGCCATTTTTGCTCAAAATTGCCCCGAAATGGACATAAAGCAAAAAATAATCGGTTGATAATAAAATTCAAAGAAATAAAGGGAAAAAAAGTTCTACAAATATGAATAGTTTGTTTCGTCTTAGGTCAGAGCACAGTCAAACGCTCAAAACACACATACTAAAAGCGCAGGTCACGGGACCTTCGCTGCATTTGATTTGTATAGCAATGAAAGAACTCGTACAAGGAGATGATGAATGCCACGATGTCACGCTTTTATTCTGCAAATAAGCCGCCATGGCCGGTTGGTGCGCTGGCTGGTTGATCGCTGACATTGTCTAAATCTCCAGACGATGTCCTCGATGTCAGGAACTAAAACAATAATCGAAATCGGAAAGGAAACTTTTGTGGCTACCGATCGTGGCTACCGTGATAAAAAGAGAACCAGGGTCTTGTACTCCTGATAATACCACTCGACAATCATGTCTGCCACACGCCTTCGTTCCATGGCTGCGGAGTACCGCGGCACTTGCGCCACTCGTGTCAACTTTCGCCTCTCACCAGCGCGCGCGAGTCGAGCTTCACCGCTTTGCACCGGAGTGCTAGGAGCAGCGTCTGACCTGGAGGAGCGCATGGCTTAGCGCGATAGGCGCGCAAATTATGCTCATGATTATTACGGGTCACACTTCTTTGTCCTAATTGTAAATTAATCTCTAATTAAAAAGAAATCAGCAGAGAAAGAGAGAAGAAAACAAGGGTCTATATATATATTTTAATAAATATGGTAGTCACGGTAGTTCCCGTGCCGCTGTCGATTGAAAGAGCAGCGAACTTTGATGTAACTCTGGTTCCTACGCCGCTAAAGAGGAGTGTCACCTTTAAAGTACAAGTGTAGGCTGTTATAATGTTTTTCGGTCGTGGTTGTTCAGTTTATAGTATAAGCGTTTTGACTAAAGTAGGTTCATCAAACTTACGGGACACATTTTTATTGGTAGACATGTTAGTGCATGGTCTGGTTCTTGCTGGTATTTTACAGAAATTATATTTACAGGCTAAACAAACTACCGAGTGCATAATGGACAGGGGAGAAAAGAGTTATCCTAATGAAGTGTTGTGCTATGATTCACTTTTCAACCATTCCTTGATACCCATTGTGAATGAAATCTACATTGACTAGAGCCTTATCTAAGAAGGCTGTGTTCCTTTTATACTCTACCTATTCTTATCAGAAATGGTAATAAGTAATACGCTCGAGTAGTACCAAAGAGGGACCCTTGACTCATTGAAATGCAATCACTTTTCCATTCTCAAGTGATGCGCTAACCTATGTTGGCATCTGCTCCAAAAGCATCAGTGGCTGCTCCAAACCAATATTTTGCCTACTACAAAACCCGCTACAAAAAGTAAAATGCCCTTCCATCACCAAGACAGTTATTTCAAGTCACGATTTTATTGCGTCTTTTTTTTCTGGTGATCAGTACAGCACAAAAAAGGTAGAGGAATTTACAGGAAGACTAGGAGGAAGCTTGGGCATTATCTGTCGGTGTTTTATGGCAGTGTCTTCCTGAGGTGTATGGCAGGAATAATGTTTCTAGTTGCGTCATGTGAAAGGGTTATGTTAATGTTTTGACATTTTAAATGTGTATATATTACAGTTGAAGCTGAGGCCCACACACCATCGCAAGGGTGGTTGGGACATTCCCTATTCGATACTGCGTGAGCACTTCGATAAGGTGAATTTCGCAGTACCCCTGCAGGTGCTTGGGCACTTCATCCATGGTGTCTACGAGTGATAAAAAAATGTTCTGCGGCTGTTGTCTCATCTGCTAGTTGTCTGTCCATGTCTTGGATGAGTGCATCAGTGTTTTTTTTTTTCTGTGGCTTTGGTCGCTGTGTGCCGGGGAGGGGGCGTGGGCTTTGGAAAGTGCAGCGGAAATAGATCTAGGGGAAGGCAGGAAGTTGTGTGAAGCAGAGATGGAGGCTTGAGATCAAACATTATTGGCATAGCTAGCGTGAAGTAGGGGAGAGCAAGTAGACAAGGGGGGAAGGGGGAGCATGCTGGCATGTCGACTGTTATCAGCAGAAGCTCTGATGGTGCTTCTTCCAACTCCTCTTCGTACCCATTTAGTACTTCCTCAATGGAGTCCACGTGGATGCTGTCCGTATTGCTGGTGGTCCTAAAGAATTAGAGGACACAACAAAAACCGTTATGTGTACCTTGAAACATTTGCAGGAACGTATACAGAAAGTTAGGAAATCCTCGAAGTAAGCAATTAATCTATTTCAGCCACACTGGAACTGTAAGAAAATATACGTACGGGCGTGGCTCCATGAAGTCCCGCAGGAATAGCAAACCTTTAAAACGTTGTCAGCAGGACTGTGGTTCTCCGGCACCTGCACCACTCTTTTTGTTTCTTTTTTGCTGTTCCTCAGACGCTTCCCGAAGGTGTCGCGAAGATTCAGCCACCTCCCGGTGACAGCCTTGACGTCGTCTGAAAAAAAAAAATTTTACCGTGCAAGTCTTTTTAACAAGCTGATTTCAAAGCTTGGCACAATAGCAATAACCAAAAGCACATTTTGCGGGAGTCGCGTGCAGCCTAGTTGGCGCAACAAATTGTGTCGAATCGAGTTAAAGGGAAGCTGAAGCGGTTTTAAATACGAGAAAAAACACCTGAGCCTAGTCAATGAGACCTCAGCCATCACGAATATCATATTCGTTTGGTCATTTTCTGCGCGGATTAACCGGAAAAGCGCCTTCAAAGTAGCGCCGAAGCCACGCCTCTCCGAAGCAGAGGGAAAGGGGAGAGAGGAGGAAGCCCGTCAGCCGGCGTCACAAAAGGACCGGCTGGAGGACCCCGGCGCGGCTGGCCGAGCTTTCCTCGTAGGCTGCTCTAGTGTTTTTTCGAGCCGTCGTCGTTCTGCCGCTGCATAGAGCTAAGAGCTTGCTTTTATCCGTTGACCGGTCATGCTATGGACTCAATCGCCTGACGTGTTGAGTGTTCTCTTGTTTGTTCACGTGTTTGCAGAATTCTCGTGGTACCGAACCAACTGACTGGTGCTGTTGCTCGACGCCGTACTCATGTGTAGCCGCCAGCTTTCACGAACAGCGCTCGTCGCAGTTGTTCTTCCCGCTTACCGTCTTTTCCACTTCGTCACCGAGATTTTAAAGGGGTGGGTGGGTTTGAGCAAGCACACCGTTTTTTGCTCGAAACGTGTTTCGGACGGCGCATATGAAAACTATGTACGTATGGGTTTGGAGGTTCGCCTGAACCCGACGCTCTGCCGACCATCTTTGAAGGTAAGGAGGCAATTCAGCGCATTAAAAGTCACAAGCAAAGAGGAAACGTAACTAGGTAGGAATTGGAGGTCGACTGTTCTAGAAAAAGACTATTACGTTATTAGAATTGTGCAGTGTGCTAGAAAAGCCGCGATCATTTAGCCGAATAGCGGGTTTCCACTGGCTCTCTTGTGTTAACCGCCTTATATTAGTGTTGGTTTCTTATATTGTTGAAGTGACCATATTTTCCGGACCGACTCCGGTCCGGGAATTCTGGGAAACAAAAGAAAACAATCTCGGGTAGCCCAAGATTATTTTCTTTTGCTTTTAATCTACTCGGCTACGCAGTCACTTGGGAGAGGAGGGCTTGCTCTAATAAGTGGTCATGCAATTCATAATGCGACTTTCCCGGTGCAACTTGTTTTAGCATAAACTTTTTTTTTCACAGTTGCTGACATTATTTGAGGTCATTTTTTTTTTAAACGTAAACATAAATTTTGTTAAATGTTCCTTCCAAAGGTTCATATTCTCTTCAGGAGAGCTTTTTGGAAATACAAAGCATGTGACCTTCTGTTCTGAATTAAGTTCTTTTTTTAGAATTTACGCAGTGTTTTCCGTATAAAGTTTGTGTCATGCAACAATTCTTTGTGCCTTAGAAATTCGATCGAACAATGATAATGCTTGGTGGTGGTGTGATGCACTCAACAAATCTTGATAGAAGTACGCGGTAGAGGCCCAGGAAGCTTTCACGATTTCGACATCAAATTAAGGGCTGCCGGGCGCACATCTCCGCTTTTTTTAAACTATAATGGCGTAATAGTTTGTGGCAAACAAACTAAACGCAGCAGAAGGTACCGCTATCACAAGGATGGACCTTCTGCGCAGTTATTCGCATAGTGCGCAAGGACATGGCGGTGGCAGAACGGCGACCCTGTCTTACCGCCCGTCTCATCTCCGTTGAAGCTCTCCCGTCGCTGCAAGCCGATTATACTATCCCTTCAAACCTAGGGAGCCTACATGTTTCGGCGGAAACATGTAGGCACCCTATTCAAACCACCTCAGCCTTGATGAACAATGCAGCCTGCACGCTCACGCGTCCAGCAGCTGGCAAGCACGAAGGTCGATGTGTGCAGAATTCTTGTCCTCTGACGACCGTTTTGGGGAGGGTCACGCTAATCCGGCTTGAGGCGTCCTGTCAATAGCACTCCGTTTATTGTCAACGTTTTACGTTACAATGAGTAGCAGTCAGTACGTTCCTGAAGGTATGAAGCCGGCCACGTCGCGTCCGCGCAAGCGGTTCCTCGTGTCTGCGTTTATTACTGCGGGGGGTCATTTTTCTACTTTGCCAATGGCTGGAACGCGTACTTTGTCACGTTGGGGGTCGTCTGGACACATTCCTCTTTCGGATCCACCGAAATATTTCGAAAAATCAGAAGCCGAACCCAATTTACAAGAGCAGAAGACCCGGCGCCCGGCTACTTCCGCAAGCGACGGAGAAAACGAGAATCGAGATGGTCCTTTTATGACGTAGTGGCGCGTCACGCGTGACTAGCCAATGGCGTGCCGCTGCGGCGATCGCTTCTGATTTCTTCGCTTTTTTTCGCGTTTAGGGATTATTTTGGGTCAAACGGTTGTGATATTTGGACTCAGCAGGCACAAACACGTCAGAATCAACCATTAACTCATTTTTTTCGAAAAGCTCTTCAGCTTCCCTTTAATATACCCACTCAACCTTTGAGCGTTTTAGCAATCTCACTATCAGGAAAATGAGGAAGTGCACGTGATCATTGATGCTCTAATTATTGATGGATCGTTTTGTCGACACGTTGCGTAGACAACTTTTGATCGAAACACGTTTCATCGACAAACAGTTTGTCGACACATGTTTCGTGGAAAGTCGTTTCGTGAACTGCAACGTTCCGCCGACAATATATTTTCTTTCGCAATATGGAATAGCCGCGAGCCCTAAACATCTAGAGGCGTACAGGCCGGCCCACGTGCATCGCCGAGGTTGGTAAGCACTGCTGATAATGAAAAACAAACAAAAACGAAGCTGTCAATGAAACAAATGCACGATAGTTTCGACGAAAGGATTTGTCAATCAAGCATCGCAGTGTCGACGCAACCAACTTTCGATGAAACGTCGTTCGATAGACTGACTGCCACCGGTCCTATCCAACGCGGCTCGTACGAAGACAACATCGGCGTTCTTTGTTATTAGACTGACAGTGCTAAGATATTGATCACCGAATTTGGCTACATGAGTTGACATTTTTCTGGTGGTAATCACAGCCTTTATCTAGGTGAAAAAAATAAACAAAACCGCGAACGCCGTTGAGACGTGTATTATTGGCCGTGTACGTACCCATCGGTTCCCTGCTTGCCCATGCCTGAGATCCAAGCGCTCCAGCGGAGGTCCGCGTTCCTATACACCTTTTTCGTTTAGCTTCGCACCCAGCCACGTCGTCCCCACATCCGGTATGCGTTCCAAAAAAAAAGCAAGAGATTACAACCCCGAACAAGTAAAAAACTATAGAAGGGTCATAACAAGAACGACTGACGGTTGCAATTAAAATGTTAACACAGTCCACTGTCGAGGAGAGAAGAAAGCGACGTTTTCACGCATACCGGAAGTGCCAGAATTGAAGATGGCGGCGCCCCCGTAGAAAAGGTGTATACAAAGTAGAGCTTTGGTCCCAGATTGAAGAATCAGCTCGCACGAGCGAAATTAGGAGCTCGTTCTCGTTAGCGCGTGAGTTCTTTGCTGGGGCCATCTTTCTCGAAGTAGATTGGGTCAGCGGAATTCACGTGTCCGGCTTCCCGTTGCCCAGGTCAGTTCCGTTTTCTTGTTCGTCCCGCCAGACCCAGTGCATCATCATGACGTTCGCGCTAGCTGTGCTGTCATTGGCTGGACGCTTTCAACAATCCGTCCGCCGTGCGAAACTATCTGGCGCGTTGGACGCACGTCGGATCCCCGATCCGACGTCTGAATCGAGCGAACTTTTCGGATCAGGCAGTCGTATTGCCGGATCGGACGTCGGATCGGATGGATTTTTCGCGCTTGTGTCTCGCGCTTTATCCTTGAAGCGTAGGAATTTAACAATAATCGGGCGATTCTTGTGCTGCGAAAATCTTCCAAGCCTATGTGAACGCTCAATATTCTAAGGATCAAGAGCAATGCCCAGGTGCTGTGGGCAAAAGTCAACCAATTTCTTTATGATTGAGACATCTGTTTTTCCATCGGGCATGCCGAAGAAGAGATTTGAGCGCCGAAGCTTGTTTTCGGCGTCGCCACACTTAGCCCTGACGACATTAAGTTCTGCTGAGATAGTGCTTCAGTCAGTGGTAGGGACAGTCTGAACGGTAGGAAGATAACCCAAAGCAAAGTTTTGTTCAAGCGCGGTAACCCTCTCCATCAAATCTTTGACGCGGGAATCAGTAGCGTTCTGGTCGTTCCGAAAGGACTAGATAGCGGTAATCATGGCAGCTTGGCTAACCTCGATTCTGGTAATCGCTTCTAGAATACGATCTAATTCAGGGGCACCGTCGGGTCCCGGACTCGCTTCGACGTTGCCAAATAAGATAAGGAGCAGATGCAACAAGGGGAAGTAGTTCAAAGCAAACTAGAGCATAAGAGTACGAACTTTATTGCAAAACACGAAAAGCTCGTCGGGGCACGACATGACCAAGAGACAAGGATCGTCTCTACAACAAGTAAAATCAACGTGGTGACTAACCTGGATGAAGAGATGGGCTTGCATCGAAGTTTCTTTGACGATGTCCTGCCCCGTCTGGCCCTCGAAATAGGCATGCTTTTGTATTAGACAAGATGGAGGAGTGTCCGGTGCTGTTCCGTGTTGTCAGACGATGGAGAATCACTGTTCCACTTGTGGCGGGCGGAAAGGCGAGCAGTCTTCCTTTCCGGATTGTGAGATCCAGCTTGTAGTGAAGTAACTGAGTGTCATCCGCGGAGGGGTGCTCCGGTCGAAGCAAAACCTGGACGAAGAGACGGGTTTGCATCGAAGTTTCTTTGACAATGTCATGCCCCCGGTTTCCAACAGCCGGGCAGCTTGTTGCTCGCTCCCCGTGTTGTCCGACAACCTTGTCACATCGCAGCAGCAGCAGCAGCACATAAGCGACAACAACAATGTTGCCTCGTTATGACAGCTTTCGGCAACCGAAACAGCAGCTACTTGTGTTGGACGACGCGTGTTGCCTAGATCGGCGGATGAACGATTTTTGTGCCGTCAATGCAACATAGAGAGATTCGACGGCAAAACTAGTTTCCTATCAATAACGTCTTACTCAAATAAAGGCTTGGGAAACGTTCTTTAACATATTTGATGAATGTTTTTACTGCGTAATTCCCGAAAGCGATTGTCGAAATGGTCGTGGACGTTCAGACTGGTGTTAAAAGTAGACCTACCGAAAGACCAGCTCAGATTATTGCTACTAAAATAAAATGGAATGCCTACTCAACCACTGAAATATTTTAATAAAACTAATCCAGGAAAACAAAAATTAAAAAAAAAATTGAAGCAATAAAACGACCACTCTGATCATGGTTGTTGATGCTTGTAACTTGGAAACAGTCGCTACCAGACACTTGAATTGTTTCAAAAATCCCACGGACGTTTTGGGGAATGAGGCGATCACAAGGCAGGCAGTAGGAAAATAGACAGCGTTGATTCCACCGATTATTACGAAGGCTGATCGAGTCGATGTCGCAGTTCTTAAGCACTGTCTGTTCAGCGCAACACCACGCTACAAAAGCCGCTTTAGAGTACTGCCGGTGTTCACTCAATTTTACAGTAGAAATGGAAATTGCATGAAAAAAAGAACCGGCCAGAAAAACTTCATATCGGTGGCATAAATCCCCAAAAATATATCAGCGATTTCACTTTCCTTGGTTATGGCTATCTGCTTTTTCAGCGAATGATGAGCATTTTGATAAAATAATGGGTGGAAAATATACCCCGTGTCAAGTTTTTTTAATCACAGTCACTGGTTGATATCGTCCACTGGTAATTTCAAGCCCTTCGAACGCACTAGCACTTTGCAGAGTCACATTCTCAGTGACTCCGCGCCGCACACAAACGAATTTAAACAAACAATAACACCCTGCCGTCAGCGCGGTGCAACGAGGTAGAGGGGTTTAGAGCCCCCCCCCCCCCCCCCCCCCCCCTTAGCCCGATCGGCTTTCGGTCTGCACTCGGAAATGACCCGCCGCTGCCATTGTGCCAATTGTGCACAAATGTGACTACTCGTCACGTGACCATACCAAATACGTGACGTCACAGGAAAGAGGCAGCTCCCAGGAAGCGGCTGGCCCCAGCTAGGCCGGAGCATTGGCCGGAGCTTGTTGGATGCGTTGTTCGTTGTCGTTGGTTTCAGCGAGCTGATTTCAGATGCGGGAGCCGTCATATAAGACCGGTTGAAAGCAACTTCAAAGTTCAGCGTGGTCTCTCACATAGGTATAACGTGGAAATACGGAGGAACGGTGTGCATTTCGCTGGTGATCGACGGAAATATTGCCAGGAAAGATACAATCGACTCATGAGTTGCTGGGACCTCGGATTGATTCGGATATCGCTAGGATAAATTTTAACGCGACGTTTTTGTGCTCTCGTCGACCATTGGAATCTTCGAGGTCTGCAGTGAAGCATGTGCAATATACTTGTTTACACGGTTTAGCTACGAAAATTGCGTGAGTCGTGCTTGGCAGTGTGTAATCCTGGTGCCGCTTCGTTGAAATGACTCAAGTCTCACTTTAGTTGTGCGGCGCACCGGAGAGCTGCCTTTGAGCTGGTAGTTCCAGTGCCGTGCTATATGATGCTGTGCTGCTTCCTAAATTGTTCTGGCGTAAACGTGCACTTTTACGGAGTACAGGTGTACGGCGCAACTAAGAGCTGCCTTCAAGCTCCTAGTTCCTGTGCCGTACTAGGTGATGCTGTGCTGCTTCCTAAATTGGTCTGGCGTAGACGTGCACTCTCACGGAGCACAGGTATGTCAATTGGTATTAAATCTGCAGGTCTGCCGCACGTTTTGTCGACACAAACGTTTCATCAACACTCGTTGCGCGAATTGCAAGCTGTAAGGACATTTCATCGCGCGTGTATCACTGGGGCGCGTGTTACCTACCCAGCCTCTTCCCCCAGCCCCGCCCCCCCCCCCCCCCCGTTCACGCCGCGTTGCGGCGAGTCTGGAGCGGCTAATTACTAGAAAAGTTGTCCCACATTCATTTCAGTTCAGTTCATTCGCGGCAGTTTTCAAACCCCGAAGGGGAGGACATATTCGCACAGAAGGCCACTAAAGCAATGCAGCTTCTTTACTGGTCAAGATAGACACTCTTTTGTCAGTTTTGTGATATTGTCACGGATGCTTGGTCCAGTCCTTCAATGAATCTTTACTATTCTGGAAAGTTCCAGGCCATGCTCGGCTGTCATCGTATGTTCTGGTGGAGGTGCTGGGTACTTAACCTTTAGCCCTTCACTCTGTGTGCACCCTGGCGGTTCCTCATCCGAGTTGCCCAACAACGGGACACAGGTGGTGGACTGTCCCATGTCTTACTCTTCCGGCATGCCGTGAACCAAGTCCAATCACGAGCCCAGCAGAAAAAACCGCAGGACGAGCGAGTCCGACAAGAGCGAACCCCGCAAATACACCACGAAGAACCTGAAATCCGAGCCAGTCGCTGTTACCAGGAAGAACACCCGGAATTCGGTCTCCTGCCAGAGAAACCGAAGCGGTCTAAGTCAACGATGACAAACCCGTAGCAGCAAACCGTGTCCGCTTCCACCATTGTTTGCATGACCGTTGCGCATCGCTCTCCGACACCCTCTCACTGCAAGGTGTATAAAGACGTCGATGACAGTATTGAACAATATGACCATGTCGCTCGTCACAATGGGTGGATGGACGACTAGCACCTGCAGATCCTTCTTTTATTTTTTATTTTTTAGAGCGCAGCTCTTAGGCGCCCGTTTCCGGCTTGAGCGGCGTCGGCGTCGGCGTCGCCGTCGGCGTAACCGCGCGGTGCATTATGGGACGCGTGACGTCACTGATGACGTCATCAGTGACGTCATCGGCATAGTCATCGTCACTGATGACGTCATCGGCATCCGCATCGTCATCATCATTCCTGATGACGTCATCAGTGACGTCCCTGATGACGTCATCGGCATCGTCACTGCTGACGTCATCAGTAGCGTCACTGATGACGTCACTAGTGATGATGACGTATCAGTGACGTCACTGATGATGTCATCGTCACGTGACCTCATCAGGGTCATGTGACCCCGGGAGGTCACGTGAGCCCCGTGAGGTCACGTGAACCCGGTGACGTCACGTGACCCCCGTGAGGTCACGTGACCCTCGTGAGACGACGGCGACGCCGCTCGGAGGGAAGAGTAGCAGACAGGATGAGAAGGTGAGGAGTAGGGAGGAAGGATATACCTTCCTCTCAGTACCCTTCCCCTCCTCCTCCTCAAGAGCTGCGCTCTAATCCGGCGTTACAGGGAGTTGTAAACGGCTTTCATTTTTTATTTAGATGATATTACAGGCCATTGCAGGCCTAAGTAGGGGTGGGGATCAGACATGTACACGTTACCCCAAAAAAGTAACTAAATACCGTTACTCGTTACTCGCTCAAAAAGTAACTAAATAAGTTACTCGTTACCGATTCTCAAAAGGAACGCGTGAGTTACCTCAAAAGTAACGAGTTACTTTCCACGTTACTTTGACAACCAAATACACAACTGTTTTTGTTTCATGGTTTATTGTTTTCTTTTTAGTAGTCATTGCCCTTCAGCAGCAGCTGCCTTATGAAGTTTTCATCAGTTATGTTTCCCCGCTTCCTTGAAAATACATCTCCGGCGACGCTGAAGAGTCGGTCTACCGACGCGCTCGAAGGAACGGCAGTGTTGTGCTTCAGGAAGAGCTGGTGAATCTTCGAGAACTGCGCCTTCATTGAGGACAGCGGGTAATGGGTTATGTGCCTCCCCGTGTTTGCAACCTCCGGGTTTACATTCGGTCCGTACCCGTTTCTAGAAGGTTCAACCAACGAACCTGATTGTGCTCGCTGGGTGAAGGACATTCCCAGCTGTAGAGTTCAGTACAGCAACGTTTATCGCTGGACACGTCAGTCGAACCGTTCGACTGACGTGTTCAGCGATATACGTTGCTGTACTGTCATACTGGTTACTTGTTTTTCGGGTTGCCCATCTGCCTTTGTCACAATAGACGCATACTCAGGTTAGAATAAAAACAAGGCCGTTTAAGCGGTGTTGTACACGTTACTCCTCAAAAGTAACGAGATACCGTTACTCGTTACTTGGCCTTCAAAGTAACTAAATATCGTTACTCGTTCCTTTTCTAAAAAAGTAACTAAATACGTTACTCGTTACCAAAAATAGTAACTAGATACAAGTAACTCGTTACTTGTAACGCGTTACGTACATGTATGGGTGGGGTACAACATATGAATTCGCACATAAAACAAAAAACAAATAACACGACATTAAAAAGGTTTACGACAATCAACTAGCAAATATACAGGATATATATATATATATATATATAAAGGGGGCGGGGAGGGGGGGGGGGAGAACAGCAACCATCAAGCAGCAGGTAGTGCAATCATGCAGTAATAAAAAATTATCTATCCAGATGTAGTATGAAGGTTTATACAGTCTTAAAGCCCTTGCCAATAGGATGAACGTGCAGCAATATACAAAGCAACATGCTAATCATCAAGACGATCGAGACCTTAAACGAAGTTGGTGTCGTTGAATAGTTCGAGAGGTAAGCCGTTCCAGTCGCTAATAGTGCAGGGGGAAAAGCTAAACTTAAACATGTTAGTACGCGCAAAAATGCGTGTTAGTTAAAACTGATGTCGGTGCCTCGTAAATCTTGACTCTAAAGAAAAAATATGCAATGGGTCTATGCGAGTCTGCCCTTGATTAAGATGAAACAGGAATTTTAATCGTGCAAATTTCCTTCTGGTCTGAAGGGTGTGTTTTCTGTTAGCCTGTATAAGTTGAGACGGAGAATCCAGCCTTCTATATTTTCCGTAAATAAACCGAACCGCTCGACGTTGCACCATCTCCAACTTCCGGATGTCTTTCTGAGTGAATGGATCCCAAACGACATTTGCATACTCCAACTTGGATCTTACTAATGAATAGTAAGCATGTAGCTTAACCTGAATTGGAACGTCATTCAGCTTTCTTCTAATGAAGCCCAACTTCCTGGATGCCGAGGCACAAATATGGTTTATATGAGAAGACCATGAAAGTGTTTCCGATATGATTAAACCAAGATATTTACATTCCCGCTCCACGGTAACCGGGGTATCCGCGATATTATAAATGTATTTAAAGGTTTTTTTTTTTTTTTTTTGTAATACGTAAAAGTGTTGATTCAGCAGAATTAGGCTTCATTTTCCAAATATCACACCATGATACAACGGACTGCAAACTATGGTCTAACAATAACTGATCCGAGGTTGACTTTATTTCTTTAAGAATAATAGAATCGTCGGAAAAAACACGTATATGGACACCTGTGGCAATCATTGATACAATATCGTTTATGTACACCAGGAACAAAAGAGGACCTAGAACGCTCCCTTGGGGGACCCCTGACAATACAGGCAGAACTGGAGAGAGACAGCCTGCGACAGAAACAGACTGTGTGCAATGTGATAAGTATGTAGCAATCCAGTTAACAAAACCATGTGGAAGACCGAGTTGTTCAAGTTTAAAAAACAGTTGTTCGTGAGGCACCTTATCGAAAGCTTTGCTGAAGTCCAAAAAGAGCACATCAATTTGACTTCCCCTATTGATGATTTGCGCAAACTCATGGATGGTAGTAACTAGTTGGGTCGTAGTTGATAAGCCTTTGCGAAAGCCATGTTGAAACTGTGTTCGAAGATTACGGCTATCCAGCAGTTGATTGATTTGAGTGCAGATGATATGCTCTATCAATTTACTCGAAGAAGATGTTAAGGAAATGGGACGGTAGTTCTCAACTGCTAGGCGATCCCCTTTTCGGTGCACATGTACTACTATAGCAGTAGGCCAGTCTTCTGGCAGCGAGCTGTTCGAGTATGATGTACGAAAAATAATGAGAAGAAAATGGGCTAGGGACTCAGCGTAGCGTCGTAAAAACGTGTTTGGGATCTTATAGGACCAGCACTTGCTTTCGTTTTCAATGACAACAACAAAGAAACTATGCCGTGATAAGTTAGGAACTCAGATTGACAGTTTGGTATGGTAGAAAGGACATAAACATGGTTACAGTTATCGGAAAAAACCGACTCAAAATACTTATTGAAGTGGCACGCTATAACACCACGGTCAGTAGAGGGAGTGTCGTTCACCATAATCTGCTCACCGGGTTAATTTTTTTCAGTTAAGTAGCGCCAAAACTTTTGAGGGTCCTGTTTAAGAAATTTTCGAAGCGTATCGGAGAAGTAGTTGTCCCTAGCCTCAGAAATTAGGCTACGAAGATCGCTCTGCAGGTTAGTGACATCACAGTTAATCGGCATTGCCTTTTTCGCTCGTCTTATTCTGCGTTTAAGATGTATGATTTTTCTATTAATCCACGGATTATCACGATTAAGGCGCTTGTATTTTGTAGGTACAAATTTGTCAAGACAGTACTCACATAAGTGCTTAAATTTTAGCCAAAGAGCATCAACACTTGTACCAGTAAAATTATCAAGGTTTGTGTCAAGATAGTCGAGTACGCTAGTATCGTAAGCTCGTGAAAAGTCTTTGAAAGGCGAATATAGAACTCTTTTTTTAGGTGAAAAGCGCTCAAGCAAACATGTCAAGAGGACCGAATAGTGATCAGATATACCCAGTTCAACAGATATGGTGCAACCAGTAAGCGAATTGTTCACGAAGACAAAATCAAGAATGGAGTGACTGGTACAACATACTCTGGTTGGATCCTGTACCAATTGCTTCAGATCAAAGGCGAACATCATATCAAACATAATTTCTGTTTGAGAAGATGAACTACACATATTCGCCCAGTCAACGGACGGGATATTAAAGTCACCAACCAGGATTATTTTATTGCTGCTAAATTTAAACAAATGGTCAAATAAATTGCACAAGTAGTCAGGAGTAGCAGAGGGGGGTCGATAAACAGCTCCAAGAATAACAATGTTGCCCCAACAGTTTAGGCGTAAGAACAAGCTTCCATGATTTCCTATTTGGGTTTCCAGAACAGCTTCGATGTCTGGTTTAAGTAAAACAGCCAGTCCGCTGCCCCTTTCGTCGCGATCTCTGCGAAATACATTGTACTGATCTGGAAATACCTCTCCGTCACTAATGTAATCAGTAAGCCAGGTTTCGGTTATCAATCAATCAATCAACCAATCAATCAGTTTTATTGTGTTTCCCAAACAGCTTTAGGGGCCTTTCTAGGGTTGCACTTCACATTATAAAACAGCACTGAACTAAACAAACTACACGGCAATCCTAACCACAATACTATTCTTGAACTTTTTAAAAGGTATAAAAATGTCCACGTGAGGGTTAAAATACTTGTTGTACGTGAGGATCATCCGTGTCAGCGGGGGACTGGACTCTAGATAACAGGGGTAAAAAAAAGGAGTAGACCTATTTTGTCGCTGGGGAACATGAATTGAGATTCTACTCAATAACATTGGGGAATCAAAAACAGAATTAAACAACTTATATAAAAACACCATGTCGCAAACTAATCGCCTAGTTGAAAGAGGCAAAAGACCAAGATTGCCCAAAAGAAGCATATAATCATAAAAAACACTCCGTCCAATGTGGCGATCGTAGACAATTCTCACAAGTCGTCTCTGTATGCACTCCAACCTGAGCGCCTGACTAACACCCAAAGAATTCCATACCGTAGAACAAAAGTCCAACCGTGATAGAACCAAAGCCCGAAAAAGGTTCAGTATACAGTTGTAATTCCGGAAGTCACGGGTAATGCGTGCAATTATCCCCAGGATTCGCACAGAATCATTAATAACCTTTGAAACATGATAGTTAAATTTCAGGCGTGAATCGAACAAAATGCCAAGGTCACGCACAACAGAAGATCTTGCAATTTCAGAGCCGTCTAATGTGTAAGGATGTACACATCGCGACACTGTTAGCGCGAACACGACATCGGCGCATTTTCGCATTTTACTTCTAAATAATTTTAGCGAGCACGAAATGTTATCGCTTACATTACAGAACTAAAGGAGCTCTTTCCGTCGCAATAATAACTTGGATGGTATCTCTTGGTTTCAAAGAGAAAAACTGGAAAAACCGGCGATCGCTTGTTCGCGCTAACAGTGTCGCGCTCTGTACAACAACATTTGCCTTACCGCCCGCTGTGTTATAAGCATGACACGCATGCTTATAACACAAGCATGCGGGTCATGCATAAGAAGGATAGATTCAAGTGCGTGCGAATTGTTGACGACACTTCGGGCATTTAAGTTCAAAAGTCGAAACTGTTTACGATTAGGTGCAAGTCAGTTAAAAGGGGTGGTTTTTATCTGGGTTGAAATACTTGCGCGTGCATTTTTGTTTTCGTCCCATACAAATACGTCGTCATTTACGTGAAGCTTATCATTAAATAGATAAATCTGGGCGCCTTCATTTTTATCATGCCTGGCACTCTCCCATGGCATTTTTCTTTTCATGAGTGTAGCTTGTGAGTAATCATTGTCTATAAACACTTTCCAGCCTTTCAGTTTTTTAGCTTTGTGCTGAACCTCTGTCTTTTTATTGTAATCCTGAAAGTATAAAATAATCGGTCTTTTGGAACCACGTTTACCAAGCCTGTGAGCACGCGCCACGGACAAGCACGCAACGCCCAGTTTGTTTTGAAAAACGTGAACGAGTACTTTTCTTTTTAATTGATCATCGAATTCGTTAGGCGTTTCGGGGATGCCATGGATTACAAGGTTTGAACGGCGACTCCTGTCGGGAAGATCGTTAATTTTTGCATTTTGTTTCATGATAATTTGCTCAAGAGTGGTTACAGTTTGTTACAGAGAATCAATCTGCATGGTCTTTATTTTGATTTCGTTCAGAGTTTTTTCGATACCCGTACATTTCGACGTTAGGTCTTCCTTTTTTTTTTTTGTCATTACGCTCGTGTTGAGCCCTGACCTCGGATATTTCATTTTTAATCCCGGTTTGGCCGTCCATGACTATCTGAAACATTTCTTCAGTTGTAGGCCCTGGGTTTGACTCCACAACCCCCACACAGAAGAAGCGTACATACTAACAAACAGTCATGCGCAATATGACACAAAGACAGTGGGCACGGCACAAGTACAATCGTGATAACGTCACTTCTAAATGATCCTGTATAACCAACCTGTAGGAAGAGCCAGCAGAAGTTAGGCGACATGATCGCTTGACAATCGCCGCGCCCACTGAAGTTGAAATGCTGTGGCAGCTCCCTTTTTAGGTGTCTCACAGATGACGTAACCGCGGAAGCGGAAATCGATCCAAGCGCTGCGATGACCGTAATGGACTTCAGCGCGTGAAGATGACTGGCGGCTGGCACGAAATTTCTGAGCGTCATCGCAGATGCCAAGTGGATGGTGATGTTGCGTCCCCGTTGGAACATCCGTTGAAGCATGACAGCGCCTGTAGGAAGAGCCAGCAGAACTTAGGCGACATGTTCGCTTGACAATCGCCGCGCCCACTCAATGCTTGTAGTAGAAGAAACGGCCAGGCAGTGGCTATAGTAGGTTACAAGTCAAGAAGGTAGCGGCAAATGCCCCTCAAAGGGAATCATATATCCCTCCGCCACCTCCGCATCCAATAGCGTCCCATCGTTTCCGTGACGTTGCGCCCAACGCGCGAGGAGGGTCGTGCCTTTCTGTACATATTTGCTTTATCTCTCGACTTTGACTTAGCATTGTGGAAGCCACGAGAGGGAGATTAAGTCTACCCCCTTCCGATGGAAACAAAGACGACTTTCGGGGGTTAGCTTCCCCCTCCGATTGATACAAAGGCTGCTTTCAGGGGCTCGGTTCCTTCTCCGATGAATACAAAGGTCGTTTTCTTAAAAAGTGGGGGTCGGAGATAAGTTGTCACCACTCTGTGGCCATTATCTATCCATTGAAGCGGAACAAGGAGCGTTTCCAGTGAACTCTTCTTTCGATTGCGGAGGGATTTGAAACCGGCGCACCACGCTTGTGGGATGAGCTTCTCCTACCTTCTTAACTTAGTAACCGACTATAGAGAGCAACACATTCTTCTCAGCATCGTGTGAAGTCTTGTCAAGATCGAGCTGAAGCGCACGTTCGTCAGCCAACATCGACGAGAGGGACACGAATACCTAATTCGGTCCAGGACATGGTCCCAAAGAGAGCATTACAACCCTCGTGGAGGGTGTTTTGCATCTGATCGAGCGCCCGCGCCGACCCTCATGCTACAAAAGACAAGAAGCTTACAATCCGCATGTCCCTCACGTGGGGGACATCATCTTCGGCAGCCTTGTCCTCAACCCTCCGACTACAGTTGAAGGTTTCACCACCAACGCTTTCAACATTGAACGTGCACTGCATGACCGAGCCCGTCACTATCAACTACCCAGCGTCATCGACACTTGAGTCGTCTAGCTGCAACTTCGACGTCAGCCTCCCAGGCATCCGCGACATTATACATGATGTTGTCTGGGAGGAGATCAAGAAGCTACTTCCTGCCACCAGTCGCCCGACTTTTATTTCTATTGCCGAGATTGTTCGGGAAGAAGTTCAACAGGTATTTCAACCGGATACTTCTGTAAGCGAAGCAGGTATCTGACGAAACGAGGGTGACTTACGCCGCAATGGCACGAAGACCGTCACCGGCTGCCCATTAGTACGCCAATTCACAGAGACACCGCAACGCCGCAGTATTCCCGACTTCGGGAAGAACCAGTGTAGGTCGGCGCTCAACAAAGTCCACCGAGGAAGACGTAGGTGTTGCGAATGGCCGACCGAAAACCACTCTTCTATCACTGCATGAGGCTGACCATATCTACCGGAGGTGCCTGTATCAATGAATGGGCCTGCAAGGGTTCATGCCGAACGACCTTCGACCACGTCTCGAGGAGCGACCGCGGGACATTGGGGAATATTTTCGACGGCCTTTGTCCCTGGTGCCGACATTACCCCGAAGCTCCTGATCCCTATCACCACGACGGGAGGTAAGCACGACAAAGCAAGTGAAGGGCAGTGCAATGACCGTCGTACGAGGGCAATACCTCATAATCAGACTTGTGCTCGTTACTTGAAAAATGAAATGAATTACAATTACAAATTACCGAGCCTCAAATGTAGTGGATTACCTTTACAAATTACTTTCGCTGAAAAGTAACGGATTACTTTACTCGTTATATTAAAAATTACTTTCACGTTACTTTTTCTGTACACTTATGCAGAAAACAATAAAAAGAGTTCTGACATTTTTCAAAAATGTTCTTCAACACTGCTTTTCATTTCTCATATGCCCGTATTATGGTAGTCCTTGTAAAAATAAAATATTGTATTTAAGAGAAAGAGTGTAGGTGCACTCCGTTCACTTGTGAGCTGACAAGGCACCGAAAGCTGCAACCCCACCCACCATCCCGCTAGCTTACGGCCTCCGGAAATGATCCCTGGAATTGTGCAGACAAGGCTAGTGGTGCGCATGGTCAGTAGCACCGTCTACCTCCACTACGAGATTCAGAGCTAAAGAAGCGATCTGTGAAAGCTTCCTTTTGACTCCGGTGTTTCGCCCGTTTTTCACCAGAAAAGAAAAACTTGGTTCTAATGTTACAATGTATAACCAATGCAGAATGCAGGTGTCCCAGCTTAGATTGGTGTGTTTACGTAGATTAGAGTTTGTTGTTCTTGCTGATGACTATGTGTTTTTTTGTTTTTTTGTTTTTTTGTTAAGCAAAGTATGCACTGAAACTATAGGTTTCCGTTCTCCTTAATGCTCTGAATTTTGAACATCTCATTAAGAGATGGCCCTGGAAACGACGGACACTTCATGACCGAAAACTCGACAGTCAGAGAAAAAGTGGCGGTTATGAGTAATCCATCATTCATTGGTTCTCACTTTCATACCAATATTCGTGGAGGCCAGGAGAGGGGAGGGAGTAGAGAGTGGAGAGAGGCGGTGACCATCGGTCTCACAAAACAATAGAGGATCAGACCACTTTTACGCGTCCTCTCTCTCTCTCTCTCTCTGTCAGCGCACCTTAGATAGCCTAACCCCCCTCCCCCTCATTTATGTTGACAGTTGACTGTATAGTGAGGAGTAGACTCGACCACCATGACCAGACAAGTAAACCAAAAGAAGTATCCTCCGTACCCTCGAGGAAGATGCTTTTAGCCTCGCACCGGGCGCTTTTCAGCCATGCCTCAATAGCGTGCTAGAATAAAATAGCGCACATCAAAGGCAAAAAGAATTCGACCCCTCGTGCGAGGCTACATCGTTTTCATGCGAGTGGTGAACGCGCGAATCGAGGGGGTACGGACCCGCATTTGAAGTCTGTGCAGGGGGCGGGAGACGTAGAAGAAGTTGCAAAGGGTGAAACGGTGTAAAAGACAGAACCAAATAAACACGAAGAGCTTTCTCCTGCCCGAGAGAAGACGAAAAACACGATGGAAGGTGACGGAGAGCCTACTCGGCGTTGTCTTACTTGATCGTTGTCTTTCGTATATTTGTACGTGCCTTGCCTGTTTTTCTAGTGGTTCTAGTGATCGGTCATACAAAAAAATGTATTTTTTCGGCTATTCTCCCCTTCCTGATGTTTTCTATTTTGTTGAACTTTCTCTTTAGGCTGCTGAATGTTCTGCTCGTATTGCTCCAGCTACGGTATTATGCACATGCTTTTAAAAAGTGACGAGTAATTAAAGTAATCCGTTACCAATATTTTGTAACAAAATTGCATTACAAATTACTTAAAAAAAAAGTAACGTGGCAATTATAAAATTACTATAAAAAGTAACGGATTACTTCTCAAGTCTGCTCATAATATGCCGACACCAATCACCTACGTCCACTTCACGAAGCATACAATTTCAAAGTTTGAGGGAGAATGCCGTTGAGTAGAGCACTGCACGGGCCCGGGCCAGCCCGAAAGCCCGAGCCCGGCCCTGGCCCGCGGGCCGGGCTCGGGCCGGGTAGCGCGTATTTTCTCGGGCCCGGGCCGGGCTCGGGCTTGAAAAAAAAAAGTTTTTGAGCCGTACCGGCCCGGGCCGTGCCTAGGCAGTCGTGCACTGAAAATTCTAAATTGTTGAGAAGAAAAAGTTTGCTCATTCATCTGTCAGGTTCATTGAAAACAAAAAAGGAGAAGTACAAAGTCACTACAGCGCCACTCACAAAAACAATAAGGCGTCTTGCAGTTGGAAAGCCTTCAAGCGGATAAAAGAAAACGTATGGACTCCACCAGCATAGTGGGAGAGTGCAGACAAGAAAACGAGGGGACTCCGGTCGCAGGGTACAACATGATTGTATTTTTCCTCTGCTTTTCAAACTAAAAAAAAATAAGAAAAAAACGTGACCTCGCCTTTGTACTTTCTGCGGGGGCCTTACTATGCCACCAAAAACAAGCTAACGTACCCTGAATAATGTTTTTTTTTTTTATTTCTTTACGCAGCCCTTTGAAGATGCACTAGCGAGGTTGTGATTGTCTCTTCTTTTCTTCTAGAATCTTTCCGGGTTCGAAATAATGACCATAAGAATCGACCTATGTCCTGCCCGTGTTACCAACCCTCCAATAATTAGAAATAAACGCTTGACGAGTCCATCTTTCGAAATAAACTTTTCTTGTATTATCATTTATTTTCTATACTGCCACCTTCTGTCCCGGTAGAAGCAATGGAAGGTGGTGCGCCAATATCGACAATAGGCGAGCTTGGCATCACCTACGCTCTACAAATTTCTTGAGAAGACAAAGTTTAAAGGCTGGTTCACACTGGGCCGTTTCTTACGTTATGTTAAGTTACGTTACGTTATGTTATGTTACGTTACGTTCCGCTTGCGTACAGCACGTTCACACTGTTCCGTCAAAGCTCCGTCGAAAATATGCAACGACCAATAGCAAACCACCTGCATTTCTGATATTAGCCAACAGCAAGCGAGCTAGCCAGGCAACACTGACAGACATGGCGGCCAGCGAGCGGACGGTCGACTTTCGTGTGGTCTGCACCGGTGACATGTCTCCGAACTGCGAAAGTCCCGATATGTTGCATGCGCTGTTTGTTCAGTGCATCGAGAGCTACGTTGCTCAATCCGGCAGCAACACGGACTGGGCACTGATAGCGCGAGCCACCGCTGCGATGATTCTGCGGTCTCGACGAAGGCGCCACTGTCGAGAGTGGATACGGTTCCTTCTTCGATCGAGGGAAACGTTTGGCGAGTTTCATCACCTCGTTCGAGATATGCGTCTGGACAACGGGAGCGACTTCTTCCAGTACTTCAGGATGACGCGGCAAAGGTGTGTGTTCCTCCCTAGGAATCGCTTGTAAAACGAAGCCAGCCGCGCACACAGGAGCTGACTGCTATTGCTATTTTTGTGCAGGTTCGACCAGCTACTTGCTCTGGTTGGGCCCCAACTACAAAGAGAGGCAACTCCTTGGAGGAAGCCGATCTCCCCAGCTGAGCGGCTATCGCTAACAATCCGGTAAGCCAGGGCACCTTAATAGGAAGTACATACCTTGATTACATTCGGGGGATTCCGAACGTACAGAGCGCGACACTGTTAGCGCGAACAGGCGATCGCCGGTTTTTCCAGTTTTTCTTTTTGAAACCAAGGGATGTCATCCAAGTTATTATTGCTACGGAAAGAGCTCATTTAGTTCTATAAATTAAGCGCTAAACTTTTGTGCTCGCTAATACTCTTTAGAAGTAGAATGAGAAAATGCGCCGATGTTGTGTTCGCGCTAACAGTGTCGCGATGTGTACTACCGCGAATATGAGTTGCAACAGTCAATTTTACTTTTTGCTATTCGTGCGGTTCTAGTAAGCTTTATTATCTCTCGATCTGCGAAAGAGTGGAAAGAATGGTACCTGAACTTTGTATTGCAGCTCTAATATGGATCAATGAGGTGCTGCTGACGAGGTTGTTGGTTGTTTTGTTTGCGTGGCACTTTTCTTTACTATTGTTTAGAACCCCCTACCCTCGTAAGGGCAACAACCGCCCTCCCCCTTCCTCCCCCTTCCTCCCCCAATATTGAAACATCGGTTGTAGAGATTTGATAATTGAAACTTAGGCATGTACAGTTTCATCCCTGAACATGTCGTCAACATAATAGACCTGTTTCTGTGCTGTAGTATGCATTAGGCGGGATGCTCCACCTGTATTTCACTTTGTCACAGCACCGTAGCTGTCTTGTGTTGCACCATACTGAAGCGAGGAGGGGCCTCACTTGTAGAGTTTGTTTTTGTCATGTTTTTCAGATCTTCACCTTGGCACGATACTTGACCCGCTTCAGTCTCCTTGAAGGTTACTCAATGGTTGCCCTAACCAAAATAGTTCAATCAAGGCAGAAAGGTAGACGAAGCGATTAACAGGAATTTATAAATGAACTTTCTGTAAACTAACTTCCTTATTTAAAATCGCTTGGGAGGTAGGTAAGAAGATGACACGACCATTACTCTCTGTGATTTTGTCTTCTTTTATATGCTAGACTACTGCTAGCAACTACTGGCATAGTTTTTCAGTCTACTCTTTGCTCACCAATATATGCAATTGGAGGCTTATTGAAATTTACCGCTGTAAGGTTGACTTGTTAGGCCACCTTCTTGTTTACATGTGCTTATGATGGCTATCAATTTCAATGTTTTAGGTACCTGGCGCACGGATCCTCGCAGAGAATCTGCGCGTCCTGTTACAGGATCGGACGCTCAACGACCTCCCTCATCATTGGGGAAACCTGTCGTGCGCTGCAGAGTGCTGGACCCACTGTACAGAACTGTAAGCATATGTGCTTGCTCAGCACTTAACTGTATTACCAGTGCATGAGGCGTGTGAAACACAGCCCTTATTCTATATGCTCAGAAAGGCAAGCATAACATGGCTCGTGTCTATACTCCGTCTCAGTAGTTCCGTGCAGCAGTGTGGAACCTACGGATTTCCTCAGCCAATGAGGATGGCCAACGCCCCTAACATGTTCTTCCGCGCGTCGACTCCTTGTCGTCTGCTCGTGCAAGCTCCTGGCGACCGAATGCACGACGAAGCCGCGAGGCTATCTGCTCAAAACGTCATGCTACTTCTTCCTCCGTCGACGTCATTTCTTACGCTCCTCTTCGCATGAGTTTTTGTGCTTGTCTACCTACGCTGGGCAAACGCTCCAGTTCTGCCGCCGCAAAACAGGCAAGTCTCGCCTGCTTCACCTGGCGAGATGAGCCTGCTCTGCCCATGGCTCGAGCGAACTCAGGAGGCCTTTGATGCGCACGAGCAGTTTCACGGTGATACGGACCTTCAGGCTTTGTGTCACTACTACCAGAGGTGAAATGAAACTTAGCACCTTTCCAGCAAAAGAAACCGGGAGGGCAAAGCTGTACACGAAGAATGAGAACGGGCTTGGCGTACTGGCACGCATGTGGGTCAGCCGGAACAGCGCGCTTCGTTTGCCTGCGTCATATCACGAAGGGAACAATGTAACCCCTTAAAAGGGAGAAAAGGTATAAAATACTGGTTACTAAACGCTAACAGTCCCTCCGAACATCACTTTTGACAACGACCCGAACACCTGTGAGGCTAGTTTGTGACGGCATATACGTTTTTCGTTGCATTCGTGCTATTGCGTGCCTCCCTACGGAAGCTACAGATGCCCTCGACCAATTAGGACGGCGAATGCCTCCTACAAGGTGTTCCTCAGCGCCTTGTCGTCTCCTCCAGGTGCCCGCAGCCAGAGTGTTAGAAGTAGCGATGAAACAATGCTTTAAAAAATCGGTTTTTGTTGAGCCGCGACTGCTTTGCATGCCAAATTTTGCTCTATATTTCTGCGTCTGCTGTTTCCTGAGCTGCTAATGTTGACTCTGATAGCTGCTGTTCCAAAAAAACACATGCTTTGGTGAGGTAGTCTTGTCGTAGCTGCCAGAATCTGCACACAATTGTACGTCTTCTGCTTAATCAGCTCGAAAATATGAGTTTATGCTGGGCCGCAACTACTTTGCATGCCAGATTTTGCTCTATATTTCTGCGTCTGCTGTTTCCTGAGCTGCTGATGTTTACTCCGATAGCTGCTGTTCCAAAAAAACACATGCTTTGGTGAGGTAGTCTTGTCGTAGCTGCCAGAATCTGCACACAATTGTACGTCTAGTGCTTAATCAGCTCGAAAATATGAGTTTATGCTGGGCCGCAACTAATTTGCATGCCAGATTTTGCTCTATATTTCTGCGTCTGCTGTTTCCTGAGCTGCTGATGTTGGCTCTGATAGCTGCTGTTCCAAAAAAACACATGCTTTGGTGAGGTAGTCTTGTTGTAGCTGCCAGAATCTGCACACAATTGTACGTCTACTGCTTAATCAGCTTGAAAATTTGAGTTTATGCTGCGTGGTGCACATCACCCTCGATTAAAGTCTGTCACAGAGGTTGACATCCAATATTTTCGTCATCCGTGCTTGTGTCATCAGAGCCTGTGGCTTCTTCAGCAAGGCCGATGATCAAGGGACGCTGATGATCGAAAAAATCGTCGATGATGTGGTCTGTTTTTCTCATAATTTTTTCTTCGTCACCAAAATGTCTCGCAAAGTTTTTTCACTTCTCGGCTGTCACTTGCTGTATCCCCCTTCCAGACAAGTGGCTCCAAA